>JAPQVY010000023.1:30512930-31126144 GCA_028535165.1 Quercus tomentella | reverse complement strand
GGAACTATTCAACCTCACGATGATGCCTTGGTGGTCACGCTGAGGATTGGGGGCTTCGACGTGAAAAGGGTGTTGGTGGATTCGGGGAGTGCAGTGGAGATAATGTACCCCGATCTATACAAGGGGCTGAATCTGAAGCCGGAAGATTTGACAGCTTACGACTCTCCCCTTCTCAGTTTCGAGGGAAGGACTGTTACGCCAAAAGGGCAAATCCGACTACCCGTGCAGACCGGGGCGGAGATAGTGGAGGTAAATTTTATTGTGGTCGACGCTTATTCACCTTACACCGCAATAGTTGCAAGGCCGTGGATCCATGCCCTAGAGGCCGTGGCCTCCACGCTTCACCAAAAAGTAAAATACCCATCCAGAGGACAAGTAGATGAGATCCGAGGAGATCAGGCCGTATCCAGGCAGTGTATGGTGGCCGCCGTCTCACATCGGACCCATGCCGAGTCCTCGGCCCCTGAAAGTTTATAGCAATCAGCCGCCTCGGCAGAACAGGACGATGGACTAGCCGAGGAGATAAGGTGTGAAAGTTTAGATAAAATCGCTATCAACGACGACCCGGAGAAGTTCTTTCTGGTCGGCTCTGAATTGCCCTCTCAAGAAAAGGAGGAACTGGTTAGATTTCTCAGAGAAAATGTCGACGTGTTCGCATGGGACGCCTACGATGCCCCGGGCGTTGATCCTATCCTCATTTGTCACCACCTGAACGTCAACCCCTCTTCCACTCCGAAGAAGCAGCCACCCCGACGCCCTTCAAAGGAACATGCTGGTGCCGTAAGAGACGAAGTGGCAAAACTAAAGAGAGCAGGGGCTATTAAAGAGGTCTTTTACCCGGAATGGTTGGCAAACACTGTGGTGGTAAAGAAAAAGACAGGGAAATGGAGGGTCTGCGTGGACTTCACGGACCTGAACAAGGCGTGCCCAAAGGACCCATTCCCCCTACCCCGAATTGATCGATTGGTGGATGCAACCGTGGGGCACCCTCGAATGAGCTTCCTGGACGCCTTCCAGGGCTATCATCAGATACCCCTAGCGCTAGAGGACCAAGAGAAAACGGCTTTCATGACACCTATCGGAAACTATCATTATAAGGTGATGCCGTTTGGGCTAAAGAACGCAGGCTCAACCTACCAAAGGATGATGACTCGGATGTTTGAACCGCAACTGGGCAAGATCATTGAGGTTTATATAGACGATATGGTCGTGAAGAGTAAAAGGGTGTCCGAGCACGTGAAGGATCTCGGAACAATCTTCGCTATATTAAGGGAGCACCGGTTGCGGTTGAATGCCTCCAAATGCTCATTCGGGGTCGGGTCTGGGAAATTCCTGGGGTATATGGTCACCCACAGGGGAATAGAAGTAAGTCCCGACCAAATCAAAGCCATTAACAGCCTACAGGCTCCTCGGAATCCGAAGGAAGTACAGAAGCTCACTGGCATGATTGCGGCGTTGAACCGGTTCATATCGCGATCGGCGGATCGATGTCGGCCTTTCTATCTCCTGATAAACAAGTGGAAAGAGTTCGAATGGTCGGAGGATTGCGTTCAGGCTTTCCAACAGCTTAAAGACTACCTGTCCCGACCACCCATCATGTCCAGCCCTGAGGCAGATGAGGTGCTGTTTGCCTACATCGCCGTAGCCCCCCACGCTGTAAGCCTGGTACTGATACGGGATGATAATGGGGTGCAGCGACCGGTGTACTATGTGAGCAAATCACTACATGAGGCCGAGGTGCGATACCTACCTTTGGAAAAGGCAATTCTGGCGATAGTGCATGCAACCCGAAAACTTCCTCATTACTTTCAGGCGCACACGGTCATCGTTCTGACTCAGCTTCCCCTCCGAGCAGTGCTTCGAAGCGCTGACTACACCGGAAGGATCGCCATGTGGAGTGCGCTTTTGGGGGCCTTTGACATTAAATATATGCCCAGATCCTCTATTAAAGGACAGGTCCTCGCAGACTTGGTAGCGGAGTTTGCTGAGCCCTCTATAGAAACAGTAACCGAGAAGAAAGACATGGATGGAAAGTCGGTTGGTGCGATTTCAACAGGGAGAAGCCCGCATTGGAAGGTCTATGTAGATGGCGCAGCTAACCAGAGGGGGTCAGGAGTTGGGATAGTTTTAATATCCCCGGATGGGGCCGCCCTTGAAAAATCATTGAGGCTCGGATTCTTGGCTACGAACAATGAAGCCGAATACGAAGCCTTACTTCAAGGGATGACGATGGTTCAAAGATTGGGCGGAAGAATGATAGAAGCGTTCTCGGACTCCAGACTGGTTGTCGGACAAGTGATGGGTGAGCTGGAAGCCCGAGATACTAGGATGCAAGACTATCTGGGACGAGTCAAACGGCTACAGACGAGTTTTGAATCCTTCAATCTGACGCACATTTCCAGGAGCGTAAACACCCATGCCGATTCGCTGGCCACTCTCGCCACGTCATCGGCGCATAATCTGCCGCGAATGATCCTTGTTGAAGATCTGGCACAGACAAGTCCCGTTGGCAGAAACCCGGCTCAGGTCCATCAGATCAGAAAAAGTCCTAGCTGGATGGACCCCATAAAGAGCTTCCTCCAAAACGACCTCTTACCGGAGGAAAAACTGGAAGCCGAGAAGATACGAAGGAATGCCCCTCGGTTCTGGCTATCAGAGGACCATAAACTATATCGACGCTCTTACTCTGGACCGTACCTACTCTGTGTGCATCCAGAAGAGTCCGAATCTTTACTCGAGGAGTTGCACGAGGGGATTTGTGGAAGCCACACCGGAGGAAGGTCGCTGGCGCACAGGGCACTCTCCCAAGGGTACTGGTGGCCGAACATGCAAAGAGAGGCCCAAGAATACGCTAAGAAGTGCGACCAGTGCCAAAGATTCGCCCCGAATATCCACCAACCCGGAGGGGTTCTCAACCCCCTCTCTAGCCCATGGCCGTTCGCACAATGGGGCCTTGATATAGTCGGACCTTTCCCCAAAGCTGCGGGGAACAAGCGATACATAATAGTCGGAACTGATTACTTCACTAAATGGGTGGAAGCTGAACCCTTAGCCAACATTAGGGATGTGGACGCCCAGAAATTCATCTAGAGGAACATCATCACCCGCTTCGGAACTCCGCGGACACTCATTTCCGACAATGGTCTGCAGTTCGACAGTAAGAACTTTAGGGAGTATTGCCGCGAGTTCGGAATCATTAACCGATATTCCACCCTCGCCTACCCTCAGGGAAATGGGTAGGTCGAGGTCGTGAACAAGGTCATAGTGAACGGACTGAAGAAGAGACTGGACGAGGCAAAGGGGAGATGGGTAGAAGAACTCCCCCACGTCTTATGGACTTATCGGACGACGCCGCGACGATCGACCGGTGAGACCCCCTTCTCGATGACTTATGGGGCTGAGGCCGTGCTCCCGATCGAGAACAACTTTCCCACACTGAGGTCTAGATCGTTTACCCCAAACGATAACGACGGTTTATTGGAACGGAGCCTGGACCTAGCCGAAGAAAGAAGAGAAAAAGCGATGATTCATATGGCCTATTATCACCAGAAACTGAGACAAGGGTACGATGCTAACGTCAAGCTGCGGCCTTTGGGTCCAGGTGACCTCGTGATGAGGAAGATTCTTGGCAGCGCGAAGAACCCCTCTTGGGGCAAGTTGGGGCCCAATTGGGAGGGACCATACCGTGTCACATCCGTGGCCGGAATAGGCGCCTACTACCTAGAAGATTTGGATGAAAAGCCTGTACCTCGACCCTGGAATGTAAATAACCTCAGAAGATATTATTATTAATAAGAATGGCTTAGCATATGTATTCTTTCATGACTATCCGTTGCTTGCTGGTCCCCTGACAACTATTCATAGTTTTAAACAGAACCTAAGTCCTGCATGGCTCCTCGGACCACAGACTTAGGGGAAATTATTACTCATGACAATTTTTATAAGTTTTAAACAGAACCTAAGTCCTGCATGGATCCTCAGACCACAGACTTAGGGGAAATTAATACTTGAGGCAACTATTCATAGTTTTAAACAGAACCTAAGTCCTGCATGGCTCCTCGGACCACAGACTTAGGGGAAATTATTACTCATGACAATTTTTATAAGTTTTAAACAGAACCTAAGTCCTGCATGGATCCTCAGACCACAGACTTAGGGGAAATTAATACTTGAGGCAACTATTCATAGTTTTAAACAGAACCTAAGTCCTGCATGGCTCCTCGGACCACAGACTTAGGGGAAATTATTACTCATGACAATTTTTATAAGTTTTAAACAGAACCTAAGTCCTGCATGGATCCTCAGACCACAGACTTAGGGGAAATTAATACTTAAGGCAACTATTCATAGTTTTAAACAGAACCTAAGTCCTGCATGGCTCCTCGGACCACAGACTTAGGGGAAATTATTACTCATGACAATTTTTATAAGTTTTAAACAGAACCTAAGTCCTGCATGGATCCTCAGACCACAGACTTAGGGGAAATTAATACTTAAGGCGACTATTCATAGTTTTAAACAGAACCCAAGTCCTGCATGGCTCCTCGGACCACAGACTTAGGGGAAATTATTACTTATGATAGATTGGGAGATTATTACTTAAAGGAAATCGTTTTAATACGTGCGCGCAGTCTGGCACCATCGCAACCCTTAAGTGCGCAGCCCAAAAACCCATTTTTATTTTGGCTATTTGCCTATATCTACATCGTTGCAAATACTTAAAAAAGAGCGCTACTGACATACATCCATAGTAAGCAAAGCGAACATCTTATATTAATATTCCGAGTACATTAGAAAGAGACGTCCTTACAGAAGGATGGAAAAATAGGACGACTCACATTCAAAAAAAAAAAAAGGGGTACAGAGATCAAAAGCCTGAAGGGCTAAGCCTTAACAGGAGGATCTTCTTTCTGCTCGGGCTGAGGGGGAGGAACCTCGATGGTAGAGTCTGCGGCGGGATCCTTCTCCATATCAGGCACAAGGACGGCATCAGGCGCCGCCAGGTCCTGCTCTGAGGCCACTTGGACGTCATCAGGATTCTCTCGGATCTCCGGAGGATAGAAGATGTTCTCGGGCAGTCTTAGTGCCGAATCCGCAGGAACTCCTGCAGCATCGAGAGCATGAGCCCACGAAATACTGCAGTAATCCCTGCACACCTCGGGGATCTCCTCGGAGAGCCTCGCCTCCGTTTCTGCGGCCCCGAGCTGGCGAGCAGCATTCTTCTCAACTTCTGCAGCCTCTCGGATCAGCTGGGCCTCCTCTTTGACTCGCCTTAGCTCATCCTCGACTTTTTGCAGGGCAGTCTTGAGATCCTGCACTGCCTGCCTCTCTGTGGCGAGGTTAATCTGTGTCGAGTACAGCTCTTTGCGCTGGTCCTCCGCCTGGGTCTCGGCACTTTTCAAACCAGCCTCTGCACTTTTGCGCAGTCTCTCCGACTCCTTGAACTCGTCCGTGAGTTTAAGGTGATCGTACTTAAGGGACCCTAAGGCTTTCTCCATCTCCGTCCGAGCCTGGGTCTCAGCGTCAGCCCGACTACGATTACCTCGGCAGAATTCCTCAGCCACAAATACCTGCTGAGTGATCTACGGACGAAACAAGAATGCTTTAAAAAAAGAAAAAAAGAAAGAAGAGGGGGTCCCTTTTAATGAAGCAGTAGAAGGGTTACTTACCATCGCGAGGTCCCTTTTAAGGGATAGGAAGATCTCGGGCTGAGAGAACCGCCTATAAGCCTCCATATCCCGAGGAAGGAGTAGGGGCTGCTCTATAGCCTCGGCCACATACCCTGCCCGGCCTCGGTTGTACTCTCGGACCGAAGCATTATAGGGGATGGCCACCCCATCCAGCTCCAACTTGGGGCTCCATACACGCGGGGCAACTCGTACCTCCGCAAGGCTCTCCTCGTCCCGATTCTCCGAGGAGTTGCCCCTTCTGCTCCTTGGCGCACGAGCAGTCTTTTGCTGCTTGGTCGGCTGAGCGGCCACCTCACCCTCCTCAGGGGTATCAACCGGCCTCTTCTTCTTCAGGTCCGGAATAGCCTTAAGGCCAGGTTCCGAAATGCCCTGAGGGACAACAGGAGGAAGGGTTTTGACTTGTGATGGAGGTGGTCCCTTCGATGACTGGCCTTTCCCTCGGGAGGCCATCAGCTCCTTTAGAGACTTTCCCTTTCCTGCCATGGGCTCTGTCTCTTCGTCCGAAGTATCGTCCGAGCAGATAACAATGGAAGGAGCGCCAACTGCAGAATGACGGTCCCGCTCTCCTTCAGGACCGGAAAGTTCCACCAAAGGGGTTTGCTGAACTTCCTCCTCAAAGTAAAACTCGTCTATCTCTTCCTCAAGGGAAAGACGAGATGATTCAGTTTCCTCTTCAACCTGAACGGCAACACCAGGCTCGTTTGGCGGAGGTAGCTGCTCTGCTAAGTAAGGATTTCTAACACCAGGCAACACAACTGGTGGCAGATCGTGTTTAGCTAGGAACCCGTCCTTGGACACGTCAATCCTAGCCAACCTCGGACTGCCCGCCCGTATAGCGTGGCCGATAGCCTGGAAAGAAGTGCTCAAAGGTTGATAGCCCAGAACCAGATGGGCCGCACGCAACTGTCTGTCCTTGGAAACGTAAATCTCCGACCTAAGAAGGTAGTTCAACGCTGGCACGTTCACAAAGTTTAGCCGAGGAGCGACGTGAACTTTATCTGCAAGCAACCAAGAAAAGTGGGGTTAGTTCATGAAATTTTCCAATTACAAAGAAAGCAAGAAAGATAAACCCTCAACACTAAATCCTTTCCCAAAAAGGACCGATCCTAAAAACGTCGCACCTGGGGTTCCTGCCCGAGTTGGACAATGAATACCGTCGGTCCACTCCCCAGAAGCAATAAGGAAGTCATTCTTCACGGTTTTATTGGATACTGGGAGACAAGAGATCAACCTAACATCCTCGTTCCGGGATTTAAGATAATACCCATCATCCCCGAGGCGGTGACATTCGTACAGATAAGCCATATCGTGCCAAGTAAGGCCTAGATTCATCCGCTCGTTTAAGACATCTACACAGCCTAGTATCTTGAACATATTCGGGGCACACTGATACGGCATCAACCTATGGTTGAACAGGTAGTCCCTTGTAATCCTACGCATGGGAAGTGTCATCCCTCCCTCTATAAAAGCAATCATAGGGATAACAACTTCTCCCATACCTCTCTCTGTCAATACTCCTTCAAGAGGACAGTTTTGCAACCCGACCCCCGGGGGAATGTGGTATTTAGCCCTAAAGGCCTCCATAGCGGCTGGAGTGTTTACTAATTTCTCAAATCTACCCATCTGAACTGAACTGGGGAAACGAAAGTAAGGACTGAGAATAAAAGTAGAGTCCGAGGAGGAAATTGAAACGGCGAAATGAACGAAATGTACTGGTACCTTCGCAAAACGCTCAGTGGGACGCCTGGAAATCTTTCCTGGAAGGAACGCTTCACGAAAGACGGCTACGGAGGCGTAACGGGCGTGAGTATTCGTATGTCTCTGGGTTTCGATGGAGTTCTCTGGAAGCCTCTGAGGTTTACGAAATGCAGATAAAAAGAACTGAACCCCTCTGACGTCTAATATAGCCGGGAGGAGAGAGAAAAGATCATTCCTGCCTAAAAATACGAGAAGAAACGATGGCCGTTCGATCCACGCCACACCGTTGGATGGAGGGAACATAACGCCTCCGGAAGTTAATGACCACGCCTCGTAAATTGTAACGCGTCGAAAGTAACGGTCCGCACGCGCGCCCCAAGCTCTCCTTATTTCCACCCTCTCACTAACATCAAAACCCCGCTTTTCTCCTCGGAAGGAGATAAAAACCGGAGTTTTGAGGGGCTATTGTGGGGCCCGGCCCAAAAATAATGGGCTATTCCAAATCCAGGCCCTTCCGAGGAGCATCCTTGCCGAAGAGGAACCACATATGAAGCATTACTCAACCCCAATAACGCCACGGAAACCCGTCAGAGGAGTAACTCCTCCTCGGACATCACGAAGTCCATACGAGGAACTCTCCCCATCCATTTCAGTCCATCCTCCCAACATATAAAATGAATAAAATCCAAAATATCTCATGGAAAGCTGCCACCACCACATTAATTGCGCCCCAACCATCCTCTTGGCCGCATTAATGAGGAAAAGACCCCTGAACAGTACCACCTTGGCCTCTGCAACTCACAAAGGGAGAGATGGGGGCGTCTGATGGGACAGGTGCTCAAGTAGATGCTTAGATGATCGACAAGTGTAAGGTTGAGATGAGAGGAGAGGAACTATATAATGTAGTGAAATCCCCCGAAGGGGGGGGGAAATTGTATTAAGAACGGGAAAATAGAATCACACGTGGAGATCTTTTCTTGTGTTTTTATTTTCTGCAACTACATTGTCCATGTACAAGACCGAACAGGCTCACTGAGGCGAAGTTCTTTGACCCATCCTCTACAAATTTCTATTGTGGGTTGCGCTTTGAGCCAAGGCCAGATCAATAAGATTTGGGCCAGGAAAATCGTGCAACTACATATATATATATATATATATATATATATATATATATATTATTCATGAATCATTATTTCATTGTTTACTTATAAATATCTAAACTAAAGGTTTTTTTTTTCTTAAAAAAAATATAAATTAAAATAGATGAATATGTAAAGGTAAAATTATATGAAAAGTTAAAACTACCCAAGATGAATGTTTAACCACTGGTAGATATGTGTTTTTTGAAGACTAAAAGTATACTTGATTGTTTTAGCTGGAACTATATAACTATGCAAATATTGTTACGAGTGGTCCCATCATTTGCAAATTATCAAGTTTGATGGCCTTACAAAATAGATACTTCATTTTGCAAAAAACTTTACATGAACTCCTTTTTGTGACAATTTTTTTTTATTTTTTGTTCTTTTTGCCGAAACAACTTAAGAATATTAAGACTTAAGTTAACACATATGGTAGTTGTAGACCACTTCAATGATATGAAAAATAGAAAGGTTTAAATATTTAAAAAGCATTTTTAGTAGATTGTAATATAAAATAATTTTTTCTCAATATTTTATATAACTTTTCCCTTAAGATCAATATTGTTGGCATCCTTTAAAGATGATACATAATATTTTTGAGAAGAAGAAGAAGAAGTAGAGATGATGCTAACACATAATATAAAATTATTAAGTTTGCGTGATTTAAATTTGTGGCAAAAAAAAAAAAATGTATCTATGATAAAAGTTTTTATCTAAATGATATATAGTAGTTCATATTTATTTAGTCTTGATTCAAAAAGTTCTTTCTCAATAGCCTTTTAAGTCTATAAATTGCTCAATCTATAGGCCTAGACACATTCAAAGAGTGCTATCTAAATTATAAATTATATGACCCTTTATCACACAAATATTTTGATTCCCCAATGTATGGTTAAAGAAGACAGGTTTGTGTTTAACCATTTTCTTGATTTATGCTACATAATTTAATAGTATGGAGGATGTGATTGGATTTAAATGTTGAATAAAATAAGATGAGAAGAAAAAAGAGTAAAAATAAAATATATAACAATAAATATCAAATTATCCAAGTCATTCTATGTAATATAATAACATTATATTATTATATACTGTATGTATAATACAGTAGGATAATATTTAATCAAAGAGAATATAAAAGATAACAACTTAAAACACAAAACTAAATTGCATCAACCCAAAGTAGAATTCTAATTAACACAAAATTCATCAACCTAAAGAATTGATGCAGTAAAAAAAAAAAAATGAAAACAAATTGAGAGAGAGAGAGAGAGAGAGAGAGAGAGAGAGAGAGAGAGAGAAGTAACCTTTTTTGTGTGAGAAAACTATGCATAGAATGAAAAAGAAAATGTCAAATTTATAGTAAGATGTTGAGAATAAGAAAAGTCAAAATAAAGGAAGATAATAAGGTAGAGAAAGAATGATATTAATGTAGAAAGTAATGGGGAGATGAAGAGGTAAAAGGGAGAGAGATTTTTGAAAAATAAATAATAAAAATAATAATTAAAAGATATTTTAATTTTTAAATAATGGATTTTTTAAGTCACCTTAAATAAGAAAATGTTTAAAAATATATATAAAAAAAGTTGGAAACAAAAATTGATGATGTGGTTGCTGATGTGGCTCAACGTGAGCGTAGCAACATTAAATGCTACTGTAGGGACACGATTTTGGTTAACCCGGTCCTGAACTGTCAAGCCCCGGCTTAATGAGTCCCACACAATGAATTTTGTAGAGTATGGGCTGAAGAACTTGGTTTCGGTTGGCTCAGACGGTTCGTTGCATGTCCTTAATGGATATAGAAACATGAATCAAGAAGATGGATGGGGAACTGGAAGTTTTATTCATGGTCATGCATTCGTACAATGAATTCTTGCCTCTCCTCTCTTTGGGGGCCTCCTACATATTATATAGGCTCTCTTTTATCATCTGGGCCTTACACTTGTTGATCATCCAAACCCCCACTTGAGCACCTGTCCCATCAGACGCCCTTACCAGTTCCTTGTGAGTTGCAGTGACCAAGGTGGCACTGTTCAGGGGTCTTCTCCCCATTAATGCGGCCAGGAGAGTAGCTGTGGTGCATTTAATGTGGTGGTGACAGCCTTTGATGGAATATTTGAATCCTCTTTCTTTTTACGTGCGTGGGGTGAGGGCTACAGTAACCGGGATGCATCATTGATCTGGACTTTGGAATGTCCGAGGAGGAATTACTCCTCGGACGTGTTTTCTTGGCCCCAGTTGGCTTGGGCAGGGATTCTGGGCCGCGACGTCTCCTCGGAAGGAATGGTCCTCGGATGGGCCCAAGGCCCAGCCCGCTTGTTATTCTGGGTCGGTCCCCACAATAGCCCCTCAAAACTCCGGTTTTGATCTCCCTCCGAGGAGAAAAGCGGGGTTTTGACATTTATAAAGGGCGGAACGGACGAAATCTTGGTCCACGCGTGCGGGCGGTTACTTTTGACGTGTTACAATTTTCGAGGCGTGGCCATTTACTCCAGACAACTTTATGTCTCCTTCATCCAACGGCGAGATGTGGATCCAACGGCCAGCATTGTTCCTTGAATTTTTGAGCGGGAGGGATTGTTTCTCTCTCTCCCACCTGTTATATAAAGCGCCAAACAGGCTCCTTTTTCCTTTTATCAGAACAGAGAACTCCAGAGAACTCCGGCGCCCAGAAGTCCACGAGCATCTCTGTCCTTCAAATCTCCATAATCGTTTTCGCGAAGCCCTCTTTTTAGAAGAGATTTTCGATCGCTTCGCCGGTCGTTTGGTGAAAATATCCGTAAGTTGCGTTCGTTTTGTCGCTTCGAGTTCCTCCTCGGATTTTACTTTTCTCTTCGGTCTTTATTTCCATTCCTCCAGTTTGGCTTAGATGGGTAGATTCAAAGACCTAGTAGACACCCCGGCTGCCATGGAGGCTTTTAGGGCAAAATACCACATCCCGCAGGGGGTGGCTCTGCGGTATTGTCCCACAGAAGGAGTATTGCTAGATAGAGACGTGGGCGAAGTGGTCATTCCGATGATTGCCTTTATAGAGGGAGGAATGACTCTCCCCATGTGTAGGATTACCCGGGACTACTTGTTACACCATAGGTTGACACCGCATCAGTGTGCCCCAAACATGTTCAGGATATTAGGCTGCATAGATGCTTTAAACGAGCGGATGGGTCTAGGTCTGACTTGGCACGATGTGGTTCACCTGTACGAGTGCCACTACGTCGAGAAAGGAGGATATTACCTTAAATCTCGATTTGAGACGGTTAGACCAATCTCCTGCCTCCCCATATCCAATAAGACCATGAAGGATGACTTCCTCATTGCTTCAGGAGAGTGGAGCGATGGTCTTCATTGCCCAACTCGGGCAGGAACTCCTGGTGCGGTGCCTTTAGGGCCAGTCCTTTAGGGAGGGGGCTTAGCTCTTCGGACTCGCCCCCCTTTTTTTTTTCTTTTTGCTTAAGTCAAATTGTATTTTAATTCTAATTTCCTTTTCGGCTATGTTGCAGATAAGGCGGTACTTACTCCCAAGCTAAGCCACGTAAACGTTTAGGCCCTGAATTATCTTCTAAGGTCAGAAATTTACGTTACCGAGGATAGGCAGCTACGCGCGTGTCATTTGATTTTGGGCTACCAACCACTGACCCGCTCTTTCCAACCCATTGGTCACGCGATAAGAGCCGGTAGTCCAAGGTTGGCCAGGATTGACGTATCCAAGCCCAGGTTTTTGGCCGCACGAGACCTTAAGCCCGTCGTGTAACCTGGCGCTCGGAATCTTTCACCAGCCGCGCAACTGTCTCCGTCAGCCAACCTTGACGTCGCTGCGCCAGTTGAAGAAGAGACCGAATCCTCGCGTCTCTTTCTTAAGGAGGAGATAGACGAGTTCTATTTGGAAGAGGAGGTTCGTAAAGACCCTGAAGGAGAGCAGGATCAAAATTCTGCGGTCGGCGCTCCAGTTATTATAACCTGTTCGGACGGCTCTTCAGACGAGGAGGTGGACAATATGGCTGGCAAGGGAAAAACATTACGAGAGCTGATGTTATCCCGAGGAAAAGGTCAATCTTCGAAGGTGCATTCTGAGTCGCAGACCCAAGACCGTCCTCCAACCGCTCCTCAGGTTCCTCCTGACCTTGGCCTTAAGGTTAATCCGGACCCAAAAAAGAAAAGGCCGGCTGACATCCCTGAGGAAGGCGAGGTGGTGCCACGCCAGGGCAAGCAGCAAAAGACCACCCGGGGGCAGAAAGGCAAAGGGGCTTCCTCCCTAGAGCCCCGAGAGGAGGACAACCGGGCTGAGGTGCGTGTTCAACCACGCACATGGAGTCCAAGGATGGAGCTTGACGGGGTTGCTATCCCTTACACTGCATCGGTCCGAGAATACAACAGGGGCCGAGCAGGGTACATAGCCGAGGTTTTGGAACAGCCGGTACTCCTCCCCCGGGATATGGAGGCCTACAGGCGGTTTTCCCAGGCCGAGCTCTTTCTATCCCTCAAAAGGGATCTGGCAATGGTAAGCCGTTCTTCTACCTTTTCGTTAGATTATTGAACATTGTCGTGTTCTGAAACAATTTTTGTTTTGTTCGCAGATAACTCAGCAAGTGTTTGTGGCTGAGGAGTTTTGCCGCAGCAACCGCAGCTTAGCTGAAGCAGAGGCCCAGTCTCGGACAGAGGTGGAGAAACTCGTAGGGTCCCTCCAGCATGAGAATTTTGAACTTGCGGAGAAGTTCAAAAAAGAGGAGAAAGAGCGCCGAAGTGCTGAGGCCGGTTTGAAGAACGCTGAAGCCCAAGCGGAGGATCAACGCCAAAAATTGTACGTGACCGAGACCAGCCTAGCCACTAAAAAACAAACAGTTCTGGATCTCAGGGCCATGCTACAAAAGGTTGAGGAAGAGGCCCGGCGGGCTAAAGAAGAGGCTCAGCTGCTACGGGAGGCTGCCGAGGCTGAAAGGAAAGCTGCCTATCAGCTCGGGGCTGAAGAGACTGAAGCCAGGCTCTCCGAGGAAATTCCGGAGGTGTGTAGGGATTACTGCAGCATCTCATGGGCCCACGCCCTTGATGCCGCAGGAATTCCTGCAGATTCGGCACTGAGGTTGCCCGGGAAGGTTTTCTTTCCGCCGGAGATCCGAGAGAATCCTGACGGTGCTTCTGAAGCTTCTGAGCAGGTCTCGGCTATACCTGGTGCCATTCCTCTGCTTGATAAAGCCAAGGATTCTGCGAAAGCGTCCATCTTCGAGGTTCTTCCTCCTCAACCCGAGCAGAAAGAGAATCCTCCTACTAAGGTCTAGATTTTAGGTTTTTAAGCATTGCATTCCTCTTCCTCTTTCTTTTTATATGAGGGTTGTCTTGTTTTTGCTCATTTGTAAAGACCTCTCACTGTAATGATTTCGGAGGATTAATATAGAACATTCCCTTTGTTTTTTATGGATGTCTTCTGACACTATCCCTTTATTTATCGTTTACAATGATATGAATATATATGGACGAGAGAAAGGGATGCCGTTTAAAAACTTTTGATAATTGGAATAATTTGCATAAGTAATAATTTCCCCAAGGCCTGTGGTCCGAGAAGCCATGCAGGACTTAGGTTCTGTTTAAAACTTGGAATAATCGCGTAAGTAATAATTTCCCCTAAGCCTGTGGTCCGAGGAGCCATGCAGGGTTTAGGTTCTGTTTAAAACTTGGAATAATTGCGTAAGTAATAATTTCCCCTAAGCCTGTGGTCCGAGGAGCCATGCAGGGCTTAGGTTCTGTTTAAAACTTGGAATAATTGCGTAAGTAATAATTTCCCCTAAGCCTGTGTTCCGAGGAGCCATGCAGGGCTTAGGTTCTGTTTAAAACTTGGAATAATTGCGTAAGTAATAATTTCCCCTAAGCCTGTGGTCCGAGGAGCCATGCAGGGCTTAGGTTCTGTTTAAAACTTGGAATAATTGCGTAAGTAATAATTTCCCCTAAGCCTGTGGTCCGAGGAGCCATGCAGGGCTTAGGTTCTGTTTAAAACTTTGAATAAATTGCCTAAGTAATAATTTCCCCTAAGCCTGTGGTCCGGGGAGCCATGCAGGGCTTAGGTTCTGTTTAAAACCTGGAATAATTGCGTAAGTAATAATTTCCCCTAAGCCTATGGTCCGAGGAGCCATGCAGGACTTAGGTTCTGTTTAAAACCTGGAATAATTGCGTAAGTAATAATTTCCCCTAAGCCTGTGGTCCGAGGAGCCATGCAGGATTTAGGTTCTGTTTAAAACTTTGAATAAATTGCCTAAGTAATAATTTCCCCTAAGCCTGTGGTTCGAGGAGCCATGCAGGGCTTAGGTTCTATTTAAAACTTGGAATAATTGCGTAAGTAATAATTTCCCCTAAGCCTGTGTTCCGAGGAGCCATGCAGGACTTAGGTTCTGTTTAAAACTTGGAAAAATTGCGTAACTAATAATTTCCCCTAAGCCTGTGGTCCGAGGAGCCATGCAGGGCTTAGGTTCTGTTTAAAACTTGGAATAATTGCGTAAGTAATAATTTCCCCTAAGCCTGTGGTCCGAGGAGCCATGCAGGGCTTAGGTTCTGTTTAAAACTTGGAATAATTGCGTAAGTAATAATTTCCCCTAAGCCTGTGTTCCGAGGAGCCATGCAGGGCTTAGGTTCTGTTTAAAACTTGGAATAATTGCGTAAGTAATAATTTCCCCTAAGCCTATGGTCCGAGGAGCCATGCAAGGCTTAGGTTCTGTTTAAAACTTGGAATAATTGCGTAAGTAATAATTTCTCCTAAGCCTGTGGTCCGAGGAGCCATGCAGGGCTTAGGTTCTGTTTAAAACTTTGAATAAATTGCCTAAGTAATAATTTCCCCTAAGCCTGTGGTCCGGGGAGCCATGCAGGGCTTAGGTTCTGTTTAAAACCTGGAATAATTGCGTAAGTAATAATTTCCCCTAAGCCTGTGGTCCGAGGAGCCATGCAGGACTTAGGTTCTGTTTAAAACCTGGAATAATTGCGTAAGTAATAATTTCCCCTAAGCCTGTGGTCCGAGGAGCCATGCAAGATTTAGGTTCTGTTTAAAACTTTGAATAAATTGCCTAAGTAATAATTTCCCCTAAGCCTGTGGTCCGAGGAGCCATGCAGGGCTTAGGTTCTGTTTAAAACCTGGAATAATTGCGTAAGTAATAATTTCCCCTAAGCCTGTGGTCCGAGGAGCCATGCAGGGCTTAGGTTCTGTTTAAAACTTTGAATAAATTGCCTAAGTAATAATTTCCCCTAAGCCTGTGGTCCGAGGAGCCATGCAGGGCTTAGGTTCTGTTTAAAACTTTGAATAAATTGCCTAAGTAATAATTTCCCCTAAGCCTGTGGTCCGGGGAGCCATGCATGGCTTAGGTTCTGTTTAAAACTTTGAATAAATTGCCTAAGTAATAATTTCCCCTAAGCCTGTGGTTCGAGGAGCCATGCAGGGCTTAGGTTCTGTTTAAAACCTGGAATAATTGCATAAGTAATAATTTCCCATAAGCCTGTTGTCCGAGGAGCCATGCAGGATTTAGGTTCTGTTTAAAACTTTGAATAAATTGCCTAAGTAATAATTTCCCCTAAGCCTGTGGTCCGAGGAGCCATGCAGGGCTTAGGTTCTGTTTAAAACTTGGAATAATTGCCACAGACCAGTGGGTACAGGATAATCATGGAACAAAACATGGGCAAAGCCATTTTCATTAATAATAGTATCTTCTTAGGTTGTTTACATTCCACGGTCGAGGTACAGTTTTTTCATCCAGATCTTCTAGATAATAAGCACCTATCCCGGCCACAGATGTGATGCGATACGGTCCTTCCCAATTGGGCCCCAGCTTGCCCCAAGAGGGATTTTTTGCGCTGCCGAGAACCTTTCTCATCACGAGATCACCCGGACCTAAAGGTCGTAGTTTAACATTGGCGTCATATCCCTGTCTCAGCTTCTGATGATAATAGGCCATATGGATTGTGGCTCTTTCTCTTCTATCTTCGGCTAAGTCTAGACTTCTTCCCAGTAACTCGTCGTTACTGTCCGGGGTAAAGGAGCTAGACCTCAGTGTGGGAAAGTTGTTCTCGATTGGGAGCACGGCCTCAGCCCCATAAGTCATCGAAAAGGGGGTTTCACCGGTTGATCGTCGTGGCGTTGTCCGATAGGTCCATAAGACGTGTGGGAGCTCTTCCACCCATCTCCCCTTTGCCTTATCCAGCCTTTTCTTCAGTCTGTTCACTATGACTTTGTTCACGGCCTCGACCTGTCCATTTCCCTGGGGGTAGGCGGGAGTGGAGTATTGGTTAATGATCCCAAACTCGCGGCAATACTCTCTAAAGTTCTTACTGTCGAATTGGAGACCGTTGTCCGAAATGAGTGTGTGTGTGGAGTTCCGAAGCGGGTAATAATGTTCTTCAAGATGAATTTCTGGGCATCTACGTCCCTAATGTTGGCCAGAGGTTCAGCTTCCACCCATTTGGTGAAGTAGTCGGTTCCAACTATTATATATCGCTTGTTCCCCGCAGCTTTGGGGAAAGGACCGACAATATCAAGTCCCCACTGTGCGAACGGCCAAGGACTGGAGAGGGGGTTGAGGACCCTTCCGGGTTGATGGATATTTGGGGCGAATCTCTGGCACTGATCACACTTCTTGATGTACTCTTGGGCCTCTCTTTGCATGTTTTGCCACCAGTATCCTTGGGTGAGTGCCCTGTGTGCTAGCGACCTCCCTCCGGTGTGACTTCCACAAATCCCCTCGTGTAACTCTTCGAGTAAAAACTCAGATTCTTCTGGATGTATGCAAAGTAGGTACGGCCCAGAGTAGGAGCGCCGATATAGTTTGTGGTCCTCCGACAGTCAGAACCGAGGAGCATTCCTCCGTATCTTCTCTACCTCCAATTTTCCCTCTGGTAGGATGTCGTTTTGGAGGAAGTTTTTTATGGGATCTATCCAGCTAGGATTCTTTCTGATCTGATGGACCTGTACCGGGTCTGTTGTAATGGGACTCGCTTGGGCTAGATCCTCGACAAGGATCATTCGCAGCAGATCATGCACCGAGGACGTGGCGAGGGTGGCCAGTGAGTCTGCATGGGTGTTTGCATTCCTGGAGACGTGTGTCAGGTTGAAGGATTCAAAACTCGACTGCAGGCGTTTGACTCGTCCTAGATATTCTTGCATTCTAACATCTCTAGCTTCCAGCTCACCCGTCACTTGGCCAACGACCAACTTAGAGTCCGAGAATGCTTCTATTACCCCTCTGCCCAATCTTTGAACCATCGTCATCCCCTGAAGCAAGGCTTCATACTCAGCCTCATTGTTCGTAGCCGAGAACCCGAGTCTCAGTGATTTCTCAATGGCAGCACCGTCCGGCGATATCAAAACTATTCCAATTCCAGATCCTCTCTGGTTGGCCGCGCCATCCACGTAGACCTTCCAATGCACGGTCCCCCCTGCTGAAATTGTACAAACCGATTTTCCATCCATGTCTTTCTTCTCGGTTATTGTTTCTTCGGAGGGTTCAGCAAACTCCGCGACTAAGTCTGCGAGGACTTGACCTTTGATGGAGGATCTGGGCATGTATTTAATATCAAAAGCCCCCAAAAGCGCACTCCACATGGTGATCCTCCCTGTGTAGTCGGCACTTCGAAGGACCGCTCGAAGGGGAAGCTGGGTTAGAACGATGACCGTATGCGCCTGAAAGTAGTGAGGGAGCTTTCGTGTGGCGTGCACTATCGCCAGAATTGCTTTTTCCAAAGGTAAGTATCGCATTTCGGCCTCGTGTAATGATTTGCTCACGTAGTAAACCGGTCGCTGCACCCCGTTATCATCCCGTATCAGTACCAGGCTTACAGCATGGGGAGCTACAGCCACGTATGCAAACAATACCTCGTCTGCCTCAGGGCTGGACATGATGGGTGGTCGCGATAGGTATTCCTTAAGCTGCTGGAAGGCCCGAACATAGTCCTCCGACCATTCAAACCCTTTCCACTTATTTGTCAAGAGGTAGAAGGGTCGACATCGATCCGCAGATCGTGATATGAACCTGTTTAATGCTGTGATCATGCCAGTGAGCTTCTGTACTTCTTTTGGATTCCGAGGAGCCTGTAGTCTGTTAATTGCTTTGATTTGATCGGGGCTTACTTCTATTCCCCTGTGGGTTACCATATACCCTAAGAATTTCCCCGACCCGACCCCGAATGAACACTTGGAGGCATTGAGTCGCAACTTGTGCTCCCTTAATATAACAAAGATGATTTCAAGGTCTTTCACGTGCTCGGATACTATTTTACTTTTTACGACCATATCGTCTATGTACACTTCAATGATTTTGCCCAGCTGTAGTTCGAACATCCTAGTCATCATTCTTTGGTAGGTTGACCCTGCGTTCTTTAGTCCGAACGGCATCACCTTATAATGATAGTTTCCGACGGGTGTCATGAAAGCCGTCTTCTCCTGATCTTCTAACGCAAGGGGTATCTGATGATAACCCTGGAAGGCGTCCAGGAAACTCATTCGAGGGTGTCCCACAGTCGCGTCCACCAATCGGTCAATTCAAGGTAAGGGGAATGGATCCTTCGGGCACGCCTTATTTAGGTCCGTGAAGTCCACGCAGACTCTCCACTTCCCTGTTTTCTTCCTTACCACCACCGTGTTTGCCAACCATTCGGGGTAAAAGACCTCCTTAATAGCCCCTGCTCTTTTCAGCTTTGCCACTTCGTCTCTTACAGCACTAGCATGTTCCTTTGAGGGACGTCGGGGTGGTTGCTTCTTCGGAGTGGAAGAGGGATTAACATTCAGGTGGTGACAAATAAGGCTAGGATCAACCCCTGGGGCATCGTAAGCGTCCCATGCAAACACATCGACATTTCTTCTGAGAAATCCGACCAATTCCTCTTTTTCTTGAAAAGGCAACTCGGACCCGACCTAGAAAAACTTTTCCGGGTCGTCGTTGACGATGAATTTATCTAAATTTTCACACCTTATCTCCTCGGCTAGCTCACCGTCCTGCCCTGCCGAGGTGGCTGGTTGCTATAAGTTCCCAGGGGCCGAGGACTCAGCATGGGACCGATGCAAAATGGCGGCCACCATACACTGCCTGGCCATGGCCTGATCTCCACGAATCTCTTCTACCTGGCCTCTGGACGGGTATTTTACTTTTTGGTGAAGTGTGGAGGATACGGCTTCCAGGGCGTGGATCCATGGCCTAGCCACTATCGCTGTGTAGGGTGAGTAAGCATTGACCATGATAAAATTTATTTCCACCACCTCCGATCCAGTCTGGATGGGTAGCTTGATTTGCCCCTTGGGCGTAACAGTCTTCCCTTCGAAGCTGATAAGGGGGGAGTCATAAGCTGTCAAATCCTCCGGCCTCAAGTTCAGCCCCTTGTATAGATCAGGGTACATTATTTCTACTGCGCTTCCCGTGTCTACTAACACCCTTTTCACATCGAAGCCTCCAATTCTTAACGTAACCACTAAAGCGTCGTCGTGAGGTTGGATAGTTCCTCTCTTATCTTCGTCCGAGAACCCCAATATCAAAGAGCTTCCCTTTTTAGACCTTTTAGGTTCCCTTTACCTGTCCTCGGAGGGGAGCCTACCAACAGCCAATACCTTGGAAGGGGGTGGCCCAGTTCTTCCTGGTGCGGCGAGGATGACATTTATCGTACCGGTGGGGGGTCTTAATGACACATCCTTTCGAGGCTCTTGCATTGCTTGACCGGGATGGCCGCTCGAGGGGTGCAGAAGATGACGTAGCTTCCCTTCTCGGACCAACTGATCCAGGTGACTCCATAGATTCCTGCAGTCCTCAGTAGTATGCCCATGGTCCTGATGATAGTGACAGTATAGGTTCTGGTTACGTTTGGAAGGGTCTCCAGCCATCTTTCCCGGCCATCTGAAATAGGGCTCGTTCCTTACTTTCTCCAGCACCTGTTGTACTGGCTCTCGGAACACGGCATTCACCGTTTGCGTGTTACTCTGTCCGGCCTGTCGCGAAAAATCTCTCTTCGGTTGGTTGTGGTTATATCGTTCCGACCTAAAATCACTTGCTCTGGGGGGAATGATCTTCTCCTTTCCCCTTCCTTGCAACTGATCTTCCTCCACCCTTTTGTACTTGTCGATCCTGTCCATCAACTGATGAACGTTGGCAACTGGCTTACCGGTGAGAGATTTCCTTAAGCCATGCTCGGTGGGGAGGCCACTTTTGAATGTGCTGATAGCAACATCATCATGGTTATTATCTAACTCGTTGTACACCTCCCAATATCTGTCCGAATATGCTTTCAGGTCTCTCCCTCGTGCATGGATAGGGACAATAGCGAACTCAGGGGCCGAGGGACTCTGGTGTTTGTAATATAGCGGGAGCAGAAGGCCTGAGTGAGCTGCTTGTATGAGCCTATGGAATTTGTCTTCAGGCTATTGAACCATCTCATCGCCACTGGTCCCAAGCTAGATGGGAAGACTTTGCACATTAGGGCTTCATTTTGCGAGTAGATAGCCATTTTTTGGTTAAACTGACTCACGTGCTCGACCGGGTCCGCTCGGCCTTTATAGATGGCGAACGCTGGTTGGTTGAAGCGTCGAGGCATCTTAGCCCCTTCGATTCTATGCATGAAGGGTGACCTTGAAATCTGGTCTAGCGCCCTATTCATAGCATCATTTCCCGAACCCTTGCTGGATGGGCTTTCATGTTTCCGTACAGGGCGCGACTCCCTCTCGTAAGAAAAGGTTTCACTCGGGGGGGTCCTTGACCTCTGTCGGTAACTCGCATCCTCCCCATTAGAGGACTCGTCTGAGCCAGAGGGAGATCGTTTTCGCGTCACACGTTTTAACTCCCTTTTCAGGTCAGCTATCTCTCGCTGCATAGCCTGATGACTGTTTCGCCTCTGGGATACGTGACTGCCTATCTGGGTGTGGCTCTGGCCTGTCTGGGCAGGATGCACGCTTCCCTCACGATTCCCCCTGCCGTCTGGGTTGGCAGGGTTATTTTGCCTCTGAGGCTCGATGGGTTGTGTCTGTTGAGAGTTAGCCTGGTGAGGGTTCTCCTGGTGTGAGCCTGGTTCTGCCATGCTCGACCGTCGTGCTAACTGATACCTTAGTCCTTCCCACAGACGGCGCCAATTGTAGGGACACGATTTTGGTTAACCCGGTCCTGAACTGTCAAGCCCCGGCTTAATGAGTCCCACACAATGAATTTTGTAGAGTATGGGCTGAAGAACTTGGTTTCGGTTGGCTCAGACGATTCGTTGCATGTCCTTAATGGATATAGAAACATGAATCAAGAAGATGGATGGGGAACTGGAAGTTTTATTCATGGTCATGCATTCGTACAATGAATTCTTGCCTCTCCTCTCTTTGGGGGCCTCCTACATATTATATAGGCTCTCTTTTATCATCTGGGCCTTACACTTGTTGATTAGCCAAACCCCCACTTGAGCACCTGTCCCATCAGACGCCCTTACCAGTTCCTTGTGAGTTGTAGTGACCAAGGTGGCACTGTTCAGGGATCTTCTCCCCATTAATGCGGCCAGGAGAGTAGCTGTGGTGCATTTAATGTGGTGGTGACAGCCTCTGATGTAATATTTGAATCCTCTTTCTTTTTACGTGCGTGGGGTGAGGGCTACAGTAACCGGGATGCATCATTGATCTGGACTTTGGAATGTCCGAGGAGGAATTACTCCTCAGACGTGTTTTCTTAGCCCCAGTTGGCTTGGGCAGGGATTCTGGGCCGCGACGTCTCCTCGGAAGGAATGGTCCTCGGATGGGCCCAAGGCCCAGCCCGCTTGTTATTCTGGGTCGGTCCCCACAGCTACTTTTCAACTTTTAGTAATATATAGATTAGAGATTAGATCTTAAAAAAAAAAAACAAAATAAAAAATAAAAACTTTAGTATGTTTGACTTAATTCTTAGACTTTGGACTGGATTTGGATTTCATACAATAATTATATTGTGAATAATTAGGTACCATGGAGTTGTAAAATGTAACAGTTTGAAAGGCAAAAATGTAAGTAGTTGAAAGAATTAAAAAAAAAAAAAAAAATTATGAGCTTTTAGTCTCACCTAATTATACTTTATACCAATAATGTTATAGACATAATAAATTTAGTTTTTTTTGTTCAGGTGATTTGAGGTGATAAATTTTAATAGTTTAGCATACTTTCAAATGGGATAAGGGAATTGACATCATTTTGAGGGGACATGAATCATACCCTTCGTTTTAATAAAATTGGAATTAATTATTTTACAATGATAAAGAAATGGTAAATATTGTAGACTTTTCCCTTTGAGCTAGCATAAAAGATAGGGTAGAAGCTAGAAGTAGATGGTCATTTGGTCATTTCCGTATAGCAAGAAAACGAATATGCTCATGATGGAACATCATGACCGTGACCTTATATAATTGAAGAAGGTCTCTCCAACAAGTAGCGCAGAAGCAACCTAGAAACTGCATTCTACACTCAATTTCTGTGTACTTTTGGCTTTAGCAGCGTCTTACAGACATCACATGGAGGGTGCAAGCAAGAAGAGAAAAATTTTCCATGATAATCCTGAGGAAGCAGAAGAAGATGATGATGATGAACAAAAGATAGAGAAGTTTTTTGCTCTTATCAAGAACATTCGAGAGGCTCGCTTCCGCTTGATGAATGGCTCAGATGTAATGGAAGGGGTAGAGAGCAAGAGGAAGAAGAAGAAAGTTGAGGAAGAGAACAAGCAAGTTGAAGTTTGGAAGCCCTCGTTTGAACGTGAAGATTTCACGGAAGATGAAGCAAAGTTGAAAACCGTAGTGGGTTCTTCTCCAAGACAAGAAGGAAGTAAGAAAGAAGAGGATAAAGAAGAATTAGACTTAGGGCTTTCACTTTAGTGTTAAAACTTACATCAATTAGAGGAGAATTGTGAGGAATCCTAATGTCCATGCTAATGTAGTATGCTTAATTTGCTGTATGTATCGTAGTAAGAAGTTTCAAGCTTTGCTGTGCTAGCTTCTTAGCTTTTTTTTAATGTAACATGCAGTAGTTACTGACAATCTATTATCTATGTTTGCTGACAAGGATTTGAGGTCTCTGAAATCCTTCTTATTTTGTAAGTATTTGTGCCCTATTTATAACAATTAAATCCTTTTATCTACTTCTTCTTCTTCTTCTTCTTCTTCATTCTTTTCTTCTACTTACTAAAATACACGTTTGACACTTTTTTTGAATTATTTTTATTTTTACCACTTACATTTCAAAAATCTTATTTTTGCCATTCAAATTTGGTTCTATTTTCATATTGGTTTTGTCACTCATTTTCATTAGTAATATGACTGTTAAATATCATTCATGTTTAATTATTTTATAAAATACTAGCATTAAAATACTATAGAATGCATAAATTTCATTGCTGTGGAAAGAATAAAAAAACTATATATGAGCGGTTGGATTACTGGTGGAAGAAAAAATCTAGTACTACAAACTTTTATATAACTTGCAAGTGTTGTTTGTCATTTTTTTTTTTTTTTTTTGGTAGTGTTGTTTGTCATAATTGTGACGTGGAACAATATGAGTGGTGAAGAAAAAGTAATGGATTCATGTATAAATGATAGACAATTACTCACAGTTTGACAAATGTCAAAATTGTGACAAAAAATTAATAGTTTATGATCTTAAAACCACTCTTAATGAAAATAGATGACTAGACTAACATGAAAACAAAATATATAAAGGGCTAACCGTTCCCATAAATAAATAAATAAATAAATAAAAAGGGGCTAACCGTCCATACTAGTGAAGTAGTTGGCTGTACGTATCAAAGTAAGAAGTTTCAAGCTTAGCTGTGCTAACTTCCCAGCCCTTTTATTAATGTACCATGTAGTAGTTATTGACAATCTATGTTTTAAGGTCTTTGAAATCCTTCTTATTTTCTACAAATTTTTACTCTATTAGTAACAATTAAGTCTTTTCTTCTTTTTTGACACTTAAGTTTTGGGTCATTTCCATTTTGGTTATATATATATATATATATATATATATATATATATATATAAAATTTTAACCATCTCTATTTGATTTTGTTTTCATATTAATCATGCTGCTCATTTTTATTAATAATTTGACCGTCAAGTGTCGTTCATGCTTAACTATTTTATGAAATACTAACTCTAAAATGTTGTAGAATTAATGCATAATTTCATCGCTGTGGGTAGAAAAATATATTATAAAAGATTAGAATATTGATGAGAATGGATAGCAAGACCAATATGAAACAAAATCAAATATGAAAGGCCAAAATGAAACAATCTCGAACTTTAAGAGCAAAAAGTAGACTCTAGTCTTTTATATATATATATATGCTAGGTTCAAGTTACATATCTGGTGTAACTTTAAGTAATGTTATACTACCTAACTTTTTTTAATTAGATGTGAATTTTGATAAATCTACCGTTAGATTACATTATCTTTGTATATTCTCCATGTTTAGAAAATTTAAAGATGATCAAAGATCAATAGCTATATCATCACCCAATAATTGTTAATTAGATGTGAATTTTGATAAATCCATCGTTGGATTACATTATCTTCGTATATTCTTTATACTTACAAAATTTAAAGATGATTACAGATCAATAGTCATGTTATCAATTAATTGTTTAAATTCAAGTTTTTGTAGTTTAAAATAATGCATAAAAAATAAGTTTATGAATTAAATGGTAAATTATATTCAATTGTCATGAAAATTAGCGTGCATGTTAAGAACATATAGAACACTAGCCTCTAAGCACGCGCGTTGAGCATGCTCAAATGCTTTTCTATTTATTTTTGGTAAAAGTTAATAATTTGCATCTATTATAATTTGAAATTTTTTTTTTATTTTTCAAAAAAAAAATATAAACTTTAGAGATAAGCAGAAACTATAATTTATTTTTTGAATGTGTGTTTGAAAGTGGTGTAGTGATATTGAGAAAAGTTTGTGTAGGAAAAATAAGATGAAAGTGAAGGGAAAGAAGGATAAATTTTAGGAGTTCTCTTAGTTTTTTATTTTTTATTTTTTATTTTTTTAAATTGGGCTGTTTTACTTTTATTCGAATAAAAATAAATAAAAAATGCTAAATTTTAGGGAATAAAAAGATGAATATGAAAAAAAAAATCCTAAATTTTAGGAGTTCTCCTTTTGCAATCAAAATAAATTTTGTTATTTGACATTTATGACCCTATTTCTAAGAGAAGTTACCATTCATTAATAGGGGTATTTTTGAACCACATTAAAGTCCAGTTTAAAGAGGGGAATTCTCTTATAAATAGTATAGATGTAATTTAATGGTTGGATTTTCGAAATATAAATTTAATAACAAGTTATTGAGTGATGTAATATTGTTTAGAATTATATATATATATATAATTTTATTTATAAAAGGATTTAATTGTTTTTACTATGGTATAAAACTTTAAAATGAAATTTAAATCATATAAATTTACATATGTAAGCCTTTGCGTCATTTATATGTTATTCCATGCTTAACATATATTAATTTCATCAGTAGCATGGAATCAATTTTTCAAGAGCCATTGACATTTTAACAAATGTTTATAGCCTTCTTTTTCAAAGCTTAATATTACGATTCACAAAAAGCACTTGTACTTAAAGTTATAATCTAAGAACGCGTAATAAGGGTCCCAATTAATTTATATGGTCGAAAAAGAAATGGCGCGGAGGTGGAAAGAATGCTTCCCTTAATTTCCATGCCTAGGATAGATTTGGGTATCTTTTTATCCTTGATTCGAGTTTCTGGTAGCTTTCCTCCAAGACTTTTAATTAAATGTAATTTATCTTTTGGCAATTACCTCATTGAAGTTGAATGTGGAGTATCATGAATATCACAAGAATATAATTATCTTCTTCGTTGTTGAATATCTTGATCTACTAGAGTTTAAATTGATGCGTGCGACTTAGAAAATATATCACCAAAGTCTTAGCGAGAATTTATTCACTTTCATTAGAGACGTTTTTCATTTTCCTTCATCTCACAAGAGATGTGGATCTCTGTGTGGGACCTCTAGTAGAGTCTACACCTCCTATAAGAGAAAAAAAGACTCCTCTAATAAGAGTAAATAATTTCTCTGAGTGTTTTACGGGCCAACTCAAAATTAAATCCTGAGTGAATAATCTTCAATCTTTGTTCATTGAAAATAAAAATGATTAGCGGTTCTAAATTGGGCTTTCTTAGAGAAGCCGCGTGAAAAGCAACATCAGAAAAAGGATGATTATTTTACCAAAATAAAAGAAAAGAAAAAGGATGATTATAATAATTGAAAGAAAGTTTTCTTTTATTTATTATATAGAGTAGTTCATAAGAGTAAAATTTGCGGCTATGTTTGTGGTGTGATATGATGAAAAACACTAAAACTAGTTTTTTAATTTGAAATAAGATACGAAGGTCGGAGGTATTTGACTTTTGACCTTCTTTATAACTATTATTTACAATTACACCATAAAAAGACACAAGATTTGTTAAGAACTGTAATTGCTGTGTATAGTAACTAACTAACTTAACTAACTATAGTTAAGGTTTCTACGAATAACTTGGTGGGTATAGTAACTAACTAACTTATCTAACTGTAGTTAGATACCTTCTAAACCAAAGTCCTTATGCATCTTATTTAATTTACAAAAAGAGCTCATCTCTTATCCAGTGTAATATGTTTTGTCGGCATTAAGAAATCTTATGTGAATTGATTTTGATTCGGTTGCCTTAAGCCTTATAGCACCAGCATTGCAAAAAGACATAAGCATCAGCTTAGGCAAAAAGGCATAAGTGCTAAATTTTATCTTGCCGATCTAAAATATAACTCACATCAGCTTATGCATTCGGTTGCCTTAAGCCCCTTATAGCACTCGCATCAGCTTGTGCACAAATGCATAGGGGCTAAATTTTGTCTAAACAATCTAAAAAAAATTGCCCACATCAACCGATGCATCAATTGTATAAAATAAATTTTAAAGCACTTGAATTTGTGCTTGATTAAGAGAAAAAGTTCCACATTTTAGCTAACTAGTAAGTTTAAAATTCACAAACATTAAGTCATGTAAAATTATGTAAAAATACATGATTGCTATAGTAAGTGTGTAAAGAAAAAGAAATAATTAATAAATTCAAGAAAAATTAATATTTTAATGAAATGTAGTGTAAAATAGATAATCTGATGTGAAGTGTTTGGAAAAGTGAGTATGTAAGTAAAATAAAAAAAATAGGTTCTTATGCTAAAATTGACAGGAATTTTTTGCATGAGTTGTGCATTTTAGTTTTTTATTCTTTCTTTGTGTTTCTCAAAGATGAAGGAAGAAAATAAACAGTAGTTTTAATGCGTGAAGAGAGAGAGGGAATTAAAAAATAATAGTTTTTGATAAAATAGAGTTTAGAATAAATAATTTGACATGGAAAGTGGTTAGCTAGAATTAAAAAAAAAAAAAAAAAAAAAAAAAAAAGAAAAAAAGAAGAAGGAAGAAGTAAGTTTTTATATTAAAATAGACAGGAATTATTGCACAGGCTTAACGTGAACATAGTTAGCATAAATGATTGCCACAACAACTATCTCTAGAAAATTTATTATGTTGCTAAGGAACTGGTGGGCGATATTATTTGTACCTAATCCTTCTCTACCTTTGGGCAAATTTATCAGTTTCACTCTTTCATCCATTATTTTGTCACTAATATTCGACGACCTTCTCTTTCATCAGAAATGCATGCAGGGGAGATATTTTAGGGGGCGTACGTTGAAGAAATTTCTCATGGATGACAGACAAAGTAATGGAAATGAAGTCTTTGTATGAAGCGACCAACAACCCTACAATCACAAGAAACATTAATTGGTATCATGGACGTCGTAATAGAGACGGCATAAATATTTGTACACTAGGTAATAAATGATATATAGAGGCAAGACATAACCATAACCTCAGTACTAGGACATCTGATCTAGTTCAATGTAATGTTAGATCATGAGCAAAACTCCAAAAAGAATTTTAGGCATTTCCTTTAATTTGTGAGCGGTGCAGAAAACATGGTAGCGTATGATTAGTTACTCGCTAGACACTCCTGTGTTGCAAATTAATTACGAGGAAGGACACACCGGACTTCCTCTAACCCAATCTCATAGATTCTATAAACTCGCGTAAATTATTGAAAATGTTTTATTTTATTTTATTTTTTCTTTATAAACTTTAAAAAGATAACAGGTTATTTTAGTGGCCAAGGGACGCGTCAAGATGAGTTGTAAACTCAAACGTCTTAGTTTCACAATGTAAAAGTAACTCATGTATTTGGGATTTTTGGTGAGATTCAATGTCATTAAATAAAATTAAAAAAAAAAAAATCTTTTTACATTCCTACATTATTAAAATAAATAAATAAAAATTCTTTTTTGTCCATATTTTCGCCAACTAACTTTTGGTAAAAAAATAATTTAGACACAAAAAATAAACTTTTTGGAGTTAAGGGTAAAAAAAAAAAAGAAATTTATGCAAACTTTGGGGACTTCAACAATATTTTAGCCTACATGTTGTAAGCATTTTGTTAAGACATATGTAGTTCATTTGTTAGGAACATATGTCACTATTTTATGTAATTGACTAATCGTTTGACAAAACGCACTTTACTTGTAATTGGGTAGATCTAGGTGTTTTTAATACTTCAAGAAACAAGGTTTCAAGATCAAGTATTGAAGTCATTCAAGTCTGTCCAAGAAACAAGCTGAAAGTGCAAATTCATTAAAACTCGACAGCTGCATCTATCAAGCTTAAGAAAGTTGTTTCAGCCCGTGTGCTCGACACCTGCTCAATACCTCTTATCTATCGAGGTTTAAGAAAGAAACAGAAATTCTGATCTGTTTTCTTGGAATCCATGAATGTGTCTTTGGGCCTTCTTTTCTCCTAACCCTAGACATATAAAAGGATTATTTTAAGGGCCGTCAAAAGGTTCACAAGTTGCACAAGTGTTGAGCAAAGTTTGTTCAAGCAAAATTGTGACTGGAGACAGAGTTTGCTCTTAGTTCATCGTTCTTGAAGAAGTTGCTGTGTATGTGCACCGTAAGGTTTTGTGACCAAGCATCTTCTTGATCTTCATCATTGGGATGAACTGAAGAACCTTACAGCCAACAACCTTCTCTAGTTGGTGATTGAAGTCACGTACTGGGATCCGCGCAATTGATTAGTCACGTACTTGGGAGCCGTGCATCGAAATGAGAAATTGTCACTACAGAACAAGTCCAATTAGGTATTAGGGTAAGGGTTCAACTGTAGGTTGGTATAAGGTACTGAGATTCCTTTACTTGTAACCGCTTGTTGTGATAATAGTGGAATTTCGGGAGTGGTGACCTGAAAATCACCCGGTGGGGTTTTTGCCATTAGGTTTTCCCCATTCGTAAACAAATCACCGTATTATTTATTTTCCGCTGCATACTTAGTTTATTGGTGATTTGTTTGTGCTACCACATGTTTGCATGTTAATTAACTTAATTAATTCACTTG
Organism: Quercus tomentella; assembly: GCA_028535165.1. Lineage (NCBI taxonomy): Eukaryota > Viridiplantae > Streptophyta > Magnoliopsida > Fagales > Fagaceae > Quercus > Quercus tomentella. The sequence goes on along the minus strand of JAPQVY010000023.1, from coordinate 31,096,165 downwards.
ACTAAACTAATTAGTTAATTTATCACAAGGGGTCAATTCCTTTTTGGCCTATCACATTTATCAATGTTATACAACTTAATATCTTTCTATTGGATGAAGTTTTGGACAAATCGATCATTGAATTATATTTTCTTCTTATATCTTTCATGTTTGGAAAATTTTTAAATGGTTAGTGATCAGTTGCTATCTCTTCCATGTATTCAAATGTAAAGTTTTTTGTATTTTAAAATCATTTAAAAAAAATTATGAATCAAATGGTAAATAATGGAACATTATAGAATATTCTGGAAATATAATAAATGTGTACTCACTCATCTCACATGAACAGCGTGGATTTCACCATAAAGATACTTACTGGAATCCACTATTATGTGAAAGAATAGAGTAAAAAAAAAAACTCATATCCCCTAAAATATTTTTATATACACATTCCCCACAAATGGACCTCATCCACACCAACTAGAACTTCAACACTCAAAGAAACTCCTAAAAGATTTGCAGTAACAGCAAACTCATGCTAGAAATGATATATGTGGTTTCAAACAAATCTTACACTCGTTCCTTGGGATCACAAGATGAGTAGTTGTGTTATACACAAGTTATTTTAGTTAGGCATAAGAGTGGAAGGGATCAATGTGTGGATCTCTATATCTATGGTATGGCACCCTTCCTTTTTGCCAAAAATTCGTACAACATTTGATTTATTTAGGTGCACAAAGCAAGGTAAAAGACAAGTAGGAATTTCTCTTCTATCAAAACTCATATTAATACGTATTGAGAAATGATATGTCCATAATATTTTCACAAAATTTTTACAACAAATCCTAAGTGACTGGTTGTTATTATTGGGGTAAAAAAAGTAATCTTAGTGTTATGTTCAAATTTGAACCAATAACAACTAACCACCTATGATTTGTTGTGAAAATGTTGTAAAAATATTGTGGATATAGCACCTCTCATAAGTATTTGCATAACTTCTCTTGAGCGTCTTGCAAAGTCTTTGTCTACTTTAATGTTTCGCTCAAACAAATTTTAAATTTCTCAAGTGAAATTTCTGAACTCAAAATCTTGAATCAGTAGCTAGACAAAATTCTATCCTAAACCAAATACAAAAAAAATATGTATACTATAGTTTTGTCACATTAAATTAGCCAATGTCTAAAATCAAACACTTGTGAACTGGAAAATAGAAGTGCATTCTAATCAAACCGTTTTTTTTTTTTTTTTTTAATCTCCCTCATTGAGTGCCTTTACAAACTTAAGGTTATGTTAGGTAACAATTTTTGTTTTCTATTTTCAAAAACTTGTTTTTGGTAATATAAAGAAAAAAAGAATTTTCTTGTATTTTTGAAATAAAAAACATGTTTGGTTAGTCGAAATTAAAAAAAAAAAAAAATTGAGGGAAAAAATAGAAAATACTAAAATATGTTGTTACTAGGATTTGGACTCTAATGTTAACTCATTAAATGAGACAAATTTATTAAATCAAATGTGTGTTTTTATTGACTTTTGAAAACTAAAAACAGAAAATAGCATTTTGCATGTTTTACAGAAAATAGCATTTTGCATGTTTTCAGTTTCCTTCACAAATTGAGTTTTGAGAACAGTTTTTGTTTTCTATCTATTTTGGGTTACCAAACAAGTTTTTTAATCTCAAAAATAGAAATTTTTTTTTAGAAACAGAAAATTAGGGGAAAAAACATAGTTTGAGAGGGTGTTTTTTGTTTTTGCTATAGTAGTTTTTTGAGAAAGTGCTGCTAAATAAGTTTTGCCTTAATTAGATAAGGTGAACTGTGCACGAGACTAAAGAGGATCTATATAATATATGGTATCAAACTCGACACTTTTTATTGGTTTATTTTATTTATTTATTTATATATCTTTTTTTAAAATCTTTTTCTTCTTGAAGTAAAATAAACCACTAAAAAAGAGTTAATACCAAACATATACATGGTTTTGGGGCACACCGAATAAGTTAAGTAATCTTTTTTTCTTTTCTTTTTTCTTTTTTTTATCTTTAGGAGAAGGTTACGTAATCCTAACAGTTCAAACTCCAAATTATTCCGGTCTATTTTTCACTTCCTTACCCAATCTGATGTTATAATCCAATGTTGCTTTTCTAATCTTTTGCCAAACCAACAGTACGTTGATATAATAAATTCCTTTAGACTTGAGAGAATTTTGATGGATAGCCTAATTCTAAAAGGGAAGAATAAGCCTAGCTAGAGGGTCCTATCTAAACTTCGGTTATAAGTTTACCTTAAAAAGTCCTAAGACGTTTTTTCATTTTTATGGGGGGACTACAGTCCTGATGAGACGTTGAATCCATGCTAAACTTTTATTTTATTAATATTAAAAAAATGGAAAATTTTGTTTAACCATCCAATCAAAATCATTCAGCAAAGCTATTTACTCAATTATTCCGACCTTTCATTAGGCAAGCGACTGTTTTTTTTTTTTTTTTTGTTTTCTTCTCCTTCTGAATTGGCTTTTCATAACTTTTTTCTCTAATAGGTTCTCACTACCTTTAGGTAAGGTGTTCTTTCAAGTCACTCCCACTGCCGTCTCCACATAAAAACTCAAAGAGTAAAACCCAAAAACTAAAATTCATCGGATAATGCTTTGCCAAGTACAATTAGAATTTCTCAAAAAATATCCAATTGGTTCTCTAAAGAAAAAAGTAACTTTAAATGTTAACACTGTTTGAAAGGTTTTTTTTGTTTTTTGTTTTTATTTTTAGGTAATTATGGGGATAGAATCTCCGAGCTCAAAAATACATATGGTATCGGATACTACCAGGCTACAAGGCCCGGTGGTTTGAAAGTTTTCTAGTTCTACCTACTTGCTTTTCAATCTCTAATTGCTATTTATTTCTATGTAATCATTGTAAGGCTTATACAGTCAAGAAATTCAAGGCAAGTTGTTGGAAAGAAACAAATAACTTGGAGAAGCATAAAAACTTTCAAACTGTGTTATGGGTCATTTGTGCTTAGGAGCAGATTTATTTTTTTAAGTTTTGATAGTATCTAGTATTAGCTCAGAGTTTCAGAGTTCAAGTTTTTTTTTTTTTTTTTTTTTTTTTTAATTTTTAATTTTTTAAATTACCCCAAACTCAAAGATAGAAAGTTTGAAACACAACTCACAAGAACTTCCCAGTATACACAAGCGCAACTAGACAAATGATGGATATGTAATATCTTATGTTCCTCAATTAAATTCAATTATATGGTTGCAATAATGTGATTGTTTTTATGAAGGATAACACCTTAATTTTTTATTTCTTAAAAGCAATAGAAAGGTAATACATTTTGTGTTGCATTGATTAATTCAATTGCATGACTGAATTTAATTAGGCAACTTAAGGTAAATTACTTATGGAGGAATACCCAAATTTCATCTTACAATTTTTATTTACGAACAAAAATAAATTGAAAAAACTTTCGTGAGATGAAGTTTAACAAGATGGTATTTATTTGTTTTAGGGATTGTGTATTGCATTGTCTTTAATGTATTAATAAAAATATCTAAAAAATTATCACGTATCATTCAACTTCTTATAAAAATCTCTCTTAATGTTGGGATTACTATCAGTATTGTGGCGGAACTTTAGACAATTAGGTACCTAATGCGCCAACCAACATAGACCCTCTTGCTTGAACATATTTATCAAGAGGCCAATGCAATTGCTGATAAACTAGCTAATATAGAAAGCAACCAAACGTAGAAAGAGATTTTATATGACACATGAAGACCATTATTAAAACTTCATATAAAAATTATGAAGTTTTCTTGAGTATCCTCAGCTCATTGGCGTTCCCTTTACATATTATACAATTAATGCACAGGTCTTTTTCATCTTGTATTTCATTCTTATATCTTTGAGCCATGCGTTTGTAAAATTTATTTGATTATTTATAATTAAGACTTAAGATTACTTGCATTTAGAAGAATGAGGGGGTTGTATCAAAAAGAAAAAAAAGAATGAGGGGGTTCTAACTTCTAATAAGCCATCATTCTCTACCATCTGAGCAGAAAACCCAAGCAGGGAGGTTGGAGATGGTTAGGCCCGTCCCAATTATAAAAGGATGCCCAAAAAGCTATATTATGGGCCAAAAAATTCAGGATGCTGAAAATAAAACAAAAATCCCAGCAGGAGAGTGATCTTAAAAATTCAATTACAATATTAGAAAAAATGGAAAGGAGAAAATTTGATTGCATTTTTATGCAACTTTAATTGTACCTTTTCCATGAAATAATTTTAGTGACTCTGCTGATGGGGTGATATTTGCATAGGGACGGACCTAGGATTTTAAGCTAGTGGGGGCCAGAGTAAAAAAAAAAAAAAAAAAAACCTCCAAATAGGTATTCATATAGTATTAAAAAATTATAAATACACAAAATCGTTGTTTTTAAATACATTAAGATGCAATCATTTACCAATAAAAATAAAAACAAAAACAAAATAATGTTTTTTTTTTTTTTAATACTAGGCTGGCTAGATTTTTTTTTTTTTTTTTTGGTTGAAGTTAGAGCATTCACAGTGGTGATGCTAAAATTTTTAGTTTTTTTACACTTCAAAAAACTACTTTATTTATTTTACCACCTCACTTTACAATACACCAAATATCAAATGTTTTATTTATTTTTTTATCACTTCATTTTAAATAATATAAACAACTCATTAAAATAATAAAGGACGAGAGAGAATTTGTGTTTTTTAATTAAAGGAAGTAGGGGTGTCCAGACCCAACCGTGACCCGCCGGACCGACCAACCCGCTCGATCTCCACCCGAGTTCAGCCCGAACCAATGCTCCCGTCGGTCGGTTTCGGGTTTCTGCGCCCGAGGCCCAACGCCGGCGGGTCGAGTGGCGGGTTTTCTTCTCCAAAACCCGAGCCACCTGACCTGACAAAGGTTATATACAAATCCGGCAAAATCATGCTCAAATCCGAGGAGATCCAGCAAGTTCTCAACCATATTTGGTGAGATTTAGCTAGATCCGGACATTCCTAACAGATTTCAGCGATTTTGGTGCAGATTTCGGCGATTTTGATGCAGATCTGGTGAGTTTTTACATTTTTCGGCGATGATTTGCAGATTCCAACGATGATTTGCAGATTCCGGCGATATTTTGCAGCTCCGGCGACGACCTGATCTCCACCCGAACAGACCCGATCTTCACCCGAACCCAAAACCAACCCGACCGATTGACGCTGGCGGTCGGTTTCGGGTCACTCTTCTGTCCACCCGACTTTGGCGGGTCGGGTTTGGGTTGGGTCGAAAACCGACCCGGCCTGACCCGTGGACACCCCTAGAAGGAAGAGATGTAATTTAATAAAATATTGTATTTATTTTTAATAATTTGCTATAGTAATTCCAGTTTACTGTAGTTGCAAAAAGTTTAGTTTTAGTTTCTCCAATAACACATGATTTTTTTGGTACTTTGGTGGTAAAATATATATATATATATATATATATATATATATTTTTTTTTTTTTGCTAAAATACAATCACCATTGTGAATATTTTTATTGTTTTTGTTAAGTTATTGGGTTAGATAGTGGCTATTTGGATGAGACTAGCTAGACTTATTGAGGAGAAGGGGTCTAAGGTTTTGGAAGGGAGACCCAACTATAAAAATGAAATATATAATAATTAAAAACGAAAAAAAAAAAAAAAAAAAAAAGGACCCGGGGAGCCTAGGCCCCCTTAGATCCCCACCTGGGTTCGTCCCTGTATGTGGGCATTGGTTGAGATTATGTAATTGGTGTGGGAGGTTGGAATGCTATGGAGATGAATGCATGTTGTGAATTCATTGGCTTGCATTTTTGTTTTTACCACAGTTGTTGATATTATGTGTAGGGGTGATAGGCCCAGAAGCCCATATCTATGTATATATTAGGCCGGGGCCCAACCCGAAGACGTTAGGCAGTCCGAGGATGGATAAACACTTTCATGAGAATCCTTGTTAGTGAGTGAAGATGTGAAGTGTGGTCATGTTCATCCTAGGAGGTGGTCCGAGGATGAATGCCTCCTCGGTTAAACAAAGTCGAAGTCGGAAGGTATGGTATGACATCAAAAGCAACATTCCGGACATTTCCACTGATGAGGATAAGTATCAAGAAGGAACAGGATATAGGGAGGCTATGAAATATCTGAAGGGAAAGCTGCTACTACCGCATTAAAGGATCTGCAGCTAACTCTCTGGCCGCATTAATGAGGAAGTGATATCTGAACAGTAACTTTCAGCCTTACAGCTACTACCCAAAGATTTCAGGAAGGTGCTGATGGGACAAGAATCAACACCAACAATCTGATCTGCACGTGGAAGGTGGAGATGAAAGGGGAAGATAGCATAAAATGGAAAGGAGATCCTGAGAGAAAGGGATCGAGAAATTAAGAAGGAAACACTGTAGCAATTACGAATTGAAACTTGTAATCAAACTTGAGAGAAATACATAAGAACTAATCTCCTCAGACTATGCCGAGGATGATTTTCTTTAGATTATACCAGTCTAGCTTCATTTTCTTGTCATCTGAATCATTTTTACTTCTTGTCAAATTCATTAAAGCCCAGTTTTCTAACCCACTTTCTACAAATTCATTGTATCGGGCCTTTTGGGCCTAAGTTCATTTATCCTTTGGACTAGAGTCTCAAATCTAGTCCTTACATTATGCTTTTGCTTCTTGTTTCATGTGAACCTAGTACCTTTTATTATTCTCCGACAGTGATGTACAAATTAGAATTACCATTTATTTGTCTTTTAGCTCATACAAGTAGACACACCCCATGTGAAACTTTTGAAATCAAATTATGAGTTCACACATAAACTAAACAATGTGTGAATTTAGGTGTAGATTAAGATGTGTACCTAGCATTATTCAATTATTGGGGAGAAAATTGGCAAATGCCCCTTTCACACAAACTTTCCAGCATTTTGCCTCATTTTCCAAACTAATTAGGGAAATGCCCTTGTTTTGAAAATCGATTTTTAAAAATCAAGTTTTAATTTAAAACTCGATTTTTGGACAATTAAGTTATAGCGAACTGAAAAATTTTAAAAAAAAAATTTCTGGAACTCGAGTTCATGGAATGAACTCGAGTTCCATGTGAAGTACTCGAGTTCATGGAACTCAAGTTCCTTGAAAAAATTTAAATGGAACTCGAGTTCCATTAACTTGAGTACTTCACATGGAACTTGAGTTTCAAAAAAAAAAAAAAAAATTCTCTAAGTCCACGTTCGTTATAACTCAATGTTCCAAAAATCGAGTTTTACATTTGGAACTCGATTTTTAGAAAATCGAGTTTCAAAACAGGGGCATTTCCCTAATTAGTTTGGGAAATTGGGCAAAATGTTGAAAAGTTTGTGTGAAATGGGCAATTGCCAATTTTGGCCCAATTATTGGCATACTTTGTCTTGTACAGTAAAATATTCAGGACCACACTTTTTTGTGCTACATCTTTGCAATAATTTTGATATGACAAATCATGAATGATAGGGAAAGAGTAGTAGGTTTATGTAAAAATGACAAACAACTAATCACAATCTACTACGTAGGAATGTTATGGAAAATAATATGATTCCTATAACTTCCCCTTGTACAATTGTATTATTGTTCTTAAGAATTACTTTGTGATTGGGTAGCATGTTAGAATTATTCAAAGAGTAAAATGATACATCAAACTCACTATAATCGTATTCCTACACATTTTCACACCTATTTTGTTACAACTGTCGTACGTGACAATGTAATGGCGAAAGACAACATATGTTAAAGGAGTAATGATAGGAACACAACAAATCTCACAAGTTGTGAGTGGTATAATTGTGGACTCAGTATTTGCCCTACATCATTCATAATTTACCATGTGGTAAGTTGTAGCAAAAATTGTGGTATTTATTATGTCTTTAAAATTTTCCTACGTTAAAAAGGGATTGAGAATTGATGCAAGACTAATATTGCACCATGCAATACCTTCTCAATAGTTCAAATCAATTTTTGATACCAACTATTAAATCAAAGAAGTTGAAAAAGTAAAAAAAAATTAAGAGTTAAAAAGAAATAAAAAATTAAAAAAAAATAAAAATGTTGTGAGAGATATTTATTCCACCGGATTCCAATCAAGTGTGCTGCTGGAAGTTTTAATGGTTCCTGTGTTACGATGTAGAGAAGGAGAAGCGGTCGCAACACGTGTCCAGTATATCTGATTTTTTGGGTATATGAGGTGGTGTGGTGGGTGAATAGGAGCTGGCATCAGCAAGAGACGTAAGGGAGTCACTTTCACTACGTCATGGTACTGGCGTCTCTGAGAGCCTTGTTAAGCCTTATTCTACACAATAGTACACGCATTAATAATAACGCCGCCCCCCCTCCAACTGCTAATTTACATTTTTGTCCCTCACCTTTCTCACATCACATTTTTCCTTTTAAGAATTTTACATTTTTCAACGATTTTTTAGTTACAATTTTTTTTTTCAACGATTTTTATTAATATAAAAAATTTAACGAATACTTTTTTTTAAAGAAATATTAATCAATATCTTATTAATAAGTGTCAAAATTTACATAAACATTTTTATGAAAAAAAAAGTAATTAGTTTATTAACAAAAATAATGTCAAAATTTTTCAAAAATAGTTTATTCACAATTGCTCTAAAGGCATCAGTTAACATGACTCCTTACTAATAAGTGTTTGGAAATTTTTTATTATTTTATTACATTTAAATTTTTAAAATTGTGTTGTTTAGGCATAAATGTATTTTTCAACTGATTTTAAAAAAAAACTAAATAAATCAATAAAACAAGTTATACCAAGCTAACATATTATTACCTAATCTTCGTATTAAATTCGTTGAATCCATTTGTGATTTAAAAAATCTTGCTTTACCAATTTAATGATTGATTATGAGTACTTTTTTTGTTACAATAATGAATAAATGATCCCCAAAAAAAAAAAAAAAAAGAATAAATGATTAAGTTTATGGGTTAAGCTTGTGTATTAATGCATCGGACACAATGAGAATAGGATTTAGATTCTCTAGATTTCTTAAGGTACTTTACCAAATAGATTTTCTTAAATCTTAACCATTCTTTAATGATTTAATGGTCTAGATTCTGCCATGTCAGCATTCCACTAACAATAATCTCAATTGTTTTGTTTGCAACATTATTTTATAATTTTAAGAATATTGTTAGTGGAATACTGACATGATAGAATCTAGACCATTAAATCATTAAAGAGTGATTAAGATTTAAGGAAATCTATTAGTATAATACTTTAGGAAATCTAGAGGATCTGAATCCTTGAGATTAAGACACATGTCTAAAAGTGCATTAGTGCATTAACAGAAGTTGTGTCCTAAGTTTATTATCTTTTAATTGTTTAAGTTATTAGGGCAGATATAATATTAGAGTAGATGGTAATGAGTATGAGTATGAATATTGTCTCAATAGTTTACTCTCCTATTTAACATTAAAGAGAAATTTACGATCACATGTGAGGAATATTGTTAGGATAAGCTTATTAGCTAAGTTTTTGTTTTTTAACTTTTATGTATAACTTTTTAAAACCTCACTTTTTCTTACTTTTTTTTTTTCCACTTTTTTAAAATACAAGTATACTTTAATATACTTTCATCAAATTTTTTTTAGCAAAAAACTAAATAAGTTGTTTTGGTCACATGTGAGAACTAGTGTTAAATAAGCTTATAAGTCAACTTTTGTTTTTTAACTTTTATGTATAAATTTTTAAAACCTCACTTTTTTCTTACTTTTTTTTTTCTACTTTCCAAAGTAAAACTATGCTTTAACATATTTTCATAAAAAAAAATTCAGCAAAAAATTAAATAAGTTGTTCCAATGAGAAGTGTTATTGTATTGTTATAATGTAAATGAGAAATTAATACTATGTGATAAATGTTTCACATTCCTCAATGTGCAGTTTTAGAATAGTAGTGTGTGTGTATAGTCTATAAAAATTTTGGACTATGTGACAAGTAATTTATCATGATATTAGACTAGGTAGTGATTTTCAGTTTGAATCGTATCTTCCTTTGATCTCTCATTTAAAGTTAAGAGGTGTGGGGGCACGTTTTGGAGCCCAAACCCAAAATGTAAAGGGATATTGGCCCAGTGAGCCCAGTACAATAAATTTGTAGAGAGTAGGTTAGAGAACTAGGCCCTAATGAGTTGGACAACGGATAGAATGGGTTTGAAAGATAATCAAACAAAAGCAAGAAGGATTGATCCAAATAAATTTACTCTCGACACGGTCCGAGGAGGTAGGTTCTAATATAAATCAATTGAACAGATTACTAATACAATTTTGATTGCTACAGTCCTTTTTCTCCTTCTTTTCCGATCCCTTTCCTTTGGGGTCTCTACTCTCCTTTATACAACGTCTCTTCTTTCATCTTTACCTACACGTGGACAGTTGATGGCTTATGCTGATCCTTGTCTCATCAGCCTCCTCCAAAAGTCTTTGGGGGTGGTTGTAAGGCTGAAAAAGTATTGTTCAGAGATCACTTTCTCATTAATGTGGCCAGAGAGTTAGCTACAGAGCATTCAATGCGGTGGTAGTAGTTTTTCCTTAGATATTTTTGAGTTCCCATCCTTCTTGTACGTTTATGAGGCACATCCCTATCACTGGAACTTCTTGAAAGGTCACCTTGATTATTAGGATACACATTTGAGCTGTGCTTAGCTTATCCGAGGAGATATTCCTCCTCGGACCACCTTCCCATTCGTACCTCACCCATGAGATTCTAAGCTTGACCCAGCCACTACTATTTATTTGTCCTCGGATCACCACGCTCTTGGCCAGAGCCTAAGGCCCAATATATGAGTTAGGCCCTTAACCCTATAATAGCCCCTCAAAACTCCGGTTTTTTCCCTCTCATCCGAGGAAAAAAGTGGGGTTTTGATTTTTTAAGAATTAACACTATTTTGTCCTTTGATTTACACACGAAGGAGTGCCGTTTTGCGCGCCCCATAATTGTCACTAAAGCTTCGGAGCCCGTGAGACGTCATTAATTGCTCTAGGCAGCGCTTTGTTCCCCACATCCAATGGTGAGGCGCAGATCCAACGGTGGATATTTCTCCTTGGATTTTGAGCGGGATAACTCCCACTCAATTTTGCCCTCTATATAAGGCACCTGGGGAAATCACTTTCCTCATTTCGCAAGTCCTCAAGCTTTTTTAGAGACTCCCAACTCTCGAATCTTCAACTCTTCTTAAACCTTCAAGATTTCTCGCTCCTCTCCTTTTAAAGTTTAAACCTTTAAGAAGCACCAGAGGCACCACAAGTGTAACGGCCCCGCCCCAATTGTGTAGATATTGTCCGCTTTGGGGCCTCATACCCCTCACGGTTTTGTTCTCCCCCAAAGCACACAGCAGTGGGGGAAAAGGCCTCTACACATTGAAGGGAGATAATTCCTTATAAACACATTCTCATGTGCTTCCCTAGGCGATGTGGGATTCCATGGAATGCAAGACCCTCCTTTTGGGTCATTACAATCCACCCCCCTTACGGGCACACGCGTCCTCGCATGTGGGGCCCACACCTCTAACTAGGGCATGGCTTTGATACCATTTGTAACGGCCCAAGGAAAAGGGTTAGTCACATTTGTGCTATACCTCAAAAGGACTAGTCGCAATTGAGGCTCCTTACAGTTGTTAATAAAGCCCAGTTCAACCCAGTAAATACCCGATGTGGGACTCATCACACACCCACACATATCACACAATCAATCAAATTGGGGTATCACAATCTCTCCCACTTAAATCCCTAACATCCTTGTTAGGGCCCACTTTGTGGGGTAGTGTCTCTGAGCCCACACGGGATTATCGAGCCGGCTCTGATACCATATATAATGGCCCCGTCCCAATTGTGTAGATATTGTCCGCTTTGGGGCCTCATACCCCTCACGGTTTTGTTCTCCCTCAAAGCACACAGGAGTGGGGGAAAAGGCTTCTACACATTGAAGGGAGGTCATTCCTTATAAACACATTCCCATGTGCTTCTCTAGGCGATGTGGGATTCCATGAAATGCAAGACCCCCCTTTTGGGTTACTACAACAAGTGTTAATTTTTGTAAGTTTCTTCTTTTCCTAGATTCATTTCTTCTCGACTGGTCTCCTAGACCTTCCAATTCGTTTCCTTGTAGTTTGTCCAAATAGGTAGGTTTAAGCACCTTGTAGACTCTCCTGCAAAAATAGAGGCCTTTAAGGCCAGATATCACATACCACAGGAAGTTGCTCTGCGGTACTGTACTCCAAACCAACTATTAACATATAGAGAAGAGGGGGAAGTCATCATTCCTATGATAGCTTTTATAGAAGGAGGAATGACACTCCTTATGAGTAGAATAACCCGAGACTACCTCATTAACCATAGGTTGTGTCCTCATCAGTGCACACCTAACCTTTTTAGGGTCTTAGGCAGCGTCGATGCTCTAAGTAAGCATCTGGGTTTGGGGCTCACTAGTCATGATGTGGTCCATATGTACAAGTGCCACTCACTTGCTGACGCGGGGTTTTACCTTAAGTCCAGATCGCCTATCGTTAGGCTCGTCTCATGCCTTCCCAAATCTAATAAGGGTATGAAAGACGACTACCTGATAGCTTCGGGAGCGTGGCATGATGGCCTTCACTGCCCCGTCTGAGAGGGAGAGCTAGGTGGGATACCTTAGAGTTAGGTTCCTTAGCAAGAGATTTAGATCTTTTGACCCTAACTATGTTATTATTTCTCTTTCGTTTTGCTTTCTTTGAAGATGGATTTTAACTTTCTAACCATGTTTTGCTCCTTGGCTATTTTTGCAGACAAGAGGCACTTAGCGCCTAGGCTCAGTTTGACCAACGTTGTAGCTCTCAAGTATTTGCTGAGGTCTGAGATCTTTGTAAGTGAAGATAGGCAATTGTGAGCCGTCCACTTGATCTTGGACTTCGAGCCCATCTCGGAGATATATCAAGAAATAGGCCACGCCATAAGAGCAGGTGACTCGCGGCTGGCTCAGATTAACGTGTCAATCCCTAATTTCCTAGCCCAAGAAGACCTTCCACTGATCGTACTGCCACTTCAACGGGTTCTGCCTGAGGCAGCAGCAACACCAAGGGAGGAGATTGCCTCTTCACGCTTATCACTCAAGGAAGAGATAGACAAATTTCACTTTAAAGAAGAGGAGACTCAAGGATCTTAAGTAGTTTACATCTCGGACGTTGAGGACGAGCCTGATAGGCACTTAGGTGTTCACGCCTCGATTCTGGTGATTGCTCGTCTAGACAGCACCTCCGAAGGAGAGGAAGATGAGATGGCATTGAATCGGGGGAACAAGGGCCTAAAAGAGCTCATGGTCGCAAGGAACAAGGGGTCAACTTCAAAAGAAGTCCCCAAGTCCCAAGTTCCTCCCACTCTTCACCCTCCTCCCCCTCTAACCCCTAATGACCTCGGACTGCACACTATTCCAAATCTAAAGAAGAAGAGACCAGTGCAGGAGATTGAGGAAGGGGAGGTGGCCCCTCAGAAGGGTACTAAACAACAAAAAAGGCCAAAGACCCTAGGGACAAGAGGGCCACTTCTGTGGACAGCCGAGAGGAGCAAATTAGGGCCGAGGTGCGCCTTCAGCACCGCAATTGGTCTCCTCAGCTAGAGGTGGATGGGGCTGCCATCCCTTGGAACGCCTCTGTCAGGGAGTTCCAAAGAGATCATTCTGCCTATATAGCTGAAGCCTTGGAGTAGCCACTTCTTCTACCCAAGGACATGGACGCTGTGAGGAAGATAAGGCAACTAGACCTCTTTATGTCTTTAAAAAGGGACCTTGCCATAGTAAGTTCACAGCCACACACTTTTTATTTATTTAAGTACTAATACGTTTTTTCTCTCTCTTTTGTTCACATGGGGTTGCTATATTGTTTTTGTATAGATCACCCATGAGGTCTTTGTGGCCGAGGAATGGGTCAAGGAGGCTTGAAACAATGTTAAGAACGAGATCTACCTCCGCCTCGAGACTGAAAAGGCCTTAGGGGCCGCGAAGGAGGAAAACAAGGAGCTACTTTCTAAGTTGACTGCCGAGGAGAGGGAAAGAAGGAGTGCTGAGGCAAGATTAAAGAATGCCCAGACTTAAGCTGAGGACCAGCGCAAGTTGCTTTATCAGACTGAGATAGAGCTGGCAACTTTAAGGCAACTTATGCTGGAGCTGAGGGTAGATTTGCAGAAGGCTAAAGAGGCAGCTCAATTAGCCAAAGAGGCAGCAGAGGCTGAAAAGTAAGCATCCTACGCTCTCGGTGTGGAAAAAACACAGGCCAGGCTCACTAAGAAGCTAGCCGAGGTATGCATGGATTACTGCATGGTAACATGGGTAGAAGCCCTCAACCTTGCAGGAGTCCCTACAGACTTGGAGTGGAGGCAACCAGGGAATGTATACTACCACCCTGAGATCCGTGAAATCCCGATTACCCTTCTATCTCCCTTTGCCACCACCCCTGAGTCCTCAAAGCAGCCCCTGACTGCCCAAGCTTCTCTCCCCTTCCTTAAGGCTTCGAAAGGACCCAGCCAAGTTGGTAATCAAGGCCAAGGGGTTGATGGGGCCAAAGAAAAAGGTAAGGGCAAGGAGACTAAGCCCTTCTCAGAGGCCAAGGATGCTGCTAAGGCCAAGGCAAAGGAGATAGAGGCCAAGACCAAAGAGATTGATCCTCAGGCCAAGGATGCTGCTAAAGCCAAAGCAAAGGAGACAGAGGCCAAGACCAAAGAGATTAATCCTCAGGCCAAGGATGTTCCTGCCTCCCAGCCGAGCCAAAAAGAAGACCCCACCAAGGCCAAGAAGTAGCACTTAGGACTTATTTTGTAGTTTCATTTGTTGTTTTGTTGTTGTTGTTGGTTTTTTTTTTTTTTTTTTTTTTTTTTTTTTTTTTGTAGTGGCATTTTGTCAATGTATATAATGTACTCCCTCTTTTGTTTAAGGAATTTTTTTTTTCTTTTTATCTCTTGTACCTTTACTTTATGTGCTTTGAAGCTTATTACTATTACAAATAGCATTGAACTATTGCTACTCTATCTTTAATAAGAACAAACAATAATACATTGCTAACAATTTAAGTAATTTGATCAAGTACTAGCAATAAAGAGGTTTACCACATACTTGTATTGAGAATTGAACCTTCTGCAATGAAGGTTGAATCTAATGGAGATAAATATATACTTTGTAAAAAATAAAAGGGGTGGACAACCCTTATCCTGTTCATCACTTAGATAAATAAATAAGGATTTCGACTTACTCAAGGCCATCAATCCGAGGAGTTGGGTATAATCCTGGATTTGTTTTGACACTTAGTAAAAGATCAATAGATATCACAGTGTTAATTTTCCCCAAGTATGTGATCCGGGGGACCAGATATGACTAGGGTTCTGTTTAACACTTATAAAGATGTCATTGAGTGTTAATTTTCCCAAAGTATGTGGTCTGAGGAACCAGGCATGACTAAGTTTATGTCATTGAGTGTTAATTTTCCCAAAATATGTGGTTCGAGGAACCAGGCATGACTAAGGTTCTGTTTAACACTTATAAAGATGTCATCGAGTGTTAATTTTCTCAAAGTATGTGGTCCGAGGAACCAGGCATGACTAAGGTTTTGTTTAACACTTATAAAGATGTTATTGAGTGTTAATTTTCTCAAAGTATGTGGTCCAAGGAACCAGGCATGACTAAGGTTCTGTTTAACACTTATAAAGATGTCATTGAGTGTTAATTTTCCCAAAGTATGTGGTCCGAGGAACCAGACATGACTAAGGTTCTGTTTAACACTTATAAAGATGTCATTAAGTGTTATTTTTCCTAAAGTATGTGGTCCGAGGAACCAAGCATGACTAAGGTTCTGTTTAACACTTATAAAGATGTCATTGAGTGTTAATTTTCCCAAAGTATGTGATCCGAGGAACCAGGCATGACTAAGGTTCTGTTTAACACTTATAAAGATGTCACTGAGTGTTAATTTTCCCAAAGTATGTGGTCCGAGGAACCAGACATGACTAAGGTTCTGTTTAACATTTATAAAGATGTCATTAAGTGTTAATTTTCCCAAAGTATGTGATCCGAGGAACCAGACATGACTAAAGTTTTGTTTAACATTTATAAAGATGTTATTGAGTGTTAATCTTCCCAAAGTATGTGGTCCGAGGAACTAGGCATAATTAAGATTCTGCTTAACACTTATAAAGATAATAATGGGAAGTACGATGTATTTACACAATAAATGAGCATATGACAGAGAAAACTTTCATTAATAATAATACATTTTCAGGTTGTTTACATTCCAAGGGCGTGGTATTACATGTTCATCTAGGTCTTCGAAGAAATATGCTCCTATACCAACCACCGAGGTGATGTGATATGACCCCTCCCAATTGGGCCCCAACTTTCCCCATGCTAGGTTCTTTACAGTACCTAGAACCTTTCTCAACACCAAGTCACCAAGCGCTAATGGTCTCAGCTTCACATTGGCATCATAACCTTACTTGAGTTTGTGTTGGTAATATGCCAATTGAACCATTGCATTTTCTCTCATTTCTTCAATAAAATCTAAGCTCTTTTCTAGCAATCCATTGTTATCGCTCGGATTGAAAGAGCTTGTCCTCAGCGTTGGGAAGCCAGTCTCTAAAGGAATAACCGCTTCGGCTCCATAAATCATTGAAAAGGGGGTCTCCCCTGTTGATCTGCGAGGTGTGGTTCGGTATGAACAGAGGACATGCGACAGCTCTTCCACCCATTTTCCTTTCACATCATCCAACCTCTTTTTGAGTCCATTCACTATGACATTGTTAATAGCCTCAGCTTGTCCATTCCCTTGGGGATAAGCTAGGGTAGAATATCTATTCGTAATTCCCAGGTCACAACAGTATCTCCTGAAAGATTTGCTATCAAATTGAAGGCCATTGTCCGAGATGAGGGTACGAGGGACCCCAAACCGTGTGACAATGTTTTTCCAAACAAATTTCTTGGCATCCACGTCCCTGATATTTGCCAAGGGCTCAACTTCAACCCACTTAGTGAAGTAGTCTATGCCGACTAGCAAATACCTTTTGGTCCCTGCTGCCTTGAGGAAAGGGCCAATAATGTCTAAGCCCCATTGAGCAAATGGCCAAGGGCTGGACAGGGGATTAAGGACACTTCCTGGTTGGTGCACGTTTGGTGCAAATCTTTAGCATTGATCACACTTCTTCACATATTCTTGTGTTTCCTTTTGCATGTTTGGCCACCAATAGCCCTGTGTGATGGTTCTGTGAGACAAAGATCTGCCTCCTGTGTGGCTTCCACAAATTCCTTTATGTAACTCCTCCAGGAGTAATTCTGATGCCTCAGGATGTATGCAGAGTAGATATGGCCCAGAAAAGGAGCGCTTGTACAGTTTCTGGTCCTCGGATAGCCAGAACCGAGGAGCCTTTCTCCGTAACTTGTTAGCCTTTGATTTCTCCTTGGGCAGGATATCCTCCTTCAAGAATAGTACCACGGAATCCATCTAGCTAGGCCCTACTCTAACTTGGTGAACATGGACCACCTCTCTTCTTACCTCTGTGGGTTTGCACAAGTCTTCTACAAGGATGACCCGAGGTAAGCTCCTCCCCAAGGAGGTTGCAAGCATGGCTAAGGAATCAGCATGTGTGTTTCCACTTCTAGGGTTGTGTAATAGGTTGACAGATTCAAACCCTGATTGCAAATGCCTGACTTGACTCAAGTATCCTTGCATTCTCTCATCTCTTTCTTCTAAATCTCCCTTCACTTGGCCTACGACCAATCTTGAATCCGAGAACATCTCCACTGCTTTTCTGCCTATTCTTTGAACCATGGCCATTCCCATCAGTAGAGCTTCATACTCAGCTTCGTTGTTTGTGGCCGAGTACCCCAATCTTAATGATTTCTTAATGGTGATCTTCTCAGGTGAGACTAGAACTAGCCCTACTCCAGATCCCCTTTGATTCGCTGTGCCATTAACATATACCTTCCAGAATAAAGGTTCTTGCAGGGTGATTGTGTCAACTGATTTTCCATCCATGTGTTGTGTTTCTATTTCTTTCTCAAATGGGGATTCAGCGAACTCAACCACCAAATTTGCGAGGACCTAGCCCTTAACAAATGTATGAGGCATGTATTTAATGTCAAAAGCCCCTAAGATCGTACCCCACTTGGCAATCCTCCCTGTGTAATCAACACTTCGAAGCAGAGCTCTAAGTGGAAGTTGAGTTAGGACAACAACTGTGTGTGCTTGGAAGTAATAGGAGAATTTACGTGTAGCATGTACCACCGTTAAAATGGCCTTCTCCAATGGTAGATAACGGACCTCGGTTTCATGTAGTGACTTACTCACATAATAAACTGGCATTTGTATGCTGCTATCAACTTGTACCAACACCAAGCTTATAGCATGAGGGGCCATGGCAATATAAGCAAATAGGACTTCATCCATCTCAGGACTGGACATGATAGGTGGTCGAGAGAGATATTCCTTAAGCCTTTGGAAGGCCAAAGCACACTCCTCGGTTCATTCAAATCCCTTCCGCTTATTCATCAACAGGAAGAAGGGTCTGCATCTATCCGTTGACCGAGAGATAAACCGGTTTAGGGCAGCAGTCATTTCGATTAGCTTTTAAACTTCCTTGGGATTCCGAGGTGGTTGTAAGCTGTTAATTGCCTTGATCTGATCTGAGTTAACCTCAATTCCCCTGTGAGTTACCGTGTAGCCTAGAAACTTGCCTGATCCCACACCAAAAGAGCATTTGGAAGCATTGAGGTGTAACTTGTGTTTCCTTAAAATTTTAAAAATGTTCTCGAGGTCTCCTACATGCTTAGACACCACCTTACTCTTCACCACCATATCGTCTATATAGACCTCAATACTCTTGCCCAACTGTGGTTCAAACATCCTAGTCATCATCCTTTAATAGGTAGACCTTGCATTTTTCAAACCAAAAGGCATCACTTTGTAGTGGTAGTTTCTGGTTAGAGTGACAAAAGCTATCTATTCCTAATCACCTAGGGCTAGTGGTATCTGGTGGTATCCTTGAAAGGCATCTAAGAAGCTCATCTGAGGATGGCCTATAGTTGCATCCACTAGCTGGTCTATTCTAGGCATAGGGAAGGGATCCTTTGGGAAAGCCTTATTTAGATCTGTGAAATCAACACACACTTGCCACTTCCCATTCTTCTTCTTCACTACCACAGTATTGGCCAGCTACTCAGGGTAGAAAACCTCCTTGATAGCTCCTATCTGCTTAAGCTTCATCACCCCATCCCTGACAGCATTAGAATGATCCTTGGATGAGCGTCGAGGTTGTTGCTTTTTGGGGGTGACAAATGGATTAACATTTAAATGATGGCAGATGAAGCTCAAATCCACCCCTGGGGCTTCGTAAGCGTTCCATGCAAACACATCAATATTTCTCCTAAGAAACTCTATCAGCTCTTCCTTTTTTGGAGGAGACAACTAAGCTCCGATCTGAAAGAACTTCTCCGGGTCATCACCAACAACAACCGTTTCTAAATCTTCATATTTCGCCTCCTCGGCTAATCCATTGATAGGCAACTTCAGAGCTTTTAATTGCTATAAGTCCCTTTTAGCAAAGGCTGAGGACTCAACTTGGGGTTGATGTAGGATGGCAGCCACTAGGCACTGCCTAGCGTGGATTGACTCCTAACAATCTCTTTAATCTAGCCCCTCGTCGGATATTTCACCTTCTAGTGTAGAGTAGAAGAGACGACTTTCAGGGCATAAAGCCAGGGCCTGGCCACAATGGTCATGTAGGGGGAATAAGCGTCTACCATGATGAAGTCCACCTCCACCACTTCTGAACCAACCTGCTTGGGTAGTCTAATCTGACCCTTCGGAATGACAACCTTCCCATCAAAACTCACCAAATGGGAATCGTAGGCTGTTAAGTTTTTGGGTCTCAAGTTCAGCCCCTTGTATAAGTTGAGGTACATAATCTCAGCACCACTGCCTTGGTCCACCATCACCCTCTTCACGTCATACCCCCCAATCCTAAGCGTGATCACCAAACCATCATCATGAGGCTGTATGGTTCTAATCTTATCTTCATCTGAAAAGCTCAACGCCGGTTGGATACTCACTTTAGCCCTTTTTGGCTCAGAATTTGAGTCCTCGGTGGACAACTGAGCGACAGACATTACTCTGGAGGGACAAGATCCGGCCCTCCCTAGAGCGGCGAAGATGACATTTATTGTGCCTAAAGGAGGTCTTAAAGAAGCATCTTTCCAGGATTTCGAACCTGTTTGGCTCCCCTGGCCATTAAAATGATGCAAAAGCTGCTTCAACTTTCCTTCTCGGATCAGCTGGTCCAAATGGTCCCACAAATTTCTACAATCTTTTGTAGTATGTCCTTGTTCCTGGTGATATTGGCAATAAAGGTTCTGATTGCACCTCATGGGGTTTCCTGCCGTCTTATTTGGCCATTTGAAGAATGACTCATTCTTAATCTTCTCCAGAACTTGATGCACCAGTTCCTGGAACACCGTGTTAACTACCTGAGTATTGGTAGACCCTGCCTACCTAGCAAAGTCCCTCCGAGGTCGGTTGTTGTTGTATCGGTCCAACCTGAAATCCCTCCTCTTTTGAGGAATAACCTTAGCCTTTTCTTTCCTCTGCTGCTGGTCTTCCTCAACCCTCTTATACTTATCATTCCGGTTCATGAGTTGGCGCACACTGGTGACAGGTTTGTCAGTCAGAGATTTCCTTAAACCGTGCTCGGGTAGGAGGCTGACCTTGAAAGTATTGATGGTCACGTCATCAAAGTCACCATCTATTTCATTGAACATCTCCCAGTATCTATCCGAGTATGTCTTCAGAGTCTCCCCTTCTTGCATGGATAAGGACAGTAGGGAATCCAAAGGTTGAGGAACCCTGCTACACATAATAAAACGAGAGCCAAATGCCTGGGTGAGCTCCTTGAAGGAATCTATGGAATCTACCCTTAGGCCGTCGAACTATCTCATCGCCACAGGTCCCAGATTGGATGGGAACACCTTACACATCAAGGCTTCGTCTTTGGAATGGACAGCCATTCTCTGATTGAAGTGGCTCACATGCTCCACAGGGTCCATTCAACCATTGTAGATGGTGAACGTTGGCTGATGGAACCATCGAGGAAGTATTGCCCCTTCAATCTTGCACGTGTAAGGCGACTTGGAAATCTGGTTCAATGCTTTGCTCATAGCGTCATTTCCCAAGCCTCTGCGAGGCGGGCTCTTGTATCTATGTTTGTGATGGTGTTCTTCATCATAGGAAAAAGACTCACTGACTCACTGGGTGGAGTTCTTGACATTTTCCTATAACTAGCATCCTCTTCACCCTCAGAGGAAACGTCAGAGTTTGAGGGGGTTCGTTCTCGCCATGCATGACGCAACTTCCTCTTTAACTGGTCAATCTCCAGTTGCATGGCTTTGTTATGTTGCTCTTGAGAGACGTGACTTCCAACTCAAGAATGGCTTCTACTTGTATGCGTAGTATGCACGCTACCCTCTCGATCTCTCCTACGTTCAAGATTAAGGAAATCATCCTGTCATTGGGACCCCGTGGACTCTTACTGATGGGGACCTGATCCTACCATAGTTAACCGTTGCACTTACTATCACACAAGTTCTTCCCACAGACGGCGCCAATTGTGGGGACACGTTTCGGAGCCCAAACCCAAAATGTAAAGGGATATTGGCCAGTGAGTCCAATACAATAAATTTGTAAAGAGTGGGTTAGAGAACTAGGCCCTAATGAGTTGGACAACGGATAGAATGAGTTTGAAAGATAATCAAACAAAAGCAAGAAGGATTGATCCAAATAAATTTACTCTCGGCACGGTTCAAGTAGGTAGGTTCTAATATAAATCAATTGAACAGATTACTAATACAATTTTGATTGCTACAGTCCTTTTTCTCCTTCTTTTCTGATCCCTTTCCTTTGGGGTCTCCACTCTTCTTTATACTACGTCTCTTCTTCATCTTTACCCTACACATGGACAGCTGATGGCTTATGCTGATCCTTGTCCCATTAGCCTCCTCCAAAAGTCTTTGGGGGTGGTTGTAAAGCTGAAAAAAGTACTTTTCAGAGATCACTTCCTCATTAATGCGGTCAGAGAGTTAGCTATAGAGCATTTAATGTGGTGGTAGCAGCTTTTTCTTAGATATTTTTGAGTTCCCATCCTTCTTGTACGTTTATGAGGCACGTCTCTATCACTGGAACTTCCTGAAAGATCACCTTGATTATTAGGATACACATTTGAGCTATGCTTAGCTTATCTGAGGAGAGACCACCTTCCCATTCGTACCTCACTTATGAGATTCTAAGCTTGACCCAGCCAATACTATTTATTTGTCCTCGGATCACCATGCTCTCGACCAGAGCCCAAGGCCCAATATATGAGTTGGGCCCTTAACCATACAAGAGGAATTTTGGACCCATTTGAGAATGAAAGTGTTAAAATAATGGTATAAATTGTGGGGTATGATTATTAAGAATGATAAATTTAATTATTTAATAATTATTTTAATATTATAAAAAATTCTTATTCCAACACTTTTCACTTAGTTTTTTTTTAGAATGTAGTAACTAGTAAGATTACTATTTTATTTTTTAAAGTTATCTTCTAAAAAATATTCTTCTAAAAAAAGTCTTCTAAAGAATATGATTTAAACATGCTATTTGTTTAATAATATTGAGCTTATTTTAAGCCAAGAAGGTAAATATCAAGCAGATAAAATGTAACATTCTAAACTACAAATTAATAAATCAAATTCAGTACAAATAATCACAAATAGTTTTCTTTTTTCTTTTTTAGAAGAAGAAAAATCAAATCAATAAATAGTTGAAGTGTAATAAAATCATAAGTTGGTCCCATTAAAAAAAAAAAAAAAAAAAATCATAAATTGGTCGCCAACGCCCACGGGCCCCTTGAGTCCTGACACTCGAATAATGTTGGCCAGCTTACCGGCAGGGCAGTTTTGTCTTTTGGCTTACCCAGAAAACCTCTATAAATTGAGCATTTGGAAAATTCATGATGACATCGATCAAGCATAGAAAAAGCTGTACACTACAACATTATTTTTTTTTGTTTGTGATCATCCATGGAAAATGACAAGAGTTTCAGAAATGGGGAAGATGAACAAGAAGAAGAAGAAGAAGAAGAGGCTAAGATGGAGAAGTTTTTCGCGTTGATTCGAAGCTTTCGAGAGGCACGTAATTATAGAAGAAAGGAATTAATGAACGATTCTCAGGTGATGAATAACAAGAAGAAGATGAAGAGGGTAGGTGGAGATCACTCAAGTTGGGTTCCTAAATTTGAGTGGGAGGATTTTACTAAAGAAGTTGAGTTCGTAAGGCCTCCTCTAATCTTTCCTAGTCCATGCAACAACAAAGAGAAAGCCAACGAAGAACGAGAAGACAGTGGCTTAGACCTCAGACTCACCCTCTAGCTATAGATTCAAATCAATTTAAATGTGATCTTCTCTTACATTAAAATATTAGTCTAATGATATTTATATTTTGATTTTTTTTTTTCTCATTTACTTTTTTTTTTCTTTTTTTTTTGAGATAAAAATTCCTACTCATTCTGTTTTTGTGTCCAAGTTCAGTAATATAGTTAATTTACATAATTTTTCTTTTAATATTGTTGATCGGATTTTAATTTTGAGTAAAACAATAGTAAAAAAAATTTATTAGAAGACTTAACGTTGTCCATCAGAAACTATTAAGTTAGAGACACACGAAAGTGTCTTTTCTACGAGGGATACAATATCACCATGGCTACTCTGTTACCCCTGCTTGCAACTACTGAAATCTCATGTAGCAGTTATGCATTAAAAAAAGAAAAGAATCTAGCATTTATATAATTTAGTATGATGGTAATTAGTGGAGTATTTCATTTAAGTAAAACTTCTTTTAAAACTTTTAATTCTAAAAATAGATATTAACCATGAGCATTGAAATAAGGATTTTTTTGCTATTTAACACGATTTTAGTAACAATTTCGTTAGTTGTAAAATTTTTAAAACTAGTTTATGAAATTATTTTGTAAACTAACATCTCGAGCCTCTAAGAATAAATATCAAGTTTAAGATAGTTCTCTCTATTGCCAATGTTAGACTTAGGTACCGAACATTGGAGTTCAATAATGAGTTTTTCTAGAAAAATATTAATCATGGTTTTAATTTTGACATTGAAAAAAAGTATTCACAATCCACGTGTTTGGAAGATAGAAAATTTTAAAATGTATTAACACAGTGCACATCATTTGAAAAGAGGGTAATTTTTCAAAAATAATGTTAATCATTATTAAAAA
Organism: Quercus tomentella; assembly: GCA_028535165.1. Lineage (NCBI taxonomy): Eukaryota > Viridiplantae > Streptophyta > Magnoliopsida > Fagales > Fagaceae > Quercus > Quercus tomentella. Next base: position 31,071,832 of record JAPQVY010000023.1, on the reverse strand, counting down.
TTTTGTGTCTTAATTAAGATTCTTAACTTTAGGAGAGATAGACAAAGCTATCTGATTAATACTTTTTTGCTAGGCGAAGGGCTTTACTTTTATTATTATTATTATTATTATTATTATTGTAAGGTTGAATTTAATCAACCATCTAATTGGATTTATTCCGTGCCAAATTTGCTTGTAATTCAGCAATTAGTAACCCTGTATTTAGGTGGGTTTGTTGTAAGGGTAGTGAGTGAGATAGAGTGTTAAATGCTCAAGAGTGTGCAAGAAGACAGAGTCTCGCGGCTGGATCTTGCGGGTGACTCGCGGCTGCAAGCCGCCAGATGCAGCACACGTGCCAAGCATGCTAGAAGATGAACAGTCATGCTAGCTGGAGCACTACAGGACAAAATAGGACAACTGACCATTCGGTTATCTCGCGATTGGATCTCGCGACTCAGTCAAGTCGCGAGACCAAGCCGTGAGCCAGCTTTGTTTTGAAAAACCTGACGTTTCACATTCCTCTCTCACCCTAGTATATATACCCCTTATACCCACAAAAGAAAGAGAGCTTCCAGAGAGAATTTTGAGAGAGAAACCCTAGAGTAAAACAAGATTGATTCATCTACAATCTTTACATAAGAGTCTCTTCAAATTCCTCAACTCTCTTCCTCTCCATTGTCAAACCCTTGAGAGGCATTTTACCAAAACCTTGTTCTCACCATATTCATTACTATGAGAGGGCTGTTTGGTGTTCTGGGAAGCAGTTAGGAAGGAACCAATCTACATTGGTTGATGCTATGGTCAAGTAGCAGAATCTGGTAAGCTAGAAAAGAAAAAGGTTCGGCGCAACCTCGTTAGAGCAAGAAGCTTGGAGGGCTTAGGTACATCGGGTAGATTAGGCTTGGAGGGTCTATTGCTGTTCATGTATCCCAACTACATTTTCTAGTGGATTATTGACCGCTTGGAGGGCGGCGGAGAGGTTTTACGCCGAGGGTTTCGGTTTCCTCTTCGATAACATATCGTTGTGTTGTCCTTGTGTTTGCATCTCTCTTCCCTTAATCTTTGCTTTTTATTTTCTACTGTGAATGTGATTTTAATTGGCTTAAATTGTTTACCAATTTTGTATTAAGTTTTTATTCATGTTCCGCACATTAATTGTTTGATATAAAGCTTGAATTGGTAATTTGTAAATTGGGGGTCTAAACGTTCAAGGATGTTTTTACACTATTTGAACTTTCAATTATTATTATTATTTTGCTATACTATGAGATAGATATAATATATTCTATTGTATTAGGGCCTTAGGCCTAAATGGACAAAGGGTTAAGCTGCCCTGTTTAGAAATAAATTTTTTTTTTTTTTTAATAAAAAAAGTGTTGTAGTTTTTTATTCTAATTAGGGCCTTTTGTTTTTAAGGATGGTTTTTACAAATATCACATTACATCTTGATGTGAGTGTTTATGACAAATCAAACATTTTATTAGTGTTTTTTAATACAAAAAAAAACCTCCTAGGGTTTAAGTCAGTTGCAAACTGACTCCCTAAGTTATTAATTTTGTATTATTGACCCTTGAGATTTAACAATTATCCAAATTGACCACTCCATATCAACTTTCGTTAATAATAACTGACAGCATGTGATCATATTATTATATTAAAAAATTATTTTAAAAGTAATACATACATAACTCATGACCATTATCTTTCAATTTTTTTTTATGTGATTTTCTCTATCAATTATAGTTAAAGGAATTGCGATGAAGCAGCTAGTTAGGACAAATTTTAAATCTCAGGGTTCAATAATATAAAATTGATAGTATATTTTGATTTTTTTTTCATTTACTTTTTTATTTTTCTTTATTTTTTGAGATAAAAATTCCTCCTCATTCTGTATTTGTGTCCAAGTTCTGTAATATAGTTAATTTACATATTTTTTCTTGTGATATAGTTGATCGGATCTTAATTTTGAGTAAAACAATAGTAAAAAAATTTATTAAAAGACTTAACGTTGTCCATCAGAAACTATTAAGGTAGAGACACACGAAAGTGTCTTTTCCACCAGGGATACAATATCATCATGGCTACTCTCTGTTACCCTTGCTTGCAACTACTGAAATCTCACGTAGCAGTTATATAATTTATATAATTTAGTATGATGGTAATTAGTGGAGTATTTCATTTAAGTAAAACTTCTTTTAAAACTTTTAATTCTAAAAATAAATATTAACCATGAGCATTGAAATAAGGATTTTTTTGCTATTTAGCACGATTTTGCTAACAATTTCGTTAGTTGTTAGGTTTTTAAAACTAGTTTATGAAATTATTTTGTAAACTAACATCTCAAGTCTAAACTAACATCTCGAGTCTCTAAGACTCAAGTTCAGTGAAAAATTTGGAGCCTTTAAAACTCGAGTTCCAAGTGTTGACGGAGGCTTATTCACGTGGAAATCGAGTATTTAAGAATTGAGTTCCATAAAGCATAAAGCACAAAGAAAAAAGGCTAGATCTGGAGAAGAAGAACAAAGACGAAAGCAAGTTATAGATCTAGTGAAGAGAGAAACAAACATGGGAAGCGAGATTAGATCAAAGGGCAAAGCAAAGCAGCACATATACAGATTTGGAGAAGAGAAAAGATCGTTCCAAAAAGAGAGGTTTAGAGAGAAGGAGGATTAGGACAGAAGAAGAAGGATTCGCTTGGTTTTCTTTTAAGGTAAAGACTTGAGTTCCACGTGAGTTTTTTTTTTCACATAAAATTTTGCCACCTTAGAACTCGAGTCTTAGAGACTTGAAATGCTACTTAACAAATATGTTTGCAAAACTTGTCAATTCACAAAATTGTTAGCAAAATTAGGCTAAATGAGAAAAAAAAAAATCCATTAGAATAAATATCAAGTTTAAGATAGTTCTCTCTCTTGCCAATGTTAGACTTCAGGTACTGAACATTGGAGTTCAATAATGAGTTTTTCTAGAAAAATATTAATCATGGTTTTAATTTTGACATTGAAAAAAAGTATTCACAATCCATGTGTTTGGGAGAAAGAAAATTTTAAAATGTATTAACATAGTGCACATCATTTGAAAAGAGGGTAATTTTTCAAAAATAATTTTAATCATTATTAAAAATTTTGTGTCTTAATTAAGATTCTTAACTTTAGGAGAGATAGACAAAGCAATTTGATTAATACTTTTTTGCTAGGCGAAGGGCTTTTCTTTTTATTATTATTATTATTATTATTATTATTTTGCTATACTATGAGATAGATAGATAGATATAATATATTCTATTGTATTAGGGCCTTAGGCCTAAATGGACAAAGGGTTAAGCTGCCCTGTTTAGAAATAAATTTTTTTTTTAAAATTTTTTATAAAAAAAAGTGTTGTAGTTGTTTATTCTAATTAGGGACTTTTGTTTTTAGGGATGGTTTTTACAAATATCACATTACATCTTGATGTGAGTGTTTATGACAAATCAAATATTTTATTAGTGCTTTTTAATGCAAAAAAAAAAAACCTCCTAGGGTTTAAGTTAGTTGCAAACTAACTCCCTAAGTTATTAATTTTGTAATATTGACCCTTGAGGTTTAACAATTATCCAAATTGACCACTCCATATCAACTTTCATTAATAATAACTGACAGCATGTAATCATATTATTATATTAAAAAATTATTTTAAAAGTACTACATACATAACTCATGACCATTATCTATCAATTATTTTTTTCTATCAATTATAGTTAAAGGAATTGCGATGAAGCAACTAATTTGGACAAATTTTAAATCTCAGGGTTCAATAATATAAAATTGATAGTATAGGAGTCAATTGGCAACAAACGCAAATCCTAGTGGGTCTTTTTGCATTTTACCTTTAATTATTTTTTGAAAGCTAATCATTTAAAATGATTTAATAATGTCGTTTGTACATGATTTCTATTGTATTATCAATAATTTTGAAATTTCATTATTATCAATGCACATCAACATGACTCAATTTGTTAAAAATTAATTAAAATAAAATACAAATAAAATATTGGTTAAAGTACAAATCTGATCCTCCATGCTCCAATTATTGGACAAAATTCAATATGGTCCTTAACTACTAATTGTGTCCTCGATTTTAAAAAACAAGTCATTGTTATCCTTGGTTTTTCTTTTTGTTTAAATTTTAATGAAATTAATGGTTGAAATTGATTTAATTTTGAAAGTTTTCACTTTTCATAATAACATTTTATTTTTATTTTTATAAACATCATAATAACATTTTAATATGTGCTCCATTATCCACATTGATTAATTTTATTAAAATGTAAATGAAGATGAAATTTAATAGTATAGGAGTCAATTGGCAACAAACCCAAATCCCAGTGGGTCTTTTTGCATTTCACCATTAATTATTTTTTGAAAGCTAATAGTTTAAAATGATTTAATAATGTCGTTCGTACATGATTTTTATTGTATTATCAATAATTTTGAAATTTCATTATTATCATATGCACATCATCATGATTCAATTTGTTAAACATTAATTAAATTAAAATACAAATAAAATATTGGTTAAAGTACAAATCTGGTCCTCCATGCTTCAATTATTGGACAAAATTCAATACGGTCCTTAACTACTAATTGTGTCCTTGATTTTTAAAAAACAAGTCATTGTTATCCTTAGTTCTTCTTTTTATTTAAATTTGAATGAAATTAATGGTTGAAATCGATTTATTTTTGAAAGTTTTCACTTTTCATAATAACATTTTTTTATAAGCATCATAATAACATCTTAACATGTGCTCCATTATCCACATTGATTAATTTTATTAAAATTTAAATGAAGATGAAATTTAAAGATGAAATTGACTTATTTTGAAATATGGTAGACTAAATTAACACAATTAGTAGTTCATAATCAGAGGAGAAAATTAATTGATAATTGAACTTTTAAATTATTTGGTTTGTCCCAAATCTAAAGTATTATGGATTAATTATTCAAATTAAAAATCCAAGATTGATACTCACCTTCTAGTCCAAGTTAATATTTGTAAAAGTCGTTTGTTTTCATTAGTTAATTAATGGAATGTAGCATGAAACAACCCCAACGTGAAATGGTGCTTGCTGTGAACGTTACAATTTCGTTTTAGCTAAGCAACAACACTACGTGTTAAAATTTCTTTTCTGATGAAAGCAAAAGATTAGTGGATGTGAACAAAGTCATTATACTTAATTTTTTTTTTTTTTTTTTTTTTTTTTTCCTTTGATAGAAGTCATTAATTATGGGGAAACTCACAGTCCCAGATAGCTAGTTAGCTAGGTACTTTAGAAAACAGGAAAAGTGGTTTGGTTTGGTGGTTACGGAATCGATGGGCCCCAAAATGAAAGATATTATTATTATGAATGGTGTAGCATCATATTCCAGTTTTCATGATTTATATCATTCCAAAAACATTCCAGTCTGTCACATAGGCCCTCCAAACTTAAAAATAAGCAAACATGGCCACTTTTCTCTTTTTCTTATTAATCTGTTTGACGAATTATGCAGAAAGTCTATGTTTATTGTTATGGTTTTTCAAGATGCTGTACCATGGGGCCATGGATTTGAACTTTGAAGTAATTTTTCCATTTCATCCGTTTACCTTATGGACCAAGATTTGGTTCGAGAATAAAGGGAAAAAATGAAAAAACTGAAAAAGAGAAAATAGTGAAACTGATTGTTATTTTCTTTTGTTTGGTAGAGAAGAAAACTTAGTAGAAAAAAAGAGATGTAGCTGAGTATTTTCTTCTTGCTAGGCTTACAATTTTTTTTTTTTTTCTCTCCAAGAATGTAAACACACACAATCAACCAAATAAAGTTAGATTCATTTTCTATCGTTCCAATTTTCTATTTTCAGTACTAAATATTAAGGTTTTCAGACCTGGACCGTTCATTGAATCATAAAAGGAAGATGTTCAAAGTTTTTGAGGTCGAACCGAGGTCGAACCAGTGTCGAACCATGATGACATCATAATTAATTAAAGCCTAAATATAGATATTAAATTTATAAAACTAGCAAAATTGAAAATATATCTATATATGTGAGGGAAATTTAATGATTTTCAAGCATATATTTAATAATTAAATAAGAAAGTTAATAAAATAAAATAATAACCATGAAAACATTAAAATTTATGATTAATTTTTGAAGTAAAGTTGAATATCTTTAAAGGATTTTAATTATAATTTTTTTTTATTCCTTGTAAGAGATGGATAATTTAATTTAGTAGAATAAAATTGTGTTAAGTTGTTTTTATAAAAAAAAAAAAAAAAAAAAATGCTAAGGGGTTCACGGTTCTTGCCACTAGTTCGTGTGGTCCAACCCCGATTTCAGGGGTTCATGGAATTAACAAAAAATCCGGTTGTTTATGCTTAAAAAACCGGTTTTCATCCCGGTTCTTGGTTTTCATGGTTCGACCTCCTTGTCCGGTTCGGGTCTGAAAACCTTGCTAAACATATCCTTATGAATGGAAGATTTCACAATGCTTGTGTGTTGAATTTTTGGATTTGAAATCAAGGGATTAAAGAACATATACTAGTGTAAATTATGAGGGTTATTTTAATGTTGGCTAATTCCGTGTTAAAGTCTTGGTTGTAATTGTATTGATCTCCATATATATATATATATATATTTTATTTGAGTTGTAACAAATTGAGTAATCAAGAAAGAAGACCTTAAAGAAGAAGTTCAAGTTGCTGCTATGAAAACCTTGATCGAGCGAGACTTACAGTGTTAAGTAAGATTCTATGTAAGTGAGGTGATACATAAGGGAAAAAGGAGGATGAGAGAGAGAGAGAGAGAGAATGTAATTTTTCCTTCTTTGACAAGTGGTAAATTTTTTATTTTTATTTATTTATTTATTTATTTATTTTTTTTCCAGAAGAAGGTGATACATATCATCTTTTGAAAGGTAGGTGTGTAAAAGATTAGAAATATGAAAGCCAAAGTTGAAATAAAAATTTTCTTCTTTGACAATTGGACTTAACTTTCTTGAATTTGTATAAAATATTACACATTAATCTCTAATGACAATCTCATAGTCCACTTTGTAAGATTTGATAAAGTGCAAATAAAACTCACCATCAATAAACTTCGCAGTAATTAGTGGAACCCCTCTAATGTCTTTTTTTTTTGACAAATCTCATTGAGGAGGTGGTATCCCATGAGCCTCATAACTTCGTGCATTGGGTCGAATATTGGCCCATATAAGCCTAGTAGTCTAGTTAGAATTGGCTAGAGGTCCAATTGGGTCGGGTTCATATTTGATCCAATTAGGTTTGGGTCATTGTTATCATGATTCAAATTGGGCATTATTTTAACACATATGGTGGAACGGCTCGGGTTTGGCCCACCCCGCGGGCCTTTTCTTGTTTTCTCCTCATAATTAAAAATAGATTAATTATTAATATATAAATTAATTAAAGGTAAAAATATCATTTTAGTCCTTATATTTTGGAGTCACAGTTAATTTAATTTTTGCTATTTTCAACTTGAAATCAATTTGGTCTATATTGTCAACTCACTAACAGAAAATGATTACGTAGCAAATGATGTGCACATGTGTTATACTTGAAGATGACATCATTATAAAAATAATAATTAATTGACGTTAAAAATTCCACCTTAGCATTAATTTTTTTTCCCTTGTAACAAAAGCATTGTTTTTTTTTTTTTTTTTTTTTTTAAATATTCAAAATCTTATTTTCTTCTTCTAAAAAAAAAAAAAAACTTATTTTCTTCTCTTTTCCTACCCTTTCTTACTAACCAAACATATCTAAATTCATTTGCTCGCATGTTTCTGCAAATCCAATAATCACATAAATTCTTACAAAAATAATCACACAAATTAACACAGGAAGAATAGCTTTGGTTTGAAAGCTCGGTATTACTTGAGACTCCCATCCCAATCCCAGACCACAGAAAAACAAATTTATTTTATTAAATTTCTTCTTCTTCTTCTCTTTTCAGTATTTTATATACACTTTAAAATTTCTCTTCCATGTCTTTCAGAGGAGTAAATTTTTTTGCTGCAAACAATTTCACTTTTTTCCTTTTTAGTAGATCTCATCTAACTTCGGGTTTAGCACTTTTTGAAGTGAAGATTCTTTGTTACATTTAGGGTGTGTTTGTTTGGAGGTGAAATATGGTGGATGGAAAACTATGAAGAGAAAATGGGAAGGAAAACTTTTTGGAGTGTGTTTGGTTGAGTGGGGAGAAAGAAAAATAAATGGTGAAACCCAGATGTTTTCTCCTTGGGCCCACCAAAAAGTTTTCTCCCCAAAATGGAGAGAAAATTGAAGAGAAAAATTGAAAATCATTTTTGGACAAAAATTCCCATGTGCAATTGCACATGGGCTTGTCTACGTTGCTCTGCTTCATTTTTTTTTTTTTTCTTTTTCTTTTTCTTTCCTCCTGGACGTTTACCTAGATGTTTTCTCTCCAATCCCACCAAAAAATTTTCTCCCCAAAATGGAGAGAAAATTGAAAGAAAAAATTGGACATCATTTTTGGACAAAAATGCCAATGTGCAATTTGCACATGGGCTTGTCTACATTGCTCTTCTTCATTTTTTATCTTTTATCTTTTTCTTTTTCTTTCCTCCTGGAAGTTGCCTCTTTTTTTTTTTTGTTTTGTTTTTGTTTAGATGTGATTTTTTTTTTCTAGACATGATTTTTATTTTTTTAATAAATTTAGGTGATTGATTTTTTTTTTTTGGTTGTTTATCCATTTTTTGGTTTTAATTGGACATCATTTTTTAATAGGGGTATATGCGTAAATTTATACAAACTCACTTTTTCTATTCTTCCACTTTTCCACTCTCAACCAAACAAAAAGGAGGGAAATTAAAATTTTTTCTATCCTCCCACCATTTTCTATCCTCTCACTTTTCCACCCTTCCAACTAGTCTGCATGTCATTCTATGACCAAATTTGAGATTGCAAATTGAAACCACGGACGAGTTCATGAAGGTCCATGAACTTAGTTTCTTGGCTAGGTTAGAAGAATTGGAGCAAATGAATTTAAAGATATTTTTGGTACAATAAGAAAGGGCAGGAAAGATTAAAAGAAAAAAGGATTTTTATTTTTATTTATTTATTTCAATGACAAGGTGTAATTTTTTAATGTCAATTAAATTTTTTTATTTTTATTTTTTAGCTACATTAGCTTCAAGTATGCCACTTATGCACACCATTTGCCACATAGGAAGGGACCAAATTGACTGCAAATTGATAATAATAAGAATCAAATTGACTAATGCCAAAATGTAGGGATCAAATTGACTGTGACCCTAAAATGTAAAGACTAAAATTGTGTTTTCACCTTAATTAAACATCAAATATTTTAATAATTAGGTTTTTTTTTTTTTTTTTGGAAGAAGGTGGTTTATATCATTCTAGTAAAATAAATTCAACAATTTACCACCATAATGAGAAAAAATATTCTAAATATTTCTAAAATATAATTGTGAAAAATACGAATCATTTTATGAATTGAATTTCTTATTTTTTGTGTCATGTATCATATTTTATGTCATATAATAAATTTTTTTCCATCTGCTTAGCAATAAAATTTAACAAATCTAGCTAGTTGATTATGTAAATTAAAAATGCATTTATATTATCAAAAATAAATTGATAACACTTAAAAGTAATGTTTGAATATATAATATTCTACGTATTGCATATTCAACGACGCTAACTACCAAGCACCAAAAAAAAAAAAAATCTCAATTAGTAGGTGGTCTATGACTATCACAAGATTAATACAACTTATTACTATAAAGTAGTAAGTTCCAGTTAGTTCAACTGATAAAATCTCTTATTTTTGAATAAGAGATCTGAGATTCGATTTCCCACCAACACTAAAAAACCAATTGGTGTCTTGATCTGATGATAAAGAACTATCATTAGAAAATTTACCATAATTCAGTATAAATTGCGCGATTATGCCCTATGATTTTAGGTTTTCTCAAGGTTTTCAGTTTCTAAATGGAAATTGATACTTTTGCACCCTTCCCTTCAACACCCTTATTAAAAAGTAAAAAAATGTATGTCAAATTAAAGTTTCATTAATTGAATGTGGACTCTCTCTCTCTCTCTCTCTTATTAAAAAGGAAAAATGTTTGTCAAATTAAGTTTCCTCTCTCTCTCTCTCTTTTTTTTTGGGTAAAATGGAATTATCATTAAGAAAAACTAACGAGAAAGCAACAGCTCAGGACAAAGCCTGTTGAAAAACATCCCCTGGCAATAAGCCGCAACAAGAGGAACCAAATCCACAGGTGGACAAGAGTAGGAAATGAAATCTAAAGATTGACAATTGCCTAAGTTAGCTAAACGATCAGCACACCTATTAGATTCACGATAGATATGCTTGATGCTTAGGTGGGGAATCTGTACAGCTAGACGTCTATAGTCATCAAATAGCGAGGATACTATGGTATTAGCATATGAAGGATTGTTGAGAGCATCAACTAGAGCTTTGGTATCAAGCTCAACCAGAACAGCATTCAAGTTTAGCTGGTTACACAAGAGGAGACCATCACGCAGGGCCCAAGTTTCAACTAGGAAGCTGTTAGCTTTACTGATTTTTCTAGTGAAGCCCATGATCCAATTGCCCCGATCATCTCTAATCAACCTTCCTCCTCTAGCAGACCCTGAAGAAGCATTTGCAGACCCATCGGTATTGAGCTTAACCCAACCCGTGCTTGGCTTTTCCCATCTAACTTGTCTGATTGCCATGCGGTTGCTGCACCTTGGCTGAGTAACATAGAGCACATACTCTATTGCTTGCACAATTATCAAATTGGTAAGGTATTGACTCCTTTGTTGTTGAAGACAACCTAATTCCTTTGCTTCCATAATGACCATATGGAAAAAGAAAATAGGGAGTACTAGGGGACACCTTTGACAATGTGAGAAGACTTTGAACTAGCATTAGAAGTCAGCCAAACCTTAAAGTCTTGAGAAAAAAAATTTGCATTGAAGTTATGAGTGCCTAGCTGATGCCACACCAGTTTAACTAGGCAATAGTCTCGAAGGGCATAGGAAATAGACTCAAGTTGCTCAAGGCACAAGGGGCAAGAAGTGTCTAAAGGAATACCTTTTTTGGCTAAGCACTCCTTGACACCAATGCTGTTGTGCATGCACTTCCAGATGAACATTTGGATTCTAGGCAAGGTCTGAAGCTTCCAAATCCGTGAACCTGAGAAAGAATTAGCTTCCATCTGATTTGTGGCTAATAGATAAGCACTCTTCATATCAAAACTTCCCTTAGCAGAAAACTTCCAAGCCAATTTATCATTACTTCTAGCAACTACCGGCAGTGGAACTGCTTAAATGTCAGCTTTTATTTCTGAGGGAATTTCAAAGGGTATGGCAACCCAGTTCCAACCATATGGTGCATGTAGTGAGGCTAGTCGAACCTTGGGGAAGGGGGCCTTGAATACTTGTTCTGATGGGACCACTATTTAACCAACAATCTGACCAAAAATTAAGATTACTCTCATGCCCTGGCACCCATTTAATCCCTTTTCTGAAGACAGATTCACATTTTTTTAAACTTTTCCAAGTAGAAGAACTTGGAAGTTTTGACTCATTTCTAGCATTAATCTGCTGCCTCGAGCAATACTTGAATCTGAGAACTTTGGCCCATTGAGATTCCTTTTTGGTGTGGAATCTCCAATTAAGTTTAGCTAGGAGAGCTGTGTTTCTACCTCTTGTAGATTGGAGACCCAAATCGGCTGAATCTTTGGGCTTGGTTATAATATCCCAGTTGACCTAGTGCATTTTTCTTGTATGATCAGAGGACCCCCAAAGAAAATTCCTATTGACTCTATCTATGCTGTTGAGAATTTTATTAGGTAAAAAATTACTCTACATAACATAGCTAGGAATGGCTGAAGACGAAGCTTCAATAAGGATCATTCTACCCGCCATGGAGAGTAGATTGGCCTTCCAACCAGCAACTTTCTTTTTAACCCTATCCAAAATGGAACCAAACTCATGCCTCTGCCTCCCTAGGTGTTTTATAGGAAATCCCAAGTACTTGTCGAGGTTGGTGGTTGAGTTGAAACCCAAAATGCTAGTTAAAGCTTCTCTTTCATCAGGATCGACATTAGGAGAAAAGAAAACACGGGACTTTGCTTCACTAAATTCTTGGAGGGCAGAATTGATGGCAACACAGTTTTCTGAATTCGCATTGGCAAAAAGGACCAAATCATCTGCAAAAAAGAGGTGCGAAAAAGCCGGGCCACTTTGAGATGCTTTAATAGGTGTCCATAACTTGGCATCACATTTTCCTCAATTAAATGGCCCAAGAACTCCATGCAAAGGATGAAAAGGTAAGGGGAGAGGGGATCGCCTTGGCTAATACCTCTCGAGGGTAGGAAAGGGTCAAGGCTGCCACCATTAAAGAGAAGGGAAGTGGGCACTGAGGTAACACAGCTCATGATGAGCTTAATGAGGTTCTCCGGGAAATTAAAAAGAGTGAGCATCTCCCTAATAAAGCTCCACTTAATTCTGTCATAGGCTTTCTCTAAATCGATCCTGATGGCCATGAACCCTCTATTTCCTTTGGCTCTCCCAATGGTGTGAATTAATTCTTGGACAATGATTGCATTGTTAACACCTCTCCTATCTAGGACGAAAGCAGTTTGGTAAGGAGAGACAAGAGTGTCCAAGTGTGGTTTGATCTTGGCAATAATAATCTTAGTGATGATCTTGTAGACTGAGTTGCATAAGTTGATTGGTTTGTAATTCCCAATAGTTTTCGGACCTTATATCTTAGGAATGAGGACAATATGAGCATTGTTGAGATACTCAGGAACTTTCCTTTCAATGAAGACTTTTTCAACTTCCTTCCTCATTGAATCCCTAAATATGAGCCAAAATCTTTGGAAGAAACCAGCATGCAACCCATCCAGCCCCGGGGCCTTGTAAGGTTTCATGGACCAGAGAGCCTCCTTAATTTCTTCAGTGGAAACCATGGCATATAAAGATTGCTTCTCCTCCTCTGAAAGCTAAACATGCCACTAATCCAAGCAAGGGGGGTTCCAAGAGACCACCTCTTGGGTAGTGGTGTACAAGGTATGGAATCCTTTCCTAAAATGCTCCATTACCTCCCTTTCCTTAGTGAGCCACAACTCCCTATCATCTTTGACTGTCGCAATCTGATTTCTTTTCCTCCGGGCAAGGGTAGAAACATAGTAAAAGGAGGTGTTCCTATCCCCTTGGATCATCCAGTTCAGCCTAGACTTCAACATCCAGAGATCACGCTCTTGGTCTAGAATAGTCTCCAGCTCTTTTTGGAGTTAATTCTCAAGATAATAAGAGAGGTGCTAGGATTGTTAGACAGAGCCTTCTGGGTACCATAAATTCTAGCCATTTTTTTTTTTCTGATGGATGTTACCAAAATGGTTTCTATTCCACGCTGTTGCATCCTTCGAAAAACAATCAATAGACTTTGTGCTAATTCCCTATTCCCATTCCAAGCTTTAGAAACAATGGTGGGAAAGGAGATGTCGGACAGCCAAAACTTTTGAAACCTAAAAGGCCTGGTGAGCTTAACTGAATTGACTGGTAAAGCTTCCATGAGAACAGGGTAGTGGTCAGAGTGACACCTAGGGAGATGAGTTACTCTGGAATTTGGGTAAATAACACACCAATCCGGGTTCATGAAAAATTTGTCAATCCTTTCCATAATCAAATTACTGAAATATCTTTTGTTAGTCCAAGTATATCTAGGACTAGAAAATCCCATATCTACCATACTGCATCGATCAAGGCAATCCTTAAAAGCTAGAGATCGATTGATGTTTACACCTCTGCCTCCAAATTTATCCTCATCAATTAATGACTCATTAAAGTCTCCAGCCATAACCCACAGCAACTTATGTAATTCTGCAACTTTAGTTAGATTCTCCCATAAAATGCTTCTTTCCTCACTCCTAGGACTAGCATAGATAGCAGAAAACAACCAAGTGAGTTTAGAGGTTCGTACCTTAACTTCAACATGAATTTCCTACTCTGTCTTTGCAAGCAATTCCATCTCCACTAAGTCTGAATTCCAAAGAAGCCATAATCCACCAGAGAATTTGATGGTATCTGTGTTAATGGCTCCATCCAGAGGCAACCTATTGGTAATTGCCTTAGCTCTATCACCCCCCAATTTAGTCTTCTTAAGCAAGGATGGCCGGATTATGCTCCTAAACTAGATTACGAATATGTCCCTGAAAATTAGGCTTCAAGGCACCTCTATTGTTCCAGATAATAAAATTTATGATGGACTGGAGGTATAAAGCCATGTAACACACTTTAGAGGGAAGGAGTGGCTTCGCGTCCCTCATCGAAAACCATTTGATCTTCGACCAAACTCCTATCTTCGCTATCCAAGCTTTGGGTTGAAAGTTAAACTCCCACATTGGCTTGAAGGTTATGACCTAGGTTCCTATCCTTTGGCATGTCATCCGTGGAAAAGGAACTCTTCTCTCCGACATGATGAGCATGCAAGCTCCGATCACTCTTACTTCCATCAAGAAAACCGGTTTCGACATTAGACTTCGCCAAGAATTCAAAGGTGGCGTAAGTGGGTTGGTTGGGGTCAGACTGAGGTATAGGGGGATGGGTGAGGGGAGGAATGGTGATCTTCTGAGCTAAACCTTCCACACAAGGAGTAGTGACACTCTTGGGTGAAATCTCAGAAGTTAGGTTCCTAGCCAAATTGTTTTTGTCTTTCATTGAGGAGGGGTAGGTTATAGGCATGTGGAGAGATGTGCCAGGGTTGCTATCTTGATTCAAACTAGCCATTGCCTTCTTAAAGCTATCCACAGGTAGCCTAGTCACACTTGGGCTTGAGGTGGGCTTTTCCTTATGAATAAACAAGCTTGGGGTTTTTGAAGCCCACGATTTCCCTCCATTCTTGAACTCGACCCTAGTCTTAGGATTGACAATTCTACGTGGCAAAATTTTGCTAGGTGAAGGACCACCAATGGGCATATTCGTTCCCTCCGCAAAAACAGGAGTCAGGTGGTTAGAGGAATTCCATGTCGCGCTGCCAGCACTCCCCGTACCATGACCTGTCCTTATCCCTTTCTGTCCATATCTTCTCCTACTCATAATCATCCACGGACCATATTGCCCCTCAACGTCTGTCGCCTCACATGCATTGTGCGTGACAACGTTGTGCACTTTCCAAAGATCAACGTTTCTGTCACCATCATCGTTGGTTTGGCTCACTAGAACTTCCTCCGTCGGTGCTTATGATTCCTTCTCCTTATGGATAGTGTATGGGCAAGCTTCAACCTTATGCCCAATTCTGCCACACGAAAAACGCAATTTTTGGATTCCCTTGTAAGTAACCACCTGTTCAAAATGGCCGATAAGAATGCTATTGACAAGCGGCCTGTTGATATCAATCTGGACACATAATCTAGCGTATTTGCCACACACCTCTATGGCTGTATGTGAGTCAATCCTTAACACCTTGCCAATAGATTCACCGATTTCCTTAAGCACCTTAGTTTCATATAGCTCAATGGGGGAGCTCATTGAGCCTGATCCAAATAGTGATTAGAGAAACATTTAAAGTTGATGGCTTGAAGAATGGCTCCCACAGCCTCAAAGAGAGGAAGTGGTCACCTATGAACCACGGGCCCCTTTTAATCACCCTCTCTAAGTCTTCCCTGCAGTAGAATTTGACTAAGAATAAGCCATAACTAAGGTCGATGCAATCCATCCTCCCTTTAGGTCTCCATAGTTGAGACAACTTGCTCTGCATATAGTTGAGACCCATTGTTTTCCCAACTAGCTTCACTATGATAGCCTTAGACTAGGGACCTCGAATGTGCCTCTTCGTTTCTTTAGACAGCTTGACTTTCACCTGCCCCTCACGGACGGAGTTGGAGGCCTCACCATTCTCATCGTCGGAGTCCAAGTCCTCCTCCATGTGGTCGGTCAAGTCAAAAGCTTGTGCAAAGGCACCTGATATTTCCCCCACCAGTAGCTTGGTTTTCTAACGAGGGCGAGGAAGCTCGAGACCCACTGTTGAACTCCGCATGGGTGATATCTTTTACCTTTTTATTGCTTCGGGCCAGCTTAGCGTCTTCCTCTCTAGAGAGCATTCGTGGCTGCATGGTGTCTTTTGTTGCCTCAATAGAACTGCTTTCTTCAGTTCTGTCCTTTCAAAAAGGAAACGAGGCACCGTTTAACAAGTCATAAGTTTCCTCCCTAGCATTGAATGCGAACTTTCTTTTTTCAACTCTAAACCCTCTTTCAGTCAGAATTTTTTTTTTCCAACTCTAGCTAAAAGTGCTAAACCCTCTCTCAGAGGCTTTCAGAGTTAAAAAAGAAAAAAAAAAAAAAGAAAAAAAAAAAGGTAGAATAATAACAATATATTAAAGAATACTGCTAAGCTTCAGCCAGCCCATTGTTTCGGGGCTTAGGTTATTCAGCCCATTCAACAGTGACTTGTAAACTGAAGAAAGGGATTAAATTAAAAGATAAAGGGAGAATCAAACATCAAAAGAGGAAGACAAGGAGAATCTAGCTTATGTCATTTCCACATCTTTACATTGTCTAATCTCCAACTATATCAACCTTTATTAAACACATAATATATATATATATATATATAAAAGAAAGTAGATATATATATATATCTTCTTTTTTTTTAACAAAGAAAGCAGGGGAAAGAGAAGCTTGCGTAGATCAAGAAAGAAGATATATATATATATATATATATATCTAGCTTGCGTAGATCAAGAAAGTAGAGAGGAATCATAATATGTGAACCTTTAAGAAGATTTATTTATGATGCAAAAGCTCCTGCTTTTCTCATTAATTAGAGTCTTTTGACTTAATATTGCTAAATCCGTAATTTATTTGCGTTATAGGTACTGTTCCAACTTAATTGGCAAAATCTTTCTCAAAAAAAAAAAAAAACTTAATTGGCAAAATGAGGAAAGAGAGAATTTCGGCAACAGTGTTGCCGAAATTCAACAAAAGTAGGAGAGAGAAAGAGGAAAAGGTGGAGAGAGAAAGATTTTGAATTTCGGCAACACTGTTACCGAAATTCCTCTGCCCAAATTCCCTGCCCGAGCTAAAAAAAACCAATTGCGGCAATGCCATTGCCGAAATAGGGAAAAAAAAGAAAATTTTTTCTGGTAATTGTGGCAATGACATTGCCGAAAATGGGAGGGGAAAAAAAATTGAATGGAATTGTGGCAATGTCATTGCCGAAAATGGGAGGAAAAAAAAATTGTTGTTTCCGAAATCTGGGGAGGAATTTAAAAAAAAAAGGTGTTACGTTTACAATATTTTTATAATACTTTCACAACAAATCACATGTGATTAGTTATTATTAGTTCAAAGTTGATTTTAACACTGAGATTAATTTTTTAATCCAACAATAACAACCTGCCATTTAAAATTTGTTGTAAAAATATTGTAAAAATTGTGTGTACCTATCATTTCTTAAAAAAAAAAAATAATAATAATAGAATTGTGGCAATGGGATTGCCGAAATAGGGGGAAAAAATTTTCACCTATTTCAGCAATCCCATTGCCACAATTCTATTCTTTTTTTTTTTTTTTTCCTCACATTTTCGGCAATGGTATTGCCGAAATAGGTGAAAATTTTTTCCACCTATTTCAGCAATCCCATTGCCACAATTCTATTATTATTATTATTTTAAGAAATGATAGGTACACACAATGTTTACAATATTTTTACAATAAATTTTAAGTGGCAGGTTGTTATTGTTGGATTAAAAAAGTAATTTCAGTGTTAAAATCAAATTTGAACTAATAATAACTAATTACCTGTGATTTGTTGTGAAAGTATTATAAAAATATTGGGAACGTAACACCTTTTTTTTTTTTAAATTCCTCCCCAGATTTTGGCAACAACAATTTTTTTTTTCCTCCCATTTTCAGCAATGACATTGCCACAATTCCATTCAATTTTTTTTCCCCTCCCATTTTCGGCAATGCCATTGCCACAATTACTAGAAAAAATTTTCTTTATTTTTTCCCTATTTCGGCAATGGCATTGCCGCAATTGGTTTTTTTTTTTTGAGCTCGGGCAGGGAATTTAGGCAGAGGAATTTCGGTAACAGTGTTGCCGAAATTCAAAATCTTTCTCTCTCCAACTTTTCCTTTCTCTCTCCTACTTTTGTTGAATTTCGGCAACACTGTTGCCGAAATTCTCTCTCTTTCCTCATTTCGCCAATTAAGTTGGAACAGTACTTATAACACAAATAAATTTTGGATTTTGCAATATTCAGCCAAAAGACTCCATTAATTAAGTATTTTTTAAAACTCAAATTAAGGAAAGAAAAAGACAAAAGATTAACACGGTTCTTCGGCGGCATTACATAGTATTGTTCATGGTATTATTAGGTGGGGGTATGATGGGTTTTTGCATAAAGTAAAAGCCAATCACTTTTACGTTATTTTGTAATGTTTTCAATGGAGATATTTATGTTTATAAAAAAAATAGAATGTGATATTTACATCATAATTTGTCTAAAAATTAATGAAAAAACCATATAAAACTAAGTTATAATCCCAAATAAAAAGAAAAAGAGGAACACCATAAGATCCATACCTATTGATTATAATATTTTATCTCCTCTTCCAAGGTATCATAAGAAGCTATAAATTAGCATAGATTTAGATGAGATTAAAGGATAATTAGCAAGAATTTATGTAGTATTTTATTTAAAAATAACAAAGCCATTTAGAAAATAAAATAAAGAAATGGGAGGCAAATGACCATGTACTAAATCAATAAAACACATTCTAATTCTTTAGACACAAACAATTTTTATGGGTAAAACACAATTATGTAAAGAGAAATTTTAAACTTAAATACAAAAAAAAGAAAAAAAAGATTAACAATTGAAAATTTAAAAATTAAAAAAGAAAAAGAAAGAAATATGGTATTTACAACCCCACAAAAGAAAATCTAGCACAAACCATAAAAATTGCAACAAGAAAAGCAAAGAAGAAGAAGTTCAAGAGAAGAAAAGGAAAAATTGGCCTCTAAGGGACTTTCCAATTTTAGTTGTAATTTGGTGAGATCTAGCGTGGAAAGAGTTCAATTCAAAATCTATAAAAAAAAAAAATTTAAATCAGTGGCTTTTAAACTCAAAGGGAGGCAATTGAATTCTTTGATGGGGGAGAGAAGTCGTTTGTTTGATAAGAGACGATAAGTTAGAGAAAGAGACAGAGAGAGGATTGATTGCTGAATTTAAGGTGATTTGGATTCAATGGGATAATCATCAATAGGAGAAACATTATCTGTTTGTTTGTTTGATGAGGAGATGATGAGTTAAGAGAGAGAAAATATGATTGATTATAAAGAATGTGTGAAGAGGAAACCCCAAAAAAAAAAAAAAAAAAAAATTGTGACATAACAATGATGTGGCTTAACTAGAACGTAGCAATAATAAATGTTACGTTTCAGCTTTTAGATATATATAGATAGAATATAGATTTGCATGTAATGTATTTATTATTTTTAATGAGGCACCTTTTAAAATATTGGGAAATTACACTTTGCCCACTTGTGGTTTGCCCCAAAAACATTTTGCCTACCTGTGATTTAAAAATTGGCACTTTACTCACTTGAGGTAAGCTCTGTTAAAAACATGGGTAAATTTGTATTTTTACTGCCCTTTTATATCTCTCTCCTCTCAAAACATTAATAAAAAAAAAAAAACTAGAAAATCAAGAAAAAAAAGATCTAAAAGTTAAGTTTTGTAAAAATTAAAACCTAACTTTTAGATTTTTTTTTCTCTAACCTTTGAAGGAATTCATTGTCTCATGCTTGAAGTCTAAGAGTCTTCATGTTTGAAGTGGGCCGATCTCTTGGCTGAGGATTGAAGAACACCAAGTTATAATTTTAGCTTACGGGGTCAAAGCAAGTAGTCCTTTGCTTTCTTGATGCTATGCACTAAGTGCATTCACATCCGGTTTCTACAAAAAATTCCATTTTTCCATTTCAAAAGCTACTCTATCATTTATACCATACCATTTTACAACACACCTTGTTGGAAAAATAATAGTGAATAAACAAGTTTGATACAACAAACAATATCCCAAATAATTAGCAAGAATGTAAATAAGCAATAATAATATAAATTTAAGTAAATTTAGGAACAATTTCACAGTACTATAGAATCATGCAAAGAGCGTTGTCCTTAAAGGTTGATTCATGCCACCCAAAGTAAAACTCGGTGCGATTGGTTCTCTTGGCTAAACAACCCTCCAGGATTAGACTATAGCGTCAACATTTGTGATGTATGCACTTCTACTCACAAAAGGTTTAATAACAACCTTCTATTGCCTTTCCTTAAAAAAAAATATATTCTTGTAGAAAAATATGTGGGAGAGAAAGATAGTAGAGTTGTGGATATCTAAAATATAGTAGTAAAAAGACCCTTTAGAAAATGTGTTATGATGAGTATTATATAGGCTACTTATGAAGATAATAGTCTATAGTTATTGGTTACTAATAACCCTTAAAAGCCCAACGGCTATGTTATCAATTATTGCCTAACGACTATTTTTCTCATAACTGTCCAATGGCTATTTTACTCATAAATTTCTAACAACTAGAAATAAAATAAGAATAAAAGTGTTTGGAATACACACCCACACCAACAATCTCCCACATGTTACAAACACAAAATAGGAAAGGCATGCAACTAAAGAAAGCATGCATCAATATGGTACCAGAAAGTTTTAACCATACATAGGATAAATAAGTAGGAACTAAAAGACAATGGTGGAGTTAAAACACTTTTAACCAAGCTATTAGTAAACCAACTTACCACCCACATAACTTTCCTTATCAAGGTTGTTCTTAAGCGGATTGGCGTCTTATTCAGGCCATGCACCACTGGGTTTCATGAGAGCTCTAGAGGCCTACCCAAAAAGTCTCATAGGAAGCGGCACAACTTCCACTCACACATAGGTGGCATCTATCAAGAGTGCATGCAGAACACCCTATCCCAACAAGTAGGGAGTATGGATCCATTAAAAGCCTAAAGCTCAACCTCCAACAATCTATAACTTAATCGGTGGCATCCATCAGAAGTGTGTGCAGATACATCCCATCCCAACAGGGTAGGGATATGGATCCATTAAGAGCCTAAGCTCATCCTCACCAAATTCTGCAACTTAGCACTGTCTCACACCATAGGGATGGACTCATCACTAATCTCCTTAACAAGATAGCGGAAAACACATAATAAATGACAGTGTCCACATGGACCACTAATGACCTCTTCCCATTTAACCCCTTACATGGAATAACCCATTATAGAGGTTGGGCATTAGTCATAGTGTCACAACTTGGGTATTAGTCCAATTTCCCTAGATGTCTCACTCACCAGCCTTCTTGCTAGTGGTTTGGTTAAAGGATCGGCCAAGTTCTTTTTTGACCTCACAAAGTCCAAGGACATAACACCATTACCAATAAGCTACCTCACAATATTGTGCCTTAATCGGATATGTCGACTTTTCCCATTATAAATTTTGTTATTAGCACGTGCTCTTGCAGCCTGGCAATCACAATGAATGCAAATAGAAGCAATAGAGTTAGTAAAAAGAGGTATATCAATTAATAAACTCTTAAGCCACTCAGTTTCGGACCCAGCCTTCTCTAAGGCCACTAACTCTACTTCCATGGTGGATTTCGCTATGCAAGTCTGCTTGGCTGACTTCCAAGAGACTGCCCCTCTAGCTACTGTAAACACATATCCACTAGTGGGCTTCACCTCATTTGTATCAGAGATTTTGTTAGCATCACAATATCCTTCTAAAACAGTAGGATAGCCACAATATGACAAACCAAAATCAAAAGTCCCCTTTAAATATCTCAATAATTTAGATATTGCATCCTAATGCGCAATACTAGGATTATGAGTGTATCTACTCAATCTACCAACAGCATATGCAATTTCAGGACGAGTACAATTTGTCAAAAACATTAAACTACCAATAATTTATGCATATTTATCTTGTGAAACACCATCACCACGATTTTTAACCAAGCGGACCTTTGAGTCATATGGAGTAGACATAGGTGACATATCAAAATGTTCAAAATTTTTAAGAATTTTCTCCACATAATGAGATTGTGATAGTATAATGCACTCATTGTCCCTAAGGATCTTAATGTCCAAAATAATATTTGCCTCACCTAAATATTTCATATCAAATTTAGAGGCAAGAAAACTTTTAGTATCATGCACAAAATTATGGCTAGTTCCAAATATAAGCAAGTCATCAACATATAAACAAATAATGACACCTTATTATTATTAACTTACTATATATGCATTTATTTGTGCCATTAATCACATATCCATGTGTAAGTATCATATTATCAAATTTCTCATGCCATTGTTTAAGTGCTTGTTTTAATCCATACAAGGATTTAACCAATTTACAAACTTTGTGTTTTTTTTCCATGGACAACATAACCCTCGGGTTGCTCCATATAAATTTCTTCTTCTAAATCACCGTTTAACAAAGCAGTTTTAACATCCATTTGATGTATAACAAGTTTGTGAATAGATGCAATGGCAAACAAAATTCTTATAGATGCAATTTTAGTAACCAGAGAATAAGTATCAAAATAATCAATATTATGTTTTTGCTTATAGCCCTTAGCTACTAAATGTGCTTTATACTTATCTATTGTACCATCCGGTTTTAATTTCCTTTTAAATATCCATTTGCAACCAATAGGCTTAACCTTAGGAGGAAGCTCAACTAATTCCCAAGTATGATTAGACATAATAGAATCTAATTCACTATTAATAGCTTCCAACCAAAATGGTGCATCAATAGATTAATTGCATCATAATAACTTACAGGTTCATCTTCAACAATATAGGCAAGGAAATCGTTACCATAACTCTTTTCCTTCCTAGCTCGCTCATTCCTTCTTAATTCTTGCACGTCATCAACAAGATCATTAGAAGTATCAATAGATTCATGCAATACTTTTTCCTTATTTTTTAAAGGAAACAAATGTTCAAAGAATATAGCATTTTCAGATTCAATAATAGTGTAAGATTCTAAAATATCACTCTTGATAACCAGAAATCTATAACATGAACTATTGCTAGCATATCCAATAAACACACAATCACATGTTCGAGAACCAAGTTTTCTCTTTTTAGGCTTAGGCAGCATAACCTTAGCCAAACACCCCCACACTTTAAGGTATTCCAAGTTAGGCTTACGTCTTTCCCAAAGTTCATAAGTAGTTTTACCAGTTTTCTTATGAGGTACCTTGTTCTGTATATGGCAAGCTGAAAGAATGGCTTCCCCCCACATATTGGAAGATAGCCTAGAACTAACAAGCATAGCATTCATCATCTTTTTAAGAGTTCTATTTTTTCGTTCAGCTATTCCATTAGATTCAGGTGAATAATAAGGAGTTACCTCATGTATTATGCCATTTTGTTCACAAAATTCTTTAAAAGAGTTAGACTCATATTCACCTCCTCTGTCAGTTCTAAGTCTTTTAATCCTTTTATTCTTTTGGTTCTCAACTTCATTTTTATACTTTATAAACATTTCCAAAGCTTCATCTTTGGTTCTTAGTAAATAAGGTTTAGTGAATCTAGAATGGTCATCAACAAAGATTAAATAAATTTTTTTACCACCTCTAGTCATTGTGTGTTTTAAATCACCCAAGTCACTATGTAACAAACTAAAGAGTCCGGATTCTCTTGTTACAGATTTACAAGGTTTCTTGGTGATTTTAGTTTCGGCACAAATTTCACATTTTTCCATGTTTGCTTCACTTAGTGAGTTTATGATTCCACATTCTTTCATTTTCTTTATGTAACCAAGATTTATATGTCCAAGTCTACCATGCCACACATCAATAGAATCAATCAAGTAAGCATAAGAAGATGAACCATTTTCATTAATGACTTGATCAACATTAAGTACAAAAAGACCATCATTATCATAACCCTTACCAACAAAGATTTTATTTTTAGATAAGGTAACTATGCCACCATAAAATAGAACTTTAATACTAGCTTTACCAAGCAAACGTACTGAGATGAGATTGGGTTGAAAATGAGGTATATGGAGGACATTGGTGACTGAAAGAGTTTTACCGGAAGTTAGCTTCAAGAGTACCTTCCATTTGCCACTCACTGGTATAGGCCTATTGTCCCCAACATAAACAAACTCGGTGCCTTCCACTATTGGAGTGTAGGAAGTAAACTCCTCTTTGAATGCACCAATATGTCTTGTGCAAGCCGAATCTACCACCCATCCTTTCACACTTGAAACCAAATGTGCCTCGGACACCACTGCTACAATGACCTCTTTGGTTTCCACCATATTTGCTTTGTTTGATGTTGAGCCCTTATTGTTGTTATTGTTTTTGAAATTGTCTCTCACTCTATAAGTTGTTGCATAATGACCTGTTTTGCCACAACTAAAACAATTACGCTTTTTCTTTTGGATTTGGGTTATTTTTGTTATAAAACTTTCCTTTGCCTCTAGGATCATATTTCTTATTGTTTTGTGGAGGTCTAAAGGGTCCTCCCTCTACAATATTAGCTTGGAAGTAAATTCATAGAAGAAATTTCGGACATTCTATTAGTCTCTTCTATTTGAATATTGACAATAGTTTGTTGAAGATTTAAATAAGTTCTATGATGGTTATACTGGTTCTTGTACTCTTTCCAAGAGTCCGGCAACTTATAAACAAAGCCATGACCTCCAAACCTTTTGGGTAAATTATCACCTTCTTTGGTTAAGTCAGAAACTAATTTTTGAAAATCTTCAATTTGGCTAGAAACAGTTTTTTCTTCACATATTTGAAAAGACATATATTTAGTTGTAGCAAATTTTTTAGCACCCCATCCTCAAACCCATAACGACCATTGAGTTTATCACATAAATCTTTAGCACAAATAAACTGACAATAATTATCAAATAACTTATTAGCTAAACCACACTTAATAGTATGTGTACATAATTTATTTATTTTTAACCACTTTGCTAATTTTTCGGGATCATCGGGTTTGGGTTCATGAAGAACACTATCAATTTCAGTAAATTCCAAGATGGACAAAACCCTTTCTTTCTAACATTTAAAATTATTTCCATCAAAAGGTTCAAGCTTGATAATTTCTGAAATGACTTTAAGAGAATCAACCACTTGTTTATCCATTTTGAGAAACGAATCAATCTTTAAGATTATTGGAAAAATAATAGTGAATAAACAAGTTTGATACAACAAACAATATCCCAAATAATTAGCAAGAATTTAAATAAGCAATAATAATATAAATTTAAGTAAATTTAGGAACAATCTCATAGTGCTATAGAATCACGCAAAAAGTTTTGTCCTTAAAGGTTGATTCATGCCACCCAAAGTAAAACTTGGTGCGATTGGTTCTCTTGGCCAAACAACTCCCCAGGATTAGACTATAGCGTCGACCTTTGTGATGTACGCAATTCCACTCACAAAAGGTTTAAGAACAATCCTCTATTGCCTTTCCTTAAAAAAAAAAAATGTTCTTGTAGAAAATATGTGGGAGAGAAAGATAGTAGAGTTGTGTATATCTAAAATATAGAGTAGTAAAAAGAGCCTTTAGAAAATGTGTTATGATGAGTATTATATAGCTACTTATGAAGATAATAGTCTATAGTTATTGATTACTAATAACCCTTAAAAGCCCAACGGTTATATTATCAATTATTATTTAACGACTATTTTTCTTATAATTGTCCAACGGCTATTTTACTAATAAATTTCCAACGGTTAGAAATAAATAACAATAAGTGTTTGGAACACACACCCACACTAACATACTTAACATTCCAACTTTTTTTTTACCGTACTACACATTAAAATAATATAAAGTAAAATAAAATTAATATAAAAATATTTCTCACTTCTCTCTCTAATCTTTGTTTCTCTTACACTCTCAAGTCTCAACCACCCACCACCACCACCACCATTGTCTAGCTTCCCAGTTACACCACCCAACTTTGCTGAGCAACATAGTCACACCACCACCACCAATAACAGACCCACAGTGACCCACGACGACCAAACACCACCCACCACAGTCACCACCACACCACCAACCCAAACCAACCAATTCGAATCTAAAATCCAAAGTCTAGCCAATTGGAATCCAAAATTTAACCAAAGTCCAACCAATCGGAATCCAAAATCAGAATCCACCCCATCAGAAAATCCATAGCAAAAAATCAAAACCCACCCAAAATCTATAGCGAAAAATCAAAATCAAAACCCCATTAGAATCGGAACCCACCCAAAATCAAAACCATGACCCACCTGATCTCGCCACTCCGTGACCATGCCCATCTCCACCACGCACGACCTTATCATGACCCACGCTGATCTCCACCGTTGCATGACCCACTCGATCAAAATCCACGCTGATCTTGACCCACTCGATCAATGCCACAACCCAACCTAGCTCTGGTCTCAAGCTTTGAACGAGAGAGAGAGAGAGAGGAGTAAAGATTGAGGACTGAAGGAGAGAAAGAATCAGAGAAAAAGCTTCATCTGCCGTTAGCAAAGGTAAACCAGATGAGACCTCCAACACATCGGCACAAATAGGTCTAAAGAGAGGTGGAAAGGCACTAGTGGCAGCAGCAGCATCGAAGAAGAAGACGGAGAAGGTGTTGAACTCATTGTTTGAGAGGCGTCTTAAGCAGTTTGGGATCGATGGGGCTTTGCCTCCGAAGAGAGATTTGACCCGATTCATCAAATGGCCTAAGACGGTTTAGGTTTAGAGGAAGAAGAGGATCCTCAAGGTCCCACCTGCTCTCAACCAATTCACCAAAAAAAAAAAATTAGAGAAAATATGAATGGAGAGACAGAGAACGTGGGAGATGAAGATGAGTGGGGGACGGAAAGAGAAAATATTAATTTTTTATTATGCCATTTGCTAGAGTACTGTCATAAAAGTAGGACGATACTGTAGCAAGATTGTAAATTTTTTGGGTTTACAAGTCCGGATGATGGAGGTTTTTGGGGCTTTGAGGCTAAAACATACCAACATATGGCATTTGCAAGACCCAATGCGAATGTTTTAATGCATTAATCCTGGTTAAACACATGGATATCTCGATTTCAAAGCCAAAAAGACGGAGAACAAAGCAAGGTGGTCGATATCGTATTATACCGGCCAGTATCGACAGTATGTACTGTATCGGTACATACACCGGTACCGAAACGTCAATGTTTCATATCGATTTAAATATGGGCTAGTACAGAAATAAATTTTGTTTTGTTTTTAAAAAAAAAAAAATTTTTTTAAAGTTTTGTAATTTTTGAAATTTTGTAAGGGCAGAATAGTAACTTACTTGCATTAACTTATTAGTATTTTTTGTTTTGTTAGTATGCTAAAGTCTAAAGTCTAAAACCATAAATAATTTGTACTGAATTGAGGTAATGTTTTATGGTAAACTTGTATTTTTATTATAATATATATATATATATATATAAAGTAGCGGTAAACCCAAAACTGTACATCGATATTGACTAATATCGAAATATATCATTCCATCGGTCAAACCAGTACAACATCTGGTATGAGATTGACTCTCTTAGGACAAAGTATGCATTTGCTTTTATACAGGGCACTATTTTGCTATGCACGTGTGTCTAGAGGGAAGGGAGTTCCCAATTCAAATCAATATGCTATTAAGGCCTTCAAAGACAATATCGAAAACTTTCAGATTGTAAGGCCTTCCATTGATATATTTGAAGCAGAGAATAAATATTAACCCATGCATTTTGAGTTCAAATATTTTGAATCCACAAAATTCAAATCTTGGTTATCAAAGCATGACCTCAATTCAATGACTTAAAAGGTCCTTGAGTATTTCCTTATCTCATACATGATTGAAGATATTGACACAAGATCCTTGAAGCATGTATTCTTCGAAACATGAAGACTCTTGAACTTCGAGCATGGGACAATGAATTCCTTCAAAAGTTAGAGAAAAAAGAACTAAAAGTTAGGCATTAATTTTTACAAAACCTAGCTTTTAGATTTTCTTTTCTTTTGATTTTTTAGTTTTCTATGTTTTGAGAGGAGGGAAACATAAAAATGTAGTAAAAATAAAAATTTACCTTTATTTTTAACAGAGGTGGGTAACTAGACAGAGTTTGCTTTAGGTGGGTAAAGTGCCAATTTTTAAATCATAGGTAGGCAAAGTGTTTTTGGGGCAAACCACAAGTAAGTAAAGTGTGATTTCCCCTAAAATATTTATTTTTATGGGGAGACCAAACTTTTAAAAAGTTCAATTTTAGTAGTTTAATAAAATTTGTTTTCTAAACATAGTTTTGGTTCAACCATTCCCTTTTTTTTAATTATAAAATTTGATCAAATTTGAAAATGTTTTCCATTGACTGTAAAATGATGTAAAATTTGGTAAACATCTTACAAAAATACATGCGGTTTCTCTCCTTTCAAAATGAGTTTGGCTTACCTCCAGTACTTTTTTAACTGGACATGTCCTTTTTGTTTTAAATATATATACAATGACAAGTGGCAATTGGTTTTAATTTCTACATTTTATTGAATTAGTGAGTGATGTAACAGTCTCTCATTAAAACAAAAGGAGATTCCTTGAAAAAAATAACGGAGGTAAGCCAAACCCTTCCCCTATCTAATGTTTTTATTTGAAAAATTTTACAAGTCACGCCAAACACTTGAAAATATTTTTTAAAAATGTTTTACATTTGGTTGTGTTTGTTTATGGTAAAAAACATATACGGAAAATATTTTACACCTAACATGATGTTTGGGTGGATCGAAAAATATAGTCAAACTTAAATCAATTTTAGTTTGACCGTAAAATTGGGGTCCCTTTGGTGTAAAATCTTTTACACTTCTATTTTACCTTCAACCAAATTACACTTCTATTTGTCAGCCTCTACCTGAACAGAGAGAGAGAGAGAGAGAGAGAGAGAGAGAGAGAGAGAGAGAGAGAGAGAGAGAGAGAGAGAGAGAGAGAGAGAGAGAGAGAGAGAGAGAGAGAGAGAGAGAGAGAGAGAGATTTCGTCGTATATACATATTTTTCAAAAATAATTTTACTTGTAAACCAAACACTGGAAACCCATTTTTGATATATTTTCATAATGCAACCAAACAATTGGAAACCATTTTTCGGCATATTTTTAGAATGCAACTAAACAATTGAAAATTTTTATCTTTCCAAAAAATATTTTCATCTAAAAATCTTTTACACTCAGAAAACATTTTACATCCAGCCAAAGACAGTCGTTGTATATGTAAAATATTTTACGAAACAAAAAAAACATTGACTCAGCAGTAATTATATATTTTATGATTTTCATGTTTGAAGTTCAAACCAAGCTTCCTCTATCTTTCTAAAAAAAAAAAATCGGCTTCATTGAACATTATGGATTAAAGGGTCATTAAAAAACTTAAATGAAATTTTTTTTTTTAATAAAAAGAGAACTTAAATATATTGAGTTATTGACCAAAAAAAAAAAAAAAAAATTGAAGTTTTATAATTCCCTTCTATAAGTTTTCAAATTTTGAATTGTTATATGATAGTTCATTATGAGTATTTATTACCATTGTGGGTAGCTATGACTATTTTATTTTGTTAAGTTTGTCTAACATTTTTATTTTTATGTAGTTGTTATTATCTATTTGTCTTTGTTTTTATAAAAATATTTTAAACTAAACGAATAAACTCAACTCATTGGTTTTGTATTAATTATTGACGCACACAACCACACTCATTCATACATAAATAATATGCCTACTTAACCAATCAAATACTTGAACAATCACTAACTTTACAATTTTTTTTTTTTTGACTTTATAACAAAAAGTTCTTATAACATGATAACAATACACACACATGTAACAAATCCTCTCTATTTCCTAATTACTAAATTATATAAAGTTATATTATATTTAGGGTCATGTTAACGGATACTTTTAAGGCAGTTGTTATATTTTCCATGAAAGTAGTGTTAAAACATTTCCCTTATATTTATACTGTACACACAAACTTCCACACACATCATTATTTACACAAATAATATTATAACAAAAAGTAATGCACACAATCAATATTAGATACACTTACACACCAATAATATTAAGAATAATGCTAGAGATATAAACTAGTTTACAAAATTTTCACAAACTGCTATGTGGTAAGTGATTATTGGTAAATGAAAAAGTGATATTAATGGTGGGCCTAGATGAAAACCAATAAGAGGTTGGCCACATCAACATTTTTTAAGAATGTTGTAAAATAGTTTGTGATTGTAGCATTACTCTAATATAAATTTATGATAAAGAGTGACACTTACAATCCACAAACACTTATTTTTACTCTTAGAGTTGGAAATATTTGTAATAATGGTGTATAAAATTTAAGTCAACATGTGCAAAAATAATATTTTTAAGAATAAATTAAAGTATTAAACTAGCAAAAAAAAAATATCAAATAAATTTTTTTTTTTGAAGTCGGGGTTAATTTGAACCCCTAAACAAAGTGTAGCACCGCCACCGGTGTTACAGTTGGTGACATAGAGTAGTGTTTCTTTCACCTAGGTGTGTACACACACTGGTTTTTCTAAAGATATAGTTTTGTGACACCTGTGATACATCAGGGTAGTACAGTGTATATGTGCTACAGGTTGGTGACATAGAGTAGGGTTTCTTTCACCTAGGTGTTACACACACTCTGTGTTTTTACTAAAGATACGGTTTTGTGACACCTGTAATTCATCAGGGTAGTACAGTGTATATGTGCTACAGGTTGGTGACATAGAGTAGTGTTTCTTTCACCTAGGTATTACACACACTCTGTGTTTTTACTAAAGATGTGGTTTTGTGACACCTGTGATTCATCATTTTATAAGGTAGCACTCTCCCTTGAAAGACCGTACGATTGCATTGCTATAATGTGTGCATAATAATAATAATAATAATAATAATAACTAGTCGCTAACCCGTGCAATGCACGGAAAAACTATTAAGTTTGAGACTTTAAAGAATATATATATATATATATATATATATATATATATATATATATATATATATATACACACACATGTTGTTTACTACATGTAGCAATTATTCAAGATACTATTCAATCATAAAAAATAGCAATAAAATGAATAACAATGTACTATACTATCCAATAGACATTGCAACTTTAAATGAACAATATGTAATAAATTGAAAATAATAAATCTTCAGTCCCAATGTGGCGTAAATGAGTTAATTTACGCCACCAATAAAACACTGCCACGTCAATCCTGTATTGAAAGGGTAATACACACAAACACACACAATCACATTTCAATTAAACTCAAAATCCTCCCCATTCGATTCAAACTTGAAGTGGTCCCTGGGTTTAGGCATCAGAGGAGTTGTTCTTCTGGTCTAAATCATATGGGGAGGATTTTGAATTTAATTGAGATGTGATTGTGTGTGCTAGTAACGTGACAGTGTTTTATTGGTGGCGTAAATTAACTCATTTATGCTACATCCAAACCGAAGGTTTACTCAATTGAAAAACACTATATTTTTTAAGTCTCCATAATTGCAGATAGTGGTGCGAGTTCCGCATTACAGTTTCTGCATAATTAGAGGAAAATTGATGCACTTTGAAGAAGCCTACATAAATCTTATCCGAATAAACATTTTTATATGTGGCTTTGCCAATTGCAATGCCTTCACTTGTAGTGGGTCTGAAAGATGAGCAAAAATTCCACATCAACATGCCTCTTTTTTCAGTCCATTCACGTGGTTAAAGACCATTCACTTCTTTAGTTCCTTATCTCTTAATTTGACCCTTCCTTTTCCTTTACACGGGCCTTATTAACTCACTTTTGAAACTAACCATGGCATACACTTTACTGATCATACCACCATCACAATAGTTTGTCTAATATTGCTTCGATGGGTTGATAAGTTCGAATGGCTATTGAGTTCGAACCATTGAGGTCAAACTTTCTGGGTCTAGGGTCTCGAATTAAGCTTCGTGTGTGAGGAGACTTCATAGCTCGCATGCGATGAGATTTCATGGTGCAAGCTTGAACCAATTTTTGTCGGCTCGAGAGGTCAAACTTTTTGGGCTTACGATCTCGAATTAAGCTTCGTCTATGAGGAGGCTTCATGGCTCGCTAGAGGAGATTTTGTTATTCACAGAGGCTTCGCAGTTCACACTCGAAGCGGATTACTTTGTGTTTGAGCTTGTAGAGATTTCGTAAGGTTTTCACCATGTACAGTGGGTCTTTATTAGGTTTTCAGTTTGGGGGTAACATACCTCTCATCTTCCTCCTTCTCTAAAGAGGTTGTCATACAATTTTATGAATTGGGTGAGAAGCTGGGTAGCAAGGAGAAGAACTGTTTCACAAAAAAATCGGGTAGCAAATCGAAGGAATTAAAAGGGCTGAAACTATTTATTATTATATATTTTTTTAAAAAGAGATGATATCGGTTATATAATATTTTATAAATTATAATATTTATATTTATTTATTTTAATATTGCTGATGTGGAAAATTGTGGAAGCTTCAAAGGCTTCGGTTTTATATATATATATAGATAATAATAGTAAACCACGTCAACACAAAGTATGGCTGGAAGACACATGGAGGCAAGTCGGAGAGATTTAGGCCAGTTTGGTAGGGCATTTCAAACATCCATTTTTAGTTTTTAAACAACATTACACACATTTTTATACACTTTTTTACCCACACATATTTCAAAAAATTACAAATAAAACTACTCAAACTCCTCTACCATACAGGCCCTTACAATTTCCGAATGTAATGCTAATCTTAGCAATCATAACAGGTTTGTCTACTGTCTTTATTTTCTTCTTTACCATACACACTATCTCAAAATATTTTCTTATTAGTTCTGGCCGGATCAGCCAACACCACGATCTTCTACTCATCCAGTAAGCGATATGCATAGAGAAAACGCTAGTTTTCAATAAGTGAATTTAAACTTAAATGAAATGATACGTTGAGACTTACATGTTATGTGTACAAAAAAGTCTGGGGAGATGAGATTTTAGTAACTCATTGGCCGGACCCACACATTTCCCTCCGACTTACAACCGCGTGACAAGTTTTGGAACACGCCAGGCCAATTAAAGAGGTATCAGCCTTTTCTTTTCATTTGAATTGGAATGAAAACTCTCTCTCAAAAAATAAAAAGAACTGGAATGAAAACACGGGGTGACGCGTGACAAGTTTTAGAACACGCGCGACCGAGAAGTTATCAGCCTTTTCTTTTTCACTTGAATATTGGAAAGAAAACATGTGGTGGCGCGTGACAAGTTTCAGCGCACACTAGGGCAATACATGGCTTTTCTGCCTTTCCACGCTCTTTTTTGGAATGAAAACGCGGGGCCAAAGGGATCTAGCTCTCCTCAAGGACGGGAACTAACCCAGTTAGCTTGGGTTTCGGCATGGTGCTAGAGCTGGCGGGTTCAAGCTACGCGCCGGAGAGAGGGACTTTTGGGGCCTTTGGGCTCGATCAGTGAGTTGGGAGAGGTTATTTACTTATTTTGCTTCTTTTTTTTTTTTTTTTTGAGTTAAGGTTATTTTGTTTTTTCCTTTGAGTCAAGTTATTTTGTTTTTGTTTTCAAAACTTTTTTTTTTTTTTAGTTAGGTTATTTTGTTTTTGTTTTTAAAGCATCAGATGCTGACACAACGTTTGAAGAAAAAATGGTATAGTCCCATTGGCTATTGATAATTTGATATGTTTTACTTTTTTGGCTAATATATATATATATATATATATATATATATGAGAGATTAAATTTTATAAGGACGTGATGTAAAACCCATGTTTTACTTCTCTAATCCCAACATGCCACATCATCTTATCACATATTTAAGAATAAACACAATCACACTCAATCAATTCTAATACCCATATATAAATCCAACCAAATTGAGAATTTATTGAGATGTTATTAGGTGTGATAAGATATATTGAATTTTAAGTAAAATGCTGAGGTAACAATCACTTAGTAGATGGTTTAAAACATGAGTTTTACACTCTGTCCTTATAGAATTTAATTTATATATATATATATTTTTTTTGAGTTAAGGTTATTTTGTTTTTGTTTTTGTTTTTAAAGCATCAATGCTGATAACAGTGGCGGCTCCAGGAATTTTTTTCAGGGTGTTCCTTAAGAAGTATAAATTACACAATTTATAAAATTATTGGGTACGTGGTTTTCTTATTAAATATTTGTCCATAATTCTAGCAAAAGAATAAACAATAAACTATAAGTTTATTTGAAATATTAATAAAATTATTAATTATTGTTTTTTAGTTGTTTCATTAATTTGTTTGTCTTTTATAAACTATAATTTGTTCATTTGTTGAATTGTTGTTTCATTAATTATAAAATTATTAATTATTATTTAGCCTAACATAATTTAATTTATTTATCTTTTATAATGTATTGATTAATTAAATTATTAATTATTGTTATTTAGTTGCTTCATTATTTTTCTTTACTAACTAGTAACACACCTCACCGTGCAATAACATACACCCCATGTGCGGCTCAACCCGCTGCCTAGTGGGTAACATAATTTAATTTTGTTTGTATTTGGTCAGTTAGACTAACCCCCTAGTGGGTACCAAGAGTCATTACAAGAGCCAATTAGATAAATTCACAAATCATAATTCACTAAAAGACAAACTTACCAACAGACAAGAGTCACTACAAGAGCCAATATAAATTCACAAATTACAGTATACTAGAAGACAAACTCACCAACGCAATAAAGTTAAAACAGGGGCAAATTTAATAAAGTTATCATTTATAAAGTAAAGCTGAAGCTGTAAAGCCAATTTATTGAATTTAAGTTCAAAGAGAAAGACAGAATCAGATAAAGAGAGAGAGGGTCTCAGATCACAGCAAACCCAAAGAGGCAAAGATGTAAGAGAGAAAAAGAGTGTAAAGAACTGAAATACCTTGAGGGAGGCCTGAGGGGCGGCACCGCGACAGTAGCACGTGAGGCGAGGAAGGCGGAAGGACTCGAGGGTCGAGGCCAAGCCGGCCCAAGCGTTGATCAGATCGGACCGATCTCTGATGCCCGATGTGGCTGTGCTCGCGTGAGGAAGGTGGAAGGACTCGAGGCGCCGTCGCGCTTGCGCCGATGTGCTTCAGGTTCAGTGCTTCTGGTTCATCGCGCTCGCGCCGATGAGGGTTTTTCTTTTGGTTAGGTTTCTAATATCAGTTGTTGCTTTACCATTTGATAAAATCGGCTGAGCGTATTGGGTTTTGGTTTGTAATTTTTTTTTTTTTTTTTTTTTTTTAAGAATCCGTGGGTTTGCTTTACAATCTGTTGGGTTTTTCTTTAGGTTGGGTTTTTTTTTTTTAAGGTTGGGTTTGCTTTACCATCTGTTATTTAGGATTGATGTTGGGCTGTTATTTAGGATTGATGTTGGGCTTTTTTTTTTCCTTGGGTGGGCTTGCTCTGCTACAAATTTTTTTTTATTTATTTAGATTTTAGTTCAAAATTTTTAGCAATAAAAAATCTGAGGGTATTCCTAATTTTTTCTAGGGTGTTCCTAATTTTTTTTTAAGAGTAAGCAAATAAAAAATTTTAAAATATTATATATAAATTTTTTTTTTTTTTTCAGGTCAGGGTGGTCCTGGGACCACCCTGGCGTGAACGTAGCGCCGCCCCTGGCTGATAAAACGTTTGAAGAAAAAATGGTATAGTCCCATTGGCTATTGATTTTTTTTTTTTTTCTTTTGATAACAACCCAATTGGCTATTGATATATTTTACTCTTTTTTTTGGGCTAAAATATGGATTTTTTTTTTGGGTAGAAGCCAAAATATGGATATGGTACATACTACATACTTATACAGTTATACTATACTGTATTTTACTCACGTTCCACTTTAACTACTACAAACTCCAAAGAGAGCTGTACTTCCTTCCTGCGAGTAAATGTCAACGGTCAAATTTCCCTTTAAAAAAGAAAAATTTTCCCTCTTTTTCTTCTTCGTAAAATAATGTAATAATTGGATGGGTATGGCTTCGGCAGCAGACAGAAGCGTTGTGAGCAGCTTTGTTGCGGCGCCGTTGGTGTCAAACGTCAACGGAAGTTTGTTGTTGGAGGTCTGGGATGCCAAAATGGCATGTTAAATCCTTCGTCGTTGAGCCGTAAAAGTTAGGAATTTTAGAAATTAATACTCGAACAACGTCTCTGCTTCGCCTTCTCTCTCATACAAAACCAAAACTATTCATATCATAGCCAGTTTCAATGCCTCTATTTCTTTGTTATTCAATTTACTTATTTGATTGTTACTTGCATCTATTCTTGTTTTATATTTGGATTTTCTTTTAATCCGTTTCAACTCAAATGAGGTTTTGAGCTTAAGGATCAGATTGAAAGCTTTAATTTTGAAAGCTTTTTATGGCCTATTGAACAGGTTTGGGTTCTTGGTTTATTAGCTCTATTCCTTTGTTTTTCAAATTTTCAAGATGATTGGATCAATTTTTGCTTAGTAATTGATTTATGCATTTTGGTTTTTACAAATTTCAGCTTAAATGCGGCTGGGAATTCAGTGGTCAGATTGAAGGATTCAATTTTGGAAGCTCTTTATCACCTACTGAACAGGATTCGGTTCTATGTTCAATCTCTCTATTCCTTCGTTTTTCAAATTTTCAAATTTGATTGTTGTTACTTGGATCAGTTCTTGTTTAATATTTGATTTTTCGCCTTTTGTTTTCTATAAGTTTCAACTTTAATGCAATTGTGAATTTTGTGATCCAATTGAAGGTTTCAATTTTGGAAGCTCTTTTATCACCTATTGAATAGATTTGGGTTCTTGTATAGATATGCTCTCGGGCATGCCGAGATTATCCAACAACTAGTTCTGGTGGGTGGAGTTAGTTACTCGTAGGTTTTACCATGGTTTTAAAAATCGAACCGGATATAGAACCCTTTTTTTTTTAATTTCCGGTTTTTGACCAGTTTTTGGCCGGTTTTCCGGTTGTTGACCGGTTTTGGGGCTTTTAACCGGATCGGATTGGCTCCCGGTTCTCGGTTGAACCGGTCGGACCGACCGGTCCGGTCTGGTTTTTAAAACAGTGGGTTTTACTTGAGTTCCAAGGGCTCCTCTTTAAAAGGGTTCCCTACCTTACAAAAAGAAAGATATGTTTATGTATGTATGTAAATGTGCTAGCTTAGGGGCTCATTGAACTTAGGGGCTAGCTTCTAGATACGCTTAATTTGGAATTATTAAGATGGGTTAGTTAAGCATATTAGGTCTATTATATTTATTAATATGTAATTGTTAAAATTATTGATTGAAGTTGGAAGGCTAGTTTATCCTTAACTCTGTTTCACAGCTGTGCATAATTGATTTTTTTTTTGTTCTTTTTGGGTTGTCTATTTTCATTTGGCACGTGTTTTATGTGAGTTGAATTTCGTAATTATTGTTTCTTAATTATTCCTCAATTTATGTTATGTTTTAGTTATAGAGTTACTCTATTTTTTTTAGGGGTTTGATGAAGATTAATTTGTTACTACTTCAAAATTATTCTAATGGTCAACATGTGAACTTCAATTAAATTAAAAATAATTTGGTTTTGAAGGTTTAGTTATATGTATCCTTGGGTTAAAACGGTTTTTAATATGTGTTTTTATTTAACAAGTTACTATCAATTTTGTATTCAGAGGCACAAAACTATCATGAATTTTGTGCTTGAACTTACTCCATCGACTACATTAAACTTCCATGATGACTCTAGAGATAGAATTGATCTCCATATCAAAGGAAGAGTATGCCCAATTCCTAGCTCATCAAAAACAAGTTGCTTCTTCCTTTGCTTCCACCCTACCCCAATCAAGTAGTGCATCCCATAGTCTCTTATGTTCCACTTTTGGTCCATGGGTCACTGGAGTCTAAGAAAATAGAACTTAAGATATTTAAGATCTCCTAGAAAATCCCAGAATCAACTAAACAACCAAAATATCCTTAATTCATAGGAATTGCAGAAATTACAATATTGCTATGAAATACAAAATTGACCATAAATTACTAAATAGAAGCCCAAATAAAAAACTGTTTTAAGCCAAACACACCTAACTAGACCTTTAAAATCACATGAATTTTACTTCAATTGAAGTTCAAGCATGCCCCCATAAATAAATCTTGAAAAGGTAAATTTGTAAAGTACTAACATTTTAATCTTCCATGGCTGCATCAGATATGTTGGTTTGGAACTGTTGTGTTGCTTTTCTAATTGCTGGGTTGTTGTCAGGAGTGTGGGTGGTTTCCTTGTGGGAATACTGGATGTCTGTGGACTGTGTGTCAACCATTGTTTTGGTTGTTATTTATCTTTTAGTGTTTCTCATAGGAACCACATCTTATTCACTTGTTTACTTTCTTTGTCTTAATTGGGTGCTTATTAGAATCCAAGGTATACACTATACAGCCCAATTTTTATTCCCTTCTGATATGCTCTCTATTACTTTGATTTGTCTTAATGGGAGTTATTATGCGCAATGACCCTAGGCTGTTGAGGTTTTTCTTTTGGTAGGAGGAACTTTACTTATCTAAATGATGATCTCCCTCCTACTATTCCTAAGTATGCTGATTGGAGGGTTGAAGATGCACAAATCAGGAGTTTGCTTGTGGAATAGTATGAAATCCAAAATAAATTTTGCCAAGTATTTTTGCCCACTACCAAACTTGTGCGGGAACAAGCCCAATTGCTAAATTTTGGTGTCAATACTGAACACTATTAATTTCTTTCTTCTTCTATACAACCCCATGTTAAGCCCTTAGCCTTACCTTTGGAAACCATAAAACCCCACATACTTTCTCTATCAAGTAGTCCTAAAAACTATCATCAAGCCCTAGCTAATTTTGAGCACTAACCCCTTTTTTCTGCAATTCTGAATCCTAGATCCACAAATCCATCTAAACCTTAACCCACCACAAGTACCCAATTTATCCTACATCAAGTTATTGGATTTTCCTTTTGGTTTGTTGCTTAGAAAACAGAGGAAATGAACTATTACATTGGAAAACCTCAAATTTACTTATTCATGCTGGTTTTGATTTTAGGGGAAAAGGCCATATTTTTAATTTCAAATTCAAGGGGGAAGTGTGTATGTGTTGTTTTTGGACTCTTTGAAGATTTAAAGAAATGGTTGTCCATTATCGTTGTTGGGGGCATATTCTGATTAGTATGAAAATTTGCAGGGAAGGGAAAAAGGCATTTTTCTGTACTAGCATGGTTGTATATTTGCTTTTAAGGTTTTCAAGCTTCTCTGATCTTTATGGCCTATGATAGAAGAGATTTGTGCATCCAATGAAAACATAGTGGGAATGAGATGGAAAAAATGAGGAAGAAGAGATAGATTTATTTTCCTTTGCTAGTTAGGTACTTGTTGGTTTAAGATAGTCAATGCTTGAGATTTTGACTAGAGTTTATGCCCCTATTGTTGAATGGTTTTGTGCTTTTAATTTGTGGTTTTTTTTTTTTTTTTTTGGGGGGGGGGGGGGGGGGGGGGGTGTTGCAGATTCACTTTAATTTGGGTATCAGATGCTGAATTGTTGAAAATTGGCAGAGTTGATGTATTTTGTTTGATTGAATGGTGTTTGTGAAAATTTTTTCTAGAAAAAGATATATTGAAGTATGATATTATGACCATCATTATGGGACCTTTATACACTAGGGGGCCTAAGGAAACTCCCTAAATGGCCTATATGGTGGACCTGACCTTAAAATAAAAATGTTAAGATGGGTGATTGAAAGTACAAAGTTAATATTTGAAATGAAGAAATCCCCTTAAAGAGAGGGGTATTTATTGATTAAAAGATGAGTAAGGGTTGCTTTAGATGATTTCATCATGTGTAGAGGAGATTGATAAATATGGCTGAAAAGAATTTATGTGGTTGATTCTGATTAGTCTATTAAGGTCCCTGGTCGATTCCAAATTTTTAGGACTAAGGCTTGGTTGTTGTTGTTTACATTTTAACATCAATACTAATGCATGTATGAGTGGTCATATGTCTCAAGCCTTATGGATTGTAACTGCATTCTCCGTTCAAGCCTTTATAGAGCCTTTACATATGTAGATATTTTTTTCGTTGTAATTATTTAGGCTTATTTGTATTTTCTATACATGAAGTAGTATCTTTTCAATAAAATTTTTCTTACCTAAATAAAAAGCATGTATAAGGAACAATAAGTCTTATATCAAACCTATAGCTTATTGAATGACTAAATATTATGAACTCACCATTGCACAAGCACACACACATATAATGAATGAATTTTTAGAATTCTTAATAAGATAAATTGTCAGAGATTATTTGTATTAAGGGTGAATGAAATAATATTGTTAATGGCATGATCATCTCTTCGAGTTGAATTGCAGTCATTGTGGTAGGTTATAAAGCTGAAGGGATTTTTTTTTTTTTTTCCTTTTTTTGTTAGTTAAGTGGATTTTGTGGGATTTTGATTTTCTTATGTTTAGAAGAAAAAGTAATATGAAAGCTGAAGGATTTCTTGTTTGTGAATGTGCCAGTGATGAAGCACTCGGTTTCTTTGAAGCATTTCATGCACTTCTTGCCTTCCTCATCTTGTTTCTGGCTGCCTTAATTGGTTTATACTTTCAAGTCTTGGGTGTGTCACCACTTGAAACACATTTTGCTCTCGTCTTGCTTTTCATCATTGCTACAATCGTCTATAGCATTGCGTATACGGAGATAAAACTACAACCTCCAAACGCTGACCTTCCCATATTTAGGTTCATTTGTCTGGTTTTTGGAGTTATTGCTATTGAGCTACATGTCGCAATAATCATTTCTCCCTTTTGGCTATTCATGGTTAATTTATGTCCAATCCTAATCATAGGGGTACTGCATCATTTGTACCAACAAAGTTATCAGTGGCTCTACTACACAGTTAATTTATTACTCAATGCAATATGTAGCTTGTTTAAAAAGATCTATCAATCAGTTTATCAGATATATAACTAGCTCCTACAGAAATTCCAAAAAGTAGCTTTTAAAGAATTTTCTTTAAGGAAACAGGAAGAAAATGGTATTCAAGTGAAATAATTGTCTAAGTGACCTGTTTTTTTAAAAGACAAATTATTTGAGTTACCTATTATTGTTAACTAGTCGCTAACCCGTGCGATGCACGGGAAAATTCAGAAAAATGTTCAAGAAATTCATTTTTTTTTAATTCATCTTCCGCTAGATTGATGAAAGCTATAAGATTAATTCCTAATATTCATGTACTTAAACAGCAAGTTTAAATGGTTAAATGTTGCAAGTTTGATGAATCCATAATCATAACCTCTCCATTCCAGAGTCACAAAAGTAAATTATGAATCTTTACTCCTCCTTCGGCAAGCACAATTATTTTCCAATTAAATCTCCTTTCAAATAGTGTTTCTCATTATTGGTACATTTTGTAGTTGGAAAAGAGATATGCAAGTCTAATCTTTAGTTCCTATTGCAAAGTTACATGGTACTTATAATTTGTTTCTAAATATTTGGTGATTGATCTATTTAATGAGGCATGTTATATAAATTAATTCATTAAAAAAATGTCAAATGTTTCTTGAAATTTTAATTGGTTGAAAACAAAATCGGTGTTATTTAACAAATTTCTACTTTGAATTCATTAAATTTTATTAAAATGCAAAACCCCATTTAAGACTAACAGGTATTTGCTAAACTATCTAGCCATGCAACTATAAAAGTTGATAGTGTATATACTGTGTGCAGGAGTGTGGATATGCATACACAAAACACACAAAATTAAAATACAAATTCTGTGTTCCTACTTCTCTATAAAATCTAAAAGGGAATAAAAACCAACATCAAAGTTGAATAAAATTGTAAATGAAAGCATAATATAAAAGACGTTTCTTATTAACTTATATCCCAAAATTTTAAGGAACATCTCAAATAGTTTAGTAGCTAAACATAACTTTTAGTAACTATAGCATTCAGCAAGAACTTTCAATATCTGGCCTACTTTACAATTTTCTTTTTCAATAAGTAGCCTAATTTACATACATGATAGCTTAGCAATTGAGAGAAGAATTCCACTGAAGTTTCTATGGCACCATCAAACCCCAAACTTGTCAACATGCACTAATAGCCTTTGAGACATTTGTGACGCTTGCTCTCAACCAAAATGTTTCCTCTTTCCTTTAGATTCAATTTTTCCACCATGTTCTATAATAAGTTACATACAATCATCATAGAACTCCTAATCATAACTTGAGGCAAGTTTTCAAGAACTCCACAGAACTCCAGTTTATGGTTTTCTTCCATGCTATCTATGTGTGGGAGTGCACCATCAGGTATACAATTCAATGTAAACATTTGTCTCTAGTCTAGAAAAAAGAGAGTAAATAATCATCAGTTGAATTATTTCCATTTAAAACATATTTTGGATGCATGTTTGATTCAATAACTTAGGAAAAATAATAATTAATAGGAGTTTCTTTGAATAAATTATGTTGAACCTATGACTATAGATAGAATCTAGATAAGATTTCAAAGAAACTATTACGCATTTATAGCTTAATATAAAGGAAAAACCGAAACCTTAACATAAGAAAGAACAAAGGAGAAAAAAAACTTCAAATGCAGTAATTAAATTAAGCTTACTACCAAAAAGAAATAAGGAAAAAAATAAACAATGAATAAAGAATCATCTGTAACCCTTGCTTAATGATGTACAACTACAAACATGGAAAAAAAAAATGAAAGCATCTACAACGAAAGAAGAAGTTATTACGGTTTTCTTCCCATATGAATGATGGTATGAGAGTTCCCAAATATGTTGGATTGAAATAACCAACACAAGTGAAATAGAATAGAATACCATAGAAACATCTTAGTAGAAATAACATAAAAAATACGTTTATTAGAAGAAAAAAAAGAAGAAGCTATAGTTCATTTCTTTGTTAAATCTCTCTAAAAAGAATACCTACCAAAACGTACAAAGTAATCCACAATTGGCAAATTAACAAAGCAAAATTCATAATTCACAAAGGTATCTAAAAAGAACCTTCACAATTGATTGTGCTTTCATTTACTTTTGCTTCACTTTTTTTTTCCTCAATACCCAAATAGATGCTCAATTAAAATTGTGAGAAAATAATCCAACATGCAAAACCCAGAAAAGTCTCTAAAAATCACAAATTTGGTCATCCATATAAAAATATATATAATAAAAAAATAAAATAAAAACTGTTGGATTAAGGACATCACCACAAACAACCAAAACAGTCACCAAAAACATTGACAATGATGACAAAATTAAGGACATCAAACCCACTTAGAATTACCACGTTATGATTTTTTGTTGATGACTCTGATTCTTTCTTGCTTTCATTGGCAAGTAGAACTGGTGCTCATTGCTTACAACCCCAAACCATAATCCACTCTCCAATATGTCCACTGATATATTTAAAAGCGAAACAAAAATTAACGCTGAAAAAAATATAAAAACCTCAACTTTTTTTTTTTTGATAAGTATACATGATAAGGATGATGTGCCCTTAATTTTATTAAAATACATATAAGAAGGATGTGGAATTAAATCATATGATTTGGGACTGAGCTCTATCTTCTCAACCGGACACATGATTCAACTGCATTCATTTATTTGTTTATTTTTTGTGTTACACAACTTAGTAACTTCCTATTTATCATTCATAAGGAAATAAATAAGTAAAATTAAACATTAGATTACTCTGTAATCATCTTTAAAAAAAACTAATAATAAAAAGAGTTCAAATTTGGTAAGGATTTAGTA
This sequence comes from Quercus tomentella, assembly GCA_028535165.1. NCBI lineage: Eukaryota > Viridiplantae > Streptophyta > Magnoliopsida > Fagales > Fagaceae > Quercus > Quercus tomentella. The sequence goes on along the minus strand of JAPQVY010000023.1, from coordinate 31,027,948 downwards.
ATAATAATAAATAAATAAATCATCCAAATGATAGCTTAGAAGATTGAATAGCTCATTCATGACAAAGAATTTAAACTACTGTGGCTTACTTGTTTGAAGACTGATATGCAAAGTACAACTACAGAATGATGGTTTCTAGGTAATTCAGGTGGGCACATACATTGATTGTCGATTAATGGATGAGAGTGTCCGTAAACTAATGATAAATGCAGCATGTATACTTCATACCAATGAGATTTTAATGCTGTAATACTTAAGATTTAAGAACCTTTGCTCCACAAAAACGTACTTGAAAGCATAAGCATCATGTTCATCTCTTGTTTGAATAACTCTAGGCCTTTTTTGTTAGTTTCTCTACTCTATTATCAATTTATCATAGTGAATGTGGCAATACCTAATTATGTGACAATTGATTAACGTATGTAGTTAAGTGACAATTAAATCAATTTGACATTTAAATACATCCAATCAATGCACAATCATCTATATAAAATAGGAAATTAGTATTATTGATTAAGGTATGGATAAAGGCTACGGTACAATCCATAATGACCCTCCCACACAACTCAGCAAGTAGCAGAACTACCAAATTGACACTGAAGATTGATGTACATTTAACAAAGTCACATGTATTATGGCTACAGTCTAAGGTTCAAATGATAAACTATCCATTATAGCGTGACGAGAATAATGTAAACCATATATGGAGATTGACCTGCAAGTTGCAGCTATTCAAAAACAATGAATCTTGATATGTTCTTTCCTCACAGCCTGCACAAGGAAGGTGGAAACATTCTTCCTCCAATCTCCCTGAAGTTGTATAACCTCAACTTCATATAAGCCTAATAAAAATAATCACATACTGGGGTAATTTTCCTTACCCTAATTTTTGAGCTTTTCTCTACAAACAATGGCAACAACTAAAAATTCAAAAAATTGCAGACCATAAACTCAATACCCAAACAGAAAAACACAGAAGAATTAACCCTAAAAATTTTAAATATACATTGAAAATAAAATTTAAGTATACCTCAACTTGATATACAAACCTTGTAGCCAATGTAGATATTGACAGCTCGTACAGAGGAGGCAGCTAACAACTCCTCGCCATTAAAGTTGACGGTGGCCTTGAACTTAGGCCTGTGGTCGGACCAATTTGCCTCTCGCAAAAGGATACAGATAGGAAACAAAGTGTTGATTGAATTACTAAAATACAAAAGAGAGATCAATGCAGCCAATAATTGAAATTAGCAAAACCCATTACAGGGCTCCAAACCCATCAATCTAAGCTAATCATTCAGAACAAACACTCCCAAACGAAACATGAACAAATGGCCCAGACCTGTATGACTAAGAAAATGCAAAGCTGAAATTTTTGATGTAAATACCTGAAGTGAATCATCCACATTCTATCTGTCAGTATTTCTGAGCTCTTCTTTAAATATATTGTTTTCTGATTCAATTAAATGAGGAGAGGAAATGACGAAGGAGGGAAGAGAAAGCCGCAATTCTGAAGTTTTGAAACCGTGAAAGATAGGAAGAGCAAAAGGAGGAGAAATATTGATGAGGTATGAAGGAGTGATTCAATTAAATAAGGAGAGGAAGAGAGGAAGGAGGGAAGAGAGAGGTTGGCGTTAGAAAGCCGAAGGTCTGAAGTTTTGAAACTGTATTTGGAAGAGAGAGAGGTTGGCATTAGTCAATCTAAACGTCTGAAGAAGAAGCAGAAGAAAGAAAGGGTTGGCGTTAAAAGAATAATAAAGGGTTGGGTTTGGGCTTTATGGTGGATAGCAATGTAATATTCATGTTTTGGGCTTTATGGTGGACATAATTGAAGCTATAAAGATTGGGCTTTTATTGTGGAGATATGGCTGGAAATCTTTTTTTTTTTTTTATATAGTATTTTGAAATTAGGGAAAAATTTAGTAAAAGTATTTTAAAATTATAAGAGAAATTCAAGAAAAAAAAATTGGAAATGACATGGCAGCTGATGTGGCTCAACGGAAGCGTAACAACATTAAATGCTACGCTTCAGCTTTTACTAATATATAGATTAGACATAAAGTGTGCTAAATGTTCACTTATGCAATTTTCTATTTATGGAAATTTGAATTTTTTTTTTTTTTTTACACTTTATTCATAGTAAGGTTATTATCTATATTCAGCATATGCTTTTATACTTTACTAAAGATCTCACATCCAACCGCTTAGAAAATAAAATTTTCAATGCACTTTTGTAAATTTTCAAGAACTAGATTTCTAAGGTTAAAAGGTTATATGGAAAGTGAGATTTCCATTTTATTTTATTTTAGTGACAATGCCAAAAAATTCATTAGTAAGGGAAACAAAACTAGACAGAAGTCAGAAAATTGGAACACCGCATCTGACCCAACCACGGCTGCCATTTGAAAATACTACCAACTGACAAAACAGTTGCCAAAGCTTAGACCCAAAAACATGCATATACAGTCATGGTTCCACTTTGGCCAGATTGATTGTGTCTCTCAGGATCTGGGAATGGACCCTTCAAACTAATGTTTGCACACCTTGTGGTTCCTTGATAGGATAATGATGTTTGTGTTTCCTTACCTATCCAAAAAAAAAAAAAAATACAGGATGCTTGTGATTCCTCTCTTTTGTAGTAGACTCAGCTAGTATAAGAGTTAAACTGATTGCAGTATCCTTTTGTGTCCCATTTCCAATAGTGGCATCCTAGTAATACTTTATTTCTTGATCTGTCTTTGCACACATAAGCAGTTGACATCATTTTGTTTCTTTTGGATCCTGCTCCATCTAGCATCAAAATGACTTGCCACTACAGCACTTGCCAATTCTGTATCCTTTCTGCTAACACCAGCAGCATTGCATTATGACTGCATATCATCACCACATTTATTGTGTTGCAGTATTTCTAATAAAATAATGTTTGAATCCCCTTGGACCAATGGCCTTTAAAACACCCATTTGAGAGGGCATACATTACTTTCTGCCATTGATCAGTGTCTAGGCACTGCATGTCTATTGCTTGAAGTTGACTCAAGTTGTGTTCAACAAAATTGATATAGATTCCACTAAGATGATCCAATATTCCTTGTTCTGTTTGTTACTGAGTCGCTCCATTGATCATCTGCCATTTTAAGCCTTAAGATTCTGTTATTTAGTCTTCTTTTGTTCACCAACATATGAAAATACTAGGTATTTCTTTCTGTCATCAACCACCAGTCTGATCGAGCTTTTGAGTACACATAATATGTTCCCTTTCTAGCAGCTCTGAGATTTCCAAATGGAATTTGCAGAATTCTTCTTTTTGTAGACCTTTTTTTTTGGATGAATGAGATAGTTATCTGATACAGGAAAAACCAAAGTAAAAGGATTACATCAGGAAATTGACCCCTAGGTAGAGCTGCCTCTACTAATCTTTGCATGCTCTGTAGCACTGTGACAGTGAGATTGTGTGCCAAAAAATTCCTTTGTTGGTCACTGTTACTACCTCTTCTTTCTTTCCCAAAATTTCTCAAAAAACATGTCTCATAGGAACTTGAATTTTCTATCAAATATGATGAAAATCCTAATGGCATGGGACAAAGTGCTTATTACTGGTTAGGGATGACATTATTCAGTTTTGAAATGAATGGACCTTACTATAGCTACACCATATTTAAAGGGAAGTTCAAATTAACCCTCGTAATTGGTCAAATGTGAGAATGGTTGTTTCCTAGACCACAAATATTCCTTTGATCTGAATAACTGAGTCTCTGCAAAATTACAAGCAAAGTTCTCCAGTCTCTTTACAATCTCTCTTCCCACATATGGCTTAGTTTATCGTGTTGTTTGTGTCTTGTGAGAATTGAACTCAAACGCAATTGCATTTGAATCCAAAATTATGAGCACTTTCATATTTCGTTTGGAAAGCAAACAAATATGCTGTGTGATCTAACCAAGTGTGCAACAATAACACCAATATTCCACTGAGAAGATGATTGAATATAATAATGAAAATTTTAGGCATTTCTAGAAATTGGAAATCACAGCCTTTCTATAAGCTTTAACAATATCTCCCTCTAGAGTAGAATCTCCTCCTAGAGACCCAGATTCTATGGTAAATCACAGATGCTCCAGATAGAAATTGGTTTTAAATTTGCAGCATCCTTTACAATTCCTTTGTCACAAAAAATAAAGCATGAAGAAAAATGAAAGTGTTTGTCATAGAAAATAAACATGTCACCACTAGCCAATAACCTTATAGCTCATTTGACACCTACTGATATTTCCCAATGGGGCACCTGGGATTCAAATCCCCCTCCCCAACTATTAAACGCATTTTTATTAGTCGGATTTTTAGATAGTCACACATCTATCGACATCTTCAAATAGACTACAAAAATTAAATGCTTTACTAATATCTTATGATGTGAAAGTATGGGGGTATGCAGTTGCTGACCACATTGGTTTAGGATGTGATGTAAACTCAGAAATCTCACATTCATCCGCAACACTATTGGTCTATAGAGTTTCAAAAATGTCTTATGGGCAAAAAAATGGAATAATCTCACTAAAGTGTATATATATAGACAATATATAATTGTGCAGTAACTACAAAATTTAGTACCCATAACCATTAAAGGCCTAGGACCAATATCCAACCATAATGTTCTTTGGAGATATGAAGTCAAATTTTGGCGCTAGTTTTTATTTTAGTAAAACTGGGAAAGGACTATAATTAGAGCATAAAATTACGACAAACTTCTTTGAGAAACTCTATTATCAAGTTTGAGAATCAATCAAATTGTCAAACCTTATTAAAAAAACAGAGACTAATTGCCATGAACATCTTGACCTCTCTAGAATCATCTTTTCATAATAATCCATATCAACCAGAGAATTCAAAGTGGAAAGTGGCTTGGAATGATAAGAAAAAGCTCTAATTTACTAATTCTAACGTGGTGTTTCTTGGTTCTCCTTTTGCCCATCCAACAAAAAGTGAATTATCACATCATTATGCCATTACAAGAGCATCAAATCTACTATTTGATGACTAAAATTAATTGAAAAATTGTATGTGAACTGCGATACCTCTTCATCTTGTTACAACTTCTGGCTATGAGCTCAAATACAGCTCTTTTTTGAAGATCATATATGTAAGCAAATGAAGAGCAAGTTTGGAAGGCTCTGACTTCTTGCATTATCAAGTAAGTTCACTTCTTACATGAATTTCTGTCATTACATACTTCATCCTGCAATGAAAACAAACATCTAACATGAATTAGCACCATATACCTCTAAAATGTTAATCCCTGCAGAGTAGTACACAAACCTTGTTCTTCTTTCGTAATTCCAAAATGTCTTCTAAAGGTGGTCAGCCGGACAAAAACAGATAAGTTTGCATCAAACATTTATAAGTTAATAATTTGATTGAGCAGAGTAAAACCATATTAGTCATTAATGTGGTTAGTTTTCAAAGCAAGTTTCATGAACTTCTTGTGAAGTATGTTGCAGGCTCAAAGTTTGATTTCGAAAATTTGCATAGAGACAAGTTAAAACAGTGCTGAGAGAGTTTTCATGGTGCAACTAAATCCAAATGATAGGTTTTTTCTGTTGAAGGACAACAATTTAAAGTCGCTGATTTGGGTGTGTGGATCATAAGGCAGGAGTCACTCTGTTATTATGCAAATCCAAGTAAACAGTTCAGCTATAGCATTACTTTTTGGTCACTGAAGCAAAGAAAGCATGATTGCAAGAGAACTTTGAAGGCGTTGTAACACAAAATTGTTTAAGCAATATGAATTTAGCTATGATTGAAAATGATATTGAGCCCAAACACCATATATGGCATTTGTTATTGTTGCAATCTGTTAAATGCATATTGTTATATTAAGTACAAATAATGAGAAAAGGACAAGGGAGCATTATCCAAAACCCTAAGTGTCTGCAAGATGGTAGTATTTTGATTGAACTACGGGTAAAATGAGGAAGAACAAAGAAAATTACAGGTTCGTATTTGGTAATGGCATAAACCCATACAAGACCAACTTGTTCATATAATTCTTTTTTCTTGGTTAAAATGAATCTCAGATAATATAGCTGAAAGTAAAGTCTTATCAGAGTTCTTTAGCCAGCTTCTTCAAACAGATTCTACATCTAAAGAATCCTAAATGTGTCCCACACCATTACTATTGACAAAGCTGTTTAATCATTGGAAAGGCGATGGATAAGGAAATTGGCTTAGTGAGAAATATCATTCCCCATATGCCTATAAGAGGACCTCAATAAACTTCCTACGCAAGCATTAATAGAATGATAGAATCATGGTGGTGATCATTGGTACTTCACAGTTCCACATCCTTGAGAGTTTAGATATTCGAACAATTAGTGATTGTCTAGAACACATTAAAGTTCAAGGTTTACAATCTTGAACTTGTACAAATTGATTCCAGTCATGGAATAGCCACAATTCTATTAGTGGGGTTTTCTTTCCCCCATTTTTCCTATAACTTCCACAAGTTGGAACACCGAAACACAAATTAGTACATATTCACATAGCATAGGTGACATGCACAAATGATGGAAATTAGACTTGATAATCCTCTCAACACAAAGAAATTAGACTTGATTAATACAAGATAGTGAACTCAGACATGATGGAAATTTGGAAAGAAAAGTAAAACACAAAATGAGAAGTGCTAGCACAGTTAATGTACAATTACAGGGAAAAAAAGGGTAGGAAATGGGGGGTACAACATTAGTGACAACAGTTCCATCAGAGGATTGAGTGAATCCTTCCCATAACCTAAACAACAAACAGAACTTCATCACTGTATTGTAATAAATCTGACAAAAGATATGCTCTAAAATCTATGTATACATACCACAAAGATAATATGCTCTACTTTGTATTCTACAAGATTATCATTTACTTTCCTAAGGCCAAACCTTGCAGTTACATGGTTTTATGTTGGATTTTTTAGAAAATTTCTTATGATCCATAAAAGCCACCAAAAAAAGTAATATTAGTCAGTGAAGTCATATTGGATATGACCAACAGGTAGTGTTACTATCACATATAATTCATTTTCTACTTCTTATCTTACAGCTCCTACCAAACCCTCTTAAACTAGCAAATTGTGATAGTAACATATTAGTCTCTGAAATCATATTGAAATGACTAACAGGTAGTGTTACTTTCACACATACTTCATTTTCTACTTCTTACAGCCCTAACCAAACCCTCTTAAACCAGCAAATTGTGTATATTGAAAATTTCAGCACTGTTTAGAACATGCAGTTTTGTAGTCTAGGCCTTGATTCTCCTTCAGAGAGTAATCATCAGAACTTATATCAACAAACTTGATCATACCATAGCACTTATTCCTCTCCCTGAGCATGTAAACCTGACATAGTGACATTATAACGAACTTAAACGCATCAAATATTTAAAACACCAACTTCAAAAATAACAAATTTACATATAAATCAACCAACATGATACATAAACGCTGAAAAGAAATGCATTATTGCAAAATGAATGCTTATTAAAGAAATTTTTTTTGCATTATTCTGTTTCTGATTTAGTGCAAAGAAGACATAAGGAATTTGGCTTAATGGAAATCAAGGTGTTCACATGTTGATTAGTCAGCTCTCTTTATTTCTGCTGGTGCACTGCCTAGGTGCCTAAGAGGACCTTAGGAAACTTCCTAAGCACTCCTTGGTATAATCATGGTGGTGACCAATGGAGTTTAACAACTCCTCATCTTTATGCTATGCTTAGGCCTCCTTTAGAGTTGAGATATTCAAACATGTGATAGGGACTATCTAGGAAAGCTTTACAATCTTGAACTTATCAAAAGGAATATGTTGTGAATTTCTCTAAAACCACCAACAATTTTGTTGGTGGATTTTTGTCACAAAAAACAAAACATTATCATAAAAACAGGACATTAACTTTGAAATTTATTGTTTCGTGAGTTAAAATAATTATTTCAAGATATGCCATGAAATATTGACTGATAGATAAAGGAACATATACAGTGTATGTGTTTTTCTTTTTCAGTGATTAAAATTACAGTATTTCTTTAGATTGTCAAAAGTTCATCTAATATCTCAAAAAAGACTGCAAAGAAAAATTTCTTCTATCCTTAAGCATAATGTGATTGCCCAATGTTAGTCCCACTAATAAAGTACGTCGTTGTGAGGTACGATTAGTGTCTCAAGTCTTAACCTTTGTTTCTTTGCATCAACATATATTAAGCACCAATGCAACACCATAGTATAGATTAAACAATACAAAGTATTGGCTAAAAAACTATAAAGCAATTTCTAAGCTCTAACAAGCAGTTAAAAATTGTCACATAAGCGCAACAAATTTATAATGTTCTAACAAGAAAGATTCAAAAACCAAAATTATCATAACATCAACTTGTATCTACATACTAGATCCAATTGCATGAATTTTTATAACCTCTGGAAAAGAGAGACTCAAAATTCTCACCAACCAAACAGCACATTATGATAGAGAGACAAAAGATGAATAGTAAAGGAAGAGACAAATACAAGGGAAATGAAAATGCCATCCACCTCGACAACGACAAGCTCTTCAAGCTTCATGTCTTAATGCAGCTTGACGGAGCTTCAGAGGGCCTCCCAGGACTTCTCAACATTAGCACGGGACAGGGCCTCAGCCCTGGCCTCATTACGGGCGTCACAGACCCACTCCTCGGCCACAAAAACTTGTTGAGTAACACAAAAACAACGGAGGAATCCCATGAATAAAAAAGTAGAGAAAGAACGGAAGTGCAGCTTGGCATTTAATTCAAAGAAACGTTAGATTGCTTACCATAGCGAGGTCCATTTTCAGGGATAGGAAGAGGTTGGGCTGCTTGAAGCGCCTATAAGCCTCCATGTCTCTGGGGAGGAGAAGGGGCTGGTCTAGGTCTTCAGCAATGTAGCCCAAACGCTCTCTCTAGAATTCCCTGACTGAAGCATCCCAGGGGATGGCGGTGCCATCCAGCTCCAGCCTTGGAGCCCAAGTGCGCTAGGACCGGCGTACGGCGGCCCCGAGGGAATCCTCTTTGCTCTTCACAGAGGAGCCCCTCTTTTCTCGAACAATCTTTTGTTGCTTTGTCCCTTTTGAAGGAGCCACCTCACCCTCCTCCAACTCTTGCACCTTCCTTTTCTTCATCAAGTCGGGATAGGGGAGCAGGCCGACTGAAGTCATAGGGAGAGGAGGAGGAGGCGGGAGGTTGGCAGGAACTTGGGACTTGGGGACATCCTTGGACAACCCCCCTTTGTTCCTCACGGTGAGGAGACCCTTCAATCCCTTCCTTGGGTTGATGTCCATCTCTTCTTCCTCCTTGTTAGGACATATGTGGTTCACTTGTTAGGAACATATGTCACTATTTTATGTAATTGGCTTATCCTTTGACAAAACGCACTTTACTTGTATTTGGGTAGATCTAGGATGTGTTTAATACTTCAAGAAACTGTGTTTCAAGATCAAGTGTTAAAGATATGCAAGCTATCCATCGAGCTTAAGAAGCTGTTCTAGCCTCGTGGCTTGACAGCTGCTCGACAGCATCTCGACAGACAGGTATCTGTCGAGTTTTATGAAAAACAGAATTCCAGTTCTGTTTTGACTCTAATCCATGATTATGTGTTTGAGCTTTCTTTTTTTCTAACCTTAGACATATAAAAGGATTATTTTAAGGGCCGTCAAAGGGTACACAAGTTGCACAAGTGTTGAGCAAAGTTTGTTCAAGCAATTTGTAATCGGAGACAAAGTTTTGCCCTAGTTCATCATTCTTGTGAAGAAGTTGCTGTGTATGTGCACCGTAGGGTTTTGTGACCAAACATCTTCTTGATCTTCATCGTTGGGATGAATTGAAGAACTTTGCAGCCAACAACCTTCTCTAGTTGGTGATTGAAGTCGCGAACTGGGATCTACGCATTGGTTAGTCACGTACTTGGGAACCGTGCATCAAAAGGGGAAATTGTCACTACAGAACAAGTCCAATTGGGTATTGGGATAAGGGTTCAACCGTAGGTTGGTATAAGGTACTGAGATTCCTTTACTTGTAACCGCTTGTTTTGATAATAGTGGAATTTTGGGAGTGGTGACTTGAAAATCACCCGGTGGGGTTTTTGCCGTTAGGTTTTCCCCATTCGTAAACAAATCACCGTGTTATTTATTTTCCACTACATAATTAGTTTATTGGTGATTTGTTTGTGTTACCACGTGTTTGCATGTTAATTAACTTAATTAATTCACTTGGCTAAATTAATTGGTTAATTTATCACAAGGGGTCAATTCATTTTTGGCTTATCACTCCTTGGAACTAGGGTCAACACGAGTAATAACGAGCCTGGGAGATTGGGCAGCAGATTGCCTGTCCAACTCGTCCTCGGAGTCCGGGAGTTGGATTATAGGATTTACCCTTTCTTCCTTGTCTTCCTCAAGGTAAAACTAGTCAATCTCGGCCTCGAGGGATAGACGTGAGGAAGCTGTTTCCTCCCTCGGCGCATCTACTACTCGCGGGAACATTGAATGGGAAGTTCAACAGGTGGAAGGTCCTCTCGAGCCAATAAACTAGGGCACGAGACATCTATCCGGTTGATTCTTGGATCGCCTGCCCTGATTGCTTGACCTACATCCTGAAATGTGTTTGACAAGGGCTCGAAGTCCAGTACTAAGTGGACGGCTCGCAGTTGTTAGTCTTCGCTCATAAAGATCTCGGACCGCAGCACCTTTTTGAGAGCCGTTACGTTGACAAGACTAATTTTGGGAGCAACGTGCGCTTTATCTGCAAAAACATCCGAGGAGTAAACCATGCTTAGATTGACGAAATCCATCGTCGAAGTAAAACAAAGTGTTAGAAAGAAAAGATGGTAAGGCTAAAGGAGCTAAATCCCATGCTGAGGGTCCTAAACCTAGGGTACCCCACCTGGATCTGCCTCCCGAGTTGGGCAGTGAAGACCATCGTGCCATTCCCCGGAGGTGATCAAGTAGTCATCCTTCATGCCTTTGTTGGATTTGGGAAGACATGATATTAGTCTAACAACATCGGATTGAGACTTGAGGTAATATCCGGCGCCGGAGAGCTTGTGGCACTCATACATATGAACTACATCATGCCACGTGAGTCTCAAGCTCATCTGCTCGTTGAGAGCGACTACGCTACCTAAGACCCTAAATAGGTTAGGGACGCACTGATGGGGGGTCAACCTATGGTTGATTAGATAATCCCGGGTCACCCTACCCATAGGAAGGGTCATTCCTCCTTCTATGAAAGCAATCATTGGAATGACAACCTCCCCTTCCTTCCTATTTGTTCCTATTTGGTCAAGAGAACAATACCGCAGGGCTACTCCCCGTGAAATGTGGTACCTAGCTCTAAAGCCTTCCATACCAGCATCAGAATCTACAAGGTGCTTGAACCTACCCATTTGGTCAAACTAAAGGGAAGTGGGTGAAGTTTTTAAAGAATGAAGGGCCGAGGTGAGAACAACCTAAAAGAAAAATAAAAACTTACAGGAAAATGAGTGAGTGACACTATAGGAAGTTCTTGAAAGATTGAGAGTTCTTGAGAGTTTGAGAGTCCTTGAAATTTTGTGAGTTCTTGAGAGTTTGAGAGTTTTTATAAAGTAAGAAAAAAAGAGCCCTTCAGACACCTTATATAGGAAGAGGAATTGAGTGAGAGTTATCCCGCTCAAAATTCGAAGAGAAATGTCCACCGTAGGATTTGCTCCTGACCGTTGGATGAGGGGAACAAAGCGCCGCCTAGAGCAATTAATGACTCATCGCGGGCTTCGAAGCGTCAGTAACAATTATAGGGCACGCAAAGTGGTACTCCCACATGTGTAAACCAAGGAAATTGGTAACCTTAACTCATAACTAATCAAAACCCCACTTCTTCTCCCGGATAAGAGGGAAAAATCGAAGTTTTGAGGGGTTATTATAGGGATAAGGGCCCAAAATTGTATATTGGGCCTTGGGCTTTGGTCGAGGATGTTGATTAGTCCGAGGACTAATAAACAACATTAAGGATGTCAAGACCAAAGTTCTATAAGTAACATGCAAGTAAAGAAGTCAAGAAAGGTGGTCTGAGGAGGATTATTTCCTCGAATGAACGAAGCACAGATCAAATGCCTATTCTACCACCCAAAGTGACCCTACAGGAGACTCCGCTGAGAAGGGCGTGCATGTTAAAACGAATTGGAAGAATGGGAGTTAGGAAATATCTAAGGAAAAGCTGCTGCCACTGCATTAAATGCCTTGTAGCTAACTTTTTGGTCACATTTATGTGGAGAAAACCCTTGAACAGTGTTGCCTTGGCTACCACAACTCACAGAAGGCCTGAAAGCGTGTCTGATAGGACAAGCACTCGAGTAGCAGCTTGAATGATCGACAAGTGTAGGATCAAGATCATCTGAAGGGAACTATATAATGTAAGAGATCCTCCATGGATGGGGATGGAGAAAATCACAAGAGAAACACTGTAGCAATCAAGAACCAACTCTGTAATCAAACTTGAAAGGAATATATAAGAACTGATCTCCTTGGACTGTGCTGAGGATGACTTTCTCTAATTCAATTGAACCTGTTTCCCTGTTCCGGTCAACTGGGCCCACTTTATTCGCGATCCAACTCATTCTAACCCAATTTTCCAACCCACTCACTACAAATTCATTGTTTAGGGCTTTTTGGGCCTAGGTCCATCCATCATCCGAGCCAATGTTCAAAGTTTGGGCCTTACATATATATATATATATATATACACACACACATACACATAGATTTCTATCTTTTCACTCAAATTTTTTTTTTGGAGGTTTGGAGGGGTTGTTGATGAGAATGGTTGTTTGACGGTTTTGGTAGATGAGAAGGTTGGATTATTTTATTTTATTTTATTTTTCTAGTTTTGTTTTGGAAGTTTGGTTCTCTTGCTTAGGGTTTTTGGTTTTGTTTTGGGAGTTTGCAGTGAGGTTTGGCTGGCAGCTATTTTGTGTTGGTGAAAATGGGAAAAATGAGGGATTTTTTGGGTTATGTTGGGAAGGGGTTTCGTTGGTGGTTTTGGGCTGCTTGTTGTTGCTGTTGGTTGTGGCTTCAGGTTGGTGAAGGAAAGGAGGGAAGTTTTTGTAATTTTTTTTCCTAGGAAAGGGTTCTGTTTATGGAGTTTTGGGTAGGTGAAAAGGCCGTGAGTGTATTTCCTAAAGTTAAAGGTAATGTCAAGGGAGTGAAGTGAGGTAAGGTATAGAGAGTCCTCTCATGGCTGGAAAAAAAGTTATGCTTGTGCCACATAAAGTGGCATAACTTGTGCCACAACTCACCCACATGACGAGTTGTGAATGGTAGAGAGGTGATGGTGGGCAAATTGTGAATGGTAGAGAGGTGATGGTGGGAACACCCCTCTACTATTCACAACTTACCATGTGGGTGAGTTGTGGCACAGGTTGTGCCACTTTATGTGGCACTAGCATAACTTCTGAAAAAATGGGAAGGGGTATTTTTAGGGTTTTGTGCCTCCAAAGAAAGGGCTAATGATTCTTATTCTCCTTTCAATAGGAAATAAAAGGTATTTATATGGGGCATAGAAAGGGCATGGATAAGATGAGTGAGATGACTCATTGGATAAGATTATAAGAATGAGTGAGACTGGAATATGACAAAGTTAATAACTTGATATGCCCATTAATTAAAAGAAATAAACTTGACTTCTAAATATATCACATGTGTAACCTGATAAAAATAAAGAGACCAAATATGACAAAGTAAATGAACTCGAACAAAAAATAGGATACTTAATTTATGAAAATCTGTTAAATTCCTTAATCAATTTGATAGTACTAATTTTCCATGGAAATCACACTTAATTTTAGTCTATGTCACATAGAAAATTACATACCTTTTTCACAATTAAAATACGACATGGTTAATTACATTCAATCAGTAATATCTACCCAAATTCATACCTGATCATCGTCTTACATAACACCAAAATTAATCCAATCACATGGTTAGATTTCAAATGAAGCTCAATCATATTTAGTCAACCACGTAGAAATTGATAAAAATAAACAAAAAAAAAAGGGGTATAACTATTAAAACAATGAAATCTTTTAATTTTAGACTAAAACTTATAATGAAATTTAGAACCGAACAAAATCTGGTATCAACAACATGCAAATTGATTCTTCTTTGCAAGTCTGAAAAATAAAACCCAATTTTGTAATTAAGGTATTGATATTCTTTCTTTCTTCTGGACTCAAATGGTTTAGTCATTGACTTTATACACCAAACTTTTGTATTAGATGAATGAAACCATATGTAACTCTATATATAATTACTGCATTTGTTTTGAAATTCAAAGAAATTATATAAAATACAATGAGATATGTGGAAACACATACTTTGTCCACTAGCACTATCGTAAGGTAATTTTTCATCCTCTGCTCTTTCTTATTCATCCACTATAAATACATTATACTTCAAAGTTCTAACATTTGATATTACAAATATGGATAAATTATTTATGAAGAAAAGCATAAATAATTCAAACTATGAATTTAAAAGAAGAGAAAATAACATTAAAAAAAAAATACTTGAAGATCAAGCAGTTGAAGCACTTGTGTGCAGCGCAACCAAGGAGGCGTAAAAGCCATCCTTGATTCTAATCAAATTGTCATGCTTTCCTTTCTCTGCAATAACTCCATTTTTAACCACTGCGATTACATCTGCATTTCTGATTGTGGATAATCGATGTGCCACAACAACTGTAGTTCGATTAACCATGACATGATCCAATGCATCTTGGACCACCCTCTCAGACTCAGCATCTAGTGCACTAGTGGCTTCATCTAATAATAATATCTTTGGACTTCTAATCATGGCACGTGCAATGGCTACCCGTTGCTTCTGTCCGCCAGATAATTGAACTCCGCGTTCTCCTACTACTGTATCATAACCCTGCATTTTGCATTGTAAGAATGATAGGAAAAGAAATTACAGTCCATTATTTGCACATTAAAATTAACTACCAACAGTTGTAGAAGTCAAAGTGATGTTATCCTCTTCAATTATATAGTTTGTTAATTGACTTAATTACATGTAGCTTTAGAAATGATAATGAAACAAATACGGGGAAATGCTTTTCTTTGTTCTAACCTGTTGTAAGCCACTAATGAACCTATGAGCATTGGCTAACTCTGCTGCAGCTATGATTTCGGACTCAGTTGCATTTCCTCCCTTTCCATATGCAATATTGGCACGAATAGTTTCATTAAATAAAATTGGTTCTTGAATCACAAGACCCATCTGCTGCCTCAACCATTTCACTTGAAATTCCTTAATTTCAATTCCATCTAGCGTAATATGACCAGAATCAGGATCATAAAACCTTTGCAATAATGCAATCACAGTGGATTTCCCACTCCCACTTTCTCCAACCAGAGCAATTGTCTAAAAAAAAGGAAAATAGATTGCATACTAATATAATTTTTGTATAATGGCAAGCAAGAACAAATTTTGTGATTATATCTTGTGCTAGTTGCTTGAAATTAATGATGTAACTTTACCTTCCCAGAATGAATTGTCAAGCTAAGATCTCGGAAAATTTGAATATCTGGCCTACATGGATATTTGAAGCTTACATGATGAAGCTCAATTTCTCCCTTCAGATTCTCCAATGTCATCCCAAACTCATTACTTGGGTCTATCTTCGAGAGTCGGTCCACTATTGCAAATATGGAACCAGAAGCGTTCTTGGCTTTGCCAGTATCAGGACCTATGTTGTTTGAAAGAAAAATTCCTATAGATGTTATGGTCAAAGCAAAGAAAACCTGCAAGCCAAATATCCATCTTTAGATAAGGTAATTTGGTGTGAAACAGTCTTGTTGAAATATTATCTGTTAGTTAGTATACAACACTTTTTGAACGCTTGTCAAATATAGTTATATAGAAGGAATGTTTACTTGAAAAACATCTAAGAATGTTGCTTTCCTAGCCTGAACGAGACGAGCACCTACATAGAAAGTTGTAGCATAGACAACAAACAACAAGCCAAAAGAAGTCCCAAATCCAATTCCAGTGATCAAGCCTTGCCTTATCCCTGCCTTCGTTGGGCCTTCACATTTGCTTCTGTACAGCTTCATCACCTTGTCTTCAGCACAGAAAGAAGCAACTGTTCTGATACTTCCGACTGCATCATTAGCAACTTGGCTTGCTTCCTCATACTTCAACTGCAACCACATAGATTTACATCAACTACAAGTAATGAATAATTTTATGCAACCATATAAATTGTGAAATTAATTAGCTGTGTTTAAAGTGGCAGCTTAGAGTTTTTAAACTAAAAAGCCCCAAGTGAGTAGATTGTTCTCTGCGTGACACTCTTCTTCTTCTTTTTTTTTTCTAAACACAGAAAATTGTTGTTGTATTTTTAACCAAATAGGCTCCAAGTATTTTTAAATGGTTGAGTCCATTTTCTCCAATCAAAAATTAAATTTTACTTCATTTTCCTTTGAAAGTCATAATGTATATAGCATGCCATAGCCACACAAAGAGGAAAATGGGGTTAGTAGTTTTAGAGCAGACCTTTGCACCTGCATTGAATCCTTTCAAGAACTTTACTTGAACGTATCCATTGACTCCGATGAGAGGAGTCAATGCAAGGATAATAAATGTCAACTGCCAACTTGCAAGAAATGAAATGACCAAACCTGCAGCTGCTGAAGTAATAACATGAACCGTCAGACGAAGAGTATCTCCTACAAGGGCACGCATTGTTGCTGCATTTTCTGAGAGCCTAGCACCAACTGAGCCACTTGAGTGCACAGGCGCATCAAACCAACCAATCTCCATGTGAACCAGCTTCTCAAAACACATCAATCGAATTCGTGCTATTAACTTACACCCAGCTACAGCAAAGAGGTATTCTCTTGCTGAAATTGCCAGAAATGATACCATACCAAGGGCCACAAACATTAGTGACCAAAAGTTTGAATCCTTTTTCAATTTAGGAGGTGGTTCATAAAATGATTTGATTACCCTAGTAAGCAGTATACTAAATATAGGAAGTATTATGCCGTTGATAATTGCAGCTATAGTCCCAAGAAGAAGTACAGGAATCTCTGGCTTGTTGAGGTAGGCAATGCGGCTGATTGAGACCTTGGGATAGTTTTCTTCTGTTTCTGCCAGTCGTTCATTAGGGAGGGTAACTTCTGTTGGCACGACTGATGATGCACGACTAAAGCTTTGTACTAATGACATTCTTTGACTATGTCTAAGACTTGACTGTCTAAAAGATTCAGCAGAAGTTTCTGTTCTGTTTTGATCATCTGCATGTTGTTCTGACTCCTTGTCTACTTCTTGCAAGCGTATAAGCTGAGAGTATGCTCCATTAGGATCCTTAATTAGTTCTGAGTGTGATCCTGATAGAGTTACAGATAAATTTTCAGGTGACATGCATCTCCCATTTAGGTCTAATCCAAGGTTTGAGAGTTGATCAAAATTCAATTAGAAGATTTCAAGACAAATTTGAGAGGCAATAAGTTCTGGAAGGCAATATCTTTTTCCTTTTGCAAATTGTAATTCTATTTAACATCCAAAATATAAACCAGTGAATCAAAAAGTTGCTGAAATTATGCACAATGATGTATATGCTTAATGAAAATTGTTGATTTAACTGTCCACATAATGTGGGACAATTTACAAAGATAACGGATTTAGGCTATGAAGAAAAGAGTCAAATAGCATACCTTTCTCAACTGTCTTTCCCATGTGAATGACTTCAATTGTATCAGCATTCCTCACCGTGATCAAACGGTGGGCAACAATGATGGTTGTCCGGTTGAGCATAATCCTGTCCAATGCCTCCTGCACTACCCTCTCAGACTTTGCATCAAGTGCACTTGTAGCTTCATCGAGGAGTAAGATTCTTGGGTCTTTCAGAATTGCTCTTGCAATGGCAACTCTTTGCTTCTGACCACCAGACAGTTGTGTTCCGTGCTCACCAACCAGGGTATCTAGTCCCTGGAAGTCAAATTCAAATTAGAAAGTAAATTAACAAATTTTATGGGAATAGAGGAGAAAATAACCTCTTATATTCCAATGAATGGAGGATAAGACAAAACCTGAGGCAATTTATCAATAAATTTAAAAGCATTTGCGAGTTCAGATGCAATTCTGATCTCATCATACGTTGCTTCATCTTTTCCATATGCAATATTATCCTTAATGCTGGATGAAAACAAGACAGGTTCTTGGCTAACAAGACCAATTTTCTCCCTAATCCATTTAAGCTGGAAGTCTTTCAAGTTAATGCCATCTATGAGAACTTCACCAGCATGTGGGTCATAGAATCTCTCAATTAGACTAATCACGGTTGATTTTCCACTTCCACTTTGTCCAACCAAAGCTGTAGTTGTGCCACTAGGAATATAAAGAGAGAATCCACGTAATATTGGCTCATCTGGTCTAGTTGGATAACTGAAATAAACGTCTTTAAATTCTATATCTCCACGAATATCATCCAAAATTTTTCCCTTTGAGTTATAAGAATCTATCTCTGGCCTCCTCTTGATAGTCTCAAACATCTTATAAGCCGCAGCTTTACCAGCAAAAAAGGCACTCATGCAGGGAGATGCCTCGCCTAGGGACCTGAAACATCCACATGATAACAAAATGAATGAAATAAATAATGAATAAGCCAAAAAAGTTACTGATACCTCTTTACATAAGTTTATGAGTGTGCATGTTTCCACCTTAATTAGGGAAGAAAATAGATGAAATTTTCCACATGAAGCATGAATTATGTCTTTATTAGCATGTTTACATACAATTGGAAGCTTAAAAAATTTCAAATTGCAGCTTACATAGATCCAATTATTATAGCCATGACCACGTTCAGCACATCACCCCCATTGTACTTTTTGCTCAGTATCAATTTTGATCCATACCATACAGCCAAACCATAGCTGGTGAACATGACTGATGTAACAATGGCGAAACTTAATCCTGATACCAAACCTTCATAAACACCAGATTTGTAAGCAGTTATAACGTACTTTTTGTAATTATTTATAGCTTGCTTCTCCCCAGTAAATGATGCAACCTAGAAAAGAACCAAATGGTGGATATCATACATTTGCTAGAAAAACCAACAATGCAAAACACATTGTATTGAGAGCTATATTAGAAGTTTTCTCTGGCATGTAGATAGTTTGATGACGTGACATACCATTCTTATTGAGCCAATTGTTTGTTCAACTACATTTGCTGCATTTGCATAAGCACTTTGTCCCCGGGATGCTGTCTTGGATATGATGATGGACATAAGACCACCAGATGCCACAAGAAGAGGAATTGAGGATAGCAAGACAAGGGTAAGGAGCCACCCTTTGAAAATTGCTACAGAAAATCCCCCAATGAATGTTGATACCAGTTGCAGAAATCTTCCAACCTGTACAAGCAAACATACTCTTTTATCACCAGGAACACATTTAGATGCATAATATGAATATAACTCAGGCTGACTTTTGGCCAGTTGTGAGTTTTAATGTTGTTGGTGCAACAATATAGTACCTTCTCACCCATGGCATCTTGTATGAGAACAATATCACCTGACATTCTCCCAACAACCTCTCCAGTGTTTGTTTCCATATCAAAGAAAGCAACATCTTGTCTCAAAATTGTCTTCAAATACAAACCCCTTATTCGTGCAGCCTGTCGCTCCCCTGTGACCATCCAGCAAGCCACCTCTAACAAGAACAAAGACAAGTTTACCATTTCTCAATGCCTGATAGATGAAAGGTTTTCTTTAATGCATAAAAAATCTGCAGTGATTTTTGATCATGGAATGTACTTACGGAGGAATCCTGCAACACCTATCCCTGCTGCCACGTAGAGAATTTTTACACAAACCTAAAACAGTACCAGGGTACAAAATGTCACCTTCTATCAATAATAGCATATCAGAAAGGAAAAGGAAGGGTTCACATACATCTTTAAAATCAAGATAAGTTTTCAATTGAAGAACTAAATGATAACATTAATAGAATTTAGATGGGACTTTTTAATTGTTACGTCAAAAATAAGTTAAGAATAAAACGAAATGTTCAACTACACTTTCTAGTGATAAAGATTGAAATTGACATCATAAATTAAGCTTTTGGGGCATATTTTTACCTTGGAAACTTCACGAACCATGTCTTTGTTATTCTGATTACTTCCCGCAGCATTAATCATTTCCCCAAAGAGTATTGTCAACATAGGCGTACCTAGCCCATTCCCAATGGCACCTATTGTGCCAATGATCATCAAGAGAACATCAGTGGAATCCGCAAATGAGAACAGCTTGAGAAATGAAACAGTGTTGGTATCCTTCTCTCCTATATTATCTTGATCATTAATCATGGAAGGGCTTTTCTCTGCTTCTTCATTGTTTTTTATTGCAGCATCCTCATTTGTATTTCCATTCCAGCCTGTCCTTACCTCCATTTTACCAACTCCAATATGCTGGTCCAATTGTCGGCTACCTTACTTGGAATATTTAGAACAAAACAGCACCTGCTCAACAAAATGAAGGTAAAGTTAGCAGCTTACAAGCCAAGCAGTCAAAGTTGAACTAGTGGTCAGTTTCAAAAGATACTAGATAAAATCAGGGACTAACAAGATGATTATTAATTATAAATTGCCTCTCACGGTATCATGAAATATAATTCTAAAAGCAGCTAAAAGATGAACATGCGAAAGATGATTGATAAGGAAAATTCTTACTATAATAGACTAGAGAATTGACAAATTTTATATTTATATAACTTAGAAAGTCAAGAACCTTGCTTGCATTCCATTTTCTGTTTTCATCTTCATCTAGAACTTAATGCACTTCCCAACGAAGGAGCTGGTAAAAGAAATTAAGTAGTAATATATATGGATTTCCTTTTCTTTGCTTTTTGAAAGTCAATTATAAGAAAAAAACATACCAGAAAAAAGTAAATGAATAGATGTCGAATATGGTGATGTCTATCAAGGCCCTTGTTAAGTAAAAAATTTTCACGTCTAGATCAATATACAACAAAACAATCTAGCAGAATTAATTACGAAAGGTGCCAATTTTGAGTGCTTTTATATGTAAAATCCATCCTTTTTTTAAAATCAATTAAGAAAATTGATTATCAAAATTTTCCCATCAACCTTAACAAATAACAATTAAGCATGTTATCCCAAATTAGTACTGCACCACGAGCTCTATGCTGAGTATTTCGCAGCAAAGATTGCGAAAGAGACCCTAATACAAAATATAAATGTTTGATATTTTCTCAAAATTGCAAAATAGAAGCCGACATGAAATTTGACGGTTGATGAATAAAATTTGATATTGGAGATTTTCCAAATAGTTAGGCTTTATGGATTCTAGTTAGCTCAATTGATAAAGTTTCTAAATTAAAGATAATCAATTGGTAAAGTTTCCAAATTGAAGATAATAGGGATCAAATTGCTTCCAAGTTGAAAATAACAGTGTGCAATTTGACTGCTACCAAAATGTAAGGACTAAATTAACTGCAAGTTAAAAATAAAAAGCACCAAATTGATAGTGACTCCAAAAATGTAGGGACCAAAATGGTATTTTGCCAAAAAGCAATTGGTATTTTAGCCTAACGATAATAACAATCATCATAAATTGTACACCAACGCCGGATCTAGTTATAAATAAAGCCAATGATTTGGCCCAGACATTAGCCCAAACCATGTATTTTCCAACAAATACAAGACCCAATCCATGAACCCATTGGAACCTTATCTGAAGTAGTGCAAAGCCAATCCCCCCGATATGATCAGTTTAGAGCACTAGTTTGCAATCCAGGTTCCTATTAAAATTCTTTGTTGAAGCTTATCTATCTATATATATCTAAAAGCTGAAACGTAGAGTTTAATGTTGCCGCATTCCTGTTGAGCCACATTAGCGCCACATTATCAACCTATTTTCAATATTTTCTCTCTTTTTTTAAATTATTTTTCTCCTTATTAATTTGCCACTTTACAATTATACATTCTCCGACATTTACTTATTTTTACATTTTTATCTCCGCACTACTCTATACCTTAACCTAATTACAATTTCTCCATCCCTTCATCTTCCTTTTATTTTGACTCTTCTTCTCCCCATTTTTTTTTACTATAAAAATTTGTTATTTTCTATTCCATTCAATCCATATTTTGCTCACACAAAAAGGTGAATTCTCTCTCTGTCTCTCTCTCTCTTATTAATTCTTTCTTGCAACTCTATTTTAGATTGATGAATTTTTTGTTTTTTTTTTTTTGTTCCTCTTCTTTTGGATGATATACTTTGGTGGTGTGCTTTTTGAGTTACATATCACATGTACTCTCTATCCCTCTTATAGTTTTGATTTGAGTTAATTTTTAGATATTTTAGAAGTGAGATGATTATGTATTTGAATGTTTCTATAAATTATTTGAATAATATCAATTGTAAATTTGTGATAAGATTTGGTTATCATGAAAATCTTCTTAAGAGAATGAGAAATTCAAATAATTAATTTTGGAACTCAAAAATTTTAGTTGTAGAAAAAAAAAAAAAAAAAAAAAAAAAAAAACCATAACACACTATACACAAGTTTGAATAATATAGATCACTTGAAAAAAGAATACTATTTCTATCTTTTATCTCAAAAAAAAAAAAAGGGAATAATATTAATCAAATGCACCTCGGCTTTTTTTTTTTTTTTTTTTTTTAAACTCAAAATAATGAATGATATATTTGTAGAGATGGAGAGATGAAAAATAATTTTAGAAATAATATCTCTAGTACGTTTTATAGAATAAATCATACATTATACCACGTTACAAAATAGTTGTATATTCTCATGCATTGCGTGGGTCTGCAACTAGTTATTTATTATTCTAGAGAACCATGGTAATAGTTGAGCCAACTATTTTTTATTGTTATCAAGAGTTAGACCCATGGAATTTCAAGGTTTTTGAGATGGACTGGCTCTTTGAATGTTTGGGTTTATCAAATGAGCACAAAAAAGTTGGTCTTGCAAGAAGATGTTTTACTGGGATTTTCATTTCAAATGGTTTGGTTGTGTAATTACTTGGGAAAAAGAAGAAGAAAGCCAGCCTTAATAAGAATATATATGCATCATAATGTTCTCAACAGAAATTATCCATCCTAGTTTCATCATGGCAATTTTGAAGATCTAAGAGATAGTGTGTGGCAATAAAATAGACAACTAATTGCACAATTTGATGAAAAGAAGATGAATGTTCATGAAATTTCTGGTCCTCAGCCCACTCTAGCACAATCTACCTTTCATCAAGACTTAAATAAACTAAAGAAATCAAACTATGCCATGGACCAAACATTCGAAAATTTCTTGAAAGATTTTCAAGACTTGGTTGTTGAGATTAATCCAGATCATGAAAAAATTAATACTTGACTTGATTCAGTGGGGGTGCCATGGATGACATATTAACATGAGGTTACAGCTTCCCATACAGAAGACAATGTTGGTGATGAGATCTTTTTTTTTTTTTTTTTTTGAGCAAATGTTGGTGATGAGAACTTAGTAATGGAAACATCAAGTGACACCATAGACTTATGTTGACAACAAGGTACAATCACCAACAAGTGTTGCTTTAACGTGTGCAACAAGACAAATCTACTATAGAGTTTCAACAAGAAGGTGAGAAATGTGAACAAGAGAGTACAACTTTAGAGGGTGCGCACAACGTAAATGTTGAATTTGATAATTGTGCTATTGATCAACCCTCTATGTTACGTAAAGATCTACAGTTTGGTTAAGAAGAAAAGGTTGATACCAAGTTGCTTCCTATGGTTCATTAGTTCAAGATAAGATGATGCATTTCACACATTGATTTTGTGATTCTAAAAGAGTTTAATGATGTGATGGAATGCAAGGTTTTTCTATTCTCAATGCTCTCTAAGGTGATTTTCAAATTGAAGTGTTATATGCCAAAGTCCTAATTCTATAACACTTCAAAACTCATTGTCAAGTTTTCTCCAACTAAGGTAGTATGATGCGAGAGCACAACCAACATTATTTCAAATTTGCATTGTATTATTTTTTATTTTAAGATTTTATTTATTATGAGTTCAGATAAGTTTAGATAGGGATTAGTTTCTAGATTAGCTTCAGTTTTTTGCTAGGATTATCTTTTATTTCTGAAAGCTCTATAAAAGGGCTTTAGGTGGTTTTATCTTAAGGGGACATTTGATGAATAAAATTTGATATCGGATATTTTCCAAATTGTTGGGTGTTGATTCCTAAATTTTCGTGCTTTGTGTAAATTCTAGGCTGTTGGGTTAAAATAGATTAACCCCGGTTAATTAATTCAATTACCCAAGTTGATTAATTAGGTCAAATTACATGCAAATCGGGGAGGCACCAACAAATCACCAAATAAATTAAATGCAGTAGAAATTAAATTGACACAGTGATTTGTTGATAAATGGGGAAAACTTTCACAAGGCAAAAACTCCACCGAGTGAATTTAAGGACATCACTCTCAAGAATCCACTAATCAATAATCAAGTGGTTACAAGTATAAGGAATCTTACCACTACCCTAGCTTATCCCAAAATACCAACCTACAGTTGAACTTTCGTTCCAATACCCAATTGGACTTGATCTTGTAGTAGCCTTCTTTCCTTTGATGCACAAATCTCCAATCTGTGACTAACCCTTTGCATGGATCCTAGTACGTGACTAACTCCAGCAAATTGAATGATTGTTGTTGGTTGAAAAGTTCTTTATTTCATCAACAATGAAGATCAGGAAGCACTTGGTTACAAAACCCTATGGCATACAAACGCAGCAGCTTCTCACAGAGAAAATTAAGCTCTTAGTCACTGTATCCGTGTGTGATGACTCTTAAAATAAGCCTTATATATGTCTAGGGATGTGAGAGAAGAAACCCTAAACAAATACATCAGCATGGGCCGAAATTCAGATCTAGAATTTCTGAATTCGTAAAGCTCGATAGATTGAGCTAGTGTCAAGCTGGTTCCGACGTTTCAACCGCCGATTCTCTGGATTTAAGCAGTTTTTATGAATTTTCGGTTTCTGTACATATTCTAACCGGTATTAGTATCGGTTCACGGTCCCGTCTAGTTTTAAAATCCGTGGATTCATATGTAAGCCAAAAAATTCTAAAATGATTAAAACTAAATTATTAAATAAATAGTAATAATAAATTATAAAATAAATAAATAATTTTAATAAAAGAAATTACTTCAATTTATGATTGTTTAGAGTTTAGTCTTTATTGGTGTTTATCTATTTTTATATTTTAAAATTTTCTTTATACTTTATGTTAATTTCTTAATATGATATATGGAATGAGTTTAATCATTCTTATTTGGGTTATATTTAATTTATGCCATAACCAGCACAAACAATAATAAACAAAATAATTCCTCAATACTAATTTTTTCCAAGTGATAGTCTAATTGAAAAAATCAATACACTCATAAATTAAATACAATAACCAATACTGAAAATCGCAACATGCACAAAAGAGTTCAAAAATTGAGACCCAGTAGTGTTTGGCAGCCAAGAAACCAAAAGGAAAAGCTCCTTAAAAACCGAACCCTTTTGCTCCTCTACAAAGAGACCTAGTAAAAACCAATTACACAAGCCAAGTCCTAACTCCACAAAGTTGCCATCAAGCCCCAAGCAAATATCAAATTCCTAATACCCACAATGGCCAAACCCAAATCCAGTAAATCCAATCACCATTAAACCATAGAAAACAATTGAGCATTGACCCACTACCACAAGATCTCCATCACCGAAATAGAGAGATGAGAGAGAGAGAGGATCCATAATCAACAAGATTCGGCAGGCAAAAGAAAAGAAGATTAAGAGTGAAAGAAAGAGTCAGGTGAGATTAGGAAAAAGAAAAGAGAAGAGAGAGGAGAAAGAGAGAGTTAGATTTGAGTGACGGCAGCTACTAACACAGTTTGTGTTAAGGATTAAATTAATCATTTTCTGAAAGTCTTGGATGTATTTGGTATACCCAAAACCTCTGGATAGTTTATTGTATTTTACCCTTTTTTTTATAACAGTCATCACCGTAGACTTAGAGCTTATACTAGTAGACTACTGAATCATTAGTCACCCAAATCCAACAATTAGTGCACTGTTCCTTAAAGAAAAAAACTACGCCTAAAAGAATCTTGCACCCAAAAAAAAAAAAAAAAAAAAAAAATCGGTAGTTTCTATAACAATTAAACACAACAATCACGGAGGAGTCTGTGAAGATTTAACACCCAATTCCATATATTTAAGCCTAAACTTTTCTTTAGTTTACATCATAAAACTCATAGGATATTTAGATAGTCTCACTACTGGCGAAAATACCCACATAAAATTTTCTTTTTAATTTCTTATAAAGCTTATAGATTCAATGAAGGATGAAATTTCTTAAGCTCTTACCTCAAGTGTGGTGTCAGTCCTTCTCTATTTGAATATACTAAGAAGTCCTCCTACAAAAATATCTATAGTTATACACTAACTTAACTAGCTTATATACAGCTAGGGTTTCAACCTTATTTTCTAAAAACTCCTTTAGTAATACAAATTATAAAAATTGGCCCCACAAAGAGGTTTACTTAAATACGTCTCTTGTTAAGTCCTTTTTTTTTTCGGGTATTATAATATAAGTTTTGAAAATTTTGATAATTGACTCTCTTTTTTTTTAGAGAGTTTCAACCTATGGCATCTGCTCTTGATGATACCTCTTTATCATCAAACCAAGACACCAATCAGTTTTTGATGTAGGCAGGAAAACTGTACCAATCAGTTTTTGATAATTAACTTTTAGTTAGAATAAAATTTAAATTTTAAAACTTAGATGATAAACCTTTATCTAAATTAAATTATTGTTAAATCTTATCCCTTAGTCAAAAGCTTTGTAGCTTAATATCCTAATAAAATATTAATTTAATAAGATGCAACTTGAGGAAAAAAACAAAAAAACAAAGCATGGGCTGTGTGGAATTTAAGTTTAGATTTTTTTTATAATAGACTTTTAGTTTGAATGGAATTTAAATTTGTTTTAAATTATTATTATTAAATCATGCAACTTGAGGGAAAAAAATAAAACAAATGCGTGGGTTATGTGGGATTTAAGTTTAAAATTTTTTTATAATAGACTTTTAGTTTGAATATAATTTTAAAATTTTGTTTTAAATTATTTTTAAATCATGCAACTTGAGGAAAAAAAAACAAAAACAAAAACAAAATCATGGGTTGTGTGCGATTTAAGTTTAGAAAATTTTTCTGAGATGAAAGTTTGGAAATTTTTTATAATAGGCTTTTAGTTTGAATAGAATTTAATTTTGTTTTAAATTATTGTTAAATTTTTATCTCTTAGTCAAAACATGGGGCTTTTTTTTTTTTTTTTTTTTTTTTTTTTTTTTTTTTTTTTTTTTTGAGGATTGTGTGCGATTTAAGTTTAGAATTGTTACGGACATATTTGATGTAATTGGCTAATCTTTTGACAAAATGCACTTTACTTGTAATTGGATAGATCTAGGATGGGTTTAAGACTTTAAGAAACATGTTGTTCAAGTCAAGTGTTAAAGCAATGAAGATCTAACCAAGAAACAAGTGAAGAAGAGCTATTCATTAAAGCTCGACAGAATCCTTTCTATTAAGATTTAATGTTGAAGCTCGATAGAAGTTCGATACAAGCTGTTTCTGTCGAGACTTACGAAATCAGAAATTCCAAATCTGATTTCTGGCCCATGCTAAAATATTTGTAAAGGGTTTCTTTTCTCACAATTCTAGACATATATAAGGATTATTTTAAAGGTTGTCGTGCATGCAAATAGTGCTCTAGTTCATCATTCTCTTTGAAGAAGCTACTACGTCTTTACACCAAGGGTTTTGTAACCAAAGAGCTTCCTGATCTTTATTGTTGATGAAGTGAAGAACTTTGCAGCCAACATCTTCTTCAAGTTGGTGGAGTTAGTCACGTACTAGGATCCGTGCATCATTGGTTAGTCACGTACTGAGATTCGTGCATTGAACGGAAAGATTACTGCTACAATACAAGTCTAATTGGGTATTGGGGTAAAGGTTCAACTATAGGTTAGTATTTCGGGATAGGCCAAAAGGTTTGGTAAGATTCCTTATACTTGTAACCGCTTGTGATTGATAATAATGGATTCTTGGGAGTGGTAACCTTAAAATCACCCGGTGAGGTTTTGCCTCGGTGGTTTTCCCCATTCGTAAACAAATCACCTGTGTCAAATTTATTTTCCTTTACATTTAGATAATTTGGTGATTTGTTTGTGCTGCCACGCTATTGCATGAAATTTGATCTAATTAATTAACTTGGGCAATTAATTAATTAATTGCAAGGGGTCAATACATTTTTTCCCTAACAAGAATTTTTTTATAATATGCTTTTAGTTTGAATAGAATTTAAATTTGTTGAAATTTAAATGATAAAGTTTTACTAAAATTAAATAGTTGTTAAATCTGAGGAAATATATCCTAACAAAAAATATATGATTAATTTACTAATAGTGAGAGTAGTCACTTGACGTAATCACAGTTTCTAAACCCGACTTTTATTAATTAGTGAGAGTAGCCACTTGGACCACAAGTAGCTCTGTCCCTAGAGCAATTGGACCTAAGCTTTGCCCATCAAAAGATTCCTTTTTTCTTTTTCTTTTTTTTTTTCTTTTTTTTTTTTTAAATCATCATATCATATCATATATTATATAATAAAAGTTGGGCTTAGAAGCCATGGTTGCATCAAGTGTCTTGACTAAATTGCAGCAATTTTTCTAAGCTATGGTTGTGCCAAGTGGCTTCACCAAATTACAGCAAATTTTGGATAAAAACAACTTTTTAGATAGAGACAAAAATTTATATGTTCTTATCAATTTCTTCAGATAAAATAACAAAAAGTGTTTGAAGTTTGAACAAAACATGCAACATGCATCTAAGTTTCAGTTGATAGAGATAACAACTTATTTGTTATTATCTAACAATAAGTGTTTTAATATAATATGCAACATGCATTTTAGATAAAATAATAATAAGTGTTTTAACAAAACATGCAACATGCATCTAACTTTCAGTTGATAGAGACAACAACTTATTTATTCTTATCAATTTCTTTAAATAAAGTAACAATAAGTGTTTTAACAAAACATGCAACATGCATCTAAGTTTTAGTTGATAGAGATAACAACTTATTTGTTCTTATCAATTTCTTTAGATAAAATAACAATAAGTGTTTTAACAAAATATGCAACATGCATCAAATTTTTAGAAATTAGAAGTTGTGGCTGCGCCAAGTGGCTTCACTAAATTGCAGCAATGTTTTCTAAGTTGTGGTTGCGCTAAGTGGTTTCACCGCCAAATTACAGCAATATTTTTTGTTAGTTTTAGACCCCTGAAAACTCAGTTTGTTTAACCTACTTTAATATCCAAGTTGTTACTTAGGACAATTATGTAGATCTAGGTTAAACATTCATCACACATATCGCGTAGCGGAAAATATAAATAACACAAGATATGATGACCCTAAAAAACCAATGAAACAATCTAGTTTCAAGATATAAAAAATCTGGGGGGTATGATCCCAAGAGAAAAATCCACTATATCAAATAAAAGTTTACAATCAAGAATATACCATTCGTAGTAAAATTGACTAGGACTATCCAATCTACCACCACACACCCTTGGCGTGATGATCACTCCACACGTATAAGTGCTTGTGGGGTGTGAGGGGGCAAGGGCCAGGGATTAAGTCTCCAGAAGGGAGCTTCACACACATATACACTAATAGGCCAAGAATGTATTGACTCCTTGTGATAGATTAACCAATTAATTAGCCAAGTTGATTAATTAATTTGATTAACATACAATATGCGTGGTAGCACAAATAAATCACCAATTAAACTAAATATGCAGTGGAAATTAAATTGACAGGTTATTTGATTTCGAATGGGGAAAACCTACATGGCAAAAACCCCCACAGGGTGATTTTAAGGTCACCACTCCCAAGAATTCACTATTATCACAGCAAGCGGCTACAAGTAAAGAAATCTTAGTACTTTATACCAACCTACAGTTGAACCCTTACCCCAATACCCAATTGGACTTGTTCTGTAGTGACAATCTCTCATTTCAATGCATGGCTCCCAGTACGTGACTAACCAATAGATGCGTGGATCCCAGTACGCGACTTGATCACCAACTTGAGAAAGATGTTGGCTGCAAAGTTCTTCAGTTCATCACACAATGAAGATCAAGAAACTCCTTGATCACAAAACCCTAAGGTGTACAGACACAGTAACTTCTTCAAGAGAAAGATAAACTAGGGCAAATGCTGTCTCCGGTCACAATTTGCATGAACAAAACTTTGCTTCACACTCGTGCAACCTTTTACGGCCCTTAAAATAATCCTTATATATGTTTAGGGTTGTGAGAAAATAAAGCCTAAACATGTACTCACGGATTGGATGAAAATCAGCTCTATAAATCTGAGTTTCATAAATCTCAATAGATAGCCATCTATTGAGCTAGCTGTCGAGTTTTAAAATCCAGCACTTTTTCACTTGTTTCTTGGACAAACTTGCATGGTTTTAACAATTGAACTTGAAACCTTGTTCCTTGAAGTATTAAACATATCCTAAATCTACCAAATTACAAGTAAAGTGCGTTTTGTCAAAGGATTAGCCAATTCTAACTTAACATATGTTCCTAACATCAAATCACATATGTCCTAACAATCTCCTCCTTTAGCAATCCATGACAAAACTACAACAAACAAATGAAATATGAGAGAAGTCATAAATCACTCAACTCACAATCAACTGTTGAATACAATAAAATCTATCCTAACACAAACTCTTGAAAAACTTTGCAAGAAGAGAGTTTATGGCAAGTAGACTTTGACAACCTGTATTTCTGAAACACTTTAAACAAAACTTATCAAGGCATCTTAGTGTGAAACAGAAATATAAGATTGCATACAATTAATAAGAAACATGTGTATAAAGAGAGAAAAGAAACAACACATAGAGAGATAGGTGAAATAACATACATCAATATATATATATATATATATAAACCAAATATAAGTACAATGTATGTCAAATGGTCACAAGACCAATGTACAAAAGATAATGTATCTAAAATAGAAAGAAAAGATACAAAAATCCTCACTACATCCCTCATATGCACACTCCCCCTATCACAAAATCTCCTATATTAACCCTCCCCTAATGAGTATGATTACTCTCATCTCAAAACTACTTCCCCTTTTTTGTCACGAGTGACAAAGGGCAAGTACATCACTAGGTGAGCTAGCACCATCATCCTTATCAGCATCCTCACTGTCGAAGCCACCGTCACTCTCATCCTCGGACGCCGGTGGAGATGGGGAAGAAACGATAGTGAAACCACCCATGACAACTTGTCGTAGTGCGATACGACCAACATGGGTGTTCACCTGACACAACTCATCACTGAGAGTGTCAAGGTGAGCATCCATGCACACAAGCTGTGCCATGATGACGTCAAGTGTCACTCCACTTGCAGAAGATGAAGGAGCGGAGGTGGATGGAGCGGTAGAAGCTGGAGGAGCAACTGTCTCTATCCGTGGCTGCCTTGGTCAAAGCTGAGCCTCACTCCGTTTGACGGTAGCCCTATCTATGGCACTCATGACCAAGAAATAAGGGGACGCGGGAAAAGAGACAAAAAAATGGTGAAGGATCCACGTGATAGCTGAAGGAAAAATAAGCATATCACGGGTTGTCGTATTTCTATAGACATCTATAAGAGATAGAATAAAGTGAGAAAGGAAGTTGATAGAGATATCCTCTAAGAGGGATAACAAAAATCGAGCACGAGGCTCTGTGATAGTGTTATAGTGAGACAATGGATGAAGAATGAATGTCATCACCATGTTAAGGAACTTCGGACCTTTTACAAAGCCAGAGCAAGGGGTGTTTTGACGATCACCCTAAGAGGAAGGTGTCTCACAAAAGAGAGACGAGAATTTGTCTTTGGACACTGTCCTCAGACGCTTACAGCTAGGGTAGTCAGGATGCGCTACCCTAGGAATGTGTAGTACCTCGGAGACAATCTCCAGAGTAACTACAATGCGCGTACCTCGAACGTGAGAGAAGAAATGAGGTACAAAAGTATTGATTTCATGCACATTGGAGTAAAACTCCTTTATGATCACGAAAGGGCATATGACCGAGATGCCACACAGTGACTCCCAACCCCTATTGTAGATGACAGTGGGTAGCTCAGTGTCAGAAACATCTGACAGAACGACTTAGCATTCCGAATGAATGCCTCATCGTGAAAAGTTCTCCGAGAAGTCCGACTTAACCTTCTTATCACGAAACCGTACGTGAGATGGAGTGGGGTCAGAAGGAGAAGAAGAAGACGCCCCGGAACGAAGAGGGTTCTGGGACGGAGTGGATTTGCATTTAGGTGCCATAGAGTAGACTAACGCAAGAAAGAGAGAGAGAGAGGGAGAGAGAAAGAGACAATCAAAAAAGTACCAACAACATAATATAAAAGAATATAAAAGATTGAAGGTACGTATGCATGAAAATGCATGAACATGTGACATGCAAACTTAAAATACATCATGGGCTTAACCCAATCCAAACCTTCCAGCACACAACATAGCAACAAAGTAAACACACATGTAAAATGCATGAAACATTGTTATAATGCAAATGTGATGCAATGCATGATCATTTAGGATCAAATATACAAAACCCATCCCAAAAATTTAGTAAAACCTTCATTGATTTTGAAAAACCTCAAAAATTTCCAAAAACCCCAAAAGTTAGGTCAGAAATGCATGAAATGTATGATAAGATGATGAAAAGAGGATCATACCTGTGAAATATGCAAGATCAAAACCAAAGAAGGAGTGGGGAAAAGATTTGGAGTGATTTAGAGGTGATTTGGAGTTGAAGAGGCAGAATGGATCGAAAGAGATCGAGAAAAGTGAGTGAGAAATCGCGAGGATTGCTTATATAGAAACTTCATAAACCTCGATGGATCGAGAGCTATCGAGATTTAAAACGCACCTTTTAGCTATCGAAGAGCTATCGAGGATCTAACGAGAGGTGTTCACAGTAAAGATTCTCGTTGGATCGAGGTAGCTATTGAGTAGCTATCAAGAGGTCAGAAAGTTTCTCGATGGATCGAAGTAGCTATCGAGAGCTATCGAGAATGCGATAAAAAGAAGCTAAAGGGTCTCGATAGATAGCCTAGCTGTCGAGAGGTATCGAGAAGCTATCGAGATTACTTAAAAATAGTTTTTCAAAGAAGAGAAAGACACAGATATGAATGCAATCAAGCATGCTACTCAACCAAAGATCCAAATAAAATTTTAAACTCTCAAAATCATCTCTTAATCAAGAAAAATGTTAAGCACATAGATCCAAAACACACACACATACACTAAACAAGTCTAACCAATTTTATATTTCAAAAACAAGTCAAGACAGTTTAGTGAGCATATATTAACAGATGTATTTCTTGTGATGGCCAAATCACATTGTACCTGCGCATGTATCAAAAGTAGTAAAGAATATTGCGTGTTGTGTGTGAAAAACATCACAAGATTGCATAAGTGTTTACATGTTATGACGATTTGAGATATGAGAAAACTACTTTAACTCTCACACAATTATAACTGTTTGATGAGGACTGTCACTTTCGAGGCACATCCTATAACTTCCACATCTCCTAGAATACACGCTTGCAGTCATGTATAAAGCATTTTGATTCTTTTTGCTTTTCATTTTTCTTTGCATATTTTTCTTTTAAGCAAACCATGCATGGGCATATAAGAGATAGAAAAGAAATACCCAATGATGTTAAGCATTTGACATTCCACTTTTGCTATGCCGAAGCATACAAATGTCATTTCATGATTGGCGGGCAACAGTGGTGAGATGGTTATTTATGCCCTTCTCTTAAGATTTTCTAGTCCTTCCCATCAAAAAGAGTGATACGAGTGTTAAGTACAAGAGATTACTTAATCTTACTCATCACAAACACGAGCCACAAAGCTCACTCGCTTAGTTGTGCATAGAGATGCTCATTTAAGCTACAAAAGATACAAAGTTTAGAAAACTTTGTTTCATTGGCTATCCAAGGTACACAAGTACCAATGTACACAAACACACAGTGTTTTTGTATTTTTCTGATTTTTCAATTTTTTTTATATGAAAAACAAAATAAAACAAAACTGAAAAGTAAACAAACAAAAACATGTTTAACAAAGCAATGCATAAAACTAGATGCAAATGCATGAGGAAGGAGGAGAAGATGAGATCAATCCATGGAGATAACACCAATGTTTTGGCGAAGAAATTCAAACCGTTTACTATCAAGAGGTTTGGTGAACAAGTCAACCTTCTGATCATTAGTGTGAATAAATTCAAGAGTGAGCGTACCATCTTCGACAAGCTCCCAAATGAAGTGATGTCGAATCTCTATGTGTTTGGTTCGAGAATGTTGAACCGGGTTCTTAGAGATGTTGATGGCATTGGTATTGTCACAATAGATAGTGAGATGTTCTTGACAAATACCGTAATCATGGAGAAGTTTTTGTACCCATAGAAGTTGGGTACAACAGCTACCGGCAGCGATGTACTCAGCCTCTACAGTGGATAATGAGATGGAGTTCTGCTTTTTACTCATTCAAGAGACAAGATTATTACCCACATAGAAACAACCCCCCGAAGTACTCTTTCTATCATCAGCATTCCCAGCCCAGTCAGTGTCAGAATACCTAGTTAAGACATCATTTGTGTCCTTACTGTACCGCACACCAAAGTCGGCAGTAGTTTTGACATACTTTATGAGTCTTTTCAAAGCAATCATATGAGACTCTTTAGGATTAGCCTGATATCTAGCACATACTCCCACACTATAACTAATGTTAGGTCTACTAGCAGTAAGGTAAAGACGACTACCTATCATGCTTCTATAGAGAGATGAATCTACACTTTTACCTAACAAGTCAACAGTGAGTTTAACATTTGGGCTCATAGGGGTTCTAACAAAACTAGCAGATTCCAAACCAAACTTTTTCACAAGATTTCTTGCATATTTAGATTGAGATAGGAATATACCTAAATCTTATTGACGAATCTGGAAGCCAAGGAAGTGAGTTAGCTCTCCAATCATGCTCATCTCAAACTCGCCTTGCATGAGTTTTGAGAAATTATGAGCAAGTTCATCCTTAGTCGACCCAAAGATGATATCATCAACATAGACTTGAGCAATTATCAACTCGTCGTCTTCCCTTTTAATGAAGAGAGTTTGATCAACCTTTCCTCTTGTGAACCCATGCGACACCAAATATTGTGTAAGTCGATCATACCAAGCTCTAGGGGCTTGCTTTAAACCATAAAGTGCCTTCTTGAGGTACAACACATGATCCGGAAAGTGTGGATCAATGAATCCTGTGACAAAACCACAACAAACAAATGAACATATGAGAAAAGTCATAAATCACTCAACTCATATTCACTTGTTGAATACAATAAAATCTATCCTAACACAAACTCTTGAAAAACTTTGCAAGAAGAGAGTTTATGGCAAGTAGACTTTGACAACCTATATTTCTGAAACACTTTAAACAAAACTCATCAAGGCATCTTTGTGTGAAACAGAAATAATAGATTGCATACAAGTAATAAGAAGCATGTGTATAAAGGGAGAAAAGAAACAACACATGAAAGGGTAGGTGAAAGAAAAACATACATCAATATAAAGAAAGAGATAAGTACAATGTATGTCTATAAATGGTCACAAGACCTAATGTACAATAACAATGTATCTATAAAAGAAAGAAAAGAAAAGATACATAATAGCCTCACTACATCCCTCAAAACATATCAACACTCCCCCTAACAAAATGATCATATACTAACTCTCCCCCTAAGAATGACTACTCTCATATCCAAAACTACTCCCCCTTTTTGTCACGAGTGACAAAGGGTAAGAGTGTCAAGTAGACATCTCATCGGTAGAGCTAGCATCTCCATCAGCATCATCTGAAGCATCATCGTCATCACCATCATCATCATCATCCTCATCCTCAAAATCAGAAGCCACGGGAGGAGGTGGTGGAGGAGAAGCCTCAGAAGCAAAACCACCCATGGATGCCTGTCGCCGTGCAATACGACCGACACGAACATTCACCTGATACAACTCCGTAGAGAGTGTATCTTGGCGAGCATCCATGCGCTGCAGCTGCGCCATGATGTCTCCTAAAGTCACATCGCCCGAAGAAGAGGAAGGAGCGGATGTGGATGGAGTAGAACGGGATGGAGCTGAACGGGAGGGAGGAGCTGCAGAATCCATCTGCCTCGACTGAAACTGCGCCTCGCTACGTTTAACGGTAGTGTAATCTATGGCACACATGAAGGTGAAATGGTCGGAAGAGGGAAAAGGAACAGAAAAGTGGCGTCAGATCCTCGTGATAGCGGAAGGAAAGATGAGCTTTTCACGGGACGCCAAATCTAGATGAACATCAATAATAGAAAGAATGAAATGAGAAGGGAAGTCTATAGTAAGATGCTCAAGAAGAGATAACAAAAATCGAGCTCGAGGCTTTGTGATGGAGTTGTAGTGAGAGAATGGATGCAAAACGAAGGTCATTACCATGTTCATGAATCTAGGACCTTTAGCAAAAGGTCTACATGGTGTAAACTGACGCTCACCCCAATCAAAAGGGCGTTCACAGAAAGCAGTCATGAGCTCATCCTTGGACACAGTCCGCAGACGCTCACAACTAGGATAGTTAGGAAACTCTATCCTAGGGACCCGAAGCACATCCGCAACAAGTTGCGGTGTGATAGGAATGCGCATACCTCGAAAGCGAGTGAAGAAAAGAGGTACTGAACGATTAATCCCGTGCATGTTGGAGTAAAACTCCTGGATAAGCACGAGAGAACAGGTGACCGGGACATCACACAGTGACTCCCATTCCTGACTGTGAATGATAGTGGGAAGGTCAGTGTCGGCGAAGTCTGCCAAAATGACTTGGCGTTCCGAATGAACACCTCGTCTAGAAAAGTTCTCCGAGAATGCCTTGTGGGCATCATCATCACGGAACCGAAGAGAGAGAGGAGTAGAATCAGAAGATGAAGAAGCTCTGGAACGAAAAGGGTTCCGAGCTGGAGTAGATTTACGCTTAGGTGTCATAAACACGACTAACGTAAACAGAAAGAGAGGGAGAGAAAGAAAAGACAATCAAAAAAGTCCCAAGCAAATCAAATATAACTAGTATATGGAAAAAAGAGTACTTATGCATGGGAAATGCATGAACATGTGACATGCAAAAGAAATTGCATCATGGGCTCAACCCAATCCAAAACTATCAGCACACAAATAGATATCACACATCTAAATGCATGACAATACTATTATAATGCTAATGTGATGCAATGTATGAGGTTTTAAACTCATTTAAGTGAAAACCCATCCCAAAATTTCAATAATAACTCATCAATTTTGAAAAACCCCAAAAATTTTCAAAAACCCCAAAACCTAGGTTTCAAAACATGAAATGCATGAATATGAAAAGATTAGAAGCTTACCAAGTGAAGAAAAACTTGAAAAAGCTTGAAGAAACCTTGAGGAACAAAGATTGGAGTGAGATGAGATAGTTTGGGAGAGAAAACAGAGATCTATCGAGAGAGAGATCGAGAGAAATGAGGGTCGGATCGCACAAGGAAGCTGAAATAGACCCTCAGTAAATCTCGACAGATGAAGGTGTCGAGAGGTGTCGAGACATCTGTCGAGAAAGGTGTCGAGAAAATGGTCGTCGACAGCTGAAGGTATCGATGAGGTGTCGAGGAACAAACCAACAGATACAAGAACAGAAGCTCGATCAATCCACCAGGTGTCGAGAAGCTATCGAGGATCCAGGAACTTTCTTGATCGATCCACCAGGTGTCGAGAAGCTGTCGGGATTGCGATAAGAAAAAGCTGAAGAAGCTTGACAGACAGCAAGGTATCAAGGAGGTGTCGAGGAGGTGTCGATCTAGCTTTTAAAAGAGTTTTTTCGAGATGTGAAAAACACAGACATGAATGCAATCCAACATGCAACTCAACCAATGATCCAATCAACATATTAATCTCTCAAAAACATCTCTCAACAATAATTTTAAGGACATGGATCTAAAAAAAACACACACACACACACTAAACAAGTCTAACCAATTTTATATTTTAAAAACAAGTCAAGACAGTTTAGTGAGCATACATTAACACATGTAAAACCTTGTGATGGCCAAATCACATTGTACCTGCACATGTATCAAGAGTAGCAAAGAATATTGTGTGTTGTGTGTGAAAAACATTGCAAGATTGCATAAGTGTATACATGTTATGACAATTTGAGATATGAGAAAATCACTTTAACTCACACACAATCATAACTGTTTGATGGGGACTATCACCTTCGAGGTACATCCTATAACTCCCACATCTCCTAGAATACACGCTTGCAATCATTTTTAAAGCATTTTTGATCTTTTTGCTTTTGATTTTTCTTTGCGTATTTTCTTTTTAAGCAAATCATGCATGAGCATATAAGAGAGAGAAAAAAAATACCCAATGATTTTTGACATTCCAATTTTGCTATGCCTAAGCACACAAATGTCATTGACATCACACTTTTGCTATGCCGAAATATACAGATGTCATATATGATTGGCGGGCAACAGTGGTGAGATGGTTATTTATGCCTTTCTCTTAGGATTTTTTAGTCCTTCTCGTCAAAAAGAGTGATACGAGTGTTAAGTATAGGAGATAACCTAATCTTACTCATCACAAACACGAGTCACAAAGCTCACTTGCTTAGTTGTGTATAGAGATGCTCATCTAAGCTACAAGAGATACAAAGTTTAGAAAACTTTGTTTCAATGGCCATCCAACGTACACAAGTACCAATGTACACAAAACACACACTGTTTTTGTGTTTTTCTGATTTTTCATTTTTTTTTTATTTTTATATCAAAAACAAAATAAACAAAAATGAAAACAAACAAAAACATGTTGAACAAAGCAAAGCATAAAAACTAGACTGACTCAAAACAATGAAAGCAAAACACACAAAAAAAATGCACACACAAAAACAAGAAGAGAGAAAGAGAAAAGTAATAGAATCACTTGGAGCCCTTTTCCTTCCACACCCAAGAAGAACCTTTCCTTTGATTAAACCCTTGAATTGGCGATGAGGGGGAAGAATTAAAACCGTTCAAGATTGAAAAGAACATGAGGGCTTTGAGAAGATCTCCAAGGGGAGCAAGAGAGGATTGAAGCTGATTCTGGTTCCCAGATGCTATCATGTCGTTGCTTTGTTGAATGGCAAGCCACTTGTAGTAATTTGGTAGAGTATGACTGGCAGCTCCACAATGATGACAGAGATGCTGCTTCTTTTGTTTAGGCTTTTGAGAGTTAGCCTTCTTAGCCCTAGGGTTTTTAACATCTTTCTTCTCAAGCTTAAAGGGTGCTCCTAAGATAGATTTACCATTGTCTAAGTTCTCACTAACTAATTCAATTTTAATCTCATTGTTCTCAATTTTAACATTATTAGCAGGAGGAACAAAAACAATAGTACTAGTAGAAGCAATATTAGAGGAAGAAAGATCATACCCTAAACCTGTTCGATCTAAAGCAGATTTCTGAATGCTGAGCATCTCATCAAGCTTTGCACTTGAAGTCCTCTCCAATTGAGCTCTGACTTGAAACAACTCCGCTTCAAGCTTCTTGGTCTTCTCAGCCAAGAAATTGTTCTCGAACCTCAGTGCTCCAATAGTCTGATTAGCCTCATCAAACTTTGTGGAAAGCTTCTCACGGTCAAGTTCCACATCACTGAGCTTCTTGGTGGTTAGCCTATACAGCTTCTCATACTTCTTAGAAAGCTTGTACAGTTTCTCATAGGCTGTATGGATGTCATCTTGATCATCCATCTTCTCAAATTTGGATTCCACCAATTCCTCTTCTTCAACCACATCTTCAACAATCCCATCAGTAGGATTAACAGTGGCAGTGAATGCATTCAAGATTCTGTCATCCTCATTGTCGGAATCATCCTCAGGCTCGGTGTCGCTCAAGGTAGCAACAAGTGCCTTGCTCTTCCCAATACTCTTGAGATATGTAGGACACTCATGTTTTATGTGACCGAAGCCTTGACACCCAAAGCACTTAGGTCCTGTGGGAACAGTGTACTGACCACCTTCCTTAGCATCCTTCTTCCCTTTGTCTTGGCCTTTAAACTGAGAAGAGCTGGATTGCCTGCGGTCCTTGTTGAAGCCCTTTCCATTTGCGTTCTTCATAAACTTCTTGAACTGCCTGGTGATGTAGGACTTCATCTTGGAATCTTCATCATCTGAAGACTCATATGTCTCACTGCTCTTGGCCTTCAAAGTCATGCTCTTGCTTTTACCCGACTTGCCTATTCTTGTTAACCCTAGCTCGTAGGTCTGCAAGTTTCCAACCAGCTCAGTCAGAGGAATCTTGTCAATATCCTTTGATTCTTCTATTGCCGTGATCTTGGCATGGAATCTCTCGGGTAGAGATCTGAGCACTTTCCTCACAATCTTATGTTCAGGAATGGTTTCCCCAAGATTAAAGGCTGAGTTCACTATGTCCTTTAGCTTGGCATAGAACTCATCGAATGACTCATCCTCCTCTATCTTTATCTCTTCAAAGCTTGTAGTGAGCCTCTAAAACTTTGAGTCCTTGACAGCCTTAGTACCCTCATAGGTTGTCTGGAGGATGGTCCATGCTTCCTTAGCAGTTTCAGTAGAGGATATCTTCTTGAACTCCTCATTGGTGACTGCACTGAATAAAGCATTCAATGCCCTGCTGTTGAAGTTTGTCGCCTTGATCTTGGCTTCATCCCAATCAGCCAGCGCTTCCTTTGGCTTAGTCCGGCCAATCTCGACAGCTTGACACACCTTTTCATCTAAAGACTGCAAGAAAGCTCTCATGCGTACTTTCTAGTATACATAGTTAGTGCCATCAAATAAAGGAGGTATGATTAACGACTGTCCTCTATCCATGACAAACAGGGGTCAATGGATCAACACAGCAAAGATTAAACCCTAATCAGAGTGTGCCTGCTCTGATACCACTTGATAGGCCACAAACTGAATGACCCATTGTGATAGAAATTAATTAATTAATTAGCCAAGTTATTAATTAATCAATTTATCATGCAAACGCGTGGTAGTACAAACAAATCACCAATAAACTAATTATGCAGCGGAAAATAAATAACACGGTGATTTGTTTACGAATGGAGAAAACCTAATGGCAAAAACCCCACCGGATGATTTTCAGGTCACCACTCCCGAAACTCCACTATTATCACAACAAGCGGTTACAAGTAAAGGAATCCCAAGTACCTTACCAACCTATAGTTGAACCCTTACCCCAATACCCAATTGGACTTGTTCTGTAGTGACAGTTCCCCTTTTCAATGCACGGCTCCCAAGTACGTGACTAACCAATTGCGCGGATCCCAGTACGCGACTTCAATCACCAACTAAGAAGGTTGTTGGCTGCAAAATTCTTCAGTTCATCCACACGATGAAGATCAAGAAGATGCTTGGTTACAAAACCCTACGGTGCACATACACAGCAACTTTTTCAAGAGAAAGAGATGAACTAAGGCAAGAACTTTGACTCTGGTCACAATTTGCTTGAACAGAGTTTGCTCAATGCTTGTGCAACTTGTGAACTGTTTGACGGCGCTTAAAACAATCCTTTTATATGTCTAGGGTTAGGAGAAAAGAAAGCCCAAAGACATATTCACGGATCTCAAGAAAATCATATCAGAATTCTGAAATTCTTAAACCTCGACAGATAGGAGGTGTCGAGCAGCTGTCGAGCAGGTGTCGAGCACATGGGGCTTAAACAGCTTTCTTAAGCTCGATAGATGCAGCTGTCGAGCCAGCTGTCGAGCTTTAATGAATTTGCACTATCAGCTTGTTTTCTTGGACAGACTTGAAGGCTTTAACACTTGATCTTGAAACATGGTTTCTTAAAGTATTTAAACACATCCTAAATCTACCCAAATACAAGTAAAGTGCGTTTTGTCAAAGGATAAGCCAATTATATAAAATAGTGACATATGTTCCTAACAAGTGAAACACATATGTCCTAACACTTTTGGTTGAGCCACATAGATATCTTCTTTAAGGAACCCATTCAGGAAAGCAGTCTTTACATCCATTTGGTATAGCTTGAACTTCAAATGACATGCTAGGGCTAGGAGAATTCCGATAGACTCCATGCGGGCTACTGGGGCAAATGTCTCATTATAGTCTACTCCTTCCATCTGAGAATATCCTTGAGCTACAAGATGAGCCTTGTTGCAGATCACATTACCCTCCTCATCAGTCTTATTACAAAATATCCACTTTGTGCCGATGATGTGCTCACCCTCCGGTCTAGGTACTAGAGTCCAAACACCATTCCTCTAAAACTGAAGTAGTTCATCATGCATAACTTCAACCCAGCTTTCATCCTGAAGAGCTTCCTCAACTTTAGTGGGTTCAACTTGCGACAAGTAACAAGAATAAGACACAAAGTTAGCAACACATTTATCAACTGTACGCTTCCTTAGTGTAAGTTCATTCATGTTTCCCACAATAACTTCAGGAGGATGCATTCAATGTGATCCTGGAGGAAGGTCATTTCTCTTCATGGGTTTCAGGATCAGGTGAAGTAGATATGTCTGCTGAATCTTCTACAACACTTGGAGTATCGGGAGTACTAAGGGATACGGGCTCTTGTTTAACAATTTCTTGAACTTCCCTGGGCTCGGGAGGAAGAATCTCTTTGGGGATTTCCTCACTAAATTTCTCAGAACCAAAATCCAAAGATTCATCAATAACAACATTTACTGTTTCCATTACCTTCATGGTTCTTTTTTTGTATACCCGATAAGCCTTGCTTGTAGAGGAATATCCCAGAAATATTCCTTCATTACTTCGGGTGCCAAATTTCCCCACATTCTCTCTATCCTTGAGAATGAAACAAGTACTTCCAAAAATTCTGAAATACTTCACATTTGACTTTCTTCCTTTCCATAACTCATATGGAGTCTTCTTGGTGCCGAGTCTAAAGTATACCCTATTTACCGTATGACATGCAGTGTTAACAGCTCCTCCCCACAAATTTCTAGCCACATCCTTGTTGTGCAACATGGCTCTAGCCATCTCTTGAATAACCTTGTTCTTCCTTTCTACTACACCATTCTGTTGAGGAGTAATAGGAGCAGAGAATTCTTGAGATATTCCTAATCTCATGCAAAAGGACT
Organism: Quercus tomentella; assembly: GCA_028535165.1. Lineage (NCBI taxonomy): Eukaryota > Viridiplantae > Streptophyta > Magnoliopsida > Fagales > Fagaceae > Quercus > Quercus tomentella. The sequence goes on along the minus strand of JAPQVY010000023.1, from coordinate 30,984,564 downwards.
CCATATATGAGTTCTCGAATTCCTTACCATGATCACTTTGAATTCGATCAATTTTCAGGCTCTTTTCATTCTGCAATCTTGTGCACAAGGCTTTAATGTGCTCAGAAGCATCAGACTTGGATCATAGGAGGATGACCTAAGTGTACCTAGTGAAGTCGTCTACCACAACCATGATGTATCTTTTTCCACCAAGAGACTCGGTTCTAGTTGGACCTATAAGATCCAGATGTAGTAGCTCCAATGGTCTGGATGTAGTAGATGTCTGAGTGCCCGAATGTTTAGCTTTTGTCTGTTCCCAAGCTGACATGGTCCACATACCACATTGCTCAATCTACTAAGCTTTGGTATCCCCAAAACTGACTCATGCTTAAATACAATTGAAAGATGTATGTAACTAGCATGTCCTATCCTTTGGTGCCATAGATCTTCATTTGGTAAACGAATGCTATTGCACATAATATCAGCACTAGGAACCAAGCCATAACAATTGTCTAAAGTGCGAACACCACTTATGAGTTTCTTTTCAGACTCATCCATGATAAGGTATTTTCCCTTTGAGAATAGTACCACGAAGTCTTGATCACATATTTGACTTATGCTCAACAGGTTCACTCTCAGACCTTCTACATATAGAACATTTACAATGTCTAGCGGTCCAGGTAGAGAGATGATTCCCTTTCCTTTAATCTATGATTTGCTCCCATCACCAAAAGTGACATTACCACCTTTCTTTGACTTGAAAACCTTGAAGAGAGATCGGTCTCCAGTCATGTGTCTTGAGCAACCGCTGTCAAGGTACCACAAACACATGTCCATAACCTTAAATGCGGACTTCATCATGAAGCACACTTCGTGCTTAGATGATAGATTAGTGGGAATGGTGTTTTCTCTCATCTGCCTTTTATGAACTAAACCTTTAACTTTCACTCTTCTCAGACGAACTCCTTTGCATATTTTCATTCTGAGACAGTTTAGTTTCTTTTTTGTCAAGCTGAGATCTTTTCCAATAGTCATCATAATAGAATTCAAATAACTTTTACACTTGCATTTTCTGATACACTCAAATAAGTAAAGATTAGAAAAACAAGATGTATTTGAAAACAAAGATCTCTTCAAGCCAGTTGCAACCATGACAACAGGGGTCAATGAATCACACAACAAAGATTAAAAACCTAATCAGAGTGTGCCTGCTCTGATACCACTTGATAGGCTAAGAATGTAGTGACCCCTTGTGATAGATTAACCAATTAATTATCCAAGTTGATTAATTAATCTGATTAACATACAATATGCATGGCATCATAAACAAATCACCAATTAAACTAAATATGCAGTAGAAATTAAATTGACACGGTGATTTGTTTTCGAATGGGGAAAACCTACACGTCAAAACCCACTCTCAAGAATTCACTATTATCACAACAAGCGGTTACAAGTAAAGGAATCCCAATACCTTATACCAACCTACAGTTGAACCCTTATCCCAATACTCAATTGGACTTATTCTGTAGTGACAATCTCTCCTTTCAATGCATGGCTCTCAGTACGTGACTAACCAATAGATGCACGGATCCAGTACGCAACTTGATCACCAACTTGAGAAAGATGTTAGTTACAAAGTTCTTCAGTTCATCACACGATGAAGATCAAGAAGCTCCTTGGTCACAAAACCCTAAGATGTACAAACACAACAGCTTCTTTAAGAGAAAGATGAATTAGGGAAAATTCTGTTTCCGGTCACAATTTGCATGAACAAAACTTTGCTTGAACAAAACTTTGCTTCACACTCGTGCAACCTTTTACGGCCCATAAAATAATCCTTATATATGTTTAGGATTGTGAGAAAAGAAAGCCTAAACATTTACTCACGGATTGGATGAAAATCAGCTTTGAAAAACTAAGTTTCATAAATCTCGATAGATAGCCATCTATCGAGCTAGCTATCGAGCTTTAAAATCCAGCACTTTCTCACTTGTTTCTTGGATAGACTTGCATGGCTTTAACACTTGAAGTTGAAACCTTGGTCCTTGAAGTATTAAACACATCCTAGATCTACCCAATTACAAGTAAAGTGAGTTTTGTCAAAGGATTAGCTAATTCTAACTTGACATATGTTCCTAACATCAAATCACATATGTCCTAACATGCACATAGATTAAGCTAGAGTAAAATTTATATCTTGTATCAACAAAAAAAAAAAAAAAAAATTAAGATTATCCAATCTAGCTCAAAACTCCTCAGACTTCTTTGATGTGTATCTACTCTAACATAAACCTCTAGTTCAAATCTTTGATCTTCAGTGTACTTGATAGCTGAAACTTGGCTGCAACTTTATTCCACCGGTTCTAGCAATGAATGTGATCTCTAGTAAATGCTTGAAAGAGTAGAAGGTATAATAACCATGAAAAAACCATGAAAGCTAAACAATGTTGTTGGGTCTATTTTTACCATCGCAAGGTTAGGTCTAATGTTCAGTCTGTGGCAAATCCTTTACTTTTTTTTATTTTTTATTTTTTAACTTATAAACTTGTAAGTGTTGTAACATATATTTGTAAAGATCCATAATAAAATAGACGGGCTTCTATCAAATAAATAAATCTATAAATATGAATATATATATATATACACACACACACACTTTCAAATTCATGAATATATAATTTTTTTAAAAATAGCGATAATTCTGAAACGGTACACCGGTATTGACCAATACCAAAATATTTTGTTTCTTTGACTAAACCGAAACGGCTTCCAGCACGATATTGACTCCCTTGATTAAAACACTTATTATTACTTTATCAAAAGAAATTGATAAGAACAAATAAGTAGTTGTCTTTATCAACTGAAACTTAGATGCATGTTGCATGTTTTGTTAAAATACTTACTGTTATTTTATCTAAAAATGCATGTTGCATGTTTTGTTAAAACACTTATTGTTATTTTTTCTAAAGAAATTGATAAGAACAAATAAGTTGTTGTCTCTATCTAAAAAAATGTTTTTATCCAAAATGTTAGGTTCTAAATATTTAGATATAAATGTTTAGGTTCTAAATACTTTATGTGTTGGCAAACCGAGTACATAAACTTGTCTAGGAATAGATCTTAGTATCTATGAAGTGTTTTAGACATTGCTCAAAGTGCTACAAGTCAGAATTCAAAAACATACAAGTTGTAGAAAGAAGCATTGAAAATCTGAAGAGCTCGATCGATTGAGAGAAAGGCTTGACCGATCGAACCGCGATCTGCAGATTTTATTTAAGGCCTGTTAGCCCGCAAAACGTTTGGGGTTTTAGTGCAAACCTACATGGTATATAAGGAAAACCCTAAACCATGTTTTTCAAGTCTTAAAGAGATACTCTTTTGAGATCTAAGAGGTTATTATACCTTCTACTCTTTCAAGCATCTACTAGAGATCACACTCATATTGCTAGAACTGGTGGAATAAAGTTGTAGCCAAGCTTCAGCTATCAAGTACACTGAAGATCAAAGATGTGAACTAGAGGTTCATGTTGAAGCAGATCCACATTAAAGAAGTTTGAGGAGTTCAAAGCTAGATTGGATAATCTTAGTTTTTTTTTTTTTTTTTTTTTTTTTTTCAAGATAGAAATTCTACTCTAGCTTAATCTGAGTATATGTGTGTGAAGCTCCCTCTTGGAGACTTGAACCCTGACCCTTGCCCCCTTACACCCCACAAGCACTTATACTTGTGGAGTGGTTATCGTGCCAAAGGTGCGCGGTGATAGTGTTGGGAAATTTAGACCCCGGTTGATAGAATTAATAAGTTTTAAACCCAAGTTGTTAATTAGATTTATTATGAATAAACCTTGTTAAAACAAACAAACATCAATATCATGCATAGGGGAAAAGTAAAAAAGATAAGATATGATGGCCCAAGAAAACCAATGAAACAAACTAGTTTCACAGTAAAAAACCTGGGGGGAAACCTTCCCAAAAAGCAATTCACTATACTAAAGAGAAGTTTCAGATTTAGTACAAAACATTTGTCCTTGGACTCTACAATCCCTGTAGATGAACTTACAGTAGAAACCTTCTACTGCTTTAGAACCTCTGAACTCTTCAATACATGAACACCACTTTTTTTGCACGAATCCCAGTACGTGACTAATCAATGATGCACGGATTCCAGTACGCAACTAACTCCTAGCAACTTGAAGAAGATGTTGTTGGCTACAAAGTTCTTCACTTCATCAACAACCCTTAAAAAAAATTTTGAAAACAACCTCAGTTTTTTTTATGCCAATAAAATTAAATTTTGCTCCATAATCAAGAAGCATTTGGTTACAAAACCCTAAGGCACAAAAGATGCAGTAACTTCTTGCAGAGAGAATAAGGCACTAGGCCACTTTCTGCATGTGTTCTCTATGTATAACGGCCTTTAAACTAAGCCTTATATATGTCTAGGGTTGTGAGAAAAGAAACCCTACACATACATGTCAGCATAAGCCGAAAATCAGATCTGGAAATTTTGATTTCATAGATCTCGACAGATTCAGCTTCTGTCAAGCTTCATTCTTAAGTCTCGATAAATACTATTTCTGTCGAGGTATCTGTCGAGCTTTAATGAACAGCTTTTCTTCACTTGTTTCTTGGTCCAATCTTCATGGCTTTAATACTTGGCTTGAACAACATGTTTCTTGAAGTACTAAACCCATCCTAGATTTACCTAATTACAAGTAAAGTGCATTTTGTCAAAGGATTAGCCAATTACATAAAATATGCCCCTAACAAATAGATAGAATAATCTTAGTTAAGTTTACTACGAATGGTATATTCTTGACTGTAAACTTTTTTTTGATATAGTGGATTGTTCTCTTGGGATCATACCCCCGAGGTTTTTTTTTTTTAATCTTGAAACTGGATTGTTTCATTGGTTTTTCTGAGTTATCATATCTTGTGTTATTTATGTGAGTACCCAAAGTATGGCAATTGGGCCTGACCTCGACTTGGGCTTAAAATCTATTTGTTTTGTGGGTTTTTGGGTTTCCTACTGTGGGTGGTCCTATGCTCGGCAGCCTGAATACAACCCGGTTTACTTAAACCTTTCTCTCTACCTCACAGAATTACTCTCTTAGAGTGACTATCCTTTTCTCTTAACCTTCTATCCAGAATTGCCAATCCCTTCTTCCTCATCAACTTCTCTTATTTATAGGCTAAGGTAACTGGGGGTGTTATGATTACTCTCCCTTACTAGTGCAGATGGGGGTCCAATTCCATTGTCTTTAGGTGGGTGTTTAGGTGGATGAGGTGGTAGTGGCATCGGAATTGATACCCACCTCTTGAAGTCCGCTTGGCAATGAGATTTCCACGGACGCAGTCGGGTGGCTGGGCACAGAATGTACCCGAGCAATAACTCTGCCGACCAGGCTAAAAATGATCGGAAGAGGTTTGCTTGGGGTATTCAAGCTAGTGTGGTCTTATTTTAGCTCTTGGGCCTAAATTAGGCCCTGGGGTGTCTGGGCCGAGGTTCAAGGTCCAAGAATGGGGACAGGATCATATGATGTACCGTAAGGCTTAGGCTTGAGTAATGTAGGGCCCGGGGGCCAGCCTCGTACAATAGCCTTCCCTTGATTCGTTCTTGGAAGCCGGGAACGAATCAAGGATAGTCTGGCAGTGGAGGTGATCCCCGAGAATCTTAATCGTCAGTTGTTAAGTGAACCGGATGTCCATTAATGCTCTCTTAAAAGAAGCATCGTGCCAGGTTGTCACATCCATCAGTAATTATAACCTGTCGGTTTGCGAACCGTCTGACGATTCGTGAACCGAGCCCACGCATATGGGGGTTACCAAAGGGAGCGGAAGAGTTTTCCCGCCTCTCCCCCATTTAATGCTTTCACTCCTATCTGGTCCTTATAAATAGTCCCCTATGTTTTTCCATATCACTTTTTACATCCTTTCTCCTTCACTTTCTTCTCTGCTGAGCATCCTCCTCCTGTGCAAAAAACACTCCATTCTAGATCATCACTCTCTAGAGCCCAAAGTAAGTTCTCTTTTCCCTTTCTTCCTTTCAAATTTTTCTTCGCTTCATAGCTTAGGGATGGGATACTCTCATCTTCTTGCACCTGGGACTACCTTGGCCAATTTTAGAGAGGCTTATGGCGTCCCAGAGGATATCGATATTGCTTACTGCCATGAGGGCGACATTGCTCTCAATAGGGGCTTTGGTCCAAATGTGGCATTCTTTCCTTTAATGGCTATACTAGAAGGTGAGGTTAGGTTCCCCGTAGATCCTCTCGTAGTAGGTACCCTTAGGTTCTATGGTCTATGCCCCGACCAACTACCCCCAAATTTTTATAAAGCTGTGAGCTGTGTCAATAGGTTAAATCAAATATTCGACTTACAACTGAATCACCATGACATCAATTTTATGTATAGTCTATGCGGCAATATTAGGTCGGACTATTATTTAAAGACTAGGGATATGAAGGTACGGCTTATATCATGTCTGCCTGATTCGAATAGAAACTCAGCAGGAGAACTTGTCCGGGTGAGCGGCAACTGGCTCGCCGATGAGCTCCCATGTCTACTATCGCCACGCGATGTTGGTCGGTACTGAGCATCTATACTTCTTAATTACGATTTATCCTTGCTTAAATAGATACTAACCCGCTTTCGTGTTATTTTGACGCAGAAAGCAAAAGGTTCAGGCCCGATCTTAGGGTAGTGCACGTGAAGGACTTAAATTTCGTGCTTCGGTTCGAAATATTTGTGCATTCTGACGGGCAGCTCCGGGCTTCGCACTTGATCCTCGACTGCAATACTGTCTACACTACCTAGTAGCCCTTCGGCCCGGCTCTGTTGGTGGACAGCCCATTGCTGTCATACATTGACATTCGGCACGCCAACTTCCTTCTACCCTCCCTGACGGTTGGTGAAGCTCGAGACTTAGGACCTAGATACATTACCGCAGAAGACCTTGCGCCGGTGAGGGATGAATCAGCCAAACTTGTGTCTCGGAGCCAGAGAGTCCACGTACCTGTTAAGGAGCCTGAAGCTCCAGAGTAAGTTGCTGAGCTGACAACAGCCGAGTCAGTACATTCCTCGAAAGCCGAATCCGATTCCGACACAGAAATGGTGACGAGATGGACATTGACTGTTAACCGGTTTATGGCTAGTGCCTGACAAGCAGCCCGACAACAAGAACCCCAAGGCGGTGATCCGAATCCCCCTCTTCCTCCCCCTAGTAGCTCTCGAAAGAGACAGCGTACAATCGAGCAACCCTCCACAGGTGCAAGGGACGCACCGTCAAGGACTCCCCCCCGAGCCTTTGATGGGCTTACCATTCGTGAATCCCGTAGGGATGCTCAGCCAACCGCCCAGATAGGGTCTTATGTAGCCTCCTCTTCACAGCAGGATCCTGGTTGGCAGCCCACCTATACGCTCGATGGTGAGCCGTTGCTGGTAACTGCTGGCGTGAGGGTGTGGGCGTAGGGGGAGGGGGGCAAGTGGCCCAAAGTCTGGTCCAGGGACTACTACTGCCAAGAGACATCCATTTCTTCGTGGGCGCGAATGACAAGTCGTTGGCCAAGCGGTTACAGTGGCATATTATAGCGATAATACACCTTCTTGCTCTTCTTCTATTTACCACAAAACGTGCGTATTCTCCTTTTCTTTACAGTTGTGGCTTTTGTGCAATCAGGCCGCGCAGCTAACCCATCTTATTGACAGGAGACTGAGGGAGGCCACTAAGGACACCGAACGAGAGAAGGCCTTCAAAGATGTAGCCAAGGCCACAGCGAAGGACCAAAAAAAGGCTACCGAGGCTTCTGAGAAGAGGGCGCAAGCTTCGGAGAAGGCTCGAGGGCTGGTAGAGAAAGGGCAGGCAGAGTTGAAGATGAAGCTTGGGGGGATCGAGCTCAAGCTTGTGGAGGCGAAAAGCTTGAATCTCGCGCAAGCTGATGAGATTGCCGACCTGAAGGCGGCTTTGGAGGCTTGCAAGAACAAATGGTATAATGAGGGCTTTGCTGACGCGAGAAACTTCGTGGAGCCTGTCATCCGCCAAGCTCAGAGGCTCGCGTTCGGGGAGGAGTGGTTGGCTGCCCTGCAAGCAGCGGGGGTTCCTGAGGATTCTCCATTAAGGAATCCCAATCAAAACCCTTTCCCAGACTATGCTCTCCCAGTCCAGAATCCCCCTAACACCGATAAGGAAGAAGAAATAGCCAGCATGAGGGACTTGGTACGGGAAATTGACTCCCATGTGGAGTTAGTTGACTTGAAGTCACCGGCGGCCTTCGAGCTAGCAATCACCTTGAGGGCGCCCAAACCTAGCCTCCCATAATAGCTCAACCATCCAAAGGTATACCCGGCCAGCCTACTGGAGACACAGCCTTCCTTCTGACCAGCGATCCTGCCGTTTGAAGCTTATGCCTTTGATCAGCTTTCATTATCCCCCCCCCCCCCATTTTTTTCATCTTTGTTTACTTTTATTTCATTCATTTGGTTTGCCTAAGTCACCGAGTTGTGGTGACGGAACAATGGTTTAACTCTTAATTACCTAAGTTTTATTTGCCTATAGTCACCTGGCTGTGGTGACAAAACATTGGTTTACTTTTTCTTTGCTTGTTTTAATTATGCTTATGAATGCTTGTTATTAAGTTATTACTTTAGTCACACTTTTTTATTGTATCTCTCCTTTATATACACACATATTCCAAATGATCGGGTAATTTAATCTCAGTTTGCTTCTGATCGGCAATTGAAACTGCTCCCTTATTTGTCTTCAAATGGCCAGGTAACACCTATGTATCCGTGGTGGCCGGGACTGGCCTAGGATAGATCACCTTTGTCTAGAAAGAATTGGCTTCTTGGCGACAATAACTAAACTTGTCATACGTTGAATCTTTAGGAGGACGTAGGATAATTACCTTTCCCGTGATGTGAGTTGTATCCGCGAGATTGGTTTTATGTGATTCTTGGACTTAGTGTAAAATTCCCTCCCGTCCGGGGGTGAAGACCTAACCGGGAGGAGGATTGCCGTTAGAAATTAGAATTAGGTTTCCACCCACTTGGTGTTAAGAAATGACTCGAGGACAAGTTTTGGTCCTTGGAATAATTTAACATAAGGTTTTCACCTGCCCGGTGATAAAATTAACCCGGGGACAGGCTTCTATCCTTAGAGTGGTTTAGTGCAAGGTTTCCACCTGTTCGGTGATGAAAATCGACCCGAAGACAGTCTTCTGTCCTTAGAATAATTTAGTGCAAGGTTCCCACCTGCTCGGTGATGAAAATTGACCCGAGGACATGCTTCTATCCTTAGAATAACTTAGTGCAAGGTTTCTACCTGCTCGGTGTTGAAAATCGAACCAAGGAAAGGCTTCTGTCCTTAGAATAATTTAGTGCAAAGTTTCCACTTGCTCGGTGATGAAAATCGACCTGAGGACAGGCTTCTGTCCTTAGAATAATTTAGTGCAAGGTTTCCACCTACTCGGTGTTGAAAATTGAACCGAGGACAGGCTTCTGTCCTTAGAATAATTTAGTGCATCGATGTTGAAAATCGAACCGAGGATAGGCTTCTGTGCTTAGAATAATTTAGTGCAAGGTTCCACCTGCTCGATGTTGAAAATCGAACCGAGGACAAGCTTCTGTCCTTAGAATAATTTAGTGCAAGGTTTTCACCTGCTCGGTGATGAAAATCGACTTGAGGACAATCTTCTGTCCTTAGAATAATTTAGTGCAAGGTTTCCACCTGCTCGGTGATGAAAGTCAACCTGAGGACAGGCTTCTGTCCTTAGAATAATCTACCCTAGCCTTTTCCGCGTATGTTGACCGGGGCTAATGAGTTTGCAACGATGGAATTAAAAGCATTGTTATTAATACCATTTCGACGTATCGTTTCAGGGTGTTTCAGAGTTCTTAAAAAATAATTTATATATATTCTTGTAGAACATAAAATTGTCAATTCTAATAAATAAATGACTAAATATCAAATAATACAAATCATTTTGTCTTAACTCCTAAGTTTTAAACATCAATAACTTGAAATATAACATCAATTTAACATCACACAATAAGAAGATTACAAGACAATAACTAAATGTCAAATAATACAAGATTTACTCCTCCTCCTCATCATCATCCATGAGAGAAGGATCAAATTCATCACCAAAAGAACTCCCAAAAGAACTCCCAAATATAACTCTTTTTTTTAAAAAAAATAATAGGCCAAATCCGGTACCGGCCGAAATTTGCATCTCGGCCGGAATGGATTGAAACGGCCCGAAATTTGACCCGAGGTGGAACGTGGGGGTATTCCGGTACCAGTTTGCATACCGGTACGAAAAATTTCGGCCGTTCCGGCCGGAACGGAACGGAATCAATAACAATGATTAAAAGTACAAATGCACCTGCATGGATAAACATCACTTTTGCATTAATTAACAACACGCACACATAACATTACACTTAATATGTACCCCCGTGGACTGATAGTTTAGTCGTAAAATTTCTTTAGATTGTGGGCATTCCACGGCTGGGGGAAAGGTCTCTCGTCTAAATCCTCCAAGTAATACACCCCCGCGCCTGCAATGGAGGTAACTCTATATGGTCCCTCCCAAGTTGGTGCTAACTTCCCTACGTTGATGTCCCGTGTATTCCCCACTACTCTCCGAAGTACTAAATCCCCCACTCCAAACTCCCTTTCCTCACGTTCTCGTTGTATCTCTGGGCAAGTTTTTGCTGATACTCTACCAGCTGTATAGTCGCTGATTCCCAGTGTTCTTCCAACAGGTTCAACTGTTTCACCATCAACTCTGAATTCTCGGCGGGGTCAAATCTTGAAACTCGGGCACTGCACAAGTTCACCTCTACCGGTATGACTGCTTCTGCTCCATATGTTAGAGAAAAAGGGGTTTCCCCCGTGGACCTCCTCAGAGTTGTTTGGTATGCCCACAGAACATTAGGCAACTCCTCCGCCCATTTGCCTTTAGAACCTTCTAACCTCCTTTTTAACCCATTCACAATAGCTTTATTTGTAGCCTCGGCTTGACCGTTGCTCTGCGGATATGCTGTGGTGGAATACCAGTTTGTAATGCCGAGGTCAATGCAATACTCGCGGAAAGCTCTATTGTCGAACTGTAACCTGTTTTCTGACACTAACGACTCTGGTACCCCAAACCGTGTCACTATGTTCCTCCATACAAACTTCTTAACATCCACATCCCGAATGTTTGCCAACGCCTCCGCCTCCACCCATTTGGTGAAATAGTCCAAAGCCACTAGGACAAATCTTCGATTTCCCGTAGCTCGAGGAAATGGACCAACGATATCCAGCCCCCACTACGCAAAGGGCCAAAGGTTAACAATGGGGTTTAAGTTTCCTGCTGGTTGGTGGATCATTGGGGCATGCTTTAGACATTGCTCACATTTCTGTGCGTACTCAGTAGCATCCTTTTGCATATGCGGCCACCAAAATCCCTGGGTCATTGCTCGGTGGGCTAACGAATGTCCCCCTACGTGACTGCCACACACTCCCTCATGCAGCTCGGCCAGGAGTTCTTCAACCTTGCTAGGGTGCAAGCATTTTAGGTAGGGCCCGTCAAAAGATCTTCGATACAGCTTTCAATCAGTTGATAGCCAATACCGTGCTGCCGTCTGGCGTACTTTTTCTGCTTCTTTTTCATCTGATGGCACTCAATCTTTGGCTAGAAAATCAATAATTGGGTCCATCCAACACGATCCAACTGTTGTTACCATCGAAACATTAACCCCTACATGGATGCTCGCTCTACTACCACTTCCACTTTTATTAGTCGGGGTATTTCCTCGGCTAAGGATGACGCTAGGGTAGCCAAGGAATTAGCATGCCGATTCTGCCCTCGGGCTACCTGAATCACCCTAACTTTCTGGAAATGGCCTATCGTTTGTTTCACCAACTGTAAATACTCCATCATCTGGGGGTCCTTGGCCTCAAAGCTTCTCTACACTTGATTGACTACTAATTGGGAGTCTGAGTAGATTTCTACCTCTTTGGCGCCTAGATCAGAAATAACTCTCAACCCGGCAAGCAGGGCTTCATATTCGGCTTTGTTATTAAAGGCCTTAATGCCCAATCTAAAGGAATGCTCTAGTTTTATTCCTTCTGGTGTGATAACTATGATTCCAGCCTCAGCTCCTGATGCGCTAGATGCACCGTCCGTAAACACCTTCCATGGGACCACTTCTACAGAGCAAACCATCTCATCCCCTTTCCTCGGGGAGAACTCTGCAACGAAATCGGCAAGTATTTGGCCATTTACCGAGCTTCTAGTCCTATACCTAATATCAAAGGAACCCAGCCGAGTCCCCCATTTGGCTATTCTTCCCATGAAATCGGATCTCTTAAGTAACAACTATAGAGGATATCCAATCAATACGTAAACCGTATGAGCTTGGAAGTATTAGGGTAACTTCCTTGTGGCATGAACTAACGCCAACACCAACTTCTATAAAGGCAGATACCTCGTCTCGGCGTCAACCAAGGTTTTGCTGATGTAGTATATAGGCTGTTGCAAACCTTGGTCTCTCAGCAATACGGCGCTCACAGCATGTTCAGATACCGAGAGGTACATGTATAAGTCTTCTCCAGGCTCTGGGGCCGTCAGCATAGGGGCCCGTGTTAAATACTCTTTCAAATCCTGAAAAGCCCTTTCACACTCCTTGTCCTATTGAAATCCCTTTCACTTCTTTAGAAGCTGGTAGAACGGACGACACCGATCAGCAAATGTGGAAATAAACCGGTTAAGGGCGGCTAACATACCGGTCAGTATTTGAACTTCCTTCGGATTGCTTGGTGGTTTAAGGCATTTTACTGCTGCGATCTGATCGTGGTTAACTTCTATCCCTCTGTTGGTGATCAAATATCCTAAGAACTTGCCAGCCCTACTCTAAAAACACACTTATCAGCGTTAAGGCGCAGCTTGTGTCTTCGGAGCACTTCAAACACCTCCTTGAGATCGTCAACATGCTGCACTTCTTGTTTACTTTTTACCACCATATCATCAATGTATACCTCGACAGTGCGCCCGATCTGGTCCCTAAACATTCTCGTCATCATACGCTGACATGTGGCCCCGGCATTCTTTAACCCAAATGGCATTACGGTATAATGATAGTTAGTGTTAGGGGAAATAAACGTCGTCTTCTCCTGGTCCTCGATAGCCAGGGTGATTTGGTGATAACCCTGAAAGGCATCTAGAAAGCTCATCCTCGGGTGTCCATAGGTGGCATCTACTAGCTGATCAATCTTCGGCATGGGAAAAGGATCCTTAGGGCATGCTCGGTTCAGGTCAGTGAAGTCGATGCAAACCCTCCACTTGTCGTTCTTTTGAACCACCACGGTATTTGCAAGCCACTCCGGAAATAATATCTCCCGTATTGCCCCAGCTTCCTTCAATTTCATAACTTCCTGCCTAACGGCTTCGACGTGTTCCTTAACCGATCTCCTCGGCTTCTGCTTCTTAGGAGGATATGATGGGTCCATATTAAGCTTGTGAACTATGAATTCAGGATCCACCCCGGGCACCTCATATGGGCTCCAAGCGAACACATCTATATTTTGCATAAGAAGATGTAATACCTCCACCCTATCCTTATCTCCCATGCTTGCCCCTACTTGAAAACATTTATCAACATCTAGTAATATTCTTATTTTGACTAATTCCTCGGCGCAACTAGCCCCCAATCCCTCTTGGGGCTCCTGTAATTGCTATAAAGGGGCCTCCTCGGATGTTTCCTTCTGCTTGGCCTGTTTGTGCTTCCAATCAACCACGGCCACTAAACATTGTCTGGCCACTTGCTGGCTTCCCCTCACGACAGCGATGCCCTGCTCGGTACAGAACTTAACCTTCATGTACAGGGTGTACAGGATTGCCCCCATCGCATGGATCCACGGCCTTCCCAGGATTGCCGTATAAAGAGAGAACGAGGCGACCACTATAAACGTTACTACTACTTCCTTTCCTTCCATATTCACGAGAAGGGAAATTTGTTCCTCGAGAATCACCACCTGGCCATCAAACCCGACCAGGGGCGTATTGTATTTCAAAAGGTCTTCGTCCTTCAATCCGAACCCTTTAAACAAGTCCGGATACATCACATTCGCCTCACTCCCTTGGTCTACCATCACCCTCTTCACTATGAATCCGTTTATTCTAGCTGTCACCACCAAAGTATCATCATGCGGCTGAATTGTTCCTTCCAAGTCATTGTCATTGAAAGCAATGGGCTCTCGTATGAACTTCATCTTTTTCCCAGACAGTTTCTTACCTGAGCAGTCTTCTATTGGTACTATAGCCAACACACATTTCCTTCTGGTCACAGTAGTGCCCCCCGTGGCAACGTGGATGACCTCGATCACTCCTAATGGGGGTGGGAGAGGATTCCCCCTCTGCTGTGCACCCTGCCCGGCACCTCGGTTTCCTGAATCCACTACAAACTCCTTCAAATACCCCGCTTTCACTAACTACCCAAGATGATCTTTCAATACCCGGCACTGCTCGGTGGTGTGCCCCTTATCTCTATGGTAAGTGCAGTACAAGTTCTGGTTTCTTTTGGACGGGTCACCCCCCATCTTGTTCGACTACCGGAAGTATGGCTCGTTCTTAATTCAATCTACGATCCTGTGCACCGACTCTGTTAGGACATATGTGGTTCACATGTTAAGAACATATGTCATGATTTTATGTAATTGGCTTATCCTTTGACAAAACGCACTTTACTTGTATTTGGGTAGATTTAGGATTTCTTTAAATACTTCAAGAAACCATATTTCAAGATCAAGTATTGAAGCTTTCAAGTCTGTTCAAGAAAACAAGTTCAGAGTGCAAAATCATTAAAGCTCAACAACTGCATCTATCGAGCTTAAGGAAGCTGTTCTACATTTGGTGTTCTCGACACCTTCTCCACAGCTGCTCGACACCTTCTATCTGTCGAGGTTTAAGATTTTCAGAATTTCAATCTGATTTTCTTGGGATCCGTGAATTTGTCTTTGGGCCTTCTTTTCTCCTAACCCTAGACATATAAAAGGATCAGTTTAAGGGTCGTCAAACAGTTCACAGGTTGCACAAGCTTTGAGCAAACTCTGTTCAAGCAAATTGTGACCGGAGACGAAGTTCTTGCCCTAGTTCATCTCTTTCTCTTAAAGAAGTTGCTGTGTATGTGCATCGTAGGGTTTTGTGACCAAGCATCTTCTTGATCTTCATCGTGTGGATGAACTGAAAAACTTTACAACCAACAACCTTCTTAGTTGGTGATTGAAGTCGCGTACTGGGATCCGCGCAATTGGTTAGTCACGTACTTGGGGAGTCGTGCATCGAAAGGGGAACTATCACTACAGAACAAGTCCAATTGGGTATTGGGGTAAGGGTTCAACTGTAGGTTGGTAAGGTACTTGGATTCCTTTACTTGTAACCGCTTGTTGTGATAATAGTGGAGTTTCGGGAGTGGTGACCTGAAAATCACCCGGTGGGGTTTTTGCCGTTAGGTTTTCCCTATTCGTAAACAAATCACCGTGCTATTTATTTTCCGCTGCATTATTAGTTTATTGGTGATTTGTTTGTGCTACCACGCGTTTGCATGATAAATTGATTAATTAATAACTTGGCTAATTAATTAATTAATTTTTATCACAAGGGGTCATTCAGTTTGTGGCCTATCAAGTGGTATCAGAGCAGGCACACTCTAATTAGGGTTTAATCTTTGCTGTGTTGATCCATTGACCCCTGTTTGTCATGGATAGAGGACAGTCATTAATCATACCTCCTTTATTTGATGGCACTAACTATGCATACTGGAAAGTACGCATGAGAGCTTTCTTGCAGTCTTTAGATGAGAAAGTGTGGCAAGCTGTAGAGATAGGCTGGACTAAGCCTACAGAAGCGTCAGCCGACTGGGATGATGCCAAGATTAAGGCGGCAAACTTCAACAGCAGAGCATTGAATGCATTGTTCAATGCAGTCACCAATGAGGAGTTCAAGAAGATATCCTCAACTGAAACTGCCAAGGAGGCTTAGACCATTCTCCAGACAACCTATGAGGGTACTAAGGCTGTCAAGGACTCAAAACTTCAGAGGCTCACTACAAGCTTTGAAGAGATAAAGATGGAGGAGGATGAGTCTTTCGATGAGTTCTATGCCAAGCTAAAGGACATAGTGAACTCAGCCTTCAATCTTGGGGAAACCATTCCTGAACCCAAGATTATGAGGAAAGTGCTCAGATCTTTGCCCGAGAGATTTCATGCCAAGATTACGGCAATAGAGGAATCAAAGGATATTGACAAGATTCCTCTGACTGAGCTGGTTGAAAACTTGCAGACCTACGAGCTAGGGTTGACAAGAATAGACAAGTCGGGTAAAAGCAAGAGTATGGCACTGAAGGCCAAGAGCAGTGAAACAGATGAATCTTCTGATGATGAAGATTCCAAGATGAAGTTCTACATTACCAGGTAGTAAAACACTTATTGTTATTTTATCTAAAAAAATTGATAAGAACAAATAAGTTGTTATCTCTATCAACTAAACTTAGATACATGCTGCATGTTTTGTTAAAACACTTATTGTTACTTTATTTAAAGAAATTGATTAGAATAAATAAGTTGTTGTCTCTATCAACTGAAATTTAGATGCATGTTGCATGTTTTGTTAAAA
Organism: Quercus tomentella; assembly: GCA_028535165.1. Lineage (NCBI taxonomy): Eukaryota > Viridiplantae > Streptophyta > Magnoliopsida > Fagales > Fagaceae > Quercus > Quercus tomentella. The sequence continues at coordinate 30,967,927 of JAPQVY010000023.1, read as the reverse complement.
CATTTATTATTATTTTATCTAAAATGCATGTTACATATTATATTAAAACACTTATTGTTAGATAAGAACAAATAAATTGTTATCTCTATCAACTGAAACTTAGATGCATGTTGAATGTTTTGTTCAAACTTCAAACACTTTTTGTTATTTTATCTGAAGAAATTGATAAGAACATATAAATTTTTGTCTCTAACTAAAAAATTGTTTTTATCCAAAATTTGCTGTAATTTGGTGAAGCCATTTGGCATAACCACAGCTTAGAAAAAATTGATGCAATTTAGTCAAGACACTTGATGCAACCATGGCTTCTAAGCCCAAATTTTATTATAGAATATATGATATGTTGATTTTTTTTTAAGGGAATCTTTTGATGGGCAAAGCTTAGGTATAGTTGCTCCAGGGATAGAGCTACTTGTGGTCCAAGTGGCTACTCTCACTAATTAATAAAAGTTGGGTTTAGAAGCTATGGTTGCGTAAAGTGACAACTCTCACTATTAGTAAATTAATCATCTATATATATCTAAAAGCTGAAGCGTAGCATTTATTGTTACTATACTCCAGTTGAGCCACATTAGCGTCCACGTCATTATCATTTTTCTTTCCGATTTTCCTATAATTTTTTTTAACATTTACTCTTTTTCTTTTTCTTTTAATATTTACACTTTCTCTAACATTTCTCTATCCCTTACCTTTTCATCTCCCAACTACCCTCTACCTTAATATCACTTTTCAACTCCCCACTACCCTCTACATTACTTTTTCATCTCCCTACTACCCTCTACCTTAATATCACTCTTTATCTTTCCATTCATCTCCCTTTTTTTGGTCCTTTTTTATTCACACACTCTTACTATAAATTTATCATTCTATCTTCCATTCTTTACATACTTTTCCCTCATAAAAAAAAAGTTCTCTCTCTCTCTCTCTCTCTCTCTCTCTCTCGATTTTTAGGTGAATTTTTTATTTTTCTTGCATCTCTGCTTTAAGTTGATAATTGTTGTGTTCTTTAGAACTTTATATTGAGCTGATGCGATTTAGTTTTGTGATTTAAGTTTTTTTCTCTCTTTAATTTTAATTTTATTACATGTGTTTTTCTTTAAATTCTTAGTTTGGGTTGCTTTGAATTCACCTATTTAGTTGTTCTATATATGTTATTTTTGTATAACATGACATTTGTTCTATGAAATTCCTTTTAAACTTGATATGTTATCTTTTCATTTGATTTTTTTTTTCTCTCCTCATGTGCAGTGATTAACTTCTAACAAAAACTATTCTATTTATATATTTAGAAATCTATTTCTTCTTAATTCCAACTGTTTAAATTTTGTATGGGCCATGGATTCTATTAAGCAATTAATATGAAAAATAAAAATAAAATAAAATAATTTATGCAATAATTTGCTTTATAGGGATTGACTCCTCTAAGTTATACATTGTTCCTTAAAAATAGTGTGAGAGAAACTAATGTTTGGTCTGTCTATCTAACTAATGTTTCTAATCTTTTGAAAGTTTGTGGAACATATACCCTACTAATTAGGCCATCTAAATTATTTGAATTAAAAATCAATAATAACATAAGGAACAAAGGGGTCATAATGCATTCATGTTCTCCTCATATCGTGATAAATCTAAGTAGTTGAATAGTATTGTTGTTTAATTTACCACAACTACATATTTTTTTCCTAAAAGCTACATACCATCGATCATAACACCAAATGGATATTTCAAAGTTCATTTGCATGATTACTTTGCTGTGTGGTGAGTTGAAACATTGTTGGGTAATGATGTATGTTAGATTGTATGTGTAACCTCTTGACTTGCGAAGGGTAAGTACTGATTTATGCTAAGTTTTTATTATTGGTATTCTTTAGAGCTATAATGGTTGATAGGTCTAATGAGGCTTCATTAATTTATGCGTGGCTTCAATTTCACCCAAATGACAAGCAATAAAACAAGACAATTCATGTTTAGCTTTTAGGTTTATTCTTTTTTTTAAAAAAAAAGGTTTAGGGTATATTTGGTAACTATTTTTTTCCCCTTATTTTCTGTTTTTAAAAACAATTTTTTATTTTTGAGACTAAAAAACTTGTTTGGCAACCCAATATAGACAAAAAAAAAAAAAAAAAACTGTTCTCAAAACTCAATTTGTGAAGGAAACTGAAAACATGCAAAATGCTGTTTTCAGTTTCTAATTTTCAAAAGTCAATGAAAATATGCGTTTAACTTAAAGAATATGCCTCATTTAATGAGTTGGCATTAGAATTCAAATCCTAGTAACAACATATTTTAGTATTTTCTATTTTTTTCTTCAAAAAACTATTTTTTTTTAATTTCAACTAACTAAACATGTTTTTGATTTCAAAAATACAAGAAATTTTTTTTTTCTTTATATTCCCCAAAACAAGTTTTTGAAAATAGAAAAAAAAAAAACTGTTACCAAACATAACCTTAGCTTTTTGGTAACCACCAATTTGTTTTGTTAACTCAACATCATAAAGTAACTTTAATTTAGTTATATGGATAGGGTTATATATATATATATATATATATATATATATATATATATATATATATATATATATATATATAAATATATTCAAGCTAATATCAATAGTACTACTACAGTTGACCATTTAAATTCAACCATATCCTCCATATCATTAAATTATTAATATTTTCTCTTTTTTTTTTTTTTTTTTTTTAAAAATTAAACATATAATGTTTTAATTAAATACAAATAAATAAAAATATCCTTATAAAATCGTACCCATTTTTTTAACATTTACACTTTCTTCAACATTTCTCATTCCTTTCACATTTTCATCTCCCCACTACCATCTACCTTAATATCACTCTTCATCTTTCCCTTTATCTTCATTTATTTTGTTTCTTATTATTCTTATCTTCTTATTATAAATTTTTCATTATCTTTTCTATTCTATATTTCTATGCATAATTTTCCCTCACAAAAAAGGTTATTTTTCTTTCTCAATTTTTTGGTGGATTTTTATTTTTATTTTTCTTGCATCTCTGCTTTAGGTTATTAATTTTTTGTATTCTTAAGAACTTTACTTTGAGTTGATGCAATTTAGTTTTGTGTTTTAAGTTTTTTTTTTTCTTTTTGTTCTCTTTGATTGTTAAATGTTATCCTATTGCATTATAAAGAATATAATATTATTCTATTAAATAGCATGATTTGGAAAATTTTACCATATAAGAAATTTACATAAGTTACATAGACAAAAGTAAAACAACAACAATAATAATAATAATAATATATTTATATATTTATAAGATAATTTTAAAAAAAATTATCACGCGCAACGCGCGAGTGTGCGACTAGTATTAATAAAAGTCAGGTCCCATAGGCCATAGCTTTTAAGTAACTTTGAATTTCTTCAAGTGGACGAAGGGATAAATTAGCATAGGTTTGGTGCATGGTGTATGTAATTAAATATTTAATTATTTTTCCTTCATAATTTTGTTATTAAAACATGCAGATTGGTTCTAAGATCTCTGCAATTCTGAAAATAAAACCCAATTTTGTTATTAAGAATCTAAGATATTGATATTCTTTCTTTCTTCCTTACTCAACTAGTTTAGTCATTGACTTTATACACCAAACTTTTGCTCTAGATGAAACCATAAGTAACTCTATATATAGTTACTGCATTTATTTTGAAATTCAAAGAAATTATAGAAAATACAATGAGATATGTGGAAAAGCATACTTTGTCCCCTAGCATTATCATAAGGAAATTTTTTCATCCTCTGCTCTTTCTTATTCATCCACCACAAATACATTACACTTCAAAGTTCTAACATTTGATATTACAAATACGGATAAATTATTTATGAAGAAAAGCATAAATAAATCAAACTATGAACTTAAAAGAAGAAAAAATAACATACATTTATGTATTTCAACTATTTGAAAAAGTAAAATCAACGTAGAAAAAAAAATTTACTTAGAGCTCAAGTAGTTGAAGCACTTGTATGCAGCGCCACCAAGGAGGCATAGAAGCCATCCTTGATTCTAATCAAATTGTCATGCTTTCCTTTCTCTACAATAACTCCATTTTTAACCACTGCGATTACATCTGCATTCCTGATTGTGGATAATCGATGTGCCACCACAACTGTAGTTCGGTTAACCATAACACGATCCAATGCATCTTGGACCACCTTCTCAGACTCAGCATCTAGTGCACTAGTAGCTTCATCTAGTAGTAATATCTTTGGACTTTTAATCATAGCACGTGCAATGGCTACCCGTTGCTTTTGTCCACCAGACAATTGAACTCCACGTTCTCCTACTATTGTATCATAACCCTGCATTTTGTATTGTAAGAATGATAGAAAAATAAATTATAGTCTACTATTTGTACATTAAAACTAACTACCAACCGTTGTAGAAGCCAAAGTGATGTTATTTTCTTCAATTATATAGTTTGTTAATTAACTTAATTACCTGTAACATTAGAAATGATAATGAAACAAATATGGGGAATTGATTTGCTTTGATCTAACCTGTTGTAAGCCACTAATGAACCTATGAGCATTTGCTAACTCTGCTGCAGCTATGATATCTGCCTCAGTTGCATTTCCTCCCTTTCCATATGCAATATTGGCTCGAATAGTTTCATTAAATAAAACTGGTTCTTGACTCACAAGACCCATCTGTTGCCTCAACCACTTCAATTGAAATTCCTGAATTTCAACTCCATCAAGTGTAATATGACCAGAATCGGGATCATAAAACCTTTGTAATAATGCTATTACTGTGGATTTCCCACTCCCACTTTCTCCAACCAGAGCAATTGTCTGAAAAAAAAAAGTAAAATATATTGCATACCAATATGATTAGGAATAATGATAAGCAAGAACAACTTTTGTGATTACATCTTGTGCTAGTTGCTAGAAATTAATGGTGCAGCTTTACCTTGCCAGAACGAATTGTCAAGCTAAGATCTCGAAAAATCTGAATATCTGGCCTACAAGGATACTTGAAGCTTACATGACAAAGCTCAATTTCTCCTTTCACATTCTCCAATGTCATCCCAGACTCATTACTTGGGTCTATCTTTGACTGCCGATCTACTATTGCAAATATGGAACCAGAAGCATTCTTGGCTTTGCCAGTATCTGGACCTAAGTTGCTTGTTTGTGTAATTCCCATAGCTGCCATGGTCAAAGCAAAGAAAACCTGCAAGCCAAATATCCATCTTGAGAAAAGGTAATTTGGTGTGAAACAATCTTGTTAAAATATTCTGTTAGTTAGTATACAGAACTTTTGAAAAGCTTGTCAAATATAGTTATATAGGAGGAATGTTTACTTGAAAAACATCTGAGAATGTTGCTTTCCCAGCCTGAACGAGACGAGCTCCTGCATAGAAACTTGTAGCATAGACAAGAAACAACAAGCCAAAAGAAGTCCCAAATCCAATTCCAGTGATCAAGCCTTGCCTTATCCCTGCCTTCCTTGGGCCTTCACATTTGCTTCTGTATAGCTCCATCACCTTGTCTTCAGCACAGAAAGAAGCAACTGTTCTTATACTTCCAACTGCATCATTAGCAACTTGGCTTGCTTCCTCATACTTCAACTGCAACCACATTGATTTACATCAACTACAAGTAATGAATAATTTTATGAAACCAAATAACTTGTGAAATTAGTTAGTTGTGTTTAAAGTGGCAGCTCAGAGTTTTTAAACTAAAAACTCTCAAGTGAGCAGGTTGTTCTCTGTGTTTTTGAAACACAGAAAACTGTTGTTGTATGTTTTACCAAACAGGCTTCAGGTATGTTTAAATGGTTGCGTCCATTTTCTCCAATAAAGAATAGAATTTTACTTCCTTTTCCCACGACAATCATAATGTATAGTTTTAGAGCAGAAAAGGAAAAAACACGGGGTTATTAGTTTTAGGGCAGACCTTTGCATCTGCACTGAATCCTTTCATGAACTTTATTTGAATGTATCCATTGACTCCGATGAGAGGAATCAATGCAAGGATAATAAATGCCAACTGCCAGCTTGCAAGAAATGCAATGACCAAACCTGCAGCTGCTGCAGCGATAACATGAACCATCTGACCAAGCGCATCTCCAACAAGGGCACGCACTGTTGCTGCATCCCCTGAGAGCCTAGCACCAATTGAGCCACTCGAGTGCACAGGCTCATCAAACCAACCAATCTCCATGTGAACCAACTTCTCAAAACACATCAATCTAATACGTGCTATTAACTTACACCCAGCCACGGCGAAGAGGTATCCTCTTGCTGGAATTGCCAGAAATGATACCACACCAAGGGCCACAAACATTAGTGACCAAAAATTTGAATCCTTTTTCAGTTTATGAGGTGGTTCATAAAATGAGTTGATCACCCTGGCAAGCAGTATACCAAATATAGGAAGTATCACGCCGTTGATAACTGCAGCTATAGTCCCAAGAAGAAGTATTGGAATCTCTGGCTTGTTAAGGTAAGCAATGCGGCTGATTGGAACCTTGGGGTAGTTTTCTTCTATTTCTGCCAGTCCTCCATCAGGAACGGTAATTTCTGTTGGCAAACCAAATGCTGTGACTGAGAAAGAACGGCGGCCACTTCCTGCTGAAGATGCCCGACTTAAGCTTCGTAGGAATGACATTCTTTGACTATTCCTAAGACTTGACTGTCTAAAAGATTCAGTAGAAATTTCTGATCTGTTTTGATCATCTGCACCTTGTTCTGAATTATTATTTACTTCTTGCAAGTGTATAAGCTGAGAGTAAGCTCCATTAGGATCCTTGACTAGTTCTGAGTGTGAGCCTGATAGATTGACAAATAAATTTTTAGATGATATGCATCTCCCATTCTGGAGTAATCCGAGGTTTGAGAGTTGATCAGAAATTCAATCGGAAGATTTCAAGACAAATTTGAGTGGCAATATCTTTTTCCTTGTGCAAATTGTGACTTTCATTTGACATCCCAAATATATACTCGTAAATCGAATAGTTGCTGAAATTATGCACAATGGTGAATATGTTTATGAAAATTACTGATTTAACTGTTCACATAATGTGGGACAATTTGCAAAGATAAAAGATTTAGGCTAATGAAGAAAAGAGTCAGATGGCTATACTGTAAGATACCTTTCTCAACCATCTTCCCCCTGTGAATGACTGCAATTGTATCAGCATTCCTCACCGTGCTCAAACGGTGGGCAACAATGATGGTTGTCCGGTTGATCATAATCCTGTCCAATGCCTCCTGCACTACCCTTTCAGACTCTGCATCAAGTGCACTTGTAGCTTCATCGAGAAGTAAGATTCTTGGGTCTTTCAGAATTGCTCTTGCAATGGCAACTCTCTGCTTCTGACCACCAGAAAGTTGTGTTCCGTGCTCACCAACCTGAGTATCTAGTCCCTGGAAGTCAAATTCAAATTAGAAAGTAAATTAACAATTTCTGTGGTGATAAAGGAGAAAATAGCCTCTTATATTCCAATAAATGGAGGATAAGACAGAACCTGAGGCAATTTATCAATAAATTTAAAAGCATTTGCAAGTTCAGATGCAGTTTTGATCTCTTCATACGTTGCGCCATCTTTTCCATATGCAATATTATCTTTAATGCTGCATGAAAACAAGACAGGTTCTTGGCTAACAAGACCAATTTTCTCCCTTATCCATTTAAGTTGGAGGTCTTTCAAATTGATGCCATCTATGAGAACTTCACCAGCCAGTGGGTCGTAGAATCTCTCAATTAGACTAATCACTGTTGATTTTCCACTTCCACTTTGTCCAACCAAAGCTGTAGTTGTGCCACTAGGGATATAAAGAGAGAATCCACTGAATATTGGCTCATCTGGTCTAGCTGGATAACAGAAATAAATATCTCTCAACTCTATATCTCCATGAATGTCATCCAAAATTTTTCCCTTTGGGTTATAAGCATCTATCTCTGGCCTCCTCTCGATAGTCTCAAACATCTTATAAGCTGCAGCTTTACCAGCACCAAAGGCACTAATGCAGGGAGATGCCTGGCCTAAGGACCTGAAACATCCACATAATAGAAAAATGAATGAAATAAATAAAGAATAAGCCAAAGACGTTACTGATACATTTTTACATAAGTTTATGTGTGTCATGTAACAAACAGAAGAAATTTTCCTCATGATGTAGGAATTATGTCTTTATTAGCATGTTTACATACAATTGGAAGCTAAACAATTTCAAACTGTAGCTTACATAGATCCAGTCAATACAGCCATAATCACGTTCAGCACATCACCCCCACTGTATCCTTTGTTCAGTATCAATTTTGATCCATACCATATAGCCAAACCATAGCTGCTGAACATGACTAACATAACAGTGGCAAAACCTAATCCAGATGCCAAACCTTCGTGAACACCAGATTTGTAAGCAGTTGTAAGGTACTTTTTGTAATTATTTATAGCTTGCTTCTCCCCAGTAAATGATGCAACCTAGAAAAGAACCAAATGGTGGATATCATATATTTGCTAGAAAAACCAGAAGTGCAAAACACATTGTACTGAGAGCAAAATTAGAAGTTTTCTCGGGCATGCAGATAGTTTGACAACATGACATACTGTTCTTATTGAGCCAATTGTTTGTTCAACTACATTTGCTGCATTTGCATAAGCACTTTGTCCACGGGATGCTGTCTTGGATATGAGGATGGACATAAGACCACCAGATGCCACAAGAAGAGGAATTGAGGATAACAGGACTAGGGTAAGAAGCCACCCTTTGAAAAATGCTACGAAAAAGCCCCCAATGAATGTTGATACTAGCTGCAGAAATTTCCCAACCTGTACAAGCAAACATGCTCTTTTATCGCCAAGAACACATTTAGATGCATAATATGAATATAACTCAGGCTGACTTTTGGCCAGTTGTGAATTTTAATGTTGTTGACGCTACAATGTAGTACCTTCTCACCCATGGCATCTTGTATGAGAACAGTGTCACCTGACATTCTCCCAACAACCTCTCCAGTGTTTGTTTCCATATCAAAGAAAGCAACATCTTGTCTCAAAATTGTCTTCAAATACAAACCCCTTATTCGTGCAGCCTGTCGCTCCCCGGTGACCATCCAACAAGCCACCTCTAACAAGAACGAAGACAAGTTTATCATTTCTCAATGCCTGATGGATGAAAGGTTTTCTTTTATTCATTAAAAATCTGTAGTGATTTTGATCATGGAATGTACTTACGGAGGAATCCTGCAAAACCTATCCCTGCTGCCATGTAGAGAAATTTTACACAAACCTAAAACATTTTAGGAAACTAAATGTCACCTTCATATCAATTATAGCATATCAGAAAGGGAAAAGGAAGGGTTCACATACATCTTTAAAATCAAGATAAATTTTCAATTGAAGAACTAGATAATAACATTAATAGAATTTAGATGGGACTTTTTAATTGTTATGTCAAAAATAAGTTAAGAATAAAACCAAATGTTCAACAACACTTTCTAGTGATAAATATTGAGATTGGCATAATAAATTAAGCTTTTGGAGCATATTTTTACCTTGGAAACGTCACGAACTACGTCTTTGTTATGCTGATTACTTCCCAAAACATTAATCAATTCCCCAAAGAGTATTGTCATAAGAGGCATACCTAGCCCATTCCCAATGGCACCTATTGTGCCAATGATCATCAAGAGAACATCAGTGGAATCTGCAAATGAGAACAGCTTGAGAAATGAAACAGTGTTGGTTTTCTTCTCTCCATTCTTATCCGAATCTTCTTGATCATTAATCATGGAAGGGATTTTCTCTGCTTCTACATTGTTTTTTAATGCAGCATCGTCATGCATATTTGTATTTCCATTCCCCACTGTCCTTGCCTCCATTTTACCAACTCCAATATGCTGGTCCAATTGTCTGCTACCTTACTTGGAATATTTAGAACTAAATAGCACCTGCACCATAAAATGGAGGTAAAGTTAGCAGCCTACAAGCCAAGCAGTCAAAGTTGAACCAGTGGTCAGTTTCAAAAGATACTAGATAAAATCAGGGACTAACAAAATGATTATTAGTGATAAATTGGCTCTCATAGTATCAGGAATTATAAATCTACAAGCAGCTAAAAGATGAACATGTGAAAGATGATTGACCAGGAAAATTCTTACTATAATAGACTAGAGAATTGACAAATTTTATATATAAATAACTCGGAAATTCATTCCATATTTCAGCATTCATCTTCAACTAGAACTTAATGCAGTTCCCAAAAAAGGAGCTGGCACAAGAAATTAAGTAGCTAAATGTATGGATTTCCTTTTCTTTTCTTTTTGAAAGTCAATTATAAGAAGAAACATACCAGAGAGAAGTAAATGAATAGATGGCGGATATAGTGATATGTCTATCAAGGCCATTGTTAAGGTACAAATTTATCACGTCTAGATCAATTTACAACAAGACAATCTAGCCAAATTATTGACGGAAGGTGCAAATTTAGAGTGTTTTAATATGTAAAATCCATCCTTTGTTAAAACCAATTAAGAAATTTGATTATCAAAATTCCCATCAACCTTAACAAATAACAATTAAGCATGTTATCTGATATCAGTACTGCACCATGAGCTGTATGCTGAGTATTTGGTAGCAAAGATTGCAAAAGAGATCCTGATACAAAAATATAAATGTTTGATACTTTCTCAAAATTACAAAATAGAAGCTGACAGATATTTACTAAAAGCAATACAGAATGCATACTGGTCAATGCCTCGTTGAAAAATCATTATTATTTTTTATATGAAAGTTGTTGAAAAGAATATTACTTAAATGTGTTTATCTGTGTATAGGGAGTGAAACTCATAGCAGTTTCTTTGCTGCTTACTAGTTACTATCATCAAGTTTATGAAATACCATTCAGCAAAAAAAAAAAAAAAAAAAGTTGATGAAATACCTACTAAACAGGCCTTGCTAATAAAACTATAACTACAAAGGATGCCAAGGGATGTATTTAAGATGAAATTTCAATACAAGTTTACCTGAGAGGAACGAAACTTTTGTACTATTACTTGACAGAATCAAAATCTCCGCAGCCCCATGGCGCCCATCTAAATCAAAAACTGATCTTGAAGCCTAAAGTTGCCATTTGCCAATGATATATATTGTCATTCAACAACATATATGAAATGAAGAAGACTAAATCTTCATAAACGTTAAAATGAACAAAACCCAAATGCAAAAAAACAATCAACAAAAGAATAAATGAGCTGTGTTGAGAAAGATTTGCTCACCAAAAAGTCAAAATTAAGGGTACCTGAAACTGAACCCAATGCACGTTGTGGATACTCTGAGTTTGAGCCATTGTTGCAGCACAATAATATATGCTTTTTTGATAGGTTAGTGTGCAAACATCATGTTATTATAATAATCATAAGATAAGATGCCATAGCTATATTAACTTGGTCAAAGTTGATGAAGTTTCACATAAAGTCAACTAATTCATAGCTAGTTGCTTATCGAGCAAAATAAAATTCCCATTGCTTCTCTGTCACACATCTTTCGTCGTCTACAATCAAAATCAAATTTATTGCTTACTTGTTGGTGGAGGTAACTGCCTGTCACTGAATAAAACTATATACTATATTGTATGTTTATTTATTGTGAATCAATGAAACTAGTTGATAGAAGATCTTCACCAAACACGACATGAACTATTCTTTTACTTCTTCTCATGAAACTTCATAGTAAATTGATGACAGGTCATATAAGACAAATAGATTATTACAAGAAATCTGATGAGTGAACACTGCTAAAATGGGACGACTTATAAGGTCAACATTATTTATCATCATTTTTTTGAAAGATATAAGGGTATCATTATTGGCTATGATAATTTATCTTTTGTAGTTTCGTAGGGATAAGAGTAAAGCTTTTTTTTTTTTTTTTTTTCAAAAGATTTATCTGCATCTGCAATTTCTACTTCTTTATTCCTTTATCTACAAACGTAGGATTTCTTTTTTACCCCCACAAATTATTGAGAACTCCATAAACCCCAATAAATGCTTTAGCTCATAAGTCATAACCTGCAGATCAAGTGACCTATTAGATAGAATCCATCAACTTATGATTTTGTTTTCTTTAAGCTTTGATTAGGACTACCTACCAAAGAGCCTTTGATTTGATTTGGTCCTAATCTCTTCTTCTTCTTCTTTTTGTGAGGCCGGTCCTTGTCATTTGTTCTCGCTATCTGTGCTTTGGTATACTTTTACTTAGTATTAATTGGGGATATTAATTTAATATACCTAGTGCCAATTAGGTGGAGAAAAGAAATATTTATAAATTCTTTTAAAAATGAGGAAAATTGCATTCCACTTCTAGGGTTTTCTGAAATTACACTCACCTCTTTTACGGTAAACTATATTCATTGACCTCCCTTGGATGGCTGGAAAAGAGGTTTTGAAATTTCCGAAAAAAAGAGCTTTAAAAAATATTAAATTTTTTATTATAGGGGGTGTGGATAATAGTTTAAGTAGGAGGATAAAATAAGAAATTCAAGATTTTTTAAAATCTCTTTTTAATTATACAAGAAAGGTTGGTGTAAATTGTTTGCTTAAAAAAAAAAAAAAAAAAGAAGTTTCCTATTCCAAATTAGGAGAAATTATAGAGTCCTTTGGTGGACCATATTATTTGTCCACCATTCCACTAAAAAACTTTCACTTGTTTAAAATTGTTGAGTCAATAATTAATTTATGTTTTAAAAAAATTTCTAACAATTTTAAACAGATGGAAGTTTTTTAATAGAATGGTGGACCACATCACTTGTCCACCATGTGAATCTTATAATTTTTCCCAAATTAGAGGAAAGATGAGTATACTAAAATATTTATATAAAAAAACCTTAGGAAAGTCAAGGAAATTTTCCCTTTTAAAATGACATTCAAGAAACTCTTAATAAATAATTAAAAATGGCATGTACATGAAGAGATTAAATTCAATAAGGATGCGATGTAAAACTCAAATTTTACCCCTCGAATCACAACATGCCACATTATCATATTACATATTAAAGAATATGTATAACCACACTCAATCAATTATAGTACCCATTTGAAAATTTAACTTATCTGTGGTTTTATTAAGATGTTATTATGTATGGTATAATATATTGAGTTTTAAGTAAAAATTTGATGTGGCAATCTCTTATTAGATAGTGTAAAACATGAGTTTTACACCTCATCTTTACCAAATTCGGACTCATACATGAATACAAATTTGAAACCTCTTTATTTAAGAAATTCTTTAAGGCTTAAATTTTAAAAAGAACATACAATACTTTGTAATTTCTTTTATTCAAAAAATCCTTTGTAAATTCCAATAATATTATCATAATATTAGGTTAGGTGGACTCATACCTTTTTATTATGAGAAAGTCTCGGCCACTTTAGCAAGTTATGGTAAAAGGCAAAAAGTTGTGTTTGTAGAAGAACTATTCTATTATTCAATTAATCTATAAAATGTCATTTTTATTAAAGAGGTAATTACTTATTAGTGAATTTGAAGGGGGGAAAAAGTAATTAGCGAGCAAAAGGCAGGAACTGTCGTTTACATCTTAGCTCATATCTTTTGAGGCATTAAAATAAAAGTGCTAGATCTTTAATGGAAGTCTGATGTGTTCCTTTAGTAACTGTCTCAAAATTGAATTATTTAAACAATCAGTCTAATTACTCAACTCGAAGACATTGCTAATAAAATAAAAAATAAAAAAAAGATTGGACATTTTTCCATTAGCTGAATGGGTCCTATATCAACATGCCACTTAATTCAGTGATTTGGGCAACCTTTGTTTCTTAATTCTCAATCTCTATTCCCTCACTAGTAAAATCCACGGTACATCTGACTAACTAGAGCCATGACTGACTTTGTCAAACCATTGCCGTCAGGGTTTTCACATAAAGAAATCTTTATCTGATTCCTTGAAGCTACCATGCATTTACTTGAAGTGTTCTGCAAGCCTCCTTCACAATGACATGATAACTCACTGGTCAGGGCCAATCTCAGCCAAGTTGACTCATAGGGGGTTGGTTTTTTTGATAATCTAAAAAGTTTATTTATCAAGCAAAAGAGTCAACAAAAATGCAATCAACCTTACAAGCATCCAAGATGATTTTTGGGGTTTCCTACTTATTACAATAAAAATGTCTTTTAAGTAGGCCTGTTTACGAGTCCATCCGGGTCGGGTTTGTGCCCAACCCGACCACTTTGGGTGACAGGAAATCTAACCCGCTGCCGACCGTCGGAAAACACGATTCGGTTCAAATTCGAGTATGCTGGACAATGTCGGTTTCAATCGAAACCAATGGAGCAACACAGGTGGCGAGAACTAGTCGGATCTCAATAAAATCTCGTCGAGATCTAGCAGGATCTCGATGGATCTCGTCAATATTTGGCTAGATCTTGCCGAGATCTCACCGGATCTTGTCAGATCTACGTCTGAAAGTAGCAGATCTCGGTCGGGTTGGTTAGATTCGGTTTTTCATGTGAAGACCTGCCAACCAACCAGCCAGATTCGGTTTCTAGACATGTAGACTCACCACCAACCGTCGTTGGAGTCAGGTCGGACGGTTTCCGATTTAGGCCCAGGCGGTTTGGTTGGGTTGGCCAGGTGCAGGTCAGCTTGGACACCCCTACTTTTAAGACTAACAACAAGTTTGGCAATATTGTGGGGGTGGTAAAGCCTTAATTGCTTGGTCATTGTATTAATTCATATAACCATTCAAAAACATCTTAATTTGCATAATATATGGTTAAAGATTTTGGAGGTTCTCTAGTGTCTTCCTTTTGTAAGCCTTTGAGGAACATCTATGTTTATATAATATCTAAAAGCTTAAACATAGCATTTATTGTTGTTACGCTCCTGTTGAGCCACATCAACGTAGTAATTCAGTCCACTTAATCCACTTCGGTCTATTTCAGCCCATTCGGATTTATTCAGTTCTTTTTGGTCCAATTCGGTTCACTTTGGTCTACTTCAGTGCACTTGCTTAAAAATGAGAAAAAAGAAGTTTTGATTGAGAATATCTATTCTAAATTCGAATTTATTACAAAATAAAATTTTCAAATTCATATAGAGTAGAAGGGGAAAGCAAAGGCTTTGGAGCAAAATTGGAAGTCAATCACAGTTGGGTAATGTGGATACTAGCAAGGAACAAGTTTTCTAGTAAAGGCCAAAGGGAACATGCCAAAACTAGAAATTATCAATTATGTGTGAAATCCTAAAATATAGAGAGAGTAAACACAAATTACATTTAAGTTAATAGTACTTTGTCTTTAAATTAACTTAATATGTTAACTGTATGGGCAGGTTTTGGCTCCTAAGCGCAAAGGGTAAAAGGATTTAGGCCCAAAGAGCCCAATACAATGAATTTGTAGAGAGTGGGTTAGAAAACTAAGCTTTAATAAGTCGGGTAACAATTATAATGGATTTAGATGACAAGAAAGTAAAGATAGATTGGTTTTATCTAAAGAAAATCGTCATCGGCACAATCCAAGGAGATCAGTTCTTGTATATATATCTTAAATTTGATTACAGGCACAATTCTTGTTGCTACAGTATTTTTCTCTCAATTCTCTGATCCCCTTTCTTCAGGGTATTCTTTCTTTTTTTATATAGTCTTCATTCTTTCATCTCCACCCTCCACGTGTAGGCCGGGTTCCAAATGTTGATCCATGTCCCATCAGCATCTTCCTAAAGTCTGTAGGAGTAGCTGTAATGCTGAAAATTACTGTTCAGGTATCACTTCCACATTAATGCGGCCAGAGAGTTAGCTATAGAGCATTCAATACGGTGGTAGCAGCTTTCCCTTAGATATTTCATAGTTCTCCTTTGTCCTGTGCACTTATGATGTGCATCCTTATCAATGAAACCTCTCGGAACGTTGCCCTGGATGGCAAACCACACCTTTGGACCTCTACTTTGCTCAACCAAGGAGGCATTTCTCCTCGAACCACCTTCCTAGACTCTTATGACCAACCCCCATCTCTTCATTCACTAATGCGGACTCCTATAATATCGTTTACCCGTCCTCAGACTACTAGATGTCTTCGGATTGGGCCCCTGGCCCAACATATACATAGATATATACTATTAGGCCTATCACCCCTACATTAACTATTGCCTCAATAAAGTATATGGAAATTTCTGGTGTTGAGGATTCCGTACTTGATTCCTAAGATAATCTTATTTTCTAATTTCTATCAATATTTGACTGTGCCATAAATTATCAACTATACAAAAATGGTCCTTGGCTTCCTTCATTTTATATGTTTGGTCGTTCATTATCATAAAACTAGTGTAGACAATACTCTGAGAAGTCTATTGGTAGCAGAAGCTTGGAGGGCTCATGTACATTAGATAGATTAGGCTTGGAGGGTCTTTTTTATATTCGTGTACTCTAACTTATTCACTAGTAGATCAATTTCGACTTGGAGGGTCGCGGAGAGGTTTTTTGCCGAGTTCTTCGGTTTTCAGTAATACCTTGTATTTGCATCTCTCTTCCCAATTCTTTAAGCTTTACTTTTATTGCTCAATGTGGTTGCTTATGGCTTAGAGTAGTGTTACCAGTTTATAACGCATGCTTTACTCCTGTTCTGCACTTAGTTAAGTTAGAGTAAAAGCAAGTAAGCCGTGATTTAAAATTGGGGGTCTAAACAAGCATTAGTGTTTTCACACTAATTGAGCTTTCACCCTAGAACATCTTGAGATGATTTAGCAAAAGATGGACTTTACACTAAGTTGGACCTCTTAGGTAATTACATAAAAAATAATATTATCTCCGTCAAAAAAAAAAAATACCGCCTTATGTCTTTGACTAAATTATCCATTTATGACTTCTATAAGTTATCATACTTGTTTTATAATTTTTCTCATCCTATTTTCCTAGGTTCTAACTTTTACCAAGGACTATTAATTTTAACAAATCCCATAAACAAATGCGTTAACTACTGTAAACAAAGAGAGACTCATAGCCAAGTGGTGTGCAATTAACTTAGTAGTACAATTTGTTCTCTTTTATTAAGAGAATTATTGTTCAAATTCACTTTCCATTATTGTTACAATTGTTTTATTAAAAAAAAAAACCTTGTCCTTACAATAAACTTTGCATGCGTTAACTTGGGTAGTTAATTATTTATTTATTTATTTTAATAGAAAGATATAGTGGAGGTGGGGAAGGTGGGGTTGAGTATCTAATTACTTCAATAATACTAACTTGCCACACCTATGATACACATTCATTCACAATAGAACCTATCATGTGTGGCAAGAATTTCTCTTATCACATAAAGACTAAAAGAAAGTGAAGACACGAAGCAAGTCAATCCTAACAACTGCAAGATTTTGGCGTGTGGCCCTTCATATCTTAACTTTTTTCATTGGCTCTTCAGGAAAAACAGACACAGGAAAAGTATTCAGTCCTTGATACTAATGAAGTAATGAACACTATTATGTGTTTTATTCTTTACTTGTTTGAGAAAGAGTGATCTAGGATCACTCGATAAATAGGAGCTAGTGCAAGAAGATTTTAAGAATTTTTTATGAAGTGTGTAATAATTAAAAAGGAAAGGTTAACAAATGTCCTAAGAGTATTGGGTTATGAACTATTTTTAAAAATATTTTATAAAAAAATGATAAAACAATTAATTTTGTAAACATCTTGTTAGGTTCTAAAGACTTAGGTTTTTATGTATTTAGAACTCTAATATGTATTGTTGGCAAACCATGATCAAAACAATATGTTTAGTAGTGTTTAATCTTGCTCAAAGTTGTATGTTTTATGTAAAGTTGGAATCGAGCTGATGCAGAAGTTATTATGCATTTCGGCCTGGCTCAATCGATCGAAGCTTAGGCTCGATCGATCGAATCTCGGGCAGAATGCATTTTTCTGCAGATTTCCAACTCAGCCCTAGTTTGTTTAAAATGTATAGGGTTTTCTAATTTGTCCTAAGTATAAAAGGAAAACCCTAGTCACAATTTAGTGTTACTCATATTGCTGTTTGTGTAAATCTCTTGTGAGATCTAGAGGAGCTTTCCTTTACACAAACTTAGGGTTTTCAAGGAGGAGATATTTTCTACACCTTAACGATCAACTCAGTTGCTGCCATTGGAGCTTAAAGAAAACACAAGCGGGTGTGCTTGTATCTGGTGGTGAATCCAAGAAAGAAGGAGTCCGTGGATTCGGAACTTGCACGTGGTCGTGTCAGTAAGTTCTACTGGTGGGTAGCAATAAGAAGTCGAGCGTGGGGGCTTGTAAGTCTTATTGTATGAACTTTGATTCTTTTAAGATAGTGGATTCAGGTTTACCTTGAGGATAGCTAGGTTAAATCCTCTCCAGGTTTTTACCGGTTTGGTTTCCTAGGTGATCATATCTTTGTCTTATTTATTTTCTGCTGCTATGCATGATATGATTGGTTGATTGTGATAACCTAGACTTGGAATTTGGACTAAGTAACAACTTGACTAAGTAACAACTTGGCTAATTAACTAGGTTAATCCAATTGTGTTTTTAAGGGGTCTAAAAACTATCACATCTTTTTATATTTTCCATAAAAGTAGTATAAAAACTTTTCTATTATAGTTTATTAATAATTGCCTTAAAAACACCTGTTAACATGACCCTTAACTTAATTACAAAATTTTTCTTCAATGAGTGAGTTCTAGCTATGAGGAGAGAGAGACTTAGAGATTCTAATTAGTAGCCTTGCTTCCTTAAACATAATCTCTTGCCGATTGTGTTGTTTCTTGGGGTTAAGTATTCATGCATTTTTCTTGAGAGAGACTCATTAAATGTTGTATTAACTGAGTGCCTAACTACTTCAACAATCCTAAGTCTAGCATGTGCAACTGAATTCGTGTCTAACATAAATGCGACAAGCATCTCTCTTATTCTCATTGGACATACTTGGGTTTTTGTTTCTATCTTTTTGGGTAATAAGATGTAAATGAATCATATTATTATCCAAAAAAATTAACTGATATCCCAAAGTATTGATTTAACAAATAATTTTAAAAACTTTTTATGAAAAAACAATGTAATTGATTTTTTTGATAGTTTTTAATATTTTTCATAAAAGTGATATTAAAACTTTCCTAACATTAACAAATACCTTGAAGACACCAGTTAACCAGACCCTATTATTAATGAGCATATATATATATATATATATATTATACAAGATAGAAATTCTATTCTAACATAATCTAAATATATATGTGTGTGAAGCTCCTTCCTGAAAACTTGAATCTCAGTCCTTGCCCCCCACACCCCACAAGCACTTATATTTGTGGAGTGACCATCAGACCAAGGATGTGCGGTGGTATTAATGAACATATTAATTGCAAGTCTTCGTTTCATATAGCATAAGAATAATGCTAGTCTTACAAAGTATTATTCATAATATACTTTCCATAAATTTTGCTTTTTCACTATTGATTTTCGAAATTAATTGTAAACATTCTTATATGGGGACGTCTGGTTTGCCGTGAAGTTACATTACACCGTAAATACTTACATTAATGTAATTTCAATACAAAAATACAACATTACATTGTTTAGGAATGTGATGAGATTAAAGTGATATGATATATTTTGTAATTTTAGATTATTGGTAATGTTAGAAAAAATAAAATAAACCAAAACTTTAATGTCACATCATTGTAATGTACATTACATCAAGGGTACAACACAGTGAACCAAATGCCCCATCCCATTTATATTTGAGTCACGAGTGTTATCTTCTTTTCCATTCAAGCTCTTGTTATTTATTTATTTATTTTTACTTCACTCTCGTCCGAGCTCATTAGATCCGATTGGAGGCCCATTTGGCTTCCCTTTTGTACTTTTCAGAACTTTTGTGGAAGAGACGCACTGTGATGCCCCTTGCTATGACAGTTTTGTCTTCGAATTTCTAGTTCTACATATATAGGGTCTTTGTTCAAATATATCTTAAAACTTGATCCATAGTATGTCTACTTTTGCTTAGAAGTATTATTCCTCTTACGGATACTCAAGAATCTCAATCTGAGCCCCGCTAGTCTTAACAAAAATAGATATGTTGCAGTGGTTAATTATAATTGAAACTATTTGAGTAAATATACAAAGAATATATAGAATTATTAGGGACAAAAATCTTATTTGATTTGGAATTTTAATTGATTAATACATTGGAGTGAGTGATTAAATAGGTTCTAGAAATTTTATATGTAACAGCTAGAATTAATATATAAATATCATAGTCGTTTACTATCCCACAACAGACATGGACGTGAGCTAATACAAACTTTTAACATTCGCACAAAATTTTGATGCTAACCTTTGCGAGGATCATAAATTTTAACAACTCCATGATGAGGGATCTCATCTACCAAGGAAAGACTTGTAGTCGCATTAAATTTTGTGTTAACAAGTACCTAACTTTGATAATCACAACTACTACTATTTATGATATTTGGTCCACCTCCCTCTACTTTTTTTTGGTTTTATTTAGAGTATTTATTTAGAGAATAGAGTTTTAATTTATGGTGTCTATTATTGATAATTGCTCTTTAACATTAGGTTAAAACACCAATTAATTTTTGGTGTAGACAAGAATTGAATTCTGAATATCTTATTTCACAAGAAGAAATTTTAGGAATATCCACATTCTATCTACATTAATTTCAGATGTTCCATACTAATACTGTAGATAATTCTCCCTATAATCTACACTAGATTGTAACCTCATGCATATGCATGGATACACTTAAAGATATATAATAAGATGCATAATATAATTCCTATATATATATAATTTAAATAGTATTGATAATCATTTTTATATTTTGTTAACTCCTTAAAAAATTTTGTAAGGATATTATTAGGTATAAAATATAAATTGTCCATTTTTTTCAAATTATTGTGAAACACTTTTTTTTTTCCGATTCATTTATTTTAGACTCTTTGGTTTTTGTACTTAATAACACACTTGGATGAATGTTCATGATGTGGTCCCACATTTTATTCTAAAATTAAGAAATAAAACTCTTTAAGAATAAATAATTTTGGACACATGGCGCAAAATTGGAACTCTAATTTGGAATTTTTATTTGAGTTTCTCTCAGCTTCATCTATTATTATGTATATAGATAAATAGGAAGAAAGTAAAAAGCTAATCAGGGGGAAAAATAAAAATTAGTGAGAATTTGGCCCTTCGCCTCCCATTGTAATGTCCAAGAAAAACCTTCTCCATCCACATTCACATAAATGTGGGCCAGTCAACCACCTCCAATTTAAAAAAATAAAAAATAGAAAGAAAGAAAAGAAAAGAAAAGCAAAGCAAAATAGAAAGAAACAAAGTTGCATGAGGTTGTCAAAATCGGGATTCTACGTAGGATCGTAGGAGATGGGTGGAATCGTAGATCATAGGATTGAATCGTGGATCGTAAGATCCTACATTATTTGAGAAAAAAACAAAAAATACACATTGGTTTTTTAAATAATTACATAAATTACATATTCATTCATAAAAAACCAAAAATTTGCATCCATTTGATGTAATTACCATATATTACTACATCAATTTGTAAGCATCACTTAAAAAAACCAAAAACCTTAAAATGTGACACTCTATTAATATGTTATTTTTTATTTGACTCCAACTGACACTCTATCTCTCTACATTAGAATAGCAAAACTTAATCTATTGGGATGTTATTTTTCATTTTATTGACACCATAACTCTCTACATTAGAATAGCAAAACTTAGTGTCCGTTTGGCAAATATTATTTTTGCTAACTTATTTTACTATTCAGCTTATTTTTGCTACTATTCATGGGTCTCACCGCACTTTTTGGTACTATTCATGAGTCTTATTATACTTTTTTAATTAATTTTTACTTTTATTTATAGTACTTTCAGCAAAAAAATAAGCGGATCTCAAACGGGCCCTTAGTCTATTAGGATGTTATTTTTCATTTGAGTCTAACTGAGCCTTCTATTGCAAAGATCTTTAAAAGATCGAGATCGTTTTTGGCAAGTGGGGTTGTAAAATCGTAGTATCCAAATCGAAATTTTGTCAACCATTTGCATCTACATGATATGATAAGATTGTCACCATATATATATATATATATATATATATATATATATATATATATATACACATATATATATATATAGGTTTTTTTTTTTATTCCCTAATAACATAACCGAAAGGAGAATTTAAACCCAGACATATTTATTAAAAATATTAGTAGGTGCCAGTTAAAATATATCATTCTTCGCTACATATAATCAGAGAGAGAGAAGTTGATTAAAATTGATTTAAAAAAGCCACAAGGAAAAAAATTTCTTGTGAAAAGCAACACGATGACTCGTGGAATGACTAGTAATAAGTTGATATGTTTTTTAGGACCATATGTTCAACTTAAATTGACACTATTATCTCGCCATTTTTGTGTGTAGGTTTTCTTTATAAGAAAATGTGATGTAATAGAATTGATGAATTATGCACATTAGGGTGGCAATTCATGTTCGCGAGTCGGGTTCGTGTTGTGTCAACTCATAAGTATTCAACTATATAAGTCAACAATAACCTGATATATTTATTAAACGGGTTAAGATTCGTCAATCCTAACACAATTCATTTATTAAATGAGTCAATCGTGTCGACCCGTTTATTAGATTTTATCAAAATGAAAAAAAAAAAAATATATATATATATATATATATATATATATTTATGAAAAAACAAGCACATAAATATTTTTAATATAAAATTCAGAACTAACGAGTAACTACATCACAAATAATCATCCAAAATAAAAGCATATCTCAATATCACAAATAATTAATCACAATATGTCAAAGAAAATAAACCACACCAACTAATAAGTTTATAGACTTAAGGTTTGAAGGGTATATTGGTAAAATGTTATTTAATTAAACAGGTCAAACGGGTTCCATATGTTGAACACTAATCCAACCCATTTATTAACCAAGTTAGTTGTGTCAACCCAATAATAACACGAACCCATTAAGTCTAAACTCATAACCTACTAATTTCGTGTCATGTCGTGTCGGGTTTGTGAGTCGTGCTCAATTTTGCCACCCCTAATGCACATAGTTTTGCACACATAGCATTCTCCAACATCTTACCAACCTAATTTGATTTTCACAAACGACCATTTCAAATAACTTCATATAGAAGGAATACTGACTTTAATTTTCCAGGTAGACTTGGGTGTGGACTACAGCAAGTTGATTAGTTTAATATATTATAATTGATTAGGGTGAAATAAATAAAAAAATTTAAAAAGTACAGCAAGGAGAGAATAAAAGAATAATAGCGAATTTTCAGCAAAATAAATAAATAAATAAATAATTTTTGGGGAGGCTGTAACTGTTGTCGTGGTTGGAGGTCCTATTGAGGCGAAGGTACAAAGGTGATCTATTATCTATATCGCCTCAATAAGTTTCAAATAAATTTAAAGATGAAAAGCGAAAACTATGAATTTTTTTTTTTTTTTTAATGATGAAAAACTCATATCTTTATTAAGTAAAAGATAAATTCATTACATTATGAGTAATAGCTAACTCAACTTAGTCATGTATTTGAAGCCAGTATATTGTTTATGGTAATAGTAAACTGACAAGAATAACGAAAATGAAAAGAGGGATTAATCCAAATAATAATAATAATAATAATAATAATAGATTTATGTTTGAGAGCTCTTTTTTATATTTATTTATTTTTAGAAATATAATGACTTTGATGACCATATAGTAAAGAAGGATATAAATAATAACTATTTAACCGCAATAATGGTTATGTAAGTGAGATGCTATTCATCTTAAGTGTGCGTTTGGGTTAGAATGAAAAATGAAAATTATTTCACTATTTAGCTTATTTTTGCTACTATTCGAGGGACCCACTGTACTTTTTGGCACAATTCATGGGTCTCACTGTACTATTTCAACTAATTTTTACCTTTATCTACAGTACTTTCAATAATAATTTTTTAGTTTTAGCAAAATATGCGACATCCAAAGATTCCAAACACATCCTAACTCAAAAGTTTGACATTAAGATCAGGGATGGACCCAAGGGAGCCTGGGCCCTCCGGCCTATTGAAAAAAAAAAATATTATTGGTTATATTTTTTTTTTTCTAGAGTTGGGCCTCCGTCTTCGAAAACCTTAGGCCTATACCTTTCCAATTAGTGTGCGTTTGGGAAGTGCGTTTTACACTTCCCAAATGCACGTTTGCGTTTTAGAAAATTTTTTTTTTTTTTTTTTCAGCACATGAACAGTAAAAGTACTGTTCATGAATTATGCGGGAGACAAATTTTACTGTGCGGAGACAAATTTTACTGTTCATGTACTGTTCACGCACTGTTCATGGAACCCACAACCACTTTATTCAGAAAAAAAATATTAAAAATGGATCCCACGGTACTATTCACATATTTAAAAATTATTTTGCTACAGTATTTTTTAGTTTTCAGTTTTCAGTTTTCAGCTATATCCAAATGGATCCAATTCAGTCTAACCCAACTAATACCTACCCAATCCAAAAATTTAACAAAAACAAAAATTTCATCAGGTATTTTAAATGCTAAATATTTAGCATTTATAACACTAAATACCAAAAACACTATTATACCAAATGTTTCAAATGCTATATTAAAGTAGCAAAAGTAAGTTTTAAACACTATTATACCAAAAACACTCTTAAGGAACATTATTATTTTTTGTTTTTTGTGGTAAATGATTGCATCTTTTTTGGTAGTTGATTGCATCTTAATGTATTAAGAAATAATGATTTTTTTGTATTTATCTTGGTTAATAGTTTGTTAATATTATATGGATGCCTATTTGGGTTTTTTTTTTTTTTTTTTCATATACTTTTGCACCCCTAGCTTGAAATCCTAGGTGCCCTTTGCCCAAGAAAAAAAAATTCAAATTTTGACAGTTACAAGGAACATTAAAAAAAAAAAAAAATTATAAGCAAATAAATAATCACACCCCCATGATTTCAATCAATCTGTAAACTAAATACTAAATAATAATAAAAATACCAAATATTAGTATTAGAAATTGAAATAAGCCAAACACCAAAAATTATTTAGAGAATTTGAAGAAAGTAAATCTTCAAGCACAAAACACATAGCGTCCTAAAATGAGAATAAAATTTTACCTTATTCTAAACCACCAATGAAATTAATTTTTTTTATTTTTACCATATCCTAAACCACTAATGAAAATAATTTTTTATTTTTACCGTATCCTAAATCACTAATGAAGCAATAAGCATACTAACAAGAACACCGAATGAAACTGTGGGGCCCAATAATCTATGGGCCAGGCCCATTTGCTCGTGGAGAGTCCGAAGGCCCAGGCCGAGGAGAGCTATGGCCCAGGCCCGATAACGTAGAACACAACTGTTTTTGGGATACAGCCGAGGACAGTTCAGTCCTCGGCAGATCCAAAATCCCATCGGAATAAAGGGGTGAAACTGGTATAGGGACAAATTTGTAAGGAGATCTAAAATATCTTGGGGGAAGTTATCCTTACTACCCTTCCAGATAAGACTCTACACCTGACAGAGTCGTACTCTGCAGCCTTATCAACCATCCCCAACAATTCTGGGATTAGACTGATGGGACAAATACCAGTTTTGTAAAGAATGGCCCTACACGTGGACGAAGGACAATTAACGTAGACCAGTATAAAAGAAGAAAGTAAGTAAATCTAGAGGGACCCCCGGCCTAAAAAGAGGAAAAACTACATGGGGCAGAACCTCCCAACAACACCGGACTTCACTGAAAAAGTCCATCATTGGGTAACCGAGGTAAGACCTCAATGGTCCTCGGATCAACTCCGAGGAGTCCCATCCCATAGGGTGCGACGCCATAAGGCCTAAATGTTCAAACCCATCTCCCCTTTCTATATGAATTCCTCTAAAATCAAGATCGGAACATCGCCCCGTGCCCAACGGCTAGCTTTTCAAGCCCACTCTCTACAAATCATATTGTGAGGGATCTTTCGTGTGCGAGCCCAATATCCTTATTGGGCCACAACAGAATCGTGTCCTTACAATTGGCGCCGTCTGTGGGAAAGCTCGCGCGTTGGCACAAGGGATGGTAGAATCAAGCCTCTGTCAAATGGGAATCTGCGAAAGCTCCTCCGTTTCCGGCGACATACAGTCGCTGCTCCAGCATAAACTCCTGCTAGGGGCTACGCCTTGCGGTGCCAAGGGCGTGGGCATCTCTAGGGGCTTTCGGCCTCAAGTCAACTTTTCCCGCCCTGGTATAGGGGCTTATGGTCGAAAAATAAACCAAATAAAAGAAATCCTACAAGTTTTGGACAGAACCAAGGCCTTGCATGGTCCTCGGACTCAAGCCTATGGGGAAACCAACTACTTAAAAGAAATCTTACAAGTTTTGGACAGAACCAAGGCCTTGCATGGTCCTCGGACTCAAGCCTATGGGGAAACCAACTACTCAAAAGAAATCTTACAAGTTTTGGACAGAACCAAGGCCTTGCATGGTCCTCGGACTCAAGCCTATGGGGAAACCAACTACTTAAAAGAAATCTTACAAGTTTTGGACAGAACCAAGGCCTTGCATGGTCCTCGGACTCAAGCCTATGGGGAAACCAACTACTCAAAAGAAATCACACAAGTTTTGGACAGAACCAAGGCCTTGCATGGTCCTCGGACTCAAGCCTATGGGGAAACCAACTACTTAAAAGAAATCTTACAAGTTTTGGACAGAACCAAGGCCTTGCATGGTCCTCGGACTCAAGCCTATGGGGAAACCAACTACTCAAAAGAAATCTTACAAGTTTTGGACAGAACCAAGGCCTTGCATGGTCCTCGGACTCAAGCCTATGGGGAAACCAACTACTTAAAAGAAATCTTACAAGTTTTGGACAGAACCAAGGCCTTGCATGGTCCTCGGACTCAAGCCTATGGGGAAACCAAGCACAAAAAATAAACCTTACAAGTTTTGGGTAGAACCAAGGCCTTGCATGGTCCTCGGACTCAAGCCTATGGGGAAACCAACTACTTAAAAGAAATCTTACAAGTTTTGGACAGAACCAAGGCCTTGCATGGTCCTCGGACTCAAGCCTATGGGGAAACCAACTACTCAAAAGAAATCTTACAAGTTTTGGACAGAACCAAGGCCTTGCATGGTCCTCGGACTCAAGCCTATGGGGAAACCAACTACTTAAAAGAAATCTTACAAGTTTTGGACAGAACCAAGGCCTTGCATGGTCCTCGGACTCAAGCCTATGGGGAAACCAACTACTCAAAAGAAATCACACAAGTTTTGGACAGAACCAAGGCCTTGCATGGTCCTCGGACTCAAGCCTATGGGGAAACCAACTACTCAAAAGAAATCACACAAGTTTTGGACAGAACCAAGGCCTTGCATGGTCCTCGGACTCAAGCCTATGGGGAAACCAACTACTTAAAAGAAATCTTACAAGTTTTGGACAGAACCAAGGCCTTGCATGGTCCTCGGACTCAAGCCTATGGGGAAACCAACTACTCAAAAGAAATCTTACAAGTTTTGGACAGAACCAAGGCCTTGCATGGTCCTCGGACTCAAGCCTATGGGGAAACCAACTACTTAAAAGAAATCTTACAAGTTTTGGACAGAACCAAGGCCTTGCATGGTCCTCGGACTCAAGCCTATGGGGAAACCAACTACTCAAAAGAAATCACACAAGTTTTGGACAGAACCAAGGCCTTGCATGGTCCTCGGACTCAAGCCTATGGGGAAACCAACTACTCAAAAGAAATCACACAAGTTTTGGACAGAACCAAGGCCTTGTATGGTCCTCGGACTCAAGCCTATGGGGAAACCAACTACTCAAAAGAAATCACACAAGTTTTGGACAGAACCAAGGCCTTGCATGGTCCTCGGACTCAAGCCTATGGGGAAACCAACTACTCAAAAGAAATCACACAAGTTTTGGACAGAACCAATGCCTTGCATGGTCCTCGGACTCAAGCCTATGGGGAAACCAACTACTTAAAAGAAACCTCACAAGTTTTGGACAGAACCAAGGCCTTGCATGGTCCTCGGACTCAAGCCTATGGGGAAACCAACTACTTAAAAGAAATCTTACAAGTTTTGGACAGAACCAAGGCCTTGCATGGTCCTCGGACTCAAGCCTATGGGGAAACCAACTACTTAAAAGAAACCTCACAAGTTTTGGACAGAACCAAGGCCTTGCATGGTCCTCGGACTCAAGCCTATGGGGAAACCAACTACTTAAAAGGAAAACTGATTGCATGAAACTTAAAATCCATCCGAGGAGAACTCCCCGTTAACAGGTGGGTCAATCCCTAAACTGCACGGATTTCCCAGTCTACCCTCGGATCCCCGATACCAAAGGGATTGATGTAATATAGTGCAGTATATCACCCAAAAACACAATCGAAATCCCTCTACAAGGCTACCATCTCGGACGAATTATTCAGAGATCATCGTTCTCGGGCATCTATTTTGCATGCATCGCTCAGTGCTCAGCCATTACTCCGGTTAGTTTCAAGAGTTTAATTTATTGAGAATTGCCATTGTGATACTTGATAACATTAATAAGCTTAAACCAGTAGGAATTGATTTTAAGGCATTGCTCTGCTCCAAGTATTATTAGAGACGAGCGTATATTTAATGTCCATGCACTAAGTAGTTGTTTGAGAAAAGAAAAATATTTAGAAAGAAACAAACTCATCTTTTACTAAGACAAAGAAATAGTACAGTGTACAATGAAAAGCAGAGAGAAGCTTATGCTGAAACTAACTACATGAGTGAAAAGAAAAATACAAGAGAATGAAGGTGAAGCCGAAGGATAAGCACAGATGAGAGGGAGGCTACTCCTTCAGAACTTTGTTCTTCCTCAATGCTTTTGCATGCCCATAACTCAGGCAGCAAAAGAACCCAGCTAGGGGCCTGCACCGCGGAAGGAAAGGTGCAGGGAGACGTAAGTTGAGGAGCCTCCACCAAAAATTTGTCTGCAACAAGGCAGAGGCGCTGATGGCGGAGAATCTTTCTTCTGACACACCAAAATCCTGGCGTGAACAGGACCTGCTTCGGATTTTGACTAAAAGAGGGAGAAACACCCTTTCCCCTCTGTCGAACTGGAATATTCTCTTGAATTTATGCCGCCTTTGCCCGTACCTCACTTTCTGGAGTCTCAGGAGGACACGGCGCCTTTGTGGCGGAGAGAGTTCCTTTGCCCCAACCCACGCCTCAAACATGATGTACTAGGGGAGGAGACTGAAGGATTTGTGTGAAGGTAAAACAACTTTCTCTCTTATTTATTTGAAAGATAAGGTGGTGGCATTTAAATTCACGCAGCGTCCCAACGAACGCTACAGACAAAACGTCTCCAGCTCGATCTCCAATGCCGTCTGCAACCCTGAGCTTAAAGGAGCCTCGTGAAGGCGCACCTCGAGCACTGGGACGCCAAAAAGTACCGCGTGACCCAAGACTACGGAAATACCCCCTAATTTATGGGCCCAGTAAATTCGCGGCCCAGGCCCGTTCAGCATAGGGGCCCAAGGACAGAACCAAGGCCTTGCATGGTCCTCGGACTCAAGCCTATGGGGAAACCAAGTACAAAAAATAAAAATTACAAGTTTTGGACAGAACCAAGGCCTTGCATGGTCCTCGGACTCAAGCCTATGGGGAAACCAAGCACAAAAAATAAACCTTACAAGTTTTGGGTAGAACCAAGGCCTTGCATGGTCCTCGGACTCAAGCCTATGGGGAACCAACTGCTCGGATGGGGAAAGTCCTCGGCCCAGATACTGTAAAATGTTGAGGACAATAAGAGTGTTAGAGTGATGGCGGGACGCTCCGCTACTCGGCAGCCTACGGGGGTTGTTCATTTTTTGCGGGTGATATGCCTTCGAATAATTACCTCCTACACCACGGAGAACGTCCAGTTCTAATCTCGGCTTTGTTTCGGGCAAGTATCGCTATTTACAGGTACGCGTTGCTATGTCAAACAGTTCTATTAAAGTTATGGTGACATCTTTTTATTAGCAAGTATTTTGGCTTTAGTTATCATTGATTCAAATGCTGTATTATTGCGTCGAGCAGCGTTTGCAAATAAAAAAAAAAGCATAAAGACAGAACATGCGAAATAAGGTAACAACAATTTTTATTAATACGAAAAGTTATTACAACGTACAAAGAAGGGCTTAAACAAGCCTATACAAAATGTGAACTGCCTAAGCAACTATAACATCCGCAATACAGATATGTAAACAGTCATGCGTCTTTTAAACTCGTCTTCAAAGTCCCTCCAATCCCTGCCTCAATACTTCTCATATTACGATAAGAGCCTTCTTTGGAAAGAGATGAAGGAGAAGGAAATAGTAAGGAAGAAATCAATGAAGAAGATGGAGGAGATGAATGAAGAAGATGGAGGACATGAGTAAAGAAGGAGGAGAAGAAGAGAGAAGAGATGAAAAGAAAGAAAAGGAGCAAAAGAGGGAGAAGAGAAAGCACCAGAATGGATCTGGTGCTGGGAAGACTAAGAGAGGGAGGCGGAGAGGGCCACCAGTGAACGGAGAGAGGAAGAAGCAGAGACACTTAGTCCCTGCCTCCGTCCTGACTCCTAACACGCTGGGGCCATATTAGGTGAGCTCATAAGAGAGCGGTTGGTTATGATATTGGGTGTCCTCGACTCAGTCACACCGGAAGCTTGATGTGACGAGTCCCTGCTTCGGATTTTGGCTGAAAGAAAGGTGAGGTTGATTTTGAGTCTTCGCCATCCCTGCCCTGACCGAGCCATTACGAGCTTTATTAGAATGTGGCGTTTACGGGAGGGGTATGGTTCCTTCATTACTCGTTGTATGGTAAAGCGTATCACGATTTAGTGTATAAACTAGTGGGCAAAATAAACTCTAAGGGAGGCCAAGTATTTCAAATCTTAGAAGGATGAAAGGGGACTCTCTACAAAAAACAATAACCTCCTACCTTCCCTCTTATACAGGGGGTGGAGCGGGGGGCATTTAATAGGATCAGATCTCCAAAGGAACCTGCAAACACAGATGTGCCGGTTCCACTTCTCCATCTCATCTAAAACCGTCGAATTAAAGTAGTCTCGTAAATAGAGGTCATTAAAAACGCGCTTTGGATAACCAAACGTCAAGCACGCATCAGGGATAAAATCAAAAAACCGTCTCGCAGACCGGTGCGTTTCCTGGGCAGTTGGAAAACCGTCAGCACTAATGGAGGGCTAAAGTAAAGGAGCAGTAGTAAAGGCTCAGCATTGCCAAAACCCCCCTTTCCAACCAGGAGGTTGGACAGCCGGGTTTTGAGGGGCTATTGTGGGGCCCAATAATCTATGGGCCAGGCCCATTTGCTCGTGGAGAGTCCGAAGGCCCAGGCCGAGGAGAGCTATGGCCCAGGCCCGATAACGTAGAACACAACTGTTTTTGGGATACAGCCGAGGACAGTTCAGTCCTCGGCAGATCCAAAATCCCATCGGAATAAAGGGGTGAAACTGGTATAGGGACAAATTTGTAAGGAGATCTAAAATATCTTGGGGGAAGTTATCCTTACTACCCTTCCAGATAAGACTCTACACCTGACAGAGTCGTACTCTGCAGCCTTATCAACCATCCCCAACAATTCTGGGATTAGACTGATGGGACAAATACCAGTTTTGTAAAGAATGACCCTACACGTGGACGAAGGACAGTTAACGCAGACCAGTATAAAAGAAGAAAGTAAGTAAATCTAGAGGGACCCCCGGCCTAAAAAGAGGAAAAACTACATGGGGCAGAACCTCCCAACAACACCGGACTTCACTGAAAAAGTCCATCATTGGGTAACCGAGGTAAGACCTCAATGGTCCTCGGATCAACTCCGAGGAGTCCCATCCCATAGGATGCGACGCCATAAGGCCTAAATGTTCAAACCCATCTCCCCTTTCTATATGAATTCCTCTAAAATCAAGATCGGAACATCGCCCCGTGCCCAACGGCTAGCTTTTCAAGCCCACTCTCTACAAATCATATTGTGAGGGATCTTTCGTGTGCGAGCCCAATATCCTTATTGGGCCACAACAGAATCGTGTCCTTACAGAAACAGTTGTAGAATAGGTTCCAGAGTGTGACAATGGAGATGGGGCTGGAACTCCACCTCCAGTACTGCTTGAGAATGTTGGGGATGGAGTCTTGGAACTTGGTGTCACTGGAGTACTCTTTGCTGATGATTTTGGAGCTGGTGATGATGGTTTTGAAGGAGTCATTGGAGGTTTAACTGGAACATCATATTCAGTAGTAATTTTGCATAAACTAATGAACTTGATAATGACAATTTAATATCAAATATGAAAATAATAATATTATAATTTAAGAAATTGAAAACACTGCTTCAAAAATATTATAATTTTTATTTATTTTAATTTCATTCTTCAAAAGAGAGTTAATTACACACAATCAAAACATTATAGGCACAATGCATTCCCAAAGAGAGAGGGATTGACGAGCTAATTTTTGTAAACCAAATACAATTTTCGTTATTTTTATTTTTATTTTTCTCTAAAAGTTAATTAATAAAATATTACTAACTTTCACTGTTGATTTATTCCTTTATTTGAAAAATCAATTGCAGCTCATATCTTTTTATTAAAAAAAAAAAGCCTTGAATGATAGTAAGGAAACTGCATTTTTCTAACAATACCAAAAAAAATCTCAAAAAATTAATTTTTATAACCAAAAAAAAAAAAAAAAAAAAAAGAAGAAAGACGTGAGCATCTCTGTTAAGCTCTTAATGTCCTAGGCAAGGAAACTGCATGCAAAAAAAATAAAACCCCACAACTCATTAACACATTAAATAAGTAGAAATTTGCAAATGTTAGCATGCAAAACAAGATAAAGATCAAATCATTTACCATCACGACAAACTTCAGACATCATCAGGACCCTTGTAACATTCAAATTAATATCATAGGAAGGAGCGACCTTTGTGGCTTCTATAATACACGAAGCATCGGTATTCATTGTTAATTCAAACGCAGTGCAACAATCAGGGCCTGGCTTTGTCACCTCACTTTCATCACTCAGATAAGACATGCAATCTACCAAATCCCATATTAAATCTGAGCAACCCCCATAGGGTGACTCTGAGGGTGAGTATGAGGGTGACTCTGAGGGTGAAAGGTCCGAACTCGATATTAGAAATGAAGTAAACAAAAAGCAAGTGAAGATAAAAACTCTCTTCATCTTTTGTGTGATTAGGAGTGGAGGCAGATGTGAGAGTTTTGTCAGATCAGCTTGCTTTCATTTTTTCAGTTTTAAATAAAGATAGGTTTTAAATTTAAGATAGGGTTTACCTAAAATGAAGGAATATTTTGATTTTTAGTTGTAATCTTTTCTAGATATCGTCTCCTACCAAACTTCAAAATACTTCACGTATCGTCTGATTGGAAATCAAATGATATCTTTTTAAACCTAAAACAGATAATAAATAGTTGTCAACCCATTCTGTTAACTGATATTATCTCCACTCCTCTCTCTCTCTCAAATAAAAAATAAAAATCTCATTTTTCACTCAAAATAAAAATTGTACTAACTTGATTTTTCAAAATACAATTTAAAATGCATGATAGTGTATGATACATTTAGTTACAAAAATGTTACATTGAAAATTAAAATGTTGCATGTCTTTCTCGATAAGAGAAGAGAACAGTTAGAAAACAATTCAAACAGTTGAAGCACTGGTGTGAAGTGCCACTAAGGAGGCGTAAAATCCATCATTGATATTAATCAAAGTTTCATGCTTTCCTTTCTCCACTATTACTCCATTTTTAACAACTGCTATTAGATCAGCATTCTTGATTGTGGATAATCGATGAGCCACAACTATTGTAGTCCGGTTAACCATGACTCGGTCTAATGCATCTTGAACAATTTTCTCAAACTCGGCATCTAGTGCACTAGTAGCTTCATCTAATAGTAATATTTTTGGACTTTTAACTATGGCACGTGCAATGGCTACACGTTGCTTTTGCCCACCAGATAATTGGACTCCTCGTTCACCTACCATGGTATCATAACCCTGCATTTTGCAATTTTGCAAACTTGTGAGACAAGGATTAAAGCACATGTGCAAGTTAATGCTATCCACCATAAGTGTCTTAATAGTGGGACCTGGTTTGTGAATGAAAATGAGATGGGTTTTGAAAAATGATTTGTATTGTATTGCTCAAACCTGTTGTAAGCTACTAATGAATTTGTGGGCATTGGCCAACTCTGATGCAGATATAATTTCTGCCTCAGTTGCATCTCCTTCCTTTCCATATGCAATGTTGGCACGGATAGTGTCATTGAACAAAATTGGTTCTTGGCTCACAAGCCCCATTTGCTGCCTCAACCATTTAAGTTGGAACTTTTGAATTTCAATTCCATCCAGTGTTATATGGCCTGAATCAGGATCATAAAATCTTTGTAAAAGTGAGACCACTGTTGATTTTCCACTACCACTTTCTCCGACAAGGGCAACCGTCTGAAAGATGTTTAGAACAATAACTTGATCAATACGTTTTAAATGAAATGCTCCTTGCGAAAGGGAAATGGAAGTTTAGATACAATCCTATAATTAAACTTTACCTTGCCAGAATGAATTTTTAAGTTGAGGTCTCGGAAAATCTGAATATCTGGTCTAGAAGGATACTTAAAGCTAACATGACGAAGCTCAATTTCACCCTTTACATCATCCAATTTCATGCCAGACTCCTCACTCGGGTCTATCTTTGACTTCCGATCTAATATTGCAAATATGGAAGCAGCGGCGTTCTTGGCTTTGCTAGAATCAGGAGCAAAGGAGCTTGTTTGAGAAATTCCAATTGCTGCCATGGTTAAGGCAAAAAAAACCTGTAGAGCATACATACAAAATTTCAAAGTTAATTTTGTATGAGTAAATTTGACCATTTTCTAGAAGTTGCCAAATTTCTTCCAAAAAACTTTGAAAAACATGGGAAGAATATTTACCCGGAAAACGTCTGAGAATGTTGTTTTGCCAGCCTCAACAAGTCGAGCTCCAGCATAGAAACTAGTTGCATAGACAGAAAACAATAAGAAGAAAGATAACCCAAATCCCATTCCACTAATCAGGCCTTGCCGTATCCCTGTCTTCATAGGACCTTCACATTTTCTTTTGTATAATTCCATCACATTCTTTTCAGCACAGAAAGAAGCAACCGTTCTTATACTTCCAACTGCATCGTTAGCAACCTGGCTTGCTTCCTCATACATCATCTGAAAAAATTCAAATTTATATCTTGATAAATTCTTTTTAACACAAATACTAAAATTTACTTGTAAAGAATTCTACAACATCATCATTCTTGGATATAATTTCTACTTTTTTCAAGTCTGTCCTTGAAGAATGCTTAGCATGGTGCAATCATAAATAGTAACATAGAAAAGGCATTAATTTTAAAGCATACCTTTGCATCTGCACTAAATCCTTTCATGAACTTCACTTGAATAAACCCATTGACTCCAATTAGAGGAATCAATAACAGGATAATAAAAGCCAACTGCCAGCAAGCAACAAAGGCAATGACCAACCCAGCAACCGCTGAAGCCATATTTTCTACCATCTGACCAAGTGCATCCCCTACTAAAGCACGCACTGATGCTGCATCTGCTGAGAGCCTTGCACCAATTGCACCACTTGAATTATCAGGATCATCAAACCAGCTAACCTCCATGTTAACCACCTTCTCAAAGCACATTACTCTAATACGTCCGATTAATTTACACCCAGCCACAGCAAAGAAATATGATCGTGCTGGACTCATCAGAAATGATGCCAGACCAAGGAGCATAAACATGATTGCCAAAAATTTTGAATCCTTTTTTAGTCCATTAGGTTCAAAAAATATCTTGATAGCTCTGGAAATTAGTAATCCTAAAATTGGAAGTATTACGCCATTGAGGATTGCAGCTACAGCTCCAATTATAAGCACTGGAATCTCAGGCTTGCTAAGGTAGGCAACGCGGCTGAGTGGAACATTTGGAAGTTCTTCTGTAGGTACTGAAGGGGATTCTGTTTCTGCCCGTGCAATTTCTGGTACATTAACTCCTGTAGGTAAACCAAATGATACAGAGAATGAGTGGCGGCTACTGTTTCCCACTCCAGATGATCCTCGACTTATAGATCGTTGGATTGATATTCTTTGAGTTGAGTGTCTGAATGATTCCACAGTAATTTCCGGATTGTTTCGATCATCTAAAGCTTGTTCTGATCCTTTTTTTACTTCTTGCAAGCGTATAAGCTGAGAGTATGCTCCCTCAGGATCCTTGAGTAGTTCTGAGTGCGAGCCTGATCAAGTGACATAAACATTACACAGTATAAGTCAACCATCTTCTTTCACATCAGTATGTGAAATCTGGGATCCAATAATTACTTGTAGCGAAGACTAGTTTAAGATTCCAAAATTGATTAGGAAAAAAATAATGCATGATAGTATAAGAAAGCAAGTCCTTTTCATTCTGTTTCTCAAAAAAAAAAAAAAAAAAAAAAAAAAGTCCTTTTCATTTTATTTTTTTTTCAATTATGCAACTTCTATAATCATTTGTGAATTTCGAAAAATTGATGTTTGATGACAATATCCAGGACATACACCAATTCCCATAATACAGATTGATGAAGGCTTCTACATATATCCTCATTCCAATTAAAGAAAATTCATGCTTGGGAGATTGTGATATGTTTTGGTCGTGATAACAAATTATTACCCAGTACTTACTATAAACACAGGGTTCGATGCACACTTTGATACTGATTCCACATGAGAATAAATTTTAAAAAAGAAATCAATGGCTATAGTTATTAGGTACCTTTTTCAACCATCTTTCCTCTATGAATGACGGCGATCATATCAGCATTCCTTACTGTGCTCAAACGATGGGCAACAATGACTGTTGTCCTGTTGACCATAATCCTGTCCAATGCCTCTTGCACTATCCTTTCAGACTCTGCATCAAGTGCACTTGTAGCTTCATCAAGAAGTAGTATTCGTGGGTCTTTCAGAATTGCTCTTGCAATGGCAATCCTCTGTTTCTGTCCACCAGACATCTGTGCTCCGTGCTCACCAACCATGGTATCTAGCCCCTGGAAATGAAATTCAAATTA
Organism: Quercus tomentella; assembly: GCA_028535165.1. NCBI lineage: Eukaryota > Viridiplantae > Streptophyta > Magnoliopsida > Fagales > Fagaceae > Quercus > Quercus tomentella. The sequence continues at coordinate 30,930,749 of JAPQVY010000023.1, read as the reverse complement.
TTGAAGTAAATCAACAAGTTTTCTGATAATGAATATGAACACAAGGTCCCACAGTGTAATCAAGTTGACTGAAAATCAGAACCTGTGGCAATTTGTCAATGAATTTAGCAGCATTGGCTAGTTCAGCTGCTGCTCTTATCTCTTCAATAGTTGCACCATCCTTTCCATATGCAATATTATCCTTAATGCTGGATGCAAATAACACAGGTTCCTGGCTGACAAGACCAATTTTCCCTCTAATCCATTTGAGCTGAAATTCTTTCAGGTTAATTCCACCTATAAGAACCTCGCCAGCATGAGGGTCATAGAATCTCTCTATCAGACTAATGACTGTTGACTTCCCACTTCCACTTTGTCCAACCAAAGCTGTAGTTGTGCCACTAGGGATAGACAGAGAGAATCCATTGAATATTAGTTCATCCGGTCTGCTTGGGTAACTGAAATAAACATCCCTTAGCTCTATATCTCCATGAATGTCATCTAACGTCCTTCCCTTTGTGTCATAAGCATCTATCACTGGCTTCCTCCCTATAGTTTCAAACATCTTAAATGCTGCAGCTTGACCCGCAGCGAATGCACTCATGCAGGGAGATGCCTGTCCTAGAGACCTGAAATATCCATATGGAATCAGAAAATGAGAGACTGATGAATAATTTAGAAACTAAGATGTACAAATACTAATCTGAATGTTTAAATTTTTTGCTTGCTTTTTATGAAACAAAAACAGGAGGAAATTTCCATTTATTAGGTACAATGAGAATATAACCATATTAGCATATGAAAGCTATTAGTAGTAAAACAAGAAAAGAAATGCAGCTCACATGGAACCAGATAACACGGCAATTATCACGGACAGCACTTGACCCCCATTATATCCTTTCTCCAGTATCATCTTTGCACCAAACCATGCTGCCAAAGCGTAAGTGCAGAAGCGTACAAACGTAGCTGTGCCAAGACCAAAACCAGAAGCCAAGCCTTCCTGAACGCCTGAATTGTAAGCTTTTAAAACAAATTTCTTGTAACTAATTATAGCTTGCTTCTCACCGGTGAATGATGCAACCTAGACAACAATCAAGTTCAATGTCATGATTTTTATAAAACTTAAAAGCAGAACCAAACACATCATTTCAAGATAAAACTCCAAAATATCCCAGGCACATATTTTGTTATGACAACATGACATACTGTTCTGATTGAGCCAATCGTCTGTTCAACTACATTTGCTGCTTTTGCATAAGCACTTTGTCCCCAGGACGCCATCTTGGGTATGATGATGGACATAACTGCACCAGATGCCACAAGAACAGGAAGAGAGGATAACATGACAAGGCTTAGAAGCCACCCTTTGATAAATGCTGCCACAAAGCCTCCGATGAATGTAGTAGTCAGTTGCAAAAATTTCCCAACCTGCACAAACACAATTTTTAAACCCCTGGATCTTGTGCAAAGATACGCAAAATACAGGATCATTGCTTTTGATGTAACTGTAACAGCACTTTAGTACCTTCTCACCCATTGCATCCTGTATTAGGACGGTGTCACCAGACATTCTGCCAACAACCTCGCCAGTGTTTGTTTCCTTATCAAAGAATGCAACATCTTGCCTCAGAATAGTCTTCAGATATAAACGCCTTATTCGTGCAGCCTGTCGCTCCCCTGTCACCATCCAACAAGCCACCTCTGGCAAACAACAAAACATATTTCTCAACTCAACAACTGATACTGATGAACAAAAGAACAATAAGCAATAAAATTTTGAAGTGATTGGAATATGCAATGTACTTACGAAGGAAAGCTGCCACAGCCGCACCCAGTGCCAAGTAGACAAATTTAAGACACACCTAAAATTTTGGAGGAAACCAATTTATAAGATCTTCACGTAATAATTTTAAGATGTCAGAAAAGAAAGAATAGGGTTGCTAATACATCCCTGAACATAGGTTAATACTCAATTCAAGCTCCAGTATATTATTATATAAGCAGCTGAAATATATCAAATTCTTATCTCTGAAAAGTATTTAAATCATAAGTCTTAAAATTTAAATCACATCTTTCAGTCAAAAGGTTGGACCTTATCAATTACAACTTATGCAGAATATCTGTACCTTGGAAACTGTATCAACTATGTTGGGGCTACTCTGGTTTTGTCCAAAAGAATTGGACAATTCCCCGAATAGCAGAGTCATAAGGGGCATACATATCCCATTCCCAACGGCACCAATTGTGCCAAGGATCATCAGCAAAATATCAGTGGAATCTGCAAATGAGAACAGTTTCCGAAATGGAACAGTGCTAGTTTTCTCATCCCCTTTGCTCTTCTTTGAGTCTTCTTGATCACCATTCATGCTGGAGGTTTTCTCTTCTTCTGCATTGCTTTTTGATGTGGTGGCTGCATCTGTGTTCGTTTGGCTGTCCAAGCCATTCTCCACTGCCATTTTATCCAAGATCCCAATGCAATTTTTAGTTACTTTAATCAGGATAAACAGAATCTATTTGGCCCCTGAAGCACACAATTAATGGTTGAAATCAGTAACTTATAAGCCAAGCTGGAAATTTCAAACTAGTGGGACTTAAGAGAAATACTAACTTAGCATCATCACTAACCGATAAAATGATATATATATATATATATATATATATATATATATATATATATATATATATATATATGAGAAGTTAAAATGATAATAGTACAACAGGGAATTGACCTAACATCTTTGTCTTGAATTCAACTAGAGTGGCCATTTAGAAACGAAAGGGAAATTTTAGCACAAAAAGGAAACGGAAGGGAAATATTGTACTTTTTTTTATGTTGAACTTTTCAGATGCAAAATCATTGTTCATGTTCAATAGATTTAGATGTTAATATCTTAAACTAATATTAGAGTACTCTACTAATAGTGAAGTTAAGCTGATTTAGACTATTGATATTATCATTTCCAGGATAAGTAAGCAGTGGCGACTCCAGAAATTTTGTCTAAAGTGTTCCTATTGTACTTTGAAAAAATTTCAGATCATTTTGGTCTATTTCGGGTGTTTCGGTAAATACCGGCCGAAATTCAAGATTTGACCTTATTAAAAAAAAAAAAATTCTTAAAACCAAAACAAATTTGCACTATATACACCGAAAAACCTCAAAAGGAAAAAAAATGAAAAGAAAATAAATGAACAAAGATACCTTTACAATAAACTATAAGTTCATTTGAAATATTAATAAAATTATTAATTATTATTGTTTAGTTGTTTCATAAATTTGTTTATTTTTTATAAACTATAATTTGTTGTATTATTGTTTCATTAATTATTAAATTATTAATTATTGTTTAGCCTAACATAATTTAATTTGTTTGACTTTTATAATGTATTAATTAATTAAATTATTAATTATTAGTGTTTAGTTTTTTCATTAATTTTTTCTCATGTCTCTCTCATTAATTTTTTAGCCTAACATGTCTTTCTCTCATTGGTAGAAAATCTACCACCTATATTCAAAATTTTTTTTTTTTTTTTCATCTCATTAGACACTAGACAGGTTGTATACAGCTTGCTTGCACTTTAGGATGAGACTTGCACGCAAAATAAAAACATCAACTCAAATTAAAAATAAAAAAAATCCGGATCTCTCTCTTCTTGTCTTTTTTTTTTTTTTTTTACCAAATAAACATGCATTAAACATAGAAAGGGGCCTACAGGAAAGTTCAAACAGCCCAATACAGTCCAAAATATCTCACAAGTCAGACAGGAAAACAAGTAGTAAAATAAAGGCTAAGTCTAAAACACGGGCTAAAACTAGATTAGGAACCCAAAAGCAGAGAGTGAGCGGTCCTTGTTGATGCAGATAGTTCACAGATCTCTTCTTGTCTTTAGTTTCCACTTTCACTTCTCACATTTCAAGCTCTCTCTGGTCTCCGGTCTCAAGACTTTCTCCAGCTGCCCCGGTCATCACCATGTCTCTACCTCACTCTCTTTCCACCATGTCTCTACCTCTGTTAGCTTATTGATGGAGTACCAATGCCTTAAGGCAACTCAACGAAGCTGGGTTTTTTTTTTTTTGTGATTGTTCTGTTACAATTTTTTTTTTCTCCTTCCAGATTCTCTGTTACAATTTTTTTTTTTTAGATTTTAGTTCAAAATTTGTTTGGCATAAAAATTTTGAGAGTGTCCCTGATAGGGCTTGAGGGTGTTCCTATTTTTTTTTAAAGGGTAAACAAATAAAAAATTTTAATTATTATATATAAATTTTTTTTTTCAAGTCAGGTGCTCCCAGGCCACTAAGTAAGGTTGAAGCAGACAGTGACAGAAACTAAATCAGCAGGAAGCTAAAGATGTCAATCAAGCCCTCGTTTTTACTCCACCAGAAGAAACAAAAGAAGAGACAAAAATTGTTTCTAATCATTCAGCATACAGTTAGAGAATGTAGCCAAATTAATGACAGCCAATGCAAATTCGGTATCTTTACAATCTTGATCATACCAAAATAGTATCAAATTTTCTTCTACAAAGGCTCCGCTTGAAGTGCAAACAAATAACAAAGATGAGAGACTGATCAAAAAAAAAAAAAAACAAAGATGAGAGAGAGAGAGAGAGAGGTGGTTTATTATAGTCTGCAGCTTGTAATAACAGTTTTTGCAACTTGTTAGTAACATATATTCTTTGGTTCTGAAGAAAATGTTATTCATCCAAAAAAATTCCTACTTCAAAAAGGTGCCCATGAAGCATGATGGGTCCAAAAAAGGGAACAAAGAAAGTAAAATGAATAAACTTTGTTATGCTTGGGCAGGATCAGATCTCTGCAACCCCATGGCTCCCATCAAAAACATCTAAAACCTCTGATAATTCTGAACTTTCCAATCAAGACAACCATAAGCATTTCATTCAATCATCATAGTTATATCATGGTAGAGCATTTAATGAGCAAAAGTACAAAAACCCATCCGACAAAGGTATTGAGAAAGATAAATTACGTAGGAAGATTAAAAAAAGAAAGGGCACCTTAAAAATGACCAGTGTCTGAGATCCACAGGTGCTACCATTAGTGCACTTTTAGGGAACGTCTGTTTTTATTTAGCTGTTCAAGTACATTATATGTATCTAAACAGTTTCCACATATATATATATATATATATATATGCACTTTGTCTTTGCTTGAAGCACAAGCACAACTATTTAAAAGTCTGCCACTGTCAATAGATTTCACATGAGGTCCGAGGTGTTCATGGTCAAACAATTTAGAATTTTTAGTAAAGTACATAGATTCTCGGAGAACACTGAAAAGGCAACTAATCCTACTAGCTTGTGTTTTCTTTTAGAGAAATGATACGTCTATAATATTTTTACAACATTCTTACAACAAATCCTAAGTGACAGGTTGTTATTATTGGGGTAAAAAACTAATCTTAGTGTTAGTTTCAAATTTGAATCAATAACAACTAACCATCTATGATTTGTTATAAAAATATTATAGATGTAACATCTCTCTTTTTTTTATTCTTTTTTATAACGAAAAACGAAATACAACTTCGAAACGCCTCTTAATTTGAGATTTGACCCACCGTCCCCATACAATATTAGACACACTGTTCTTAGTTTCTTACTCAATAAGAAAAACAGTATGTCAGCAAAATAATAATAATAATAATAATAATAATAAAAAAAGCAAAACAGTAAATCTTGTATTAGAATTTCAAGAATACTGTTAAAGAATGAAATACTATATATACCACCTTCAAAAACCGAGGTGATTAATGGTTTAATTTGTTTAGATGGACCACAATAGAACACTTGTACAAAATATTAGTATTTTTCTGCTAACGTTTTCTGCTTAGAAAAATACAATACGCAAATATTTTTTTTAATGATATTTTTTATAGTTGTTGAGATAATATGGTGAGATCAATGCAAGAAAAGAAATATGATAGAGTAATTTTATTCTAATTACATTTTGTCATGTCACCATGGTAGAACAGTTGTGATAAATTTTGTCATCTTATAATATGATAAGGAAATGCCAGGTTCATGTTAAGTAACCTAACAATTTTGTGTTTAAAACAAGTATAACGACTTGTTAGATTCAAATAAAAGTACAAATTTTAACAAAAAATCTCATTTTAAAACATTTGTCTATGTATCGTATGATACGTACAATTTTATGATACGATACGATTTATGCGATATACATACTGTATCGTACGATTCATAAGTACTTACGATACGCCAATACGATACAAAACTTTTTACACACAATATGATACTGACAACTATTCTAATGAACTAATTAATGGCAAGTTGGTGAGATAGTTGTATGTTTGTTATTGTGAGAATGACGCAATCACTATTACATGTTTTATTCTTTACTTGTTTGAGAGAGAGTGATTTGGGATCACTCGATAGACAGGAGCTAGTGCAAGAAGATTTTAAGAATTTTTTATGAAGTGTGTAATAATTAAAAGGGAAAGGTTAACAAATGTCCTAAGAGTATTGGGTTATGAACTATCTTTAAAAATATCTTATAGAAAAATGATAAAGTAATTAATTTTGTAAACATCTTTTTATATTTTCCATAAAAGTAGTATAAAAACTTTTCTATTGTAGTTTATTAATAATTGCCTTAAGAGCACCCGTAAATGTGACCCTTAACTTAATTACAAAATTTTTCTTCAATGAGTGAGTTCTAGCTATGAGGAGAGAGAGACTTAGAGATTCTAATTAGTAGCCTTGCTTCCTTAGACATAATCTCTTGCCGATTGTGTTGTTTCTTGGGGTTAAATATTGATGCATTTTTCTTGAGAGAGACTCATTAACTGTTGTATTAACTGAGTGCCTAACTACTTCAACAATCCTAAGTCCAACATGTGCAATTGAATTCTTGTCTCATATAAATGCGACATGCATCTCTTTTATTCTCATTAGACATACTCAAGTTTTTGTTTCTATCTTTCTGGGTAATAAGATGTAAATGAATCATATTATTAACCGAGAAAATTAACTGATATCCCAAAGTATTGATTTAACAAATAATTTTAAAAACTTTTTATGAGAAAACAATGTAATTGATTTTTTGACAGTTTTTAATATTTTTCATAAAAGTGGTATTAAAACTTTCCTAATATTAACAAATACACTGAAGACACTAGTTAATCGGACCCTATTATTAATGAGCATATATATATATATATGTGTGTGTGTGTGTGTGTGTGCACGTACCCAAAATATATGGCTTTTGGGCTTAACCTCTTCTTGGGCTCACAATCTATTTGTTTTGTGGGCTTTTGTGTTTCCTACTGTGGGTGGTTCTATGCTCAGCATACCTAAATACACTCCTATCTCCCCAAGCCTTTCTCTCTTCCTCACATAATCACTCCTTTACTCTCTTTAAGTGTTTTACTCTTTTTCTTAGTATTCTTTCCAAAATTGCGAACCCCTTTTTCCTCGTTCTCTCCTCCTATTTATAGGCTAGGATGAGTGGAGAAGTTATGATTACTTCTCCTTCTTAGTGCGAATGGAGGTCCAATTCTATCATCTCAAAGTGGACGTTCCGTCAGAAAGGTGGGAGTGGCATTGGAACTGATTCCCACTTTCGTCATCTACTCTGTAGTTATGATGTTAAATGCACGGCCAGGCAGCTGGGCACGGTGCGCCTCCGGGCAAGAACTCTCCCGTCCAGGTTAGAAATGATTGGGGGGGGGGGGGGGGGGGGTTGCTTAAGGTGTTCACTGTGGTCTTATTTCAAGTTCCCGAGCCCAAATTGTGCTCGGAGGACTCTGGGCCGAGGCTTAAGGTCCAAGTACGAGGATGGTTGTATGACGTGCTGTGAGGTTTGGGCCCAAGGAACATGGGTTCAAAGGCCCAAACCCTGTATCGGGGGCCCAATTCCTGTACAATAGCCCCCCCTTGATTCGTGCCCGGTTACCTAGAACGAATCAAGGACAATCAAGCGGTGGTAGTGGTTTCTCGAGAATCTTAACCGTCAGTTGTTAAGTGATACAAATGCCCATCAATGCCACCTTAAAAGAAGCATGGCGCCAGACTGTCACGTTCAGCAGTAATTATGAATTGCCAGTTCGTGAACTGTCTGATGGTTCGTGAACCGAGCCCACACATGTGGGAGTTATTTAGAGGGATAAGAGAGGTTTTCCCACCTCTTTTGCATTAAATGTTCTTTATTCGTTCGTTGGCTCCTATAAATAGTTCTCTCTAAATCTCTACTTCACTTTTACATTCTTTATTCTCCAAACTATCTCTCTGCTAAGCATACTGTTTTCGTGCACTCATCTTCCAGCCCAGAACACCATTCCTTCCTAGAGTCCCAAAGTAAGTCCTCTTTGCCTTTCCTTTCATATCCTCTCCTTCTTTCAGTTTTCTTTTAATCTTAGTTTAGGAATGGTTATTCTCACCTCCTATCTTCAGAGGCATCCTTGGCTAGCTTTAGGGCAACCTACAATGTCCCTAGAGACGTTGATATCACCTACTGCCACAAGAGCGATATCAACCTCCGTAGGCGTACCGGGATAAACACTGTATTTTTCCCTTTAATGGCTATTATCAAGGGTGGGGTTAGATTCCCAATTGACCCTCTCATTATAGGCACCCTTAGGTTTTATGGTTTGTGTCTCAACTAACTCCCCCCTAATTTTTACCGAGTGGTGAGTTGTGTGAATAGGTTAAACCACATATTCGGTCTGTAGTTAAACCACCACAATATTAACTTATGTATAGTTTGTGCGGAAATATTAGGTCTAATTATTACCTAAAAACCAAAGATATGCAGGTACGGCTGATATCATGCCTTCCTGATTCTAACAGAAACTCGACAGGGGAATTTTTCCGGTTGAGCGGCAATTGGTTTGCCGACGTGCTCCCTTACCCATTCTCGCCACGCGATGTTGGTCGGTATCAAGAACTCTCATTTACTTGAAGTTGGCATCTTTTAATTAGTTGTTCATGTATTGAACTAATCAGTCTTTTTTGTTGATCTGTTGTAGAATCAAAAAGGTTCCAACCAGATCTTCGAGTTGTACACGTACGAGAGCTTAATTTTGTACTTAGATCAGAAGTTTTTGTTCATACGGATGGACAGCACCGAGCATCCCATTTGATACTCAACATTGGCCCCGTATATTTGACCTGGAAAGCATTCAGCTAGACATTGCTTGTAGATAGCCCACTCCTATCGTACATAGACCTCGGCCCCAAGTATATCACCATAAAGTCCACGTGCCTATTGAAGTGCCAGACGCCCCCACCCAAGTAGCCGAGCCAGTAGAAGCCGAGACTGATCAGGATGCAGATATAATGACCAAAAGGAAGATGACTGTTGATCATTTTATACTCGGCTCTCAGCCTCCAGCCCAGCTTCAAGGAGGGGATCATGCTCCCTTTCCCTTTGCCGCCAGCTGTCCTAAGAAGAAATAGCGGGTTGGTGACCAACCCCCCAAAGTCCCCAGTGATGCTCCTGCAAAGACACCTTCCCAGGGAGGGATTATGATCTAAGAACCGGTGGGCGATTCCCGGCCACATGCCAAGGGTAGTAAGGACGTGGCATCCTCATCTCAGTCTGTGAACATATGGCAGCCCACTTTCAAGCTTGGTGATGGGCCTCTGCCAGCATTGGCCAGTATCAAGGCTTGGGCATAAGGCCAAGAGGGGAAGGTGGCCAAGAGCTTGGTGCATGGCCTCTTGCTTCCCGAAGACGTCCACTTCTTCTCGGACGAGACTGAGGATTCCTTAGCACGGCAACTGCAGTGGCATACCGTGGCGGTAATTTTCCTCTCCTTTACTTATTGTTCATTTTAATGCATAAATAATCCCTTAGCCCTTATATCCATTACTTTTGTCACTAGTCCGCTCAATTGACTCATATCCTCAGTGAGAGAATGAAGGAGCTCACCGAGGATGCTGATCAAGAGAAAGTATTGAAGGATGTTGCCAATGCCATGGCTAAGGAAAAAAGCAAGGCTGCCGAGGTTGCCGATAAAAAGGCTTAGTCCTCGGAGAAAGCCCTACTAATGGCAGAGGGGAAATTGGCCGAGGCGAAGGATAGACTGGGGGGTGTTGAGCTTAAATTGGCGGAGGCAGCCAATCTAAACTTGGCCCAGGTAGACGAGATAGCTGATCTGAAGGCAGCCCTCGAAACCTGTGAAAACAAGTGGTACGACAAGGGCTTTGCGGATGCCCAGAAATCAGCGGAGCCTGTCGTTCATCGAGCCAAGCTTCACGAGTTTGGGGAGGGATGGTTGGCAACCCTCCAGACGATGGGAGTGCCCGAAGATTCCCTATTAAGCAATCCAGAGCAAATATCATACCCAGCTCCCCCTCCCCTTATTCAAAGCTGGGAGTGCCCGAAGATTCCCCACTAAGGAATCCAGAACAAATATCATACTAGCTCCCCCTCCCCCTGTTCAAAGCCAAACTGATGTTGCCAATAAAGAGGACACCCCCAGTATGAGGGAGTTGGTGAAGGCGATCAATGCCCATGTTGACCCCAAGGTCACCAGCCACCCTAATATCACCGAGGACTCACTCCTAGTAGCCACTAACCGAGGACGTGCCAAAGCAGCAAATTGATGACACAACCTAGCTCTCACCTACTGATCCCACTATTTGATACTTATGCTTTTCACTAGTTTCTTTTATATGCTTTTATCCGTGTTTACTTTTCCTATATTTGTTTGTTTTGCCTAGAGTCACCGAGTTGTGGTGACAGAACAATATTTTTATTTTTCTAAGTTTTATTTCCCTACAGTTGCCGGGTTGTGGCGACTAAACGTTGGTTTAAACTTTATTTGCTTGTTTCAATTGTGTTTATGAATGTTTGATACTAAGTTATTCTTTCGATCATGTTCTTTGATTGTTTTTATCTTTTTATCTATATATTCCAGATGACTAGGTAGTTTACTTCTCGGACCAGCCCAGAATAGGTCACCTATCTGTAGAAAGAATTGACTTCTCGACGATAATTACTAGATTTGATGTATGTTGATTCTTTAAGAAGATACAGGGCAATTACCTTCCCTGCGATTTGGGGTTGTATCCGAGATTATGGCTTTAGCCCTCCTTAAATGGTTTAACATACTTCCTGTGTACCCAGCGACTAGAATAGAGCTAGAGAGCTTGTTTCTATTCTTAAAATAGACCAATGTATGGTTCACATCCATCCAGGAACCAGCCTTCTGCCTTTGGATAAAATTTAGGATTAGGTTTCGACCTACCCAACCATTGTGATCTAACCCTAGAAGCAGGTTTCTACCCTTAGAAAAATCCAATGTATGGTTTCCATTTGCTTGGTGATCAAAATCAAGCCGGGAACAGGCTTCTATCCTTAGAAAAATTTAGTGTAAGTTTTCCACTTGCTTGGCGATGAAAATCAAGCCAGGAACAGGTTTCTGTCCTTAGAAAAATTTAGCGTAAGGTTTCCACCTACTTGGCAATGAAAATCAAGCCGGGAACAGGTTTATGTCCTTAGAAGAATTTAGCATAAGATTTTCACTTTCTCGGCAATGAAAATCAAGCCGGGAACAGGTTTCTATTCTTAGAAGAATTTAGCATAAGGTTTCCACCTGCTTGGCGATGAAAATCAAGCCGAGAACAGGTTTCCGTCCTTAGAAAAATTTGATACGAAATTTCCCCGTGTGAGTCGACCGAAGCTTAATGAGTTAATAATGATAAAATAATAAGTTCTAATACACCTGCATGGACAAACATCGCCTTTGTATTAATTAACAATATGCACATATAATGTTACATTTAACATGTACCCCTGTGTTCTGATACTTAATGGTAGAATTTCTTCAGATTGTGGGCATTCCATGGCCGAGGAAGTGGTCTTTCATCCAAATCCTCCAAGTAATATGCCCCTACGCCTGTAATGGCGGTGACTCTATGGTCCTTCCCAGGTTGGTGCTAACTTCCCTGCATTGATGTATCGTGTATTCCCCACTACCTTCCAAAGTACCAGATCTCCCGCTCCAAACTCTCTTTTCCTCACATCCCTGTTGTATCTCTGGGCAAGTTTTTGTTGATATTCCATCAACCGTATAGTCATTGATTCCCGGCGTTCTTCCAACATGTTCAACTATTTCCTTATCAACTTTGAATTCTTGGCGAGACTAAATCCTGAAACCCGAGCACTACATAAGTTCACTTCTATTGATATGACTACTTCTGCTCCATATGTTAGGGAGAACGGGGTTTCTACTGTAGACCTTCTCGGGGTAGTTCAATATGCCCATAGAACACTAGGCAACTCGTCTGCCCACCTGCCTTTGGTCCCTTATAACCTCCTCTTCAAACCATTCATAATGACCTTGTTAGTGGCCTTGGCTTGGCCGTTGCTCTGAGGGTATGATGGGGTGAAGTACCGATTTGTGATACTGAGGCTGCCACAAAACTCGCAAAAAGCTTTGCTATCAAACTACAACCCGTTATCTGACATTAGGGACTCTGGTACCCTAAATCTTATCACTATATTCCTCTATACAAACTTCTTCACATCCACGTCCCGAATGTTTGCCAACGCCTCTACTTCCGCCCATTTGGTAAAGTAGTCCACGGCCACTAGGACGAACCTTCCATTTTCTGTCGCTCGGGGGAATGGACCAACGATATCTAGCCCCCACTGCGTAAAGGGCCAGGGGCTACTAATGGGATTCAAGTTCTCTACCGGTTAGTGGGTCATTGGGGCGTGCTTCTAACATTGCTCACATTTCCGCGCATACCCATTAGCATCCTTCTGCATTTGTAGCTACCAAAATCCTTCGGTTATTGCCTGGTGATCTAATGAATGCCCCCCACATGACTGTCGCACACCCCTTCGTGTAGCTCGACAAGTAGTTCCTCAACCTTGTTGAGGTGCAAACACTATAGGTAAGGCCCGCCAAAAGATCTTCGATATAGCTTACGATCGACAGACAACCAATACCGAGCAGTTGCTCAGCTTACTTTTTTAGCTTCCTTCTCGTCATCCAGCACATGGTCCTCTGCTAAAAAGTTGATGATTGGATTCATCCAACACGGCTCATTCGTTGCCACCAGTGAGACACCTGCTCCTGCACTGATACTTGGTTCTACTACCAGCTCCACTTTTATTAATCGAGGTATCCCCTTGGTTGATGATAACGCCAACGTGGCCAAAGAGTTGTTATACTAGTTTTGCCCCCTTGCCACCTGATCCACTTTGACGCTTAAAAAGAGATCCATAGTTTGCCTCACCAACCGTAAGTACTCCATCATTCGGGGATCCTTGGCCTTAAACCTTCCTTGTACCTAATTGACTACCAACCAAGAATCTGAATAGACCTCTACCTCCTTAGCACCCAGGTCTGATACAACTCTTAACCCACCCAACAAGGCCTCATACTCAGCTTCATTGTTGGAGGCCTTAAAGCCCAACCGAAAGAAATGTTCCAACTTTATTCCTTCTGGGGCGATAACTATGATCCTGACCTCGACTCCTAATATGTTGGTTGCACCATCCACGAATACCTTCCATGGGATCACCCCTATAAGGCAGATCATCTCATTCCCCTCTCTCTAGGAAAACTCTGCAACAAAATCAGCTAGGACCTGGCCTTTCACCTAGCTCCTTGGCCTATACCTAATATCAAAAGAACCCAGCTGAGTCCCCCACTTCGCTATCCTTCCCGTGAAATCATATCTTTTCAACAATGACTACAGGGGGTATTGGGTCAACAAACGGTGTGAGCTTGAAAGTAATGGGGTAACTTCCATATAGCATGCACTAGTGCTAGCACCAATTTCTCCAAAGTCAAAATCTTGTCTCAGCATCAACTAGGGTTTTACTGATGTAGTAAACTAGTTGTTGTACTCTTTGGTCTCTTAAGAGTACGTGCTCACAGCGTGTTCGAATACTGAAAGATACATGAATAAATCCTCCCCAGGCTTTGGGGTTGTCAACATTGGTGCCCGCACCAAATATTCTTTCAGCTCCTAAAAGGCTATCTCACACTCTTCACTCCATTGGAATCCCTTCCATTTCTTTAAAAGATGGTAGAATGGTCGGTAGTGGTTGGCAAACTTGGAAATGAATCGATTAAGGGCAACCAACATGCCAGTTAGTACTTGAACTTCCTTTGGATTGCTCAACGGTTTAAGGCGTTTCACTGCTTCAATCTTGTTGCAGTTGACCTCTATTCCTTGGTTAGTGATCAAATACCCCAAGAACTTGCCAGCCCTCACTCCGAAAGCACACTTCTCGGCATTGAGTCATACTTTGTGCCATCAAAGTACATCAAACACTTCTTTGAGGTCGCCAATATGTTGCATTTTTTGCTTGCTCTTTACTGCCATATCATCAATGTAGACCTCGAAGATGTGCCTAATTTTATCTCTAAACATTCTGGTCATCATCCGCTAATATGTGGCACCAACATTCTTCAACCCAAATGGCATCATGGTATAATGGTAGTTAGCGTTGGGGGAGATAAACACCTTCTTCTCCTGGTCCTCGGTAGCCAAGGCGATCTGATGATAACCCTGAAAAGCATCAAGAAAGCTCATCCTCGGGTGCCCATATGTGGCATCTACCAGCTAATCAATTTTTGGCGTAGGAAACAAGTCCTTCGAACATGCTCGGTTAAGGTCGGTAAAGTTAATACAGACCCTCCATTTACCATTCTTCTTTTTTACCACTACGGTATTTTCAAGCCACCCCAGGAAAAATATCTCCTTTATAGCTCTGGCTTCCTTCAGTTTCTTAACCTCTTGCCTAATGACTTCAACATGCTCCTTAACTACTCTCCTCTGTTTTTGCTTTTTAGGAGGGCATAATGGATCCACATTAAGCTTGTGAACTATGAACTCAAGGTTCACCCAAAGCACCTCATACGGGTTCCAAGCAAACACGTCTATGTTCTGTACAAGAAACAACAACATCTCTACCCTCTCTTCCTCGACTACACTTGATCCTATTAGAAAATTTCTATCCTCGTCTGGTAATACCCTTACTTTCACTAAATCCTCGGCACGGCTAGCCCTACCTTGTCTTGGGGCTCTTGTAATTGCTACAAGGGATTCTTCTCAGTCGACTCCTTTGGTTTAGCTCCCTGGTCAACCGCGGCTACTAAGCACTACCTGGCCACCTGCTGATTACCTCTTACCATGGCAATACCTTGCTCGATGCGAAACTTGACCTTCATATGCAAGGTGGATGGTACTGCCCCTATTGCGTGAATCCATGACCTTCCAAGAATCGCTGTGTACGGAGAAAACGAGGTGACCACTATGAATATTACCATCATCTCCTTCCCTTCCATGTTCACAGGAAGCAAGATCTGCCCTTCAAGGATCACCATCCGGCCGTCAAACTCCATTAAGGGAGTATCATACTTGGATAGGTCTTCCTTCTTCAGACCAAGCCCCCTGTACAGGTCGGAATACATCCCTTCAGCACCATTCCCCTAACCAATCGTCATGTAATTCAATCGTGCCTTCTAGATCATCGTCGTTAAAAGCAATGGGCTCTTGAGTATACATCAACTTCTTCTCGAAGGGTTGCTCGCCTGTGCAACTCCCTCCCGGTGTTACGGCCAGTACCCCCCTTCTTCTAGACCCTTGGGTGCCTCTTGGAGCTGCATGGATGACTTTTATCACTCCCAACGAGGATGGGAGAGGATTCCCTCGCAGCCGTGTGCCTTACCCGAACTCTTGATTCCTCGGATCCGTCATAAATTCCTTCAGGTACCCTGCCTTCACCAACTGCTCTAGATGATCCTTTAACACCCTACACTGCTCAGTAGTATGCCCCCAATCTCTATGGTAAATGTAATACAAGTTTTGGTTTCTCCTGGACGGGTCTCCTCCCATCTTATTTGGCCACCGAAAATATGGTTCATTCTTGATTCGATCCATAATCCTGTACACCGGTTCCTTAAAGGCCACATTCACCTCTCCCATTCAAGTACCCTGCCTTCACCAACTGCTCTAGATGATCCTTTAACACCCTACACTGCTTAGTAGTATACCCCCTATCTCTATGGTAAATGCAATACAAGTTTTGGTTTCTCCTGGATAGGTCTCCTCCCATCTTATTCGACCACTGAAAATATGGTTCATTCTTGATTCGATCCACAATCCTGTACACTGGTTCCTTAAAGGCCACATTCACCTCTCCCATCTGTGGCCCCAGCTCTTGAATCCTCAAATCCTTCTGGAGTCTAGATTGGAAGCTGATACACCGAGGATGATTTATAACCGGGGCTTTACCCTTATTCTGTAACCAATCATCTTCTAACCGCTTATACTCCTCAATACGCCTCATAAACTACCTTATATCCTCAGGAGGCCTCCTCGTCAACAATTCCCATAGTCCAGAATCCTCAGGCAACCCCATCCGAAAAGTACTCACCACGATCTTTTCATTACCTTCGCTAATTTCGTTGTACAGTTCCCAGTATTGACTAGCGTAGCTTTGAAGTGTTTCCCCAACCCCCATTTTCATTTAAAGCAATGCATCCACGGGTTGTGGAACTCGACTGCAAGTCATGAACCATACACCATACTCTTGAATCAATTCGGAAAAACTGTGAATTGAGCCTTTCTTCAACCGATTAAACTATCTCATAGCAGTGGGGCTGAGGCTCGAGGGAAACACTTTACACATTAATGCATCGTTATGAGTGTGCAAAGACATCATTTGAATGTAATGGCTTACATGTTCCATTAGGTCCATCTTCCCATCGTAAGAATTGAATGGCGGCCGTGTAAATCTACTTGGCATAGGTGCCCTCTTAATGGTCATCGTGTAGCTCAGCGTAATGCACCGCTCATAACGTCAATGGTCGCATTCTGAGGTCACCTCTCCACTGGGTAAATCGTGTCCCGATCTGCATATTCTAGTGAGCGGTCCTGATGCCAATGAGATCTGGATTAATGAGACCCTGTTCCATGGTGGTTCCTAACACTATTCGACCTTTCCCTCCGCTCCCCATGGTCCCTTCTCTGACGCCTACCTCTTGCTTGCAATTCCAAATCCCTGACCAATCTTGGTAGGCACTCTAGTTCCTCGTCCCTTTGCTCAAGCTCTTCATCCCTTCTATCAAAATGATTACGCCCCGAAGCACCAGATATTGTCTGGTACGTTTGAAATGACCCTTCTCCCAGGTTAGACTGCCCTTCCTCCTCATGCTCCCTATCTTCGCGCTTTTTTTGCCTTCTTTCCTGCCACGTGGATCCCTGTGAAGACCTCCCAAAGCCACTTTCAACATAACTCCCTAGTTGACACTTAGACATTCTCCCGTGCACGTTTTGACAGAACCACAGCTATGTAGGAGATTCCCACAGACAGTGGGCTAAACCTCTTCTTGAGCTCACAATCTATTTGTTTTGTGGGCTTTCGTGTTTCCTATTGTGGGTGGTTCTATGCTTGACATACTCAAATACACTCCTATCTCCCCAAGCCTTTTCTCTCTTCCTCACAGAATCACTCATTTGCTCTCTCTAAGTGTTTTACTCTTTTTCTTAGTATTCTTTCCAAAATTGCCAACCTCTTTTTCTTCATTCTTTCCTCCTATTTATAGGCTAGGATGAGTGGAGGAATTATGATTACTTCTCCTTCTTAGTGCGAATGGAGGTCCAATTCCATCATTTCAAAGTGGATGTTCCGTCGAAAAGGTGGGAGTGGCATTGGAACTGATTCCCACTTCCGCCATCTACTCGGTAGTGACGTTGTTAAAAGCACTGCCGGGCAACTGGTCACGGTGCGCCTTCGAGCAAGAACTCTCATGTCCAGATCAGAAATGATTAGGGGGGTTTGCTTGAGGTGTTCACTACGGTCTTATTTCGAGTTCCCAGGCCCAAATTGTGCTGGACGGACTCTGGGCCAAGGCTTAAGGTCCAAGTACGAGGATGGTTGTATGACGTGCTATGGGGCTTGGGCCCAAGGAACATGGGTTCAAGGGCCCAAGCCCTGTATCAGGGGCCCAATTCCCGTACAATATATTATACAAGATAGAAATTCTACTCTAACCTAACCTAAGTGTATGTGTGTATGACACTCCTTCCTAAAGACTTGAATCTTGATCATTGCCCTCCACATCCCATAAACACTTATACTTGTGGAGTGACCATTGCACCAAGGATATACGGTAGTATTAATGAACATATTAATTGCAAGTCTTTGTTTCATATAGCATAAGAATAATTTACAAAGTATTATTCATAATATACTTTCCATAAATTTTGGTTTTTCACTATTGATTTTCGAAATTAATTGTAAACATTCTTATATGGGGATGTCTAGTTTGCTATTACATTATACCGTAAATATTTACATTATTGTAAACTTACATTAATGTAATTTCAATACAAAAATATAACATTACATTATTTAGGAATATGATGAGATTAAAGTGATGTGATATATTTTGTAATTTTAGATTATTGGTAATGTTAGAAAAAATAAAATAAACCAAAACCTTAATGTCACATCATCGTAATTTACATTACATCAAGGGTACAACACAATGAACCAAATGCCCCATCCCATTTATATTTGAGTCACGAGTGCTATCTTCTATTCCATTCAAGCACTTGTTATTTATTTTTTTATTTTTTTTTACTTCACACTCATCCGAGCTCATTAGATCTGATTAGAGGCCCATTTGGCTTCCCTTTTGTACTTTTCAGAACTTTTGTGGATGAGACGCATTGTGATGCCCCTTGTTATGACAGTTTTCTCTCCGAATTTTTAGTTCTACATATATAGGGTCTTTGTTCAAATATATCTTTAAACTTGATCCATAGTACTACTTAATTGGGTTTCCCAAAACAAAAAGTTTCTCTGTAGCAAGTCTAGGGTCTGAAAAAACCCTAGCCGCTTAGTAGAAGGTCGTGCCTATCTCTAGGCTCTACAGTTCTCCATGCTTGGTTTTTTCGAACGTTGTGTGACATTGTTTTCCTGATTTTGTTTTGTAATAGTATCAAAAATGGAAGATCTCTCAGTGATGTGGAAAAAACTCTCATTAACAGAAGAGGAGGATAGTGAGTACAGTGGTAAGCCAGTAGAAGCACTTGGAGGAAAGGTTATCGCGGCCAAGTTTCACACACGACGTGTACTCAATATGGAAGCCATTGCGCGAACCTTTAAACAACTATGGTTAACGAAGAAGGGTTTTGAGGTTAAAGATATGGGCAATCACGTTGTTTTCTTTGTATTTTCGGACAAAACAGATGCGGACAGGGTATTGTTAGGTGAGCCTTGGAGTTATGACAAGTATCTAGTTTCTCTGTGCAAGTTGGATAAAAACGGTGCGGTGAAGGATTTAGTGTTTGATCGAATGGCTTTTTGGGTTCAAATCCACGATATCCCAGTCTGCGATATGAATCCAGAAGCAGCTGCTGAGATCGGTAAGGTCTGTGGGGAAGTGCAACCGGGTATTCGGGACTGGGGCAATCAAGATGGCAGTATGTTCATGCGAATTAGGGTATAGGTTGACACTTCAAAGCCACTGTGCCGAGGACAAAAACTCCGCAAAGAGGATGGAGAGATTGGCTAGATACGCTTCAAGTACGAGCGACTGCCGATAATGTGCTATTGGTGCGGAAAACTTTCTCACAGTGACAAAGACTGTGAGCTTTGGGTTAGAAGTAACGGGTCACTCACTGAAAGCGATAAACAATTCGGTGCGTGGCTCCGTGCCCCGCTATTCAACACAAAAAAATGCTCGACAATCCGAGTGGGTGGCGAAGATGAGGTGAATCTTAAGCATGGTGGATTGGACTAGGGGGCGAGCGGAGAGGTAGTGGAAGATTTAAGATGCCAGAGTGGGAAGGGAAACAGCCCTGTGAACGACCGGAACCGCCGGCAGAAGGAGGAGACTAGTGGACCGATTCCTACAAACAATGAAACAGGCGCAAAATCCGTTACCGTAATCCCAGGTACAGAATTTAATGCAGAACGTGATTCTTGCGGAGTAACGGATTTTCAGGAGATGTTACGCGGGATTGACGATGCTATTTCAAAAAATGATAAGACCGTGGTGGATCTTAAGTCAAATGGACATACATCCTTTTTGGGCCAAGCCGAGGCCCATAAAACATTAACCATGCTGGGAAATAAGGGCCGTGCTTTAAGTGAAGATGAAGAAATGCTCCCAGCAAAAAGCCCACAAGGAAATGATTTTAAGGCTCATGGGTGGAAGAGATTAGTTAGTGACTGGCCTCATGTAGAAGTCCAGACTACACCCATGCAAAGAAAAAGAGTTGTACGTGACGAGGAGGATGAAATGGAAGTCAGGGTTTTGAAGAAGAAGTTCTGTTCCTTTGATACAACACAAAAGCAAATGGCGGAGGCTGCGGGACAGCCCCATCGAGAGCAATGAGTTGCCTTGCTTGGAATTGCCGTGGGCTTGGGAACCCACTGGCAGAGGATGAGCTTGAAACCATTATTCGAGCACAAGATCCCCTAATTGTTTTCTTGTCGGAAACCTAGTCTGGAAGAAAACAGTTAGAAAAGTTACGGTGTAAGATCAAATATGCAAGCTTGTTCACTGTTCCTAGTCTGGGTAGGGGCGGTGGTTTGGCTCTTTTATGGAAGTCGGATATTTCGGTATGGGTAGACAGCTTCTCCAAGTACCATATAGACGCAGTGGTGAATGGAACGAGTTCGGAACCTTGGCACTTCACCGGCTTCTATGGTGAACCTAACACTCAATATAGGGAGGAAGCTTGGAGTATGTTAAGGATGTTACGATCAAAACCGCACTTACCGTGGTGTTGTATGGGAGACTTTAACGAAATTCTACAGTCGGAGGAGAAGAGAGGTGGTAGAATCAGGCCACATGTACTGATGCAAGCTTTCCGTGATGTGTTGGATGTTTGCAGTTTTGTGGATCTTGGCTTCACAGGACCAGAATTTACGTGGCACAGTAGGAGACACGGTCACCTGATTTGGGAACGCTTAGATAGGGGGGTGGCCAACTATGACTGGCTAGCCAAATTCCCAGCAGCTCAAGTCCTCCATCTTCATTGTTTTTCCTTTGATCATCATCCCATTAAACTGGTTTTTGATCCTAACAGTGAGTCACAACGGTGGTTTCGGCGTCCCTTTCGTTTTGAAGAAATGTGGCTAGCGGATAGGGGTTGTAGTGATACGGTTCTAAGAGCTTAGGAGATTTCACAAGAAGGCAATCCCATGTTTAAAGTGTCCAGAAAACTCAAGAGGTGTAAAAAGATGCTCCGGTCTTGGAGCAAAGATCATTTCGATAATGTTAAGAAACAGATTGCAAATAAAAAGGAGAGGCTATGGAAAGCTGAAGAGGAAGCAACCAAGGGTGGGAGTTATGGGATGGTTGTCCAGTTGCGAAGGGAACTAAATGTCTTGCCGGATAGGGAAAGCAAAATGTGGAGGCAGAGAGCTAGAACACAGTGGGTGGTGAAGGGAGACAAAAATACAAGATATTTTCATGGGGTGGCTACTTAAAGGAAGAGGAAAAATTTTATTAAGGGTATCAAAGATGGTGAAGGAGTCTGGTAGAGAGATGAGGAAGTGGTCTCGACAACCTTTGTGGAGTACTATACCAGATTGTTTACTCACTCACATTCCCATGATCTTGACTGAGTCCTTGAAGGTGTTAAAAGGGTAGTCACAGAAAATATGAATGTAGAATTGGTGAAACCATACAGTATGGAGGAAGTTGATATTGCTATCAAACAAATGGCTCCTTTGAAGGCACCAGGACCTGATGGAATGCCACCCCTATTTTACCAATCCTTTTGGCAACACATTGGCCCAGAAGTTACAGAAGCTGTACTATCTTGCCTAAATTCTGGTACTCTCCTCAAATCCATCAATCACACTTTCATTACTTTGATTCCAAAAGTTAATAATCCTGAAATTGTTTCAGAATTTAGACCCATCAGTCTATGCAACGTGATTTATAAAATTATTAGCAAAGTTATTGCTAATCGGTTGAAACCTTTTCTGAATTCTATAGTTTCAGAAGCTCAAAGTGCTTTCATTGCTGATAGACTTATTACTGATAACATCTTGATTGCCTTTGAATCCTTGCATTATATGAAAACTCATAGCTCGGGAAGGGAAGGTTCTATGGCTTTGAAATTAGATATGAGCAAAGCCTATGATAGAGTGGAGTGGAGTTTTCTAGAAAAAATCATGTTAAAGATGGGGTTTCAGGATTCTTGGGTGGCTATGATTATGCAGTGTGTTTCTACTGTGACTTATTCCATACTCTTAAATGGTGAACCAAGAGGGTTTATACAACCATCCAGAGGGTTGAGGCAAGGTGACCCCCTCTCCCCCTTTCTCTTCTTGTTTTGTGCGGAAGGTCTAAATGCTCTTCTTAACAAAGCAGTGGACAATGGGGAGATAAGGGGTTTATCTCTATGTCGCCAAGGGCCAAAGATTGCTCATCTCTTTTTTGCAGATGATTGCCTTTTGTTTTGCAGGGCCAACAAAAATGAATGTCAAAAAATCCAGCAACTACTTCATTGGTATGAAGGTGCATCTGGCCAATTGGTGAATAAGGACAAAACAACCCTCTTCTTTAGCAGAAACACATTGGAGGAGGTTCAACAAGATATCAAGGTATTGCTAGGGGTGCCAGCTATCAAGCATTATGAGAAATATTTGGGCTTGCCGTCATTTGTGGGGAGACAAAAAAAAAGCTTGCTTCATTCAGATCAAGGAACGAATTTGGGCAAAAATGCAAGGGTGGAAGGAAAAGTTACTTTCTCAAGCAGGAAAGGAAGTCATGATAAAGGCGGTTATTCAATCTATTCCCACTTATTCGATGAGTGTGTTTCGGTTACCAATTGGTTTAATCAAGGATATTGAGACGATGATCCGAAAATTTTGGTGGGGTAATCAAGATAATACAAGAAGAATGCAGTGGGTGAAGTGGAGTACTTTATGCTCTCCAAAGTCTCTTGGGGGTATGGGGTTTCGAGATCTTCGACAATTTAATGATGCACTTCTTGGTAAACACGTTTGGAGACTTTACCATGAGAAGGATACGCTACTGTATAAAGTCTTTAAACCGAAATATTTTCCAGTGGGGAGTATCTTGGATGCTGATTTCAACCCGCGGAGCTCCTTTGCTTGGAATAGTATTTTACAGGCTAGGGAGGTTATTTGCAAGGGAGCACGGTGGAGAATAGGAGATGGTTCAGGGATCAACATATGGAAGCACCGTTGGCTGGAGTCTTCAGGGGGAGGCCAGATTGTATCTCCACAACTTGACCCTTCTCTGATCACAGTAAAGGATCTCTTCATCCCTGACACAAGAGTTTGGAACAAGGAGATCATTGAACAGAATTTCTTACCGTGGGAAGCCGAGAGTATTCAAGGAATTCCGGTTAGCCATTACCCGATGGAGGACTTGCTTATCTGGCCACACACCGCGGATAGAAGTTACACAGTTTGAAGTGCTTATCAGTTGCTGGCCGCTGATACCAGACTTGCTCTGCCCAGTTCGTCCGCTACAGGGGGTTGCAAATCCTTTTGGAATAGAATATGGGATATGCAAGTTCCAAATAAAGTTAAGCACTTTATATGGAGAGCTTAAAATGAGTCTTTACCCATCAAGCTCAATCTATTTACACGGCATATTCTCCCTGAGAACATTTGCAGCCTTTGTGAAGAACACACCGAAGATACTATTCACTGCCTTTGGCTGTGTGATCGGGTAAAGTGTATCTGGCTTTCGGAGCCATCTTTCTGTCCATTCCGACCAAAGATTTTTAGAAATTTTGGCGATCTTGTTTCAGCGGTTTTGGCTGAAGCAAGCCCAGCCATAGTTGCTCTGTTTTCGATGGTTGCTTGGAGCATTTGGATGAGGCGAAATAAACTGAGGGAGAAGCAATGCATTTGGGGAGTAGGGGAGACGGTGCAGCGAGCTCGTGAGCTGTTACAAGAATACTGGGACGTTCAGGATCGTCCATTTCGGTCTAGGGTGTCTCGCACAAGACAACCATGGACGCCGCCAAGTGCAGGTTTTTACAAGCTAAATTTTGACGGCGCCATCTTCGACAGTTCCGGTAGAGCAGGTTTGGGGGTGGTGGTGAGGGATGTGGAAGGAATGATAATCGCAGCTCTAAGTCAGAATATTCCGCTCCCAAGCTCTGTAGAATCGGTTAAAGCCATGGCTGCCCGACGTGCTATCCTTTTGGCGCAGGAGATAAGTCTCACTCAAGTGGTAGTGGAGGGTGACTCATTGAAGGTTATTGAAGCCATCAATAGTCAAAAACAATGTAGGACTTAGTGGGGTCACATCATAGAAGATATTAAAAAAGCTAGTCTTTGTTTGCAAAGCTTGTAGTTTCTGCCATGTTAGTAGGGGGGGTAACAGTTTAGCCCACTCCCTGGCACGAAGAGCAGTTTTAACTGCTGATACTGATGTGTGGTTAGAAGAACTATCACAAGATTTGGATGATGTTTTCCAGTTTGATTTGCCGAAATAAAATTGACTTACCTTATTCTCAAAAAAAAAAAAAAAAAAAACCTTGATCCATAGTATGTCTACTTTTGCTTAGAAGTATAAATCCTCTTACGGATACTCAAGAATCTCAATCTGAGCCCCGCTAGTCTTAACAAAAATAGATATGTTGCAGTGGTTAATTATAATTGAAACTGTTTGAGTAAATATAAAAAGAATAAATAGGATTATTAGGGACACAAATCTTATTTGATTTGGAATTTTAATTGATTAATACATTGGAGTGAGTGATTAAATACGTTCTAGAAATTTTATATGTAACAACTACAATTAATATATAAATATCATAGTCGTTTACTATCCCACAACAGACATGGACGTGAGCTAATACAAACTTTTAACATTCGCACAAAATTTTGATGCTAACCTTTGCGAGGATCATAAATTTTAACAACTCCATGACCATGATGAGGGATCTCATCTACAAAGGAAAGACTTGTAGTCGCATTAAATTTTGTGTTAACAAATACCTAACTTTGATAATCACACCTACTACTATTTATGATATTTGGTCCACCTCCCTCTACTTTTTTTTTTGGTTTTATTTAGAGTATTTACTAGAGAATAGAGTTTTAATTTATGGTGTCCATTATTGATAATTGCTCTTTAACATTAGGATAAAACACCAATTAATTTTCTGTGTAGACAAGAATTGAATTCTAATATCTTATTTCACAGGAAGAAATGTTAGGAATATCTACATTCTATCTACATTAATTTCGGATGTTCCATACTAATACTATAGATAATTCTCCCTATAATCTACACTAGTGTGTAATCCTATACATATGCATGGATACACCTAAAGATATACAATAAGATGCATAATATAATTCTCATATATATAATTTAAATATTATTGATAATCATTTTTATATTTTGTTAACTCTTTAAAAAAATTTGTAAGGATATTATTAGGTATAAAATATAAATTGTCCATTTTTTAAAATTATTGTGAAGCACTTTTTTTTTTTTACCGATTCATTTATTTTAGACTCTTTGATTTTTGTGCTTAATAACTCACTTGAATAAATATTTATAATGTGGTCCCATATTTTATTCTAAAATTAAGAAATAAAACTCTTTAAGAATAAATAATTTAGGACAAATGGTGCAAAATTGGAACTCTAATTTGGAATTTTAATTTGAGTTTCTCTCAGCTTTACTGATTATTATATATATAAATAAATAGGAAGAAAAGTAAAAAGCTAATTAGGGGAAAAATAAAAATTAGTGAGAAATTGACCCTTCGCCTCCCATTGTAATGTCGAGGAAAAACCTTCTCCATCCACATTCACATAAATGCGGACCAATCAACCTCCTCCAATTTAAAAAATAAAAAATAGATAGAAAGAAAAGAAAAGAAAAGCAAAGCAAAATAGAAAGAAACAAAGTTGCATGAGATTGTCAAAATCGGGATTTTACGTAGGATCGTAGGAGGTGGGCGGAATCGTGGATCGTAGGATTGGATCGTGAATCATAAGATTTTACATTATTTGAGAAAAAAATACACATTAGTATGTTAAATAATTATATAAATTATATATACATTCATAAAAAACCAAAAATTTGCATCCATTTGATGTAATTACCGTACATTACTACATCAATTTGTAAACATCACTTAAAAAGGCCAAAAACCTCAAAACATGACACTCTATTGGGATGTTATTTTTTATTTGACTCCAACTAACACTCTATCTCTTTACATTATAATAGCAAAACTTAATCTATTGGGATGTTATTTTTCATTTTACTGACACTATAACTCTCTACATTAGAATAGCAAAACTTGGTGTCCGTTTGGCAAATATTATTTTTGCTAACTTATTTTGACAGTTTTTAGACCCCTTAAACAATTGATTAAACCTAGGTAATTAGCCAAGTTGTTACTTAGTCCAATTAAACAAGTCTAGGTTATCATTATAATAAAGCAGCGGAAAATAAATAACACACGATATGATCACCCAGGAAACCAAACTGGTAAAAACCTGGGGAGGATTTGACCTAACTATCCTCAAGGTAAACTTGAATCTACTATCAGAAAGAATCGAAGTTCATACAAAAGGACTTACAAGCACCCCCGCTCGACTTCCTAATGCTACCAACCAGTAAAACTTACTGACACGACCACGTGCAAGCTCCGAATCCACAGACTCCTTCTTTCTTGGATTCCCACCAGCTACAAGCACCCCCGCTTGTGTATTCTTTAAGCTTTAATGGCAGCAACTGTTTTGATCATCAAGGTGTAGAGAACATCTCCTCCTTGAAAACCCTAAGTTTGTGTAAAGGAAAGCTCCTCTAGATCTCACAAGAGATTTACACAAACCGCAATTATGAGCAACACTAAAACGTGGCTAGGGTTTGCCTTTTATACTTAGGACAAATAAGAAATCCTAAAAACGTTTTAAAACACTTAGGGCTGAGTTGGAAAATTCTGCAGAAAAGCGATCTGCCCGAGCTTCGATCGGTCGAGCCTAAGCTTCGATCGATCGAGCCAGGCCAAAAGCCACAGTTCTTTCTGCTTTACACTCGATTCCAACTTTACATTGACATACAACTTTGAGCTAGCTTTAAACACTTCTAAACACATTGTTTTGATCATGGTTTGCCAACAATATAAATTAGAGTTCTAAATACATAAAGTCCTACACTTTAGAACCTAACATATTTTATTATTCAGCTTATTTTTGCTACTATTCATGGGTCCTACCGCACTTTTTGATACTATTTATGGATCTCATTGTACTTTTTTAACTAACTTTTACTTTTATTTATAGTACTTTCAGCAAAAAGATTTCAATTTTAGTAAAATAAGCGGATCTCAAACGGATCCTTAGTCTATTAGGATGTTACTTTTATTTGAGTCTAACTGAGTTTTCTATTGCAAAGATCCTTGAAAGATCCAAATCGTTTTTGGCAAGTAGGTTTGTAAAATCATAGGATCCAGATCAGAATTTTGTCAACCATTTGCATCTATGTGATATGATAAGATTGTGACCATATATATATATAGTTTTTTTTATTCCCTGATAACATAATCAGAAGGAGAATTTAAACCTGGACATATTTATTAAAAACATTAGTAGGTGCCAGTTAAAATATATCATTCTTCGCTATATATAATTAGAGAGACAGAAGTAGATTAAAATTGATTTAAAAAAGCCACAAGGAAAAAAATTTCTTGTAAAAGCAACACGATGACGCGTGGAATGACTAGTAATAAGTTGACATGTTTTTTAGGACCATATGTTCAACTTAAATTGACACTATTATCTCACCATTTTTGTGCGTAGGTTTTCTTTATAAGAAAATGTGATGTAATAGAATTGATGAATTATGCACATTAGGGTGGTAATTTGTGTTCGCGTGTCGAGTTTGTGTCGTGTCAACTCATAAATACTCAACTATATAGGTCAACATTAACCTGATATGTTTATTAAACAGGTCAAGATTCCTCAACCCTAACACAATTCATTTATTAAATGGGTCAGTCATGTCGACCCATTTATTAGATTTTATCAAAATGAAAAAGAAAAAAAAAATATATATATATTTATGAAAAAACAAGCACATAAATATTTTTAATATAAAATTCAGAAATAACGAATAACTGTATCACAAATAATCATCCAAAATAAATGAATATCTCAATATCACAAATAATCAATCACAATATGTCAAAGAAAATAAACCACACCAATTAATAAGTTTATAGACTTAATGTTTGAAGGATATATTGGTAAAATGTCATTTAATTAAACTGGTCAAACGGGTCAAATGAGTTTCATATATTGAACACTAACCCAACCCATTTATTAACTAGGTTAGTTGTGTCAACCCGATAATGGCACGAACTCATTAAGTCTCAATTCATAACCTATGAATTTCATGTCATGTCGTGTCAGGTTCGCAGGTCGTGCTCAATAATGCCACCCCTAATGCACATAGTTTTGCACACATAGCATTCTCCAACATCTCACTTGATTTTCACAAACAACCATTTCAAATAACTTCATATTGAAGGAATACTGACTTTAATTTTCCAGGTAGACTTGGTTGTGGATTACAGCAAGTTGGTTAGTTTAATATATTATACTTGATTAGGGTGTAATAAATAAATAAAAAATTTGAAAGTACAGCAAGGAGAGAATAAAAGAATAATAGAGAATTTTCAGCAAAAAATAAAAAATAATTGTTGGGGAGGCTGTTACTGTTGTCGTGGTTGGAGGTCCTATTGAGGCGAAGGTACAGGGGTGATCTATTATCCATATCGCCTCAATAAGTTTCAAGTAAATTTAAAGATGAAAAGTGAAAACTATGATTTTTTTTTTTTTTTTAAATGATGCAAAACTAATAACTTTATTAAGTAAAAGATAAATTCATTACATTATGAGTAATAGCTAACTCAACTTAGTCATGTATTTGAAGCCAGTATATTGTTTATGGTAATAGTAAACTAATAAGAATAACGAAAATGAAAGAGGGACTAATCCAAATAATAATAATAATAATAATAATAATAATAATAATAATAATAATAATAATAATAGACTTATGTTTGAGAGCTCTTTTTTATATTTATTTATTTTTAGAAATATAATGACTTTGATGATGATATAGTAAAGAAGGATATAAATAATAACTATTTAACCACAATAATAGTCATGTAAGATGCTATTCATCTTAAGTGTGCATTTGGGTTAGAATGAAAAATGAAAATTATTTCACTATTTAACTTATTTTTGCTATTATTCATGGGTCCCACTCCACTTTTTGACACTATTCATGAGTTCTACTATACTATTTCAACTGACTTTTACATTTATCTACAATACTTTCAGCAATAATTTTTTAGTTTTAATAAAATAAATGACATCCAAAGATTCCAAACACATCCTCACTCAAAAGTTTGACATTAAGATTTGGGATGGATGCAAGGGAGCTTGGGCCTTTTGGCCTATTGAAAAAATATATATTATTAGTTATATTTTTCTTACTTCTAGAGTTGGGCCTCCCTCTTCAAAAACCTTAGGCCAGCACCTTTCCAATTAGTCTAACTCAACTAATACCTACCCAACCCAAAAATTTAACAAAGACAAAAATTTTAATCAACCCAATATTAGAGTACTAGCATCAAGTGTTCTAAATACTAAATATTTAGCATTTATAACACCAAATACTAAAAACACTACTATACCACATGTTTTAAATGCTATATTAAAGTAACAAAAGTAAGTTTTGGTTTGTAATATTTTTTTTTTTTTTTTTTTTGGGCAACAGTTGATGCTCTTAAGGAACATTATTATTTTGTGTTTTTTGTGGTAAATGATTACATCTTTTTTGGTAGATGATTGCATCTTACACTCCGTTTGTTTTAACGTAAAATATTTTCCCATTTTACTGTGTTTGTTTTGCGGTAAAATATTTAATCAAAAGTAAAATATTTTCAATCAACTAAATCAACTAGGCAAATTTATGTAAAATATTTTACGCTTAAAATTTTGGTAAAACATTTTACATATTCCTTAATCCCTCTCACACTCTCTCCCTTCTCACTCTCAAGTTCTCCCCCTTCACAAACCAGAGTCACCAAGCCACTCTCAGTTTCATCGGCACCACTCATCTTCGGCAGCTCTCATCACCGGCTCCACCTTTGCCATCGTCGCCTGACTCACCTTAACTCATTGAGTTTGGTTCAACCACTCAAACCCACCGATTCTTTTTTTGATCTGACCATGCACCAGCTCTAACTCCACTGATTCTTTTACCTCCATCACATCGGCTCTACCTCCACCTTCATCAACTCACCCGCCAGTTCTCAGATCTAGTTTTTTTAACCATTGCATGGGTTTATTGATTTGAGATTTTTGGCTAGTTTTATGGGTTGTGGTGGGTGGCTGGGTTTTTGAGTTGTAGTGGATGGCTACATTTTTGGGTGGCTGGGATCTTTGTGGCTCTGTTGATGGCTGCATTTTTGGGTGGCTAGAATGATTTGTGGGCCATGGTGAGTGGTTGGTTGGCTTTGGCCTTTCTTTTTCTTTTTCTTTTTTTTTTCTTTTTTTTTTTGGATTTGAGTGGTAGTGGAGTGTCAGGGTGGTGGTAGGTGGGTTTGTGCGGATCTGGTGGTGGTTTGGGTGGTTGATGGAGTGGTGGTGGTTTGGTTTTGTGAGATTATTAATGTGGGGCCCAATAATCTATGGGCCAGGCCCATTTGCTCGTGGAGAGTCCGAATGCCCAGGCCGAGGAGAGCTATGGCCCAAGCCCGATAACGTAGAGCACAACTGTTTTTGGGATACAGCCGAGGACAGTTCAGTCCTCGGCAGATCCAAAATCCCATCGGAATAAAGGGGTAAAACTGGTATAGGAACAAAT
Source organism: Quercus tomentella (assembly GCA_028535165.1). Classification (NCBI taxonomy): domain Eukaryota; kingdom Viridiplantae; phylum Streptophyta; class Magnoliopsida; order Fagales; family Fagaceae; genus Quercus; species Quercus tomentella. Next base: position 30,899,907 of record JAPQVY010000023.1, on the reverse strand, counting down.
TTGTAAGGAGATCTAAAATATCTTGGGGGAAGTTATCCTTACTACCCTTCCAGATAAGACTCTGCACCTGACAGAGCCATACTCTGCAGCCTTATCAACCATCCCCAACAATTCTGGGATTGGACTGATGGGACAAATATCAGTCTTGTAAAGATTGACCCTACACGTGGACGAAGGACAGCGAATAGAGGCTAATATAAAAGGAAAAGTAAGTGAGCCAAAATGGGGGGGCTCTCTCCATCCCACCTAGGGAAGAGACTCCATGGGGGAAACACCAGAACGACTCCTGCTGATCAGAAAGAAAGCCACCAGTGGGGAAACGGAGTAGGACCTTAATGCTCCTCGGATAAAGTCCGAGGAGTCCATCCCCATGGGATGTGACGCCATAAGGCCTAAATGTTCAAACCCATCTCCCCTTTCTATATGAATTCCTCTAAAACCAAGACCGGAACATCGCCTCGTGCCCAACGGCTAGCTTTTCAAGCCCACTCTCTACAAATCATATTGTGAGGGATCTTTCACGTACGAGCCCAACATCCTTATTGGGCCTCAACAGAATCGTGTCCCTACAATTGGCGCCGTCTGTGGGAAAGCTCGCGCGTTGGCACAGGGGATGGTAGAGTCAAGCCTCTGTCAAATGGGAATCTGCGAAAGCTCCTCCGTTTCCGGCGACATACAGTTGCTGCTCCAGCGTAAACTCCTGCTAGGGGCTACGCCTTGCGGTGCCAAGGGCGTGGGCATCTCTAGGGGCTTCCGGCCTCAAGTCAACTTTTCCTGCCCTGGTATAGGGGCTTATGGTCGAAAAATAAACCAAATAAAAGAAATCTCACAAGTTTTGGACAGAACCAAGGCCTTGCATGGTCCTCGGACTCAAGCCTATGGGGAAACCAACTACTTAAAAGAAATCTCACAAGTTTTGGACAGAACCAAGGCCTTGCATGGTCCTCGGACTCAAGCCTATGGGGAAACCAACTACTTAAAAGAAATCTCACAAGTTTTGGACAGAACCAAGGCCTTGCATGGTCCTCGGACTCAAGCCTATGGGGAAACCAACTACTTAAAAGAAATCTCACAAGTTTTGGACAGAACCAAGGCCTTGCATGGTCCTCGGACTCAAGCCTATGGGGAAACCAACTACTTAAAAGAAATCTCACAAGTTTTGGACAGAACCAAGGCCTTGCATGGTCCTCGGACTCAAGCCTATGGGGAAACCAACTACTTAAAAGAAATCTCACAAGTTTTGGACAGAACCAAGGCCTTGCATGGTCCTCGGACTCAAGCCTATGGGGAAACCAACTACTTAAAAGAAATCTCACAAGTTTTGGACAGAACCAAGGCCTTGCATGGTCCTCGGGCTCAAGCCTATGGGGAAACCAACTACTTAAAAGGAAAACTGATTGCATGAAACTTAAAATCCATCCGAGGAGAACTCCCCGTTAACAGTTGGGTCAATCCCTAAACTGCACGGATTTCCCAGTCTACCCTCGGATCCACGATACCAAAGGGATTGATGTAATATAGTGCAGTATATCACCCAAAAACACAATCGAAATCCCTCTACTCGGCTACCATCTCGGACGAATTATTCAGAGATCATCGTTCTCGGGCATCTATTTTGCATGCCTCGCTCAGTGCTCAGCCATTACTCCGGTTAGTTTCAAGAGTTTAATTTATTGAGAATTGCCATTGTGATACTTGATAACATCGATAAGTTTAAACCAGTAGGAATTGATTTTAAGGCATTGTTCTGCTCCAAGTATTATTAGAGACGAGCGTATATTTAATGTCCATGCACTAAGTAGTTGTTGCAGAAAAGAAAAATATTTAGAAAGAAACAAACTCATCTTTTACTAAGACAAAGAAATAGTACAGTGTACAATGAAAAGCAGAGAGAAGCTTATGCTGAAGCTAACTACATGAGTGAAAAGAAAAATACAAGAAAATGAAGGTGAAACCGAAGAATAAGCACAGATGAGAGGGAGGCTACTCCTTCAGAACTTTGTTCTTCCTCAATGCTTTTGCATGCCCATAACTCAGGCAGCAAAAGAACCCAGCTAGGGGCCTGCACCGCGGAAGGAAAGGTGCAGGGAGACGGAAGTTGAGGAGCCTTCACCAAAAATTTGTCTGCAACAAGGCAGAGGCGCTGATGGCGGAGAATCTTTCTTCTGACACACCAAAATCCTGGCGTGAACAGAACCTGCTTCGGATTTTGACTAAAAGAGGGAGAAACACCCTTTCCCCTCTGTCGAACTGGAATATTCTCTTGAATTTATGCCGCCTTTGCCCGTACCTCACTATCTGGAGTCTCAGGAGGACACGGCGCCTTTGTGGCGGAGAGAGTTCCTCTGCCCCAACCCACGCCTCAAACATGATGTACTAGGGGAGGAGACTGAAGGATTTGTGTGAAGGTAAAGCAACTTTCTCTCCTATTTTTTAAAAGATAAGGTGGTGGCATTTAATTCACGCAGCGTCCCAAGGAACGCTACAGACAAAACGTCTCCGGCTCGATCTCCAATGCCGTCTGCAACCCTGAGCTTAAAGGAGCCTCGTGAAGGCGCACCTCGAGCACTGGGACGCCAAAAAGTACCGCGTGACCCAAGACTACGGAAATACCCCCTAATTTATGGGCCCAGTAAATTCGCGGCCCAGGCCCGTTCAGCATAGGGGCCCAAGGACAGAACCAAGGCCTTGCATGGTCCTCGGACTCAAGCCTATGGGGAAACAAAGTGCAAAAAATAAAAATTACAAGTTTTGGACAGAACCAAGGCCTTGCATGGTCCTCGGACTCAAGCCTATGGGGAAACCAAGTACAAAAAATAAAAATTACAAGTTTTCGACAGAACCAAGGCCTTGCATGGTCCTCGGACTCAAGCCTATGGGGAAACTAAGTACAAAAAATAAACCTTACAAGTTTTGGGCAGAACCAAGGCCTTGCATGGTCCTCGGACTCAAGCCTATGGGGAACCAACTACTCGGATAGGGAAAGTCCTCGGCCCAGATACTGTAAAATGTTAAGGCCAATAAGAGTGTTAGGGTGATGGCGGGACGCTCCGCTACTCGGCAGCCTACGGGGGCTGTTCATTTTTTGCGGGTGATATGCCTTCGAATAATTACCTCCTACACCACGGAGAACATCCAGTTCTAATCTCGGCTTTGTTTCGGGCAAGTATCGCTATTTACAGGTACGCGTTGCTATGTCAAACAGTTCTATTAAAGTTATGGTGACATCTTTTTATTAGCAAGTATTTTGGCTTTAGTTATCATTGATTCAAATGCTGTATTATTGTGCCGAGCAGCGTTTGCAAATAAAAAAAAAAGCATAAAGACAGAACATGCGAAATAGAGTAACAACAATTTTTATTAATACGAAAAGTTATTACAACGTACAAAGAAGGGCTTAAACAAGCCTATACAAAATGTGAACTGCCTAAACAACTATAACATCCGCAATACAGATATGTAAACAGTCAGGCGTCTTCGTCTTCAAAGTCTCCCCAGTCCCTGCCTCAATACTGCTCATATTACGATAAGAACCTTCTTTGGAAAGAGATGAAGGAGAAGGAAATAGTAAGGAAGAAATCAATGAAGAGATGAAGGAGAAGGAAATAGTAAGGAAGAAATCAATGAAGAAGATGGAGGAGATGAATGAAGAAGATGGAGGACATGAGTAAAGAAGGAGGAGAAGAAGAGAGAAGAGATGAAAAGAAAGAAAAGGAGCAAAAGAGGGAGAAGAAAAAGCACCAGAATGGATCTGGTGCTGGGAAGACTAAGAGAGGGAGGCGGAGAGGGCCACCAGTGAACGAAGAGAGGAAGAAGCAGAGACACTTAGTCCCTGCCTCGGTCCTGACTCCTAACACGCTGGGGCCATATTAGGTGAGCTCATAAGAGAGCGGTTGGTTACGATGATGGGAATTCTCGACTCAGTCACGCCGAAAGATTGGACGTGATGAATCCCTGCTTCGGATTTTGGCTGAAGGGAAGGTGAGATGAATCTTGAGTCTCCGCCACCCTTGCCCTGACCGAGCCATTTCGAGCTTTATTAGAACACGGTGCTTTGAGGAGGGGTATGACTCCTTCATCACCCGTTAGGGTAAGCGTGTCACGATTTAGTGTATAAACTAGTGGGTAAAATAAACTCTAGGGGAGGCCAAGTATTTCAAATCTTAGAAGGATGAAAAGGGACTCTTTACAAAAACAATAACCTCCTACCTTCCCTCTTATACGGAGGGTGGAGCGGGGGCATTTAATAAGATCAGATCTCCAAAGGAATCTGCAAACACAGATGTGCCGGTTCCACTTCTCCACCTCATCAAGAAACCGTCAAATTAAAGTAGTCTCGTAAATAGGTCATTAAAAACGTGCTTTGGATAACCAAACGTCAAGAATGCATTAGGGATAAAATCAAAAAACCGTCTCGCAGACCGGTGCGTTTCCTGGGCAGTTGGAGAACCGTCAGCATTGATGGAGGGCTAAAGTAAAGGAGCAGTAATAAAGGCTCGGCATTGCCAAAACCCCACTTTCCAACCAGGAGGTTGGACAGCCGGGTTTTGAGGGGCTATTGTGGGGCCCAATAATCTATGGGCCAGGCCCATTTGCTCGTGGAGAGTCCGAAGGCCTAGGCCGAGGAGAGCTATGGCCCAAGCCCGATAACGTAGAGCACAACTGTTTTTGGGATACAGCCGAGGACAGTTCAGTTCTCGGCAGATCCAAAATCCCATCGGAATAAAGGGGTAAAACTGGTATAGGAACAAATTTGTAAGGAGATTTAAAATATCTTGGGGGAAGTTATCCTTACTACCCTTCCAGATAAGACTCTGCACCTGACAGAGCCATACTCTGCAGCCTTATCAACCATCCCCAACAATTCTGGGATTGGACTGATGGGACAAATATCAGTCTTGTAAAGATTGACCCTACACGTGGACGAAGGACAGCGAATAGAGGCTAATATAAAAGGAAAGTAAGTGAGCCAAAATGGGGGGGCTCTCTCCATCCCACCTAGGGAAGAGACTCCATGGGGGAAACACCAGAACGACTCCTGCTGATCAGAAAGAAAGCCACCAGTGGGGAAACGGAGTAGGACCTTAATGCTCCTCGGATAAAGTCCGAGGAGTCCATCCCCATGGGATGTGACGCCATAAGGCCTAAATGTTCAAACCCATCTCCCCTTTCTATATGAATTCCTCTAAAACCAAGACCGGAACATCGCCCCGTGCCCAACGGCTAGCTTTTCAAGCCCACTCTCTACAAATCATATTGTGAGGGATCTTTCACGTACGAGCCCAACATCCTTATTGGGCCTCAACAGAATCGTGTCCCTACAATTAAAATTGAAACATACAATATTATATGGATGTCTATTTGGGATTTTTTTTTTTTTTTTTTTTTTTCATATACTTTTGCACCCTAGCTTGAAATTTAGGGTGCCCTTTGCTTAAGAAAAAAAATTCAAAATTTGACTGTTACGAGGAACATTATAAATAATAATAATAATAATAATAATAATAATTTATAAGCAAATAAATAATCACACCCCCATGATTTCAATCAATCTATAAACTAAATACTAAATAATAATAATAAAAATACCAAATATTAGTATTAGAAATTGAAATAAGCCAAACACCAAAAATTATTTAGATAATTTGAAGAAAGTAAATCTTCAAGCACAAAACACATAGCGTCCTAAAATGAGAATAAAATTTTACCTTAATTATTCTGAACCACCAATGAATTTTTTTTTTTTTTTTTTTTTTTTTTACCTTATCCTAAACCACTAATGAAAATAATTTTTTTATTTTTACCGTATCCTAAATCACTAATGATGCAATAAGCATACTAACAAGAACACCGAATGAAACAGTTGTAGAATAGGTTCCAGAGTGTGACAATGGAGATGAGGCTGGAACTCCACCTTCAGTACTGCTTGAGAATGTTGGGGATGGAGTCTTGGAACTTGGTGTCACTGGAGTACTCTTTGCTGATGATTTTGGAGCTGGTGATGATGGTTTTGAAGGAGTCATTGGAGGTTTAACTGGAACATCATATTCATCAGTAATTTTGCATAAACTAATGAACTTGATAATGACAATTTAATATCAAATATGAAAATAATAATATTATAATTTAAGAAATTGAAAACACTGCTTCAAAAATATTATAATTTCTATTTATTTTAATTTCATTCTTCAAAAGAGAGTTAATTACACACAATCAAACCATTATAGGCACAATGCATTCCCAAAGAGAGAGGGATTGACGAGCTAATTTTTGTAAACCAAATACAATTTTCGTTATTATTATTTTTATTTTTCTCTAAAAGTTGTTTAATAAAATATTACTAACTTTCACTGTTGATTAATTCCTTTATTTGAAAAATCAATTGCAGCTCATATCTTTTTATTAAAAAAAAAAAAAATGCCTTGAATGATAGTAAGGAAACTGCATTTTTCTAACAATACCAAAAATAATCTCAAAATTTTAATTTTTATTAAAAAAAAAAAAAAAAAAAAAAAAGACGTGAGCATCACTATTAAGCTCTTAATGTCCTAAACACATACCAGGAGTTGACTCAGGAGGCAAGGAAACTGCATGCAAAAAAAAAAAAAAAAACCCACAACTCATTAACACATTAAATAAGTAGAAACTAGAAATTTGCAAATGTTAGTATGCAAAACAAAATAAAGATCAAATCATTTACCATCACGACAAACTTCAGACATCATCAGGACCCTTGTAACATTTAAATTAATATCATAGGAAGGAGCGATCTTTGTAGCTTCTATAATGCACGAAGCATCGGTATTCATTGTTAATTCAAACGCAGTGCAACAATCAGGGCCTGGCTTTGTCACCTCACTTTCATCACTCAGATAAGACATGCAATCTACTAAATCCCATATTAAATCTGAGCAACCGCCATAGGGTGACTCTGAGGGTGAGTATGAGGGTGACTCTGAGGGTGAAAGGTCCGAACTTGCTATTAGAAATGAAGTAAACAAAAAGCAAGTGAAGATAAAAACTCTCTTCATCTTTTGTGATTAGAAGTGGAGGAAGATGTGAGAGTTTTGTCAGATCAGCTTGCTTTCATTTTTTCAGTTTTAAATAAAGATATGTTTTAAATTTAAGATAGGGTTTACCTAAAATGAAGGAATATTTTGATTTTTAGTTGTAATCTTTTCTAGATATCGTCTCCTACCAAACTTCAAAATACTTCACATATCGTCTGATTGGAAATCAAATGATATCTTTTTAAACCTAAAACAGATAATAAATAGTTGTCAACCCATTCTGTTAACTGATATTTTCTCCACTCCTCTCTCTCTCAAATAAAAAATAAAAATCTCATTTTTCACTCAAAATAAAAATTGTACTAACTTGATTTTTCAAAATACAATTTAAAACGCATGATAGTGTATGATACATTTAGTTACAAAAATGTTACATTGAAAATTAAAATGCTGCATGTCTTTCTCGATAAGAGAAGAGAATAGTTAGAAAATAATTCAAACTGTTGAAGCACTGGTGTGAAGTGCCACTAAAGTGGCGTAAAATCCATCCTTGATATTAATCAAAGTTTCATGCTTTCCTTTCTCCACTATTACTCCATTTTTAACAACTGCTATTAGATCAGCATTCTTGATTGTGGATAATCGATGAGCCACAACTATTGTAGTCCGGTTAACCATGACTCGGTCTAATGCATCTTGAACAATTTTCTCAGACTCGGCATCTAGTGCACTAGTAGCTTCATCTAATAGTAATATTTTTGGACTTTTAACTATGGCACGTGCAATGGCTACACGTTGCTTTTGCCCACCAGATAATTGGACTCCTCGTTCACCTACCATGGTATCATAACCCTGCATTTTGCAATTTTGCAAACTTGTGAGAAAAGGATTAAAGCACATGTGCAAGTTAATGCTATCCACCATAAGTGTCTTAATAGAGGGACTGGGTTTGTGAATGAAAATGAGATGGGTTTTGAAAAATGATTTGTATTGTATTGCTCAAACCTGTTGTAAGCTACTGATGAATTTGTGGGCATTGGCCAACTCTGATGCAGATATAATTTCTGCCGCAGTTGCATCTCCTTCCTTTCCATATGCAATGTTGGCACGGATAGTGTCATTGAACAAAATTGGTTCTTGGCTCACAAGCCCCATTTGCTGCCTCAACCATTTGAGTTGGAACTTTTGAATTTCAATTCCATCCAGTGTTATATGGCCTGAATCAGGATCATAAAATCTTTGTAAAAGTGAGACCACTGTTGATTTTCCACTACCACTTTCTCCGACAAGGGCAATCGTCTGAAAGATGTTTAGAACAATAACTTGATCAGTACGTTTTAAATGAAATGCTCCTTGCGAAAAGGAAATGGAAGTTTAGATACAATCCTATAATTAAACTTTACCTTCCCAGTATGAATTTTTAAGTTGAGGTCTCGAAAAATTTGAATATCTGGTCTAGAAGGATACTTAAAGCTTACATGACGAAGCTCAATTTCGCCCATCACATCATCCAATTTCATGCCAGACTCCTCACTTGGGTCTATCTTTGACTTCCGATCTAATATTGCAAAAATGGAAGCAGCGGCGTTCTTGGCTTTGCTAGAATCAGGAGCAAAGGAGCTTGTTTGAGAAATTCCTATTGCTGCCATGGTTAAGGCAAAAAAAACCTGTAGAGCATACATACAAAATTTCAAAGTTAATTTTGTATGAGTAAATTTCACCATCCTCTAGAAGTTGCCAAATTTCTTCTAAAAAACTTTGAACAACATGGGAAGAATATTTACCCGGAAAACGTCTGAGAATGTTGTTTTGCCAGCCTCAACAAGTCGAGCTCCAGCATAGAAACTAGTTGCGTAGACAGAAAACAATAAGAAGAAAGATAACCCAAATCCTATTCCACTAATCAGGCCTTGCCGTATCCCTGTCTTCATAGGACCTTCACATTTTCTTTTGTATAATTCCATCACATTCTCTTCAGAACAAAAAGAAGCAACCGTTCTTATACTTCCAACAGCATCATTTGCAACCTGGCTCGCTTCCTCATACATCATCTGAAAAAATTAAAATTTATATCTTGATAAATTCTTTTTAACACAAATACTAAAATTTACTTGTAAAGAATTCTACAACATTATCATTCTTGGATATAATTTCTACTTTTTTCAAGTCTGTCCTTGAAGAATGTTTAGCATGGTGCAATCATAAATAGTAACATAGAAAAGGCATTAATTTTAAAGCATACCTTTGCATCTGCACTAAATCCTTTCATGAACTTCGCTTGAATAAATCCATTAACTCCAATTAGAGGAATCAATAACAGGATAATAAAAGCCAACTGCCAGCAAGCAACAAAGGCAATGACCAACCCAGCAACCGCTGAAGCCATATTTTCTACCATCTGACCAAGTGCATCCCCTACTAAAGCACGCACTGATGCTGCATCTGCTGAGAGCCTTGCACCAATTGCACCACTTGAATTATCAGGATCATCAAACCAACTAACCTCCATGTTAACCACCTTCTCAAAGCACATTACTCTAATACGTCCGATTAATTTACACCCAGCCACAGCAAAGAAGTATGATCGTGCTGGACTTATCAGAAATGATGCCAAACCAAGGAGCATAAACATTATTGCCCAAAATTTTGAATCCTTTTTTAGTCCATTAGGTTCAAAAAATATCTTGATAGCGCTGGAAATTAGTAATCCTAAAATTGGAAGTATTACGCCATTGAGGATTGCAGCTACAGCTCCAATTATAAGCACTGGAATCTCAGGCTTGTTAAGGTAGGCAACGCGGCTGAGTGGAACATTTGGAAGTTCTTCTGTAGGTACTGAAGGGGATTCTGTTTCTGCCCGTGCAATGTCTGGTACATTAACTCCTGTAGGTAAACCAAATGATACAGAGAATGAGTGGCGGCTACTGTTTCCCACTCCAGATGATCCTCGACTTATAGATCGTTGGATTGACTTTCTTTCAGTTGAGTGTGTGAATGATTCCACAGTAATTTCCGGATTGTTTCGATCATCTAAAGCTTGTTCTGATCCTTTGTTTACTTCTTGCAAGCGTATAAGCTGAGAGTATGCTCCCTCAGGATCCTTGAGTAGTTCTGAGTGCGAGCCTGATCAAGTGACATTAACATTACTCGGTATAAGTCAACCATCTTCTTTCACATCAGTATGTGAAATCTGGGATCCAATAATTACTTGTAGCGAAGACTAGTTTAAGATTCCAAAATTGATTAGGAAAAAATAATGCATGATAGTATAAGAAAGCAAGTCCTTTTCATTCTGTTTCTCAAAAAAAAAAAAAAAAAAAAAATATCCTTTTCATTTTTTTTTTTTTTTCAATTATCCAACTTCTATAATCATTTGTGAATTTCGAAAAATTGATGTTTGATGACAATATCCAGGACATACACCAATTCCCATAATACAGATTGATGAAGGCTTCTACATATATCCTCATTCCAATTAAAGAAAATTCACACTTGGGAGATTGTGATATGTTTTGGTCGAGATAACAAATTATTACCAAGTACTTACTATAAACGCAGGGTTCGATGCACACTTTGATACTGGTTCCACATGAGAATAAATTTTAAAAAAGAAATCAATGGCTATAGTTATTAGGTACCTTTTTCAACCATCTTTCCTCTATGAATGACGGCAATCATATCAGCATTCCTTACTGTGCTCAAACGATGGGCAACAATGACTGTTGTCCTGTTGACCATAATCCTGTCCAATGCCTCTTGCACTATCCTTTCAGACCCTGCATCAAGTGCACTTGTAGCTTCATCGAGAAGTAGTATTCGTGGGTCTTTCAGAATTGCTCTTGCAATGGCAATCCTCTGTTTCTGTCCACCAGACATCTGTGTTCCGTGCTCACCAACCATGGTATCTAGCCCCTGGAAATGAAATGCAAAATATTGAAGTAAATCGACAAGTTTTCTGATAATGAATATGAACACAAGGTCCTACAGTGTAATCAAGTTGACTGAAAATCAGAACCTGTGGCAATTTGTCAATGAATTTAGCAGCATTGGCTAGTTCAGCTGCTGCTCTTATCTCTTCAATAGTTGCACCATCCTTTCCATATGCAATATTATCCTTAATGCTGGATGCAAATAACACAGGTTCCTGGCTGACAAGACCAATTTTCCCCCTAATCCATTTGAGCTGAAATTCTTTGAGGTTAATTCCATCTATAAGAACTTCGCCAGCATGAGGGTCATAGAATCTCTCTATCAGACTAATGACTGTTGACTTCCCACTTCCACTTTGTCCAACCAAAGCTGTAGTTGTGCCACTTGGGATAGAAAGAGAGAATCCATTGAATATTAGTTCATCCGGTCTGCTTGGGTAACTGAAATAAACATCCCTTAGCTCTATATCTCCATGAATGTCATCTAACGTCCTTCCCTTTGTGTCATAAGCATCTATCACTGGCTTCCTCCCTATAGTTTCAAACATCTTAAATGCTGCAGCTTGACCCGCAGCGAATGCACTCATGCAGGGAGATGCCTGTCCTAGAGACCTGAAATATCCATATGGAATCAGAAAAATGAGAGACTGATGAAAAATTTAGAAACTAAGATGTTCAAATACCAATCTGAATGTTTAAATTTTTTGCTTGCTTTTTATGAAACAAAAACAGGAGGAAATTTCCATTTATTAGGTACAATGAGAATATAACCATATTAGCATATGAAAGCTATTAGTAGTAAAACAAGAAAAGAAATGCAGCTCACATGGAACCGGATAACACAGCAATTATCACGGTCAGCACTTGACCCCCATTATATCCTTTCTCCAGTATCATCTTTGCACCAAACCATACAGCCAAAGCGTAAGTGCAGAAGACTACAAACGTAACTGTGCCAAGACCAAAACCAGAAGCCAAGCCTTCCTGAACGCCTGAATTGTAAGCTTTTAAAACAAATTTCTTGTAACTAATTATAGCTTGCTTCTCACCGGTGAATGATGCAACCTAGACAACAATCAAGTTCAATGTCATGATTTTTATAAAACTTAAAAGCAGAACCAAACACATTATTTCAAGATAAAACTCCAAAATATCCCAGGCACATATTTTGTTATGACAACATGACATACTGTTCTGATTGAGCCAATCGTCTGTTCAACTACATTTGCTGCTTTTGCATAAGCACTTTGTCCCCGGGACGCCATCTTGGGTATGATGATGGACATAACTGCACCAGATGCCACAAGAAGAGGAAGAGAGGATAACATGACAAGGGTTAGAAGCCACCCTTTGATAAATGCTATCACAAAGCCTCCGATGAATGTAGTAGTCAGTTGCAAAAATTTCCCAACCTGCACAAACCCAATTTTTAAAACCCTGGATCTTGTGCAAAGATACGCAAAATACAGGATCATTGCTTTTGATGTAACTGTAACAGCACTTTAGTACCTTCTCACCCATTGCATCCTGTATTAGGACGGTGTCACCAGACATTCTGCTAACAACCTCACCAGTGTTTGTTTCCTTATCAAAGAATGCAACATCTTGCCTCAGAATAGTCTTCAGATATAAACGCCTTATTCGTGCGGCCTGTCGCTCCCCTGTCACCATCCAACAAGCCACCTCTGGCAAACAACAAAACATATTTCTCAACTCAACAACCGATACTGATGAACAAAAGAACAATAAGCAATAAAATTTTGAAGTGATTGGAATATGCAATGTACTTACGAAGGAAAGCTGCCACAGCCGCACCCAGTGCCAAGTAGACAAATTTAAGACACACCTAAAATTTTGGAGGAAACCAATTTATAAGATCTTCACGTAATAATTTTAAGATGTCAGAAAAGAAAGAATAGGGTTGCTAATACATCCCTTAACATAGGTTAATACTCAATTCAAGCTCCAGTATATTATTATATAAGCAGCTGAAATATATCAAATTCTTATCTCTGAAAAGTATTTAAATCATAAGTCTTAAAATTTAAATCACATCTTTCAGTCAAAAGGTTGGACCTTATCAATTACAACTTATGCAGAATATCTGTACCTTGGAAACTGTATCAACCATGTTGGGGCTATTCTGGTTTTGTCCAAAAGAATTGGACAATTCCCCGAATAGCAGAGTCATAAGGGGCATACATATCCCATTCCCAACGGCACCAATTGTGCCAAGGATCATCAGCAAAATATCAGTGGAATCTGCAAATGAGAACAGTTTCCGAAATGGAACAGTGTTAGTTTTCTCATCCCCTTTGCTCTTCTTTGAGTCTTCTTGATCACCATTCATGCTGGAGGTTTTCTCTTCTTCTGCATTGCTTTTTGATGTGGTGGCTGCATCTGTATTTGTTTGGCTGTCCAAGCCATTCTCCACTGCCATTTTATCCAAGATCCTAATGCAATTTTTAGTTACTTTAATCAGGATAAACAGAATCCATATGGCCCCTGAAGCACACAATTAATTGTTGAAATCAGTAACTTATAAGCCAAGCTGGAAATTTCAAACTAGTGGGACTTAGAGAAATACTAACTTAGCATCATCACTAACCGATAAAATGATATATATATATATATATATATGAGAAGTGAAAATGATAATAGTACAACAGGGAATTGACCTAGCATCTCTGTCTTGAATTCAACTAAAGTGGCCATTTAAGAAACGAAAGGGAAATTTTAGCACAAAAAGAAACGGAAGGGAAATATTGTACTTTTTTTATGTTGAACTTTTCAGATGCAAAATCATTGTTCATGTTCAATAGATTTAGATGTTAATATCTTAAACTAATATTAGAGTACTCTACAAATAGCGAAGCTAAGCTGATTTAGACTACTGATATTATCATTTCCAGGATAAGTAAGGTTGAAGCAGACACTGACAGAAACTAAATCGGCAGGAAGCTAAAGATGTCAATCAAGCCCTCGTTTTTACTCCACGAGAAGAAACAAAAGAAGAGACAATAATTGTTTCTAATCATTCAGCATACAGTTAGAGAACGTAGCCAAATTAATGACAGCCAATGCAAATTCGGTATCTTTGCAATCTTGATCATACCAAAATAGTATCAAATTTTCTTCTACAAAGGCTCCCCATGAAGTGCAAACAAATAACAAAGATGAGAGAGAGAGAGAGAGAGAGAGGTGGTTTATTATAGTCTGCAGCTTGTAATAACAGTTTTTGCAACTTGTTAGTAACATATATTCTTTGGTTCTGAAGAAAATGTTATTCATCCAAAAAAATTCCAACTTCTAAAAGGTGCCCATGAGGCATGATGGGTCCAAAAATGGGAACAAACAAAGTAAAATGAATAAACTTTGTTATGCTTTGGCAGGATCAGATCTCTGCAACCCCATGGCTCCCATCAAAAACATCTAAAACCTCTGATAATTCTGAACTTTCCAATCAAGACAACCATAAGCATTTCATTCAATCATCATAGTTATATCATGGTGGAGCAATTAATGAATAAAAGTACAAAAACCCATCTAACAAATGAGGTATTGAGAAAGATAAATGCCTAGGAAGATTAAAAAATAAAATAAAATAAAATAAAAAGGTACCTTAAAGATGACCAGTGTCTGAGATCCACAAGTGCTACCTTATTAGTGCACTTTTACGGAACGTCTGTTTTTATTTAGCTGTTCAAGTACATTATATGTATCTAAACTGTTTCCATATATATATGCACTTTGTCTTTGCTTGAAGCGCAAGCACAACTATTTAAAAGTCTGCCACTGTCAATAGATTTCACATGAGGTCCGAGGTGTTCATGGTCAACAGCGCCAAATATCCTACTTGTCAAACAATTTAGAATTTTTAGTGAAGTACATAGATTCTCGGAGAACACTGAAAAGGCAACTAATCCTACTGGCTTGTGTTTTTTTTTTATTCTTTTTTATAACGAAATACAACTTTGAAACGCCTCTTAATTTGAGATTTGACCAACCGTCACCATACAATATTAGACACACTGTTCTTAGTTTCTTACTGAATAAGAAAAACAGTATGTCATCAAAATAATAATAATAATAATAATAATAATAATAATAATAATAAAAGCAAAACAGTAAATCTTGTATTAGAATTTCAAGAATACTGTTAAAGAATGAAATACTATATATACCACCTTAAAAAACCGAGGTGATTAATGGTATAATTTGTTTAGATGGACCACAATAGAACACTTGTACAAAATATTAGTATTTTTCTGCTAACGTTTTCTACTTAGAAAAATACAATACGCAAATATTTTTTTTAATGATATTTTTTATAGTTGTTGAGATAATACGGTGAGATCAATGCAAGAAAAGAAATATGATAGAGTAATTTTATTCTAATTACATTTTGTCGTGTCACCATAGTAGAACAGTTGTGAAAAATTTTGTCATTTCATATTGTTCTAAGGAAATGTTGTAAAAAATTTTGTCATCTTATAATATGATAAGGAAATGCCAGGTTCATGTTAAGTAACCTAATAATTTTGTGTTTAAAACAAGTCTAACGACTTGTTAGATTCAAATAAAAGTACAAATTTTAACAAAAAATCTCATTTTAAAACATTTGTGTATGTATCGTATGATACGTACGATTTTACAATACGATACGATTCATACGATACACATATTGTATCGTACCATTCATGAGTACTTACGATACGTCAATACGATACAAAAATTTTTACACATGATACGATACTGACAACTATGCTAATGAGCTAATTAATGGCAAGTTGGTGAGATAGTTGTATGTTTGTGATTGTGAGAATGACGCAATCACTATTACATGTTTTATTCTTTACTTGTTTGAGAGAGAGTGATCTAGGATCACTCGATAAACAGGAGCTAGTGCAAGAAGATTTTAAGAATTTTTTATGAAGTGTGTAATTATTAAAAGGGAAAGGTTAACAAATGTCCTAAGAGTATTGGATTATGAACTATCTTTAAAAATATTTTATAGAAAAATGATAAAGCAATTAATTTTGTAAACATCTTTTTATATTTTCCATAAAAGTAGTATAAAAACTTTTCTATTGTAGTTTATTAATAATTGCCTTAAGAGCACCCGTTAACGTGACCCTTAACTTAATTACAAAATTTTTCTTCGATGAGTGAGTTCTAGCTATGAGGAGAGAGAGACTTAGAGATTCTAATTAGTAGCCTTGCTTCCTTAGACATAATCTCTTGCCAATTGTGTTGTTTCTTGGGGTTAAGTATTCATGCATTTTTCTTGAGAGAGACTCATTAAATGTTGTATTAACTGAGTGCCTAACTACTTCAACAATCCTAAGTCTAGCATGTGCAACTGAATTCGTGTCTAATATAAATGCGACAAGCATCTCTCTTATTCTCATTGGACATACTCAGGTTTTTGTTTCTATCTTTCTGGGTAATAAGATGTAAATGAATCATATTATTAACCGAGAAAATTAACTGATATCCCAAAGTATTGATTTAACAAATAATTTTAAAAACTTTTTATGAGAAAACAATGTAATTGATTTTTTTGGCAGTTTTTAATATTTTTCATAAAAGTGGTATTAAAACTTTCCTAACATTAACAAATACACTGAAGATACTAGTTAACCGAACCCTATTATTAATGAGCATATATATATATATATGTGTGTGTGTGTGTGTGTGTGTGTGCGTACCCAAAATATATGGCTTTTGGGCTTAACCCCTTCTTGGGCTCACAATCTATTTGTTTTGTGGACTTTTATGTTTCCTACTGTGGGTGGTTCTATGCTCGGCATACCCAAATACACTCCTATCTCCCTAAGCCTTTCTCTCTTCCTCACATAATCACTCATTTGCTCTCTCTGAGTGTTTTACTCTTTTTCTTAGTATTCTTTCCAAAATTGCCAGCCCCTTTTTCTTCATTCTCTTCTCCTATTTATAGGTTAGGATGAGTGGAGGAGTTATGATTACTTCTCCTTCTTAGTGCGAATGGAGGTCCAATTCCATCATCTCAAAGTGAACGTTCCATCAAAAAGGTGGGAGTGGCATTGGAACTGATTCCCACTTTCATCGTCTACTCGGTAGTGATGTTGTTAAATGCATGGCCAGGCAACTGGGCATGGTGCGCCTCCGGGCAAGAACTCTCCCGTCCAGGTTAGAAATGATTTGGGGGGGGGGGGGGGGGGGTTTGCTTGAGGTGTTCACTGTGGTGTTATTTCGGGTTCCCAGGCCCAAATTGTGCTCGGAGGACTCTGAGCCGAGGCTTAAGGTCCAAGTACAAGGATGGTTTTATGATGTGCTGTGACGCTTGGGCCCGAGGAACACGGGTTTAAAGGCCCAAGCCCTGTATCGGGGGCCCAATTCCCATACAATAGCCCCCCCTTGATTCGTGCCCGGTTATCGAGAACGAATCAAGGACAATCAAGCGGTGGTAGTGGTTTCCCGAGAATCTTAACCGTCAGATGTTAAGTGATACAAATGCCCATCAATGCCACCTTAAAAGAAGCGTGGCGCCAGACTGTCACGTTTAGCAGTAATTATGAATTGCTGGTTCGCGAACTATCTGACAGTTCGTGAACCGAGCCCACGCATGTGGGAGTTATTTGGAGGGATAGGAGAGGTTTTCCCGCCTCTTTTGCATTAAATTTTCTTTATTCGTTTGTTGGCTCCTATAAATAGTTCTCTCTGAATCACTACTTCACTTTTACATTCTTTATTCTCCAAACTATCTCTCTGCTGAGCATATTGTTTTCGTGCACTCATCTTCCAGCCCAGAACACCATTCCTTCCTTGAGTCCCAAAGTAAGTCCTCTTTGCCTTTCCTTTCATATCCTCTTCTTCTTTCAGTTTTCTTTTAATCTTAGTTTGGGAATAGTTATTCTCACCTCCTATCTTCAAAGGCATCCTTGGCTAGCTTTAGGGTAGCCTACAATGTCCCTAGAGACGTTGATATCACCTACTGTCACGAGAGCAATATCGATCTCCGTAGGCGTATCGGTGTAAGCACTGTAGTTTTCCCTTTAATGGCTATTATCGAGGGTGGGGTTAGATTCCCAATTGACCCTCTCATTATAGGCACCCTTAGGTTTTACGGTTTGTGTCCCGACTAACTCCCCCCTAATTTTTACCGAGTGGTGAGTTGTGTGAGTAGGTTAAATCACATATTCGGTCTACAGTTAAACCACCACGATATTAACTTTATGTACAGTTTGTGCGGAAATATTAGGTCTGATTATTACCTAAAAACCAAAGATATGCGAGTACAACTGATATCATGCCTTCCTGATTCTAACAGAAACTCGGCGAGGGAATTTTTTTGGTTGAGCGACAATTGGTTTGCTGACGAGCTCCCTTACCCATTCTCACCACGCGATGTTGGTCGATACCAAGAACTCTCAATTGCTTTAAGTTTGCATCTTTTAATTAGTTGTTCATGTATTGAACTAATCAATCTTTTTTTTTATATGCTGCAGAATCAAAAAGGTTCCAACCAGATCTCCAAGTAGTACACGAACGAGATCTTAATTTTGTACTTAGATCAGAAATTTTTGTTCATACAGACGGACAGCATCGAGCATCCCATTTGATACTCGGCGTCGACCCCATATATTTAACTTGGCAAGCATTTAGCCAAGCATTGCTTGTAGATAGTCCACTCCTATCGTACATAGACCTCGACCCCTGGTATATCACCGCAGAGGACCGTGCACCTGTATGAGATGAATCATAGCAGCATGTATCCTTGAGCCGCAAAGTCCACGTGCCTATTGAAGCGCCAGACGCCCCCGCCTAAGTAGCCGAGCCAGTAGAAGCCGAGACTGATCAGGACACAGATATAGTGACCAGAAGGAAGATGACCGTTGAACGTTTTATACCCGACTCTCAGCCCCTAGCCCAGCCTCAAGGTGGGGACCGTGCTCCCCCTCCCTCTGCCGCCAGCCATCCTAAGAAGAAACAACGAGTTGGTGACCAACACCCCAAAGTCCCTAGTGATGCTCCTACAAAGACTCCTTCCCAGGGAGGGATTATGATCTGAGAACCGATAGGCAATTCCCGACCACCTGCCAAGGGTAATAAGGACGTGGCATCCTCATCTCAGTCTGTGGACATCTGGCAGCCCATTTTCAAGCTTGGTGATGGGCCTCTGCCAGCGTCGGCCAGCATCAAGGCTTGGGCACAGGGCCAAAAGGGGAGGGTGGCCAAGAGCTTGGTGCATGGCCTCTTGCTTCCCGAAGACGTCCACTTCGTCTCGGACAGGATTGAGGATTCCTTAGCATGGCAACTACAATGGCACACCGTGGCGGTAATTTTCCTCTCCTTTACTTCTTGTTCATTTTAATGCATAATAATCCTTTAGCCCTTATATTCTTTACTTTTGTCACTAGTCCACTCAGTTGACTCATATCCTCGGCAAGAGAATGAAGGAGCTCGCCGAGGACGCTGATCGGGAGAAAGCATTGAAGGATGATGCCAATGCCACGGCTAAGGAAAAAAGCAAGGCTGTCGAGGTTGTCAATAAAAAGGCTCAGTCCTCGGAGAAAGCCCGGCTAGTGGCAGAGGGGAAATTGGCTGAGGCGGAGGACAGACTAGGGGGTGTTGAGCTCAAATTGGCGGAGGCAGCCAATTTGAACTTGGCCTAGGCCGACGAGATAGCTGACCTGAAGGTGGCCCTCGAAACCTGTGAAAACAAGTGGTACAACGAGGGCTTCGCGGATGCAGAGAAATCAGCGGAGCCTGTCATTCATCAAGCCAGGCTTCACGGGTTCGGGGAGGGATGGCTGGCAGCCCTCCAGACGATGGGAATGCCCGAAGATTCCCCATTAAGGAATCCAGAGCAAATATCATACCCAGCAACCCTCCCCCTATTCAGAGCCGAACTGGTGTTGCCGATGAAGAGGACACCCCCAATATGAGGGAGTTGGTGAAGGCGATCGATGCCCATGTTGACCCCGAGGTCACTAGCCACCCTAATATCGCTGAGGACTCACTCCCAGTAGCCACTAATCGGGGACGTGCCAAAGCAGCAAATTGATGACATAACCTAGCTCTCACCTACTGATCCCGCTGTTTGATACTTATGCTTTTCACTAGTTTCTTTTATATGTTTTTATTCGCGATTACTTTTCCTATATTTTTTTGTTTTGCCTAGAGTCACCGGGCTGTGGTGACAGAATAATATTTTTATTTTTCTAAGTTTTATTTCCCTACAGTTGTCGAGTTGTGGCAACTAAACATTGGTTTAAACTTTATTTGCTTGTTTCAATTGCATTTATGAATGTTTGACACTAAGTTATTCTTTCGATCATGTTCTTTGATTGTTTTTATCTTTTTATCTATATATTCCAGATGACCGAGTAGTTTACTTCTTGAACCGGCCCGGAATAGGTCACCTGTCTCTAGAAAGAATTGACTTCTCAGCGATAATTACTAGATTTGATGTATGTTGATTCTTTAAGAAGATGCAGGGCAATTACCTTCCCCACGATTTGGGGTTGTATCCGAGATTGTGGTTTTAGCCCTCCCAAAATGGTTTAACGTACTCCCTGTGTGCCCAGCGACTAGAATAGAGCTGGAGAGCTAGTTTCTATTCTTAGAATAGACCAATGTATGGTTCACATCCATCCAGGAACTAGCTTTCTGCCTTTGGATAAAATTTAGGATTAGGTTTCAACCTACCCAGCAATTGTGATCTAACCTGGGAAGCGAGTTTCCACCCTTAGAAAAATCCAGCATATGGTTTCCATCTGCTTGGTGATGAAAATAAAGCCGGGAACAGGCTTCTGTCCTTAGAAAAATTTAGTGTAAGGTTTCCACCTGCTCAGCGATGAAAATCGAGCCAGGAACAGGTTTCTGTCCTTAGAAAAATTTAGCGAAAGGTTTATACCTGCTCGACGATGAAAATCAAGCTGGGAACAAGTTTCTATTCTTCGTGTAAGATTTCCACTTGCTTGGCGATGAAAATCAAGCTGGGAACAGGTTTCCGTCCTTAGAAAAATTTGATATGAAATTTCCCCGTGTGCGTCGATCGGAGCTTAATGAGTTAATAACGATAAAATCATAAGTGCTAATACACCTGCATGGACAAACATCGCTTTTGTATTAATTAACAATATGCACATATAAGATTACATTTAACATGTACCCCCGTGTTCTGATACTTAATGGTAGAATTTCTTCAAATTGTGGGCATTCCATGGCCGGAGAAGTGGTCTTTCGTCCAAATCCTCCAAATAATATGCCCCTACGCCTACAATGGCAGTGACTCTATATGGACCTTCCTAGGTTGGTGCTAACTTCCCTACATTGACGTCTCATGTATTCCCCACTACCTTTCAAAGTACCAGATCTCCCACTCCAAACTCCCTTTTCCTCACGTCCATGTTGTATCTCCGAGCAAGTTTTTGTTGATATTGCGCCAACCGTATTGTCGTTGAGTCCCGGCGTTCTTCCAACATGTTCAACTGTTTCATCATCAACTCTGAATTCTCGGCAGGTTTGAATCCTGAAACCCGAGCACTACATAAGTTCACTGCTATCAGTATGACTGCTTCTAATCCATATGTTAGGGAGAACGGGGTTTCTCCTATAGACCTTCTCGGGGTAGTTCGGTATGCCCATAGAACACTAGGCAACTCGTCTGCCCACCTGCCTTTGGTCCCTTCTAACCTCCTCTTCAAACCGTTCACAATGGCCTTGTTAGTGGCCTTAGCTTGGCCGTTGCTCTGAGGGTATGACGGGGTGGAGTACCGATTTTGTGATACTGAGGCTGCCACAAAACTCGCGAAAAGCTTTGCTATCAAACTACAACCTGTTATCTGATACTAGGGACTCCGGTACCCCAAATATTGTCACTATATTCCTCCATACAAACTTCTTCACATCCACATCCCAAATGTTTGCCAACGCTTCTGCTTCCGCCCATTTGGTGAAGTAGTCCATGGCCACTAGGACGAACCTCCAATTTCCTGTTGCCCGGGGGAATGGACCAACGATATGTAGCCCCCACTGCGCAAAG
The DNA here is from genome assembly GCA_028535165.1 of Quercus tomentella. Taxonomy (NCBI): domain Eukaryota; kingdom Viridiplantae; phylum Streptophyta; class Magnoliopsida; order Fagales; family Fagaceae; genus Quercus; species Quercus tomentella. Next base: position 30,877,936 of record JAPQVY010000023.1, on the reverse strand, counting down.
GGCCAGGGGTTACTAATGGGATTCAAGTTCCCTACCGGTTAGTGGATCATAGGGGCGTGCTTCTGACATTGCTCACATTTCCGCGCATACTCGTTAGCATCCTTCTGCATTTGCAGCCACCAAAATCCTTGGGTCATTGCCTGGTGATCTAACGAATGCCCCCCCCCCCCCCACATGACTGTCGCACACCCCTTCGTGTAGCTCGACAAGTAGTTCCTCAACCTTGCTAAGGTGCAAACACTGCAGGTAAGGCCAACCAAAAGATCTTCGATATAGCTTACGATCGGCAGACAACCAATACCGAACAACTGCTCAGTGTACTTTTTATGCTTCCTTCTCGTCATCCGGCACATGGTCCTCGGCTAAAAAGTTGATGATTGGATTCATCCAACACGGCTCATTCGTTGCCACCAGTGAAACACCTGCTCCTGCACTGATACTTGGTTCTGCTACCAGCTCCACTTTTATTAATCGAGGTATCCCTTTGGTTGAAGATAACGCCAACGTGGCCAAAGAGTCGGTATACTGGTTCTGCCCCCTTGCCACCTGATCCACTTTGACGCTTAAAAAGTGATCTACAGTTTGCTTCACCAGCCGTAAGTACTCCATCATCTGAGGATCCTTGGCCTCAAACCTTCCTTGTACCTGATTAACTACCAACCAAGAATCTGAATAGACCTCTACCTCCTTAGCACCCAGGTCTGATACAACTCTTAACCTGCCCAACAAGGCCTCATACTCAGCTTCATTGTTGGAGGCCTTAAAGCCCAACCGAAAAGAATGTTCCAACTTTATTCCTTCCGAGGTGATAACTACGACCCTTACCTCAGCTCCTAATGCGCTGGATACATCGTCCACGAATACCTTGACGATGTGCCTAATTTTATCTCTGAACATTCTGGTCATCATCCGCTGATATGTGGCACCGGCATTCTTTAACCCAATTGACATCACGGTGTAATGGTAGTTAGCATTGGACAAGATAACGCCTTCTTCTCCTGGTCCTCGGCAGCCAAGGCGATCTGATGATAACCCTAAATAGCGTCAAGAAAGCTCATCCTCGGTTGACCATATGTGGCATCTACCAACTAATCAATTTTTGGCATAGAAAATGGGTCCTTCAAAAATGCTCGGTTAAGGTTGGTAAAGTTAACACAGACCCTCCATTTGCCATTCTTCTCTCTTTACCACTACGATATTTGCAAGCCACCCCAGGAAAAATATCTCCTTTATAGCTTTGGCTTCCTTCAGTTTCTTAACCTCTTGCCTAACGGCTTCAACATGCTTCTTAACCGCTCTCCTCGATTTTTGCTTTTTGGGAGGGCACAATAGATCCACATTAAGCCTGGGCACCTCATACGGGTTCCAACCAAACACGTCTATGTTCTGTACGAGAAACAGCAGCATCTCTACCCTCTCTTCCTCGACTACACTTGATCCTATTAGAAAATTTCTATCCTCGTCTGGTAATATCCTTACTTTCACTAAATCCTCGACACGGTTAGCCCCTACCTCGTCTTGGGGCTCCTGTAATTGCTACAAGGGATTCTCCTCAGTCAACTCCTTTGGTTTAGCTCCCTAGTCAACCGCTGTTACCAAGCACTGCCTGGCCACTTGCTGATTACCTCTTAACATGGTAATACCTTGCTCGATACGGAACTTAACCTTCATATGCAAGGTGGATGATACTTCCCCCATTGTGTGAATTCATGGCCTTCCAAGAATCGCTGTGTATGGAGAAAACGAGGCGACCACTATGAATATTATCATCGTCTCCTTGCCTTCCATCTTCACGGGAAGCGAGATCTGCCCTTCTGGGATCACCATCCAGCCGTCAAACCCCATCAAGGGCGTATCATACTTAGATAGGTCTTCCTTCTCAGACCAAGCCCCCTGTACAGGTTGGAATACATCACCTCGGTGCCACTCCCCTAATCTATCGTCATGCGGTTCAATCGTGCCTTCTAGATCATCGTCATTAAAAGTAATGGGCTCCCGAGTATACTTCAACTTCTTCTCAAAGGGTTGCTCGCCTATGCAACTCCCCCTCAGTGCTACGACCAGTACCCCCCTTCTTCTAGACCCTTGGGTGCCTCTTAGAGCTGCATGGATGACTTCTATCACTCCCAACGGGGGTGGGAGAGGATTTCCTTGCGGCCGTGTGCCCTACCCGGACTCTTGATTCCTCGGATCCATCACAAATTCCTTCAGGTACCCTGCCTTCACCAACTACTCTAAATGATCCTTTAACACCCTACACTGCTCAGTAGTATGCTCCCTATCTCTATGGTAAATGCAATACAAGTTTTGGTTTCTCCTGGACGGGTTTCCTCCCATCTTGTTCGGCCACCGAAAATATGGTTCATTCTTGATTCGATCCACAATCCTGTACACCGGTTCCTTAAAGGCCACATTCACCTCTCCCATCTGTGGCCCCGGCTCTTGAATCCTCAAATCCTTCCGGTGTCTAGATTGGAAGCTGATATACCGAGGATGATTTGTGACTGGGGCTTTGCCCTTATTCTGTAACCAATCATCTTCCAACCGCTTATACTCCTTAATACACCTTATCAACTACCTCATATCCTCGGGAGGCCTCCTCGTCAACAATTCCCATAGGCCGGAATCCTTGAGCAACCCCATCCGAAAAGTACTCTCCGCAATCTTTTCATTACCTTCGCAAATCTCATTGTACAGTTCCCAGTGTTGGCTAGCGTAACTGCGAAGGGTTTCCCCAGCCCCCATTTTCATTTAAAGCAACGCTTCCACGGGTTACGGAACTCGACTGCAGGTCATGAACCATACACCAAACTCTTGAATCAATTTGGAAAAACTGTGAATCGAGCCTTTCTTCAAACCATTAAACCATCTCAAAGCAGTGGGGCCGAGGCTCGAGGGAAACACTTTACACATTAGTAGTGCATCGTTATGAGTGTGCAAAGACATCATTTGAATGTAATGACTTACATGTTCCACTGGGTTCGTCTTCCCATCGTAAGAATTGAACGACGGCCGTGTAAATCTGCTTGGCATAGGTGCCCTCTCAATGGTGATCGGGCAACTCGGTGTAATGCACGAATCGTAGCGTCCATGGCCGCATTCCAAGGTCGCCTCTCCTTTGGGAAAATCGAGTCTCGAACTGCATATTCCCATGAGCGGTCCCGATGCCAATGAGACCTGGATTAATGAGACCCTGTTCCATGGTGGTTCCCGACACTATCCGACCTTTCCCTCCGCTCCCCATGGTCCCTTCCCTGACGCCTACCTCTTGCTTGCAATTCCAAATCCCTGACCAACCTTCGTAGGTGCTATAGTTCCTCGTCCCTTTGCTCAAGCTCTTCATCCCTTCTGTCAAAACGGTTACGCCCCAAAGCGCTGAATATTGTTTGGTACGTTTGAAATGACCCTTCTCCCAGGTTAGACTGCCCTTCCTCCTCATGCTCCCTATCTTCGCGCCTTTTCTGCCTTCTTTCCCACCACGTGGATCCCCATGAAGACCTCCCAGAGCCACTTTCATCATAACTCCCTGGTTAGCACCTAGACATTCTCCCATGCATGTTTTGACAGAACCACAGCTACGTTGGAGATTCCCATAGACGGCACCAATTTTGCGAACCCAAAATATATGGCTATTGGGCTTAACCACTTCTTGAGCTCACAATCTATTTGTTTTGTGGGATTTCGTGTTTCCTAATTGAAAGTTCAAATATGTGTATAAACACCCTTGAACGTTTAGACCCCCAATATACAAAATAACCAATTCAAGCTTTATGTCAAACAACTAGTGTGCGGAAAATGAACATAAGCTATAAACAGAATTGGAACACAATCTAAGCCAATTATAAATCACATCCACAGCAGAAAATAAAAGGCAAAGATAAAGGGAAGAGAGATGCAAACACAAGGACAACACACGATGTGTTATCGAAGAGGAAACCGAAGCCCTCGGCGTAAAACCTCTCTGCCGCCCTCCAAGCGGTCAATAATCCACTAGAAAATGTAGTTGGGATACATGAACAGCAATAGACCCTCTAAGCCTAATCTACCCGATGTACCTAAGCCCTCCAAGCTTCTTGCTCCAACGAGGTTGCGCCGAACCTTTTTCTTTTCTAGCTTACCGGATTCTGCTACTAGACCATAGCATCCGCCATCCTTGGCATCTTCCAATGCTTCCCAAAGCTCCAAAAACACTCAACACTCTAAATGGGTGTGGGTAGTGTTTTTATAGAAATCTCCTCTCAATAGGTATGACAATGAGAGAGGGAATGAGAAGAGACTACAAAGATTTCTCTCTAAGAATGAGTAGCTCTCTCTAATTGGGTGGGTGTTTTAAAGAAACCTCTCTTAGGGTTTTTCTTTCTGAATAGCCACACATATCTTGTGGGAATGAGGGGTATTTATACTGGTGTGTGAATGGAATGCGAAAAGTCAGTTTTTCCAAAAACAGGGCTGGCTGGCGACTTGACCTCGCGACTTAACTGAGTCGCGAGTTCAAGCCGCGAGATAACTAAGTGACCAGTCTGGATTTTTGTCCTGTAGTGCTCCAGCTGGCATGACTGTTCATCTCCCCTGCATGCTCTGCGCGTGTGCAACTTTTGGCGGCTTGCAAGCCGCGAGCCACCCGCGAGATCCAGCCACGAGTCCCTGTTTCACTGCACAGTCTTGAGCATTTCTTCACACTCTCTCACACACTACCCTTACATGATACCCACCTAAATACAGGGTTTCTAAGTGTTGTATTACAAGCAAATTTGTCATGGAATAAAGCCAACACATGGTTGATTAAATTCAACCTTACAATCTCCCCCTTTGGCTATTCCGTGACAAAACACCCTAAAACAGACTCTAGACTTAAACGTGAGTTTGGGAACAATGGCAAAACTCACTCACACCTAAATTTAAAAGCTGTGCAGCTCTTGAATCATATGAACATGAATCTCCTGAAACACAACAATACACCATGATCATTGTATGCAGAAAAGCATGAAATGCATATGAAGCAAGCAATATGTGATCAAGCAAAGATGGAGTTAAGAAACAAACCATGGCTTGATCAAACAAGCAATCACTACAGGGTAGTGATCACAATGCTCATTCACACTTGGAATGAACACTTGAACATACAAGCTAACAAGAACAATGCAAGTTACTTGTATGCCCAACACTCAACCAATGCATAATACACTAAGTATATGCATCTAGGAACAATCCTACAAGGGCACAAGAGTGACAATACTTAAGAAAATGCAATACATTTAAATAGAAGTACTGATTTAAACATAGCATAAAAAAGGCTGCATAAAGCAAGGTACATACCATAAAGCCTACAAACTATGCATAAAACATTAACCCTAAAAGCTTACATAAGCACATGGGTACAAAACATAAAATACTGAATATAAACTAAAAGTGTATAAATTTTCTCCCCTTCAAAGTGATGAGAGGCTGTGATGCACTTGGAATATATATACTTGTAACATGAAACACTTGCACAAAACACATTAGACCCTCAAGGTAAAGCAAGTAATAAAAGGACAAGTATAATGTAACAAGTAAATTGCGATCAAGTAAACATAATGTGAAACATGTGAGCAACTTGATCATACACCAAAATAGTCATATAGAAATGACTACAATGATCACATAGCAAAGCAAATGATCATCCGAACATGCATTCAAAGAAGCACAATAGCATAGGAATATATGCATGTCCAAAGCACAAACATGATGCAATGAGAACAACAAAGCATAACTCAAAGCACCATAAGGCCAACAAGAAAACAAACAGAACAAAGTTTTCTAGTTAACACAATGTCTTCTCCCCCTTGGTATATGCATCTCCACAATGGAAAATCTCTCCCCCTACAAATGTGCACGAGAAATGGAATTTCTCCCCCTAAGGATGTGCACAAGAGTCATAACAAGAGTCATATAGAAATGACAAAATACTCTGGTATACTCTCTAGAGTATACTCTCCCCCTTTTTGTCAGGAATAGACAAAGGATCAAGGAGAAAAGAGGGCAAGAGATGAATGAACGAACAATGAAAAAGATGCATAAGGGGTGCAAGATGAATGAGAAAATGAAGCTCAAACCTAAGACAAAGTAACATGCTACAAAACATAAGGTAAACATGACATGCTAGGATGAAGAAATAAGGTAAAGACCAATGCATGACAAGGGTAGCAAAGGTGTGTGCAAGAGGTGGCTAAGTGCAATGCATGACCAATGCATGAAAAATGCACATGTGGGGCAAAGTGTGCTAAATACACAACCAACGAACCAAACATGTTCCTAATGAGGAAACATGAGAAACCCCAAATTTTGGTACTCATCGGAGTCCAAACAAGCAAGAAAATGTCTAAGAGGCATTATATCAAACACCTAGCATGCACACTATAAACAATAATGTGAAACAATGCATGAACATCATGAAAATCACCCTTAATACATGTTCTTTCTGCCACAAGGGGCCAACAACCAATGCAAATCAACAAAAGAAACCAATCCCATGAAGAAATTTGACAAAAATTAAGTTTTCCCAACCCCTATGATAAAAATCCCAACCAAGAGCACAAAACTCTCCAAGACATAATCTAAGGATCAAAATCAATGAAAAGAGTTTATAATTACCTTAGAGATGTTAATGGATTGAAAAACCATCCAAATTGGTTGGGTTTTGATGTAAAAGTATTGAAAGAGGGGTTTTAGAGAGGATGGGAGAGGTTTAAAACAAGTTTCCCACGAAAAAGCTCTTCAAAAAGCTGATTCTGGGCGTCTCGCGACTGGCGAGTCGCGAGCCAAGTCGCGAGTGAGCCGCGAAACCTCTCTGTATGAACTCGCAGCTTAAACTCGCTGGTGCAAGCCGCCAAAATGAGTCGCCAAAACTGGCAGCTCACGCGAGTGGCCAAAATAAGTGGCCAAAAATTCAGACACTTTTTTTTTTTTTTTTTTTTAAACAGAACATGTTTAAAACAATGAAAAACAAAGCAAGCAATAAACATGAACACAAAGAGTGATAAAAATCACTTCCAAAAACATATAAAATGATCAAAAATCTTTTTGGATTAACCCATATATGATTGAGCACACACACATCACATTTAGACAAGTACAATCTAACAAATGAATAAGACATTCATTGAACATTAGGCATGTGTGTTGTGTGTGTGTATCAAATGTGGAATAGTCCTTAGTCTAGAGTGAAGCTTCAATGATCAATTCAATCAAGTCATACACAACTAGTACTAATTCAAGTGGTTTATCTCAATTATAGAAATGAACATATATGACCTCCCACAAGAAAATGATTACATACGATGAAGCTTTTCATTTGGCTTCTTTACAATTCATAACATTTGATCATTTTGAATCAAAACATCTCATTTTGAGATCGATGCCTAAAGTTTGTGATATTTCAATTTGATGAACAAGCCTTTGGCTTTTTAGGCATCATACATTTTCATATAAGTCGCTTTCCCTTTTTCCTAGTCAAATACTAGTATGTGCGACGACTTTTGCAGCTCATTATCTCTTTTTATTTGGAGATTTACATTTGATGAGCTCTTTTTAGCAAAAACAAAAATAAAGAGTGGGAAGATATATAAACACAAGTCTATGCATGTATCAAAACCAACATGACTATTGACTAATCATTCATGACAAGCTTGAAGATCGATTTACAACAATCACACAAAGATGTCAAGATTTTTCCCACAAAGATATAAGTGCAAAAATAACAAGCTAAGCTCGTAAATGCACAAAGCCATTTGTACAAAGGTACAAGGCCAAACTCACATGTGATATGTGCTCAAACATATACGATCAAACTTTTTGAATTTTTCACTTTTTATGTGGTTTTGGATTTTTTTTTTTACTCACACAAAACTGAAATATAAAAGTAAGATCAAAAACAAAACAATGCATACAAATAAATGCAAGATGCACAAAATGCATGAAGATATGACATTTAATGCATGAAAGGTCCTATAAAGATCGAAAGAATTAGATCAAGGACCAAAAGAGCAAAAGCTCAACCATAGGAACCCTTCCTCATCCAAATAGAACGATTGTTTGGAATGAGTGTCTCAAGAGAAGTGAGACGAGGGTTGGAAGAATGAGAACCGGAGATGCACATAGTCAAGGAGTTAAGAGCATTAAACATTTTCTTTAACAACATGTTATTTTCACTCAAAACCGGTTTACTCTTTTTAGCACAACTTCCAAAAAGCTCAAGTTTTTCTTTTCTTTTGATTCTTTTAAAAGCATGAAACTTAGAGCATTGAGGTCTTAGATGACCAAAGGCACCACAATGGTGACAAACAATGTGTTTAGGTTCACTAGGCTTTTTGGGAAGGGATCTAGCAACATGGTTTTGTTCCCTCTTCAACTTATGACATTGACGTCTTATATGACTAATCACACCACAATGGTGGCAAGTTGGAACAAACTTAGATCCATCCAAAGCCTTAGGTTGAGACCTAAACAGAGGCTTTGACTTAACAGTCTTTCTCTCCACATTTTGATTTCTTTTATGTGGAGGAACGTACACCGATTTGTCCTTAGAGGTAGAATACACATTAGGCACAAGATCGGGTACCATAACATGATTGCAACACATATTATCATCCATTTTATCAATGGGTTCAGCAATCAAACACTTGGCATGCATCTTAAGAGATTCATTTTCACATTTTAACTCATCAACAAGTTTGTTAGACAAAACAAGTTTAGCATCCAAGTCCATATTCAAACATTCAAACTCTTTTAGCTTTTCAAGAGAATCTTCAACAAGTTTTTTATATTTCTCAACCAATTTGTTGGATTCATTGAGCTTAGCAATCAAATCATCCTTTTCACAAAATAACTTACTTAAATTCTTTTGAAACTTCTTAGCATTTTTCTTCAAGAGTTTGTCAACAACACCCATAGATTCAAATAACATGTCATCACACTTATGAGGATTAACACTCATAGAGGCATTTTCACAAACACGTGGCACGTTACATTCATCACCAACCAAATCATGCAAAGAGGCATACAAAGCACAATCCATGGCAAATAAACACAAGGGGTCAAGGATCACACTTAGGTATTTAAACCACAACAAGTGTACCCGCTCTGATACCAATTGAAAGTTCAAATATGTGTATAAACACCCTTGAACGTTTAGACCCCCAATATACAAAATAACCAATTCAAGCTTTATGTCAAACAACTAGTGTGCGGAAAATGAACATAAGCTATAAACAGAATTGGAACACAATCTAAGCCAATTATAAATCACATCCACAGCAGAAAATAAAAGGCAAAGATAAAGGGAAGAGAGATGCAAACACAAGGACAACACACGATGTGTTATCGAAGAGGAAACCGAAGCCCTCGGCGTAAAACCTCTCCGCCGCCCTCCAAGCGGTCAATAATCCACTAGAAAATGTAGTTGGGATACATGAACAGCAATAGACCCTCCAAGCCTAATCTACCCGATGTACCTAAGCCCTCCAAGCTTCTTGCTCCAATGAGGTTGCGCCGAACCTTTTTCTTTTCTAGCTTACCGGATTCCGCTACTAGACCATAGCATCCGCCATCCTTGGCATCTTCCAATGCTTCCCAAAGCTCCAAAAACACTCAACACTCTAAATGGGTGTGGGTAGTGTTTTTATAGAAATCTCCTCTCAATAGGTATGACAATGAGAGAGGGAATGAGAAGAGACTACAAAGATTTCTCTCTAAGAATGAGTAGCTCTCTCTAATTGGGTGGGTGTTTTGAAGAAACCTCTCTTAGGGTTTTTCTTTCTGAATAGCCACACATATCTTGTGGGAATGAGGGGTATTTATACTGGTGTGTGAATGGAATGCGAAAAGTCAATTTTCCAAAAACAGGGCTGGCTGGCGACTTGACCTCGCGACTTAACTGAGTCGCGAGTTCAAGCCACGAGATAACTAAGTGGCCAGTCTGGATTTTTGTCCTGTAGTGCTCCAGCTGGCATGACTGTTCATCTCCCCTACATGCTCTGCGCGTGTGCAACTTTTGGCGGCTTGCAAGCCGCGAGCCACCCGCGAGATCCAGCCGCGAGTCCCTGCTTCACTGCACAGTCTTGAGCATTTCTTCACACTCTCTTACACACTACCCTTACATGATACCCACCTAAATACAGGGTTTCTAAGTGTTGTATTACAAGCAAATTTGTTATGGAATAAAGCCAACACATGTTTGATTAAATTCAACCTTACACTAATGTGGGTGGTTCTATGCTCGGTATACTCAAATACACTCCTATCTCCCCAAGCCTTTCTCACTTCCTCATAGAATCACTCATTTGCTCTCTCTGAGTGTTTTACTCTTTTTCTTAGTATTCTTTCCAAAATTGCCAACCCCTTTTTCCTCATTCTCTCCTCCCATTTATAGGCTAGGATGAGTGGAGGAGTTATGATTACTTCTCTTTCTTAGTGCGAATAGAGGTCTAATTCCATCATCTCAAAGTGGACATTCCGTCAAAAAGGTGGGAGTGGCATTGGAACTGATTCCCACTTCCGCCCTTAGCTTGGTACTGACATTGTTAAATGCACAGCCGGGCAACTGGGCACGGTGCGCCTCCGAGCAAGAACTCTCTCGTCCAGGTCAGAAATGTTTAGGGGGGGGGTTTGCTTGAGGTGTTCACTGCGGTCTTATTTCGGGTTCCTGGGCCCAAATTGTGCTCGAAGGACTCTGGGCCAAGGCTTAAGGTCCAAGTACAAGGATGGTTGTATGACATGCTGTGGGCCTTAGGCCCAAGGAACACGGGTTCAAGGGCTCAAGCCCTATATCGGGGCCCAATTCTCGTACAATATATTATACAAAATAGAAATTCTACTCTAACCTAATCTAAGTGTATGTGTGTATAAAACTCCTTCCTAAAGACTTAAATCTCGATCCTTGCCCTCCATACCCCATAAGCACTTATACTTGTGGAGTGACCATCACACCAAGGATATACGATAGTATTAATGAACATATTAATTGCAAGTCTTCATTTCATATACCATAAGAATAATGCTAGTATTACAAAGTATTATTCATAATATACTTTCCATAAATTTTGCTTTTTCACTATTGATTTTCGAAATTAATTATAAACATTCTTATATGGGGACGTCTAGTTTGCCGTGATGTTACATTATACCGTAAATATTTACATTATTGTAAACTTACATTAATGTAATTTCAATACAAAAATACAGCATTACATTATTTAGGAATATGATGAGATTAAAGTGATGTGATATATTTTGTAATTTTAGATTATTGGTAATGTTAGAAAAAATAAAATAAGCCAAAACCTTAATGTCACATCATCGTAATGTACATTACATCAAGGATACAACACAGTGAACCAAATGCCCCATCCCATTTATATTTGAGTCACGAGTGCTATCTTCTATTCCATTCAAGCTCTTGTTATTTATTTATTTTTTTACTTCACACTCGTCCGAGCTCATTAGATCCGATTGGAGGCCCATTTGGCTTCTCTTTTGTACTTTTCAGAACTTTTGTGGAAGAGACGCATTGTGATGCCCCTTGTTATGACAGTTTTGTCTCCGAATTTTTAGTTCTACATATATAGGGTCTTTGTTCAAATCTATATATATATATATATATATATAAAACCGAAACTTTTGAAGCTCCCACAATTTTCCACGTCAGCACAATATTTAAATACAATATTTAAATTAAATTAAATTTTCCACCTCATCACTGTTTTCTTTTTCCAATGCAAATTAGACTTTTAGCCAAATAAGGACACTTTCCCACCGCCTATACTCTCTCCTATTTAAGAATTACTTGCGTAGAAAACCTAAGCCCCAAAACACAATTTTCTTCTTAAAACTTATTTTTCTTCAAGAATTTTTTTGAGGGCGGCTCATGCTTCACAATTCACATATTCCACTTATGTATTGGACTCCTCTCCTTCTTCAGTCAATGCATCAAGGTTAGGGTTATTTGATTTGTTCAATAAAAATTATAGATTTGTTGCTTTTTCTTATAAGTTTGTCAATTGTTGTTTTGTTTATTTAATTGATGGGCCTGAATCTTTTAATTAAATCTTCAAATTTTTTTAACCTTTTAAAAGTTTTAATATTTTGAATTTTAACATTTAAAAGGTAACTCATATTTCTCTAATATTTCTATGTTGTGTAGACATATTTTTTTTGTTTATTATATTTCTCCATTGTGTAGTCACATAATTTTTGTTTTGTTTTAATAAATTCTTGGCTCAAAATCTTCTAATTGTTTGGTTTACATATGAATTTTTAAGTTCATTTTTTGCAATACATTTAATTGTTTGGCCAATTTCAATAGTAGAAAAGTTATAATCATGGATTCCCTTATTTCTATTGTATTTCTCTATTGCGTAATTATTTATATATATATATATATAGTTTTATTTCAATACTTTTGAAGCTTTGAATCTTCTGATTTTTTTTTTAAATTTTTTTTTGGCCTTTTGGAAGTTTTAACATCATAACTTTTGGGTTTTATTTTTTCTATTATCAGAAATTATCTAGAAGATTTCAATGAATATCCATGGATTATTCTTTTTGAGGGTAACGAATCTTTATCTTATATTTCTATTCGTAACTTTTTTTTCCTATATTTTTTCTTTAATTGTCCGTGTTACGTCTCTTTTGTTTTTCTTATTTTTACTTTCATAGCATATGTACATGTTGTGTATGTTCTTTGATTCTTTCTTTAATGTTTTTTGTGTGAGTATGTGTCATTGTATCTAGGTACTTAGGCAAAATCTATAAAGACTAAAGATGCTTCTTTTTTTTTTTTTTTTTTGTAATGAATCCTGTGTTTTTCATGACTTTAGTGAGTCATATTCTTAATGATCAAAATGGTTTTGTTTGACGTGGATTTTGTTCATACTGGTTTCAAAGTTTATTTCTTGGCTTATATTATAGATTGTAATATATTTATTCATCAAACTGTTTAGTTGAGTTTGTTTTCGAAATTGTTTTCAGTGTTGGACATTTTCTTGAAGCATGTTGGTATCATATATTAAAATAGTGTGAAGTTGATAATAATAATAATAATAATAATAATAATAATAATAATAATAATAATAATAATAATAATATAGTTTAATAAATGTCTAAAACTAATAGCTGTTAACAAATGTTTTAGCTATATGATTTTATTTTACAAATTCAATTTTGGTGTTGTAGTAAAATAAACAAAGATTGAATTATATATTGTACTCAATACATTTCCCGTGCATCGCACGGGTTAGCGAGTAGTATTTCTTAAAACTTGATCCATAGTATGTCTACTTTTGCTTAGAAGTATAAATCCTCTTACGGATACTCAAGAATCTCAATCTGAGCCCCGCTAGTCTTAACAAAAATAGATATGTTGCAGTGGTTAATTATAATTGAAACTGTTTGAGTAAATATACAAAGAATAAATAGGATTATTAGGGACACAAATCTTATTTGATTTGGAATTTTAATTGATTAATACATTGGAGTGAGTGATTAAATACGTTCTAGAAATTTTATATGTAACAACTAGAATTAATATATAAATATCATAGTCGTTTACTATCCCACAACAGACATGGATGTGAGCTAATACAAACTTTTAACATTCGCACAAAATTTTGATGCTAACCTTTGCGAGGATCATAAATTTCAACAACTCCATGATGAGGGATCTCATCTACAAAGGAAAGACTTGTAGTCGCATTAAATTTTGTGTTTACAAATACATAACTTTGATAATCACACCTACTACTATTTATGATATTTGGTCCACCTCCCTCTACTCTTTTTTTGGTTTTATTTAGAGTATTTATTAGAGAATAGAGTTTTAATTTATAGTGTCCATTATTGATAATTGCTCTTTAACATTAGGTTAAAACACCAATTAATTTTCTGTGTAGACAAGAATTGAATTCTAATATCTTATTTCACAAGAAGAAATTTTAGGAATATCCACATTCTATCTACATTAATTTTGGATGTTCCATACTAATACTATAGATAATTCTCCCTATAATCTACACTAGCTTGTAATATCATGCATATGCATGGATACATCTACGATATACAATAAGATGCATAATATAATTTATATAAATATATATATATATATATATATATATATATATATATATATATATATATATATATATATTGTGTGGGGATTTTCCCGTGCACGTTGAGTGTCCGCTTTGGGGAGCCAAGCCCACACGGTTTTGCTCTCAGTACCGAGTGTGGGGTTTGGGATTTTTGGGGTGCTTTGACCCTGTGACACCCTAATCCCACATCAGCAAGAGAAATGCCCCACGCATGCCTTATAAGCCCTTGGAGCAAGGCATGGTGTACCACTCGTCACAACCGGTACACCAGGTTCTAGAGAAAGTCAAGAATGAGCCATTCTTCAAGTGGCCAAATAAGATGGCTGGAGACCCCACAAAATGCAATCAGAGTATGTATTGTCAGTATCACCAACACCACGGACATACTACAGAAGACTACAGGAACCTATGGAACCATTTGGATCAGTTGGTCCGAGAAGGGAAATTGAGGCACCTTTTGCATCCTTCTAGTGGTCATCCGGGCCAAACAAACCAAGAGCCCCGGAGAGACATATCTTTAAGACTTCCAATTGGCACGATAAATGTCATCCTTGCTGCTCCGGGAAGGACTGGCTCTTGTCCCTCCCGAGTAATGTATGTGGCTCGGCTCTCCACCGAGGACAACCATCGAGAGTCCAAAAAGTCCAGGAAAGGAGCCTCGCCTGTGCTGGGATTCTCGGACGAGGATAAGATCAAAACCATCCAACCCCACAACGATGCTCTGGTAGTTACACTCAGGATTGGGGAGTTTGATGTGAAGAGAGTACTGGTAGACCAGGGCAGTGTTGTGGAAGTAATGTACCCCGACCTACACAGGGGGCTAAATCTAAAACCTGAAGACCTAATGGCGTATGATTCCCCTTTAGTAAGTTTCGAAGGGAAAACCGTTACACCAAGGGGCCAGATCAGACTGCCCATACAGACCGGTTCGGACGTAGTAGAGGTGGATTTCATTGTGGTCGATGCCTATTTGCCTTACACAACTATAGTGGCCAGACCTTGGCTCCATGCCCTAGGGGCCGTTTCTTCTACACTTCACCAGAAGGTGAAATACCCGTCGGAAGGCCGAGTCGAGGAGATTGTGGGAAATCAGGCCATGGCCAGACAGTGCATGGTGGCTACCATCTCACGCCAATCTAATGCGGAGTCCTCAGCCTCTATTAGAAAGGACTTATAGCAATCAACAACCCCAGAAATACCCGCTAATGAGCCAGCCGAAGAGGTAAAATGCGAAAATCTAGAAAAGGTGATTGTTGACGTTGATCCAAAGAAATTCTTTCAAGTTGGCTTAGAACTATCCCTCTGAGAGAAAGAAGAACCGATTGGGTTTCTTAGAAAAAATGTGGACGTGTTTGCATGGGACACCTACGAGGCCCCAGGGATTGATCCGAGCTTCATCTGCCACCACCTAAACGTTAACCCATTTGCCACTCCCAAAAAGCAACCATCCCGACGCCCGTCAAAAGAGCATGCCAATGCTGTTAGGGATGAAGTAACAAAGCTTAAAAAAGCAGGGGCTATCAAAGAAGTTTTCTACCCCGAATGGTTGGCCAATATAGTAGTGGTAAAAAAAAAGAGTGGGAAGTGGCGAGTTTGCGTAGATTTCACAGACTTGAACAGGGCATGCCCAAATGACCTGTTCCCAATGCCTCAGATAGACCAGTGGATGCAATTGTAGGCCATCCTCGAATGAGTTTCTTGGATGCCTTTCAAGGCTATCATCAAATACCACTAGCCTTGGGTGATCAAGAAAAAATGAAATTCGTGACTCCTATTGGAAACTACCACTACAAAGTGATGCCTTTTGGTTTGAAGAATGCAAGGTCTACCTACCAAAGGATGATTACTAGAATGTTTAAGCCTCAGTTTGGCAAGAGTATTGAAATCTACATAGACGACATGGTAGTAAAGAGTAAAATGGTGTCTGAGCATGTGGGAGATCTCGGAGTCATTTTTGACATCTTAAGAAAACACAAACTACATCTCAATACCTCTAAGTGCTCATTTAGTGTCGGGTCTGGCAAATTTTTGGGCTATATGGTAACTCACAGGGGAATTGAGGTGAGCCCAGATCAAATCAAAGCGATTCACAATTTGCAAGCTCCTCGGAACCTAAAAGAAATCCAAAAACACACTGGAATGATCGCGGCCTTGAATCGGTTTATTTCCTGATCCGCAGACCGATGCCGGCCCTTCTACCTCTTGATGAACAAATGGAAAGGATTTGAGTGGTCCGAGGACTGTGCCTTAGCCTTCCAACAACTTAAAGAATACCTGTCGCGGCCACCCATCATGTCTAGCCCTGAGGCCGACGAGGTTTTGTTCGCCTACATCGCGGTGGCCCCTCACGCTGTAAGCTTGGTGTTAATATGGATTGATTGTGGCATACAACGGTCAGTTTACTATGTGAGTAAATCGTTATATGAGGCCGAGGTGCGCTACTTACCATTGGAGGAGGCAATTTTGGCAGTAGTGCATGCTATGTGAAAACTCCCTCATTACTTCCAGGTGCACACGGTCGTTGTTCTAACTCAACTTCCACTCAAGTCGGTGCTCCGGAGTGCTGATTACACAGGAAGAATTGCCATGTGGAGCACGCTTCTAGGGGCCTTCGATATTAAATACATGCCTCGGGCCTCCATCAAGGGCCAAGTCCTCGCTAATTTAATAGCCGAATTTGCTGAGCCCCCAATAGAAGTAGTAACAAGGGAGAAAAACATGGATGGAAAATCGGTTGGCACAATCTCTACACAAGGAGCCTCGCGCTGAAAAGTGTACGTTGATGGTGCAGCAAACCAAAGGGGATCTAGGGTAGGGGTAGTTCTAATATCCCCTGAGAAGATTACTATAGAAAAGTCATTGAGACTAGGGTTCTCGGCCACAAACAACGAAGCCGAGTATGAAGCTTTATTGCAAGGAATGGCCATAGTGCAGAAAATGGGAAGGAAGGCATTAGAAGTGTTCTCGGATTCCAGATTGGTTGTAGGCCAAGTGAAAGGTGAGCTGGAAACCAGATATGTGAGAATGCAGGAGTACCTGAGTCAGGTCAGGCACTTGCAATCGGACTTTGAATTTTTCAACTTGTCACACGTCTCTAGGAGTGGGAACACGCATGCAGATTCATTGGCTACTCTTGCCACATCCTTGGAGCAGGGTTTACCTCGAATCATCCTCGTCGAGGACTTATACAGGGCAGATGTAGTCAAAAAGGACATGGTTCGAATCCATCAAGTCAGAGTGAGTCCGAGCTGGATGGATCCCATAGCTTAAAGATGATGCACTACCAGAAGAGAAATCAGAAGTTGAGAAGATACGAAGAAAAGCTCCTCGATTCTGGCTATTCGAGGATCACAAGCTGTACAAGCGCTCCTATTCTGGGCCGTATCTGCTATGTGTACACCCCAAAGCATCAGAGTTATTACTCGAAGAGTTGCATGAGGGAATTTGTAGGAGTCACACAAGAGGAAGATCACTGGCACACAGAGCCCTCACTCAAGGATACTGGTGGCTGTGTACGTAGAAAAAAGCCCAAGAATACGTTAAGAAGTGTGATCAATGCCAGAGGTTTGCTCCAAATATCCACCAGTCGGGAGGGGTCCTTAATCCCCTCTCCAGTCCTTGGCCATTCGTTCAATGGGGCCTGGATATCGTAGGCCCTTTCCCTAAGGTAGCAGGAAATAAAAGATAGCTGACGGTCGGCACAGACTATTTCACCAAATGGGTCGAAACCGAGCCCCTAGCCAACATCAGGGACGTGGATGCAAAGATATTCATCTGGAGGAACATCGTTACTCTATTCGGAGTCCCTCACGCCTCATCTCGGACAATAGCCTTCAATTTGATAGTAAAACCTTTAGAAGATATTGTTGCGACCTCGGAATTACGAACTAATATTCCACTCCAGCCTACCCCCAAGGAAATGGGCAGGTCGAGGCTGTTAATAAGGTCATAGTCAATGGATTGAAGAAGAGATTGGATGATACGAAGGGAAGATGGGTGGAAGAGCTGCCACACGTCCTATGGACTTATCGGACTACACCACGATGGTCAACGGGAGAGATTCCCTTTTCTATGACTTATGGGGCCGAAGTTGTCCTCCCCCTAGAGACCAGCTTTCCAACACTGAAAATGGGCACCTTCACTCCAAGCAACAATGACGAACTGCTAGGAAGAAGTTTGGATTTAATTGAAGAAAAAAGAGAAAAGGCAATGATTCAATTGGCCTATTACCACCAGAAACTCAAGTAGGGGTATGATGCCAATGTAAAACTATGACAGCTAGTGCCAGGAGACCTGGTGCTAAGGAAAATTTTGGGTAACGCCAAGAACCCGCCCTGGGGAAAACTGGGGCCCAACTGAAAAGGTCCATATCGCATCACTTCAATAGCAGGAATATGTGCATATTATTTAGAAGACTTAGATGAGAAAGCTATACCCCGCCCATGGAATGTAAATAACCTAAGAAGGTATTATTATTAATAAATGTAGTTTTACTTACACTATGGTTTATTGTAATTGCACTTTATACAGTTCACTTCTATCTAAGTGTTAAACAGAACCTAAGTCCTGCATGGTTCCTCGGACCACAAGTTTAGGGGAAATTAATAACTTATGGCATCTATCTAAGTGTTAAACAGAACCTAAGTCCTACATGGCTCCTTGAACCACAGGCTTAGAAGAAATTAATAACTTATGGCATCTATCCAAGTGTTAAACAGAACTTAAGTCCTACATAGCTCCTCGAACCACAGGCTTAGGGGAAATTAATAATTTATGGCATCTATCCAAGTGTTAAACAGAACCTAAGTCCTGCATGGCTCCTCGAACCACAGGCTTAGGCGAAATTAATAACTTATGGCATCTATCCAAGTGTTAAACAGAATCTAAGTCCTGCATGGCTCCTCGGACCATAAGCTTAGGGGAAATTAATAACTTATGGCATTTATCCAAGTGTTAAACAGAACTTAAGTCCTGCATGGCTCCTCAGACCACGGGCTTAGGGGAAATTAATAACTTATGGCATCTATCCAAGTGTTAAACAGAACCTAAGTCCTGCATGGCTCCTTGGACCACAGGCTTTGGGAAGATTAATAACTTATGACATTTATTCAGGCGTTAAACAGTTCAAACAGGTATTGAAGTAGGTGCATTTCATAATCTTAAACTGCATATATGTAGGTTTTTAAACAAGACTTGAAGCCTAAACAGACCCAAAGCGAATATTAAACCTATACTTACGCGCAGTATACAGACTATCTGCATGTCAACCTTCATTACCTAAGATTCACTGCACAGTTTTACCCCTAACACTTAGTCATATTGCCAAAACATTATTGTAAACTCCAACTAAAGGCACAGTTATATTTATTCAGAACTATGCGATAAAATCCAAACAACATCAGGCAAAAGAACAAAGGATGAAAAGAAGAGCATTCACATTAAGAGATAAAAATAGTACAATAAGCTCAGGCGAGATGTCTTTGATACCAAAAAAAAAAAAAAAAAAAAATCCTAGGGCTAAGCTTCAGTAGGAGGGTCTTCTTTTTGCTCTGGTTGAGAAGGAGAAACATCCTTGGCTTGAGGGTCAACCCCATAACCCTCAGCCTCTAACCTTCTCCTTTGAGGGATCCTTTGATTTGGCAGAGGGTTTTTCCCTTTGCCCTTGCCTTTGCCCTTCTCTCCCTCGACTTCCTGACCTTAATCAGTAGCCTAGCTAGATCCCTTTGTAGTTTCAGCTATCGGGATGGCATCTGGGATAGCTGCAGGTTGCTCGGAAGATTCTGGGGCATCAGCGGGGACCTCCCAAATCTCTAGGGGGTAAAAGACGTTTTCAGACACCTCCAAACAGAATCTGCAGGGACACCCGCAACACTGAGAGCCTTGTCCCATGTAACGCTGCAGTAGTCCCTACATACTTCTGACAATTCCTCGACAAGCCTTACTTGCGTCTCCTCCACGCCAAGTTGAAAGGTAGCCCTCTTCTTGACCTCGGCTGCTTCCTTGACCAGCTGGGTTTCCTCTTTGGCCTTCTGCAACGCGGCTTTGAGATCTATGACAGCCTGTTTCTCAGTGTCAGGATTGATCTCAATCACGTGCAACTTCTGGCACTGGTCCTCAGCTTGCTTCTTCGCATTTTTCAAGCCAGCCTCAACATTCAGATGACCTAATTGTGCCTCCTTCAGCTTCTCAGTTAGCTCATACTACTCCTGCTTGATAGCCCCTAGGGTTTTCTTTATCTCGGCGCAAGAGAGGGCTTCTGCATCGGTAGCTTGCAAGCATCACGATACCACTCCTTGGCCACAAAAACTTGCTGAGTAATCTACCCAAAGATCACAAAACGACATGAGTTAGAACAAAATATGATTCAGTATTTATGCTTGTAAAGGAATAAGTTGCCTTACCATCGCAAGGTCCTTTTTCAGGGGCAGGAAGAATTCGTTTTGCGAGAAACGCCTGTAAGCGTCCATGTTCCTGGGAAGGAGCATGGGCTGCTCTAGGGCTTCAGCAATGTACCCTGCTTGGCCCTTCTGGTATTCCCGGGCCGAGGCGTTCCAAGGAATTGGTGCCCCATCCACCTCGAGCTGAGGGCTCTAAGTACGCTGTGCCACCCGCACTTCAGCCTTATCCAGCTCATTGCGGCTCTCCACAAATGGGGCCCTCTTATCCCGAGGTTCCCGAGTCACCTTTTGGTGTTTTACGCCATGTCAAGGGCCCACCTCACCTTCCTCGAGCGACTCGGTCAAGTCAAGGTTAACCTTCAGGCCGAGGTTGGCGGGGACCTGTGGAGGAGCAGTAGGAAGGCTGGAGGGAGCTTGAGACTTAGTGGGTGCCTTTGAGGTTGACCCTTTGCCCCTGGTAGTCATAAGCTCCCTTAAGCTCTTATTGCCCTTGTTCGAGGCCATGTTATCTACCTATTCGTTGGAGGAATCGTCCGAGCAGGCGATCACAAGGGGAGGGGCGCGAATACCGGAGTTTCTGTCTGGCTCACCCTTGGCGTCCGAGAGGTTAATCAGAGGAGCCTTTGGATTGTCTTCTTCAAAATCAAACTCGTCTATCTCCTCCTCTAATGAAAGGCGAGACGATTCAATCTCCTCTTCAATAAATGCTGGGGCTCAAAGATGGTCTTGTGGAGGTGGCTGTGCAGTTGGTGGAAGGTTTTGTAGAATGGGCAAGGTAACCGGTGGAAGGTCCCTTCGAGCCAAAAATCCTGGCTTAAAGACGTCGATCCAAGGTAACCTTGAACTACCGACTCTTATTGATTGGCCAATGTCCTAAAAGACGCGGGACAGGGGCTCGTAACCCAAGATCAGATGAGCGGCATGTAATTGTCCGTCCTCGCTTACAAAAATCTCTGACCTCAGGAGGTAGTTAAGGGCTTGAACGTTGGTATGACTAAGCCGCGGAGCAATGTGGGCTTTATCTGCAAAACAACCGAGAAGGGAATTATGGTCAGATCGCTAAAAGGATATTTTCTATCCAAAAAAAAAAAAAATGAAGTGCCAAGCAAAAGGAATAAAGCTAAAAGGTTAAATCCCCTTCCAAGGAAACTGATCCTAAAGGTACCACACCTGGATCTCCTGCCCGAGTTGGACAATAAAGACCGCCGCTCCATTCCCCCGAGGCAATCAGGTAGTCATCCTTCATACCCTTATTGGACTTGGGAAGACAGGATATTAGCCTAACATCCACGGACCGAGATTTAAGGTAGTACCCCGCACTGGCAAGCTTGTGGCACTCGTACATGTGAACCACATCATGCCACGTGAGCCCTAAGCTCATCTGCTCATTCAAGGCATCTACGCAGCCCAAGACCCTAAATAGGTTGGGGGCGCACTGATAAGGGGTCAACCTATGGTTAATCAAGTAGTCTTAGGTAATCCTATGCATGGGAAGCGTCATTCCTCTCTCTATGAAAGCGATCATGGGAAGGACGACTTGACCCATATCTCTATCGGTAAGTACTCGGTCCGGAGGGCAATATTCTAGAACCACCCCTTGTGGAATACGGTACCTAGCTCTAAAAGCCTCCATAGCGGTTGGTGTGTCTACTAAACGCTTGAATTTACCCATCTAGATGAACTGAAAGGCTGAAAGGCAAAAGGGGTAATATAAAGGAATGAGAACTTACGGGTACTCATATAATAATCTCTAAAACTTTCAGAGATCTTTTCAAAGAAAAGCTTCTTACAGGAAATGACTATGGAAACTCAAGAGTTTGGTGCGTTTTATGAAGACTAGGCGTTGGAGTTCTCTGAAGTTCTTGAATATTCATAAAAAAGAAAGGCAAAGGGGGTTCCTTTAAGGCTTTATATAGCAGGAGAAAATGGAAAAGAGCACTCCCGCTCAAAATACTAGGAGAAATGCCAGCCATTGGATCTGCGCTTCGCCGTTGGATGCAGGGGACACAAAGCTGCCTAGAGCAATTAATAGCACCTCGTAAATTACAAAGCGTCAGAAGTAACCACTCCCACATGTGTAAACCAAAAATTAGCTGGTCTTATCTCTTAAAAATCAAAACCCCACTTTTTCTCCTCAGATGGAAGGGAAAAATCGGAGTTTTGAGGGGCTATTGTAGGGGCTAGGGCCCAAAATAATGTATTGGGCCTTGGGCCTTGTCCGAGGACACTAAGAAGTTCAAGGAAGAGAAGATGACTTAAATGATCCACATTACAAGTCTCACCAATGGGGGATGAAGGGAAGAAGGTCTGAGGAGGAACTCCTCCTCGGACACGACAAACGCAGACCAAGTGTGTACTCTAGCAATTGGAATACACCCCATGAACATGTGAGAGGGAAGAAAACTCAAAATATCTAAGGAAAAGTTGTCACCACCACATTAAATACACTGCAGCTACTTTACTGGCCACATTAATGTGGAAAGGATCCCTGAATAGTGCTGTCTTGGCTGTCACAACTCACAAAGGGCTGAAAGGAGTGTCTGATGGGAGGGGTACTTAAGTGGGGATCCAGATGATCAACAAGTGTAAGGTCCAGATGATCAGAAATGAGCTATATAATGTGGAAGAGCCCCTATGAGGAAGAGGCGAAGAAAAAAGAAGGAGAGAGAGAATACTGTAGCATGCTAAAAAATCTTAATATTGTAATCAATATACGTTAAATTTTGGTCTCCTCAGACTAACATCCATTGGCACTGATGTCTCTTATTTGTGCTTGATTGTCTCTTAACTCCATACTAGTCGTTGCCCAATTCATGAAGATCTAGTTCTTTGACCCATACTTTACAAAATTCATTGTATTAGGCTTATTAGACCAGGTTCCCATACATTTGGGCTTGGGCTCCAAATCTTGCCCCTACACATACATTACTACATCAATTTGTAAACATCACTTAAAAAAGCCAAAAATCTCAAAACATGACACTCTATTAGGGTGTTATTTTTTTATTTGACTCCAACTGACACTCTATCTCTCTACATTAGAATAGCAAAACTTAATCTATTGGGATGTTATTTTTCATTTTACTGACACTATAACTCTCTACATTAGAATAACAAAACTTGGTGTCCGTTTGGCAAATATTATTTTTGCTAACTTATTTTATTATTCAGCTTATTTTTGCTACTATTTATGGATCTCACCGCACTTTTTGATACTATTTATGGATCTCATTGTACTTTTTTAACTAACTTTTACTTTTATTTATAGTACTTTCAGCAAAAAAATTTCAATTTCAGTAAAATAAGCGGATCCCAAACGGACCCTTAGTCTATTAGGATGTTATTTTTATTTGAGTCTAACTGAGTCTTCTATTGCAAAGATCCTTGAAAGATCCAAATCATTTTTGGCAAGTGGGGTTGTAAAATCCTAAGATCCAGATCGGAATTTTGTCAACCATTTGCATCTACATGATATGATAAGATTGTGACCATATATATATAGTTTTTTTTTTATTCCCTGATAACATAATCGGAAGGAGAATTTAAACCCGAACATTTTTATTAAAAATATTAGTAGGTGTTAGTTAAAATATATCATTCTTCGCTATATATAATTAGAGAGAGAGAAGTTGATTAAAATTGATTTAAAAAAGCCACAAGGAAAAAAATTTCTTGTGAAAAGCAACACGATGACCCGTGGAATGACTAGTAATAAGTTGACATGTTTTTTAGGACCATATGTTCAACTTAAATTAACAATATTATCTCACCATTTTTGTGCATAGGTTTTCTTTATAAGAAAATGTGATGTAATAGAATTGATGAATTATGCACATTAGGGTGGCAATTTGTATTCGCGTGTCGGGTTCGTGTCATGTCAACTCATAAGTATTCAACTATATAGGTCAACATTAACCTGTTATGTTTATTAAACAAGTCAAGATTCCTCAACCCTAACACAATTCATTTATTAAACGGGTCCATCATGTCGACCCGTTTATTAGATTTTATCAAAATGAAAAAAAAAAATATATATATATATATATATATTTATGAAAAAACAAGCACATAAATATTTTTTATATAAAATTCAGAAATAACGAGTAACTGCATCACAAATAATCAACCAAAATAAAAGAATACCTCAATATCACAAATAATCAATCACAATATGTCAAAGAAAATAAACCACACCAACTAATAAGTTTATAGACTTAAGGTTTGAAGGATATATTGGTAAAATGTCATTAATTAAAAGGTCAAACGGATCAAATGAGTTCCATATGTTGAACACTAACTCAACCCATTTATTAACCAGGTTAGTTGTGTCAACCTGATAATGACACGAACTCATTAAGTCTCAATCCATAACCTATTAATTTCATGTTATGTCGTGTCAAGTTCGCGAGTCGTGCTCAATTTTGCCACCCCTAATGCACATAGTTTTGCACACATAGCATTGTCCAACATCTCACTTGATTTTCACAAACAATCATTTCAGATTACTTCATATAGAAGGAACACTGACTTTAATTTTCCAGGTAGACTTGGGCGTGGATTATAGCAAGTTGGTTAGTTTAATATATTATACTTGATTAGGGTGTAATAAATAAATAAATAATTTGAAAGTACAGCAAGGAGAGAATAAAAGAATAATAGCGAATTTTCAGGAAAAAATAAAAAATAATAATTGTTGGGGAGGCTGTTACTGTTGTCGTGGTTGGAGGTCCTATTGAGGCGAAGGTACAGAGGTGATTTATTATCTATATCGCCTCAATAAGTTTCAAATACATTTAAAGATGAAAAGTGAAAACTATGAATTTTTTTTTTTTTTTAATGATGAAAAACTCATAACTTTATTAAGTAAAAGATAAATTCATTACATTATGAGTAATAGCCCACTCAACTTAGTCATGTATTTGAAGCCAGTATATTGTTTATGGTAATAGTAAACTAATAAGAATAACGAAAATGAAAGAGGGATTAATCCAAATAATAATAATAATAATAGATTTATGTTTGAGAGCTCTTTTTTATATTTATTTATTTTTAGAAATATAATAACTTTGATGACAATATAGTAAAGAAGGATATAAATAATAACTATTTAACCGCAATAATAGTCATGTAAGTGAGATGCTATTCATCTTAAGTGTGCGTTTGGCTTAGAATGAAAAATCAAAATTATTTCACTATTTAACTTATTTTTGTTATTGTGGGGGTAACAGACCAGGGGGCCCATACCAATATATATATATATATATATATATATATATATATATATATATATATATATATATATATATATATATATATATATATATATATATGTTGGGCCAAAAGCCCAGTCCAAGGAAGAATCCCTCCTCGACCATGGGAAGAACCCCTCCTCGGCCAGGTATGACCGAGGACAAAGGGAACGGCCTGCCACTGAGAGTGACACCCCGGGTCATTCTATGGAATAGGATAAATATTAAGACAGAAAAGGACAACGGAAGGAATGGAAATATCTAAGGGAAAGCAGCCATTACTGCATTAAGTGCTCTGTACCTAACAGAGCCATGCTTTTCAGCTTTTACAACGACTCCCAACGACTTTGGGGAGGGGCTAATGGGACAAGTATCAACACTATGAATCTAAATCTACACGTGGACGTTAGAGAGAGGAGGGAAGTTAGTATAAAATGGGGGATGAAGGGAGAAAATGAGAGAGGGAGGCATTCTGAAGAACTCCTGTAACCACTATCATACAACGCCAACTAGAACAAAACTCCTCGGATTGTGCCGAGGACAAAACCTTCTTTTATAAATTCAGTTCATCTCTGTTTAATTGCCATGAACACCATATTAACTGTTATCCATGCACTAAAGCCTAGCTCTTTAACCCACTCTCTACAAATTTATTGTATTGGGCTAGTTGGGCTTGAGTTCACTCGTCTAACAGAAGAAGAGCTTAAACCTAGTCCCTACAGCTACTATTCATGGGCCCCACTGCACTTTTTGGCACTATTCATGAATTCTACTATGCTATTTCAACTAACTTTTAAATTTATCTACAGTATTTTCATCAATAATTTTTCAGTTTCAATAAAATAAATGACATCCAAAGATTCCAAACACATCCTAACTCAAAAGTTTGACATTAAGATTAGGGATGGACCCAAGGGAGCCTGGGCCTTCTAGCCTATTGAAAAAAAAAAATTATTGGTTATATTTTTCTTATTTCTAGAGTGGGGCCTCCCTCTTCGAAAACCATAGGCCTCCACCTTTCCAATTAGTCTAACTCAACTAATATCTACCCAACCCAAAAATTTTACAAAGACAAATTTTAAAAAAAAATTAAAAATTTTAATCAACCCAATATTAGAGTACTAGCATCAGGTGTTCTAAATGCTAAATATTTAGCATTTATAACACCAAATACTAAAAACACTACTATACCAAATGTTTTAAATGCTATATTAAAGTAGCAAAAGTAAGTTTTGGTTTGTAATTTTTTTTTTTTTTTTTTTGGCAATAGCTGATGCTCTTAAGGAACATTATTATTTTGTGTTTTTTGTGGTAAATGATAAAATCTTTTTTGGTAGATGATTGCATCTTACACTACGTTTGTTTTAACGTAAAATATTTTCCCATTTTACTGTGTTTGTTTTGCAGTAAAATATTTTCAATCAACTAAATCAACTAGGCAAATTTATGTAAAATATTTTACGCTCAAAATTTTGGTAAAACATTTTACATTTGCTTTGAAGCTCTCACCCCGATACTCCCTTATACCTCAGTCCCTCTCACACTCTCTCCCTTCTCACTCTCAAGTTCTCCCCCTTCACAAACCAGAGTCACCAAGCCACTCTCAGTTTCGTCAGCGCCACTCATCTCCGGCAACTCTCATCACCAGCTCCACCTTTGCCATCGTCGCCTGACTCACCTCTAACTCCACTGATTCTTTTATCTCCATCACATCGGCTCTACCTCCACCTTCATCAACTCACCCCCCAGTTCTCAGATCTAGTTTTTTTTACCACTGCATGGGTTTATTGATTTTAGATTTTTGGCTGTTTTTATGGGTTGTGGTGGGTGGCTAGGTTTTTGAGTTGTAGTGGGTGGCTACATTTTTGGGTGGCTAGGATGTTTGTGGGTCTGTTGATGGCTACGTTTTTGGGTGGCTAGAATGATTTGTGGGTTATGGTGAGTGACTGGCTGGCTTTGGCCTCTTCTTTTTTTTTCTTTTTTTTCTTTTTTTTTTCTTTTTTTTTTTTGTGTGGATTTCAGTGGTAGTAGAGTGTCAGGGTGGTGGTAGGTGGGTTTGTGCGGATCTGGTGGTGGTTTGGGTGGTTGATGGAGTGGTGGTGGTTTGGTTTTGTGAGATTGTTAAAATTGAAACATACAATAATTTTTATTTTTTTATTTTTTGCATTTTTAGGGGTACAAACCAAACACCGTAAAATAAAAATATTTTCAATAAAATATTTTGCATGTAAAATATTTTACCTTTACAAATATTTTATGTCGAAATAAACGGAGCGTTAATGTATTAAAAAATAATTATTTTTTGTATTTATCTTGATTGATAGTTTGTTAATATTATATGGATGTCTATTTGGATTTTTTTTTTTCATATACTTTTGCACCCTAGCTTGAAATCTAGGGTGCCCTTCGCTTAAGAAAAAAAATTCAAAATTTTACTGTTACGAGGAACATTATAAAAAAAAAAATTATAAGCAAATAAATAATCACACCCCCATGATTTCAATCAATCTATAAACTAAATACTAAATAATAATAATAAAAATACCAAATATTAGTATTAGAAATTGAAATAAGCCAAACACCAAAAATTATTTAGAGAATTTGAAGAAAGTAAATCTTCAAGCACAAAACACATAGCGTCCTAAAATGAGAATAAAATTTTACCCGTCCTAAAATGAGAATAAAATTTTACCCGTCCTAAAATGAGAATAAAATTTTACCTTATTCTAAACCACCAATGAAATTATTATTATTATTTTTTTTTTTTTACCATATCCTAAACCACTAATGAAAATAATATTTTATTTTTACCGTATCCTAAATCACTAATGAAGCAATAAGCATACTAACAAGAACAGCGAATGAAACAGTTTTAGAATAGGTTCCAGAGTGTGACAATGGAGATGAGGCTGGAACTCCACCTCCAGTACTGCTTGAGAATGTTGGGGATGGAGTCCTGGAACTTGGTGTCACTGGAGTACTCTTTGCTGATGATTTTGGAGCTGGTGATGATGGTTTTGAAGGAGTCATTGGAGGTTTAACTGGAACATCATATTCATCAGTAATTTTGCATAAACTAATGAACTTGATAATGACAATTTAATATCAAATATGAAAATAATAATATTATAATTTAAGAAATTGAAAACACTGCTTCAAAATATTATAATTTCTATTTATTTTAATTTCATTCTTCAAAAGAGAGTTAATTACACACAATCAAACCATTATAGGCACAATGCATTCCCAAAGAGAGAGGGATTGACGAGCTAATTTTTGTAAACCAAATACAATTTTCGTTATTATTATTTTTATTTTTCTCTAAAAGTTGTTTAATAAAATATTACTAACTTTCACTGTTGATTAATTCCTTTATTTGAAAAATCAATTGCAGCTCATATCTTTTTATTAAAAAAAAAAAAAAAAAGCCTTGAATGATAGTAAGGAAACTGCATTTTTCTAACAATACCAAAAATAATCTCAAAATTTTTATTTTTATTAAAAAAGAAAAAAAAAAAAAAAAAGACGTGAGCATCACTATTAAGCTCTTAATGTCCTAAACACATACCAGGAGTTGACTCAGGAGGCAAGGAAACTGCATGCAAAAAAAAAAAAAAAAACCCACAACTCATTAACACATTAAATAAGTAGAAACTAGAAATTTGCAAATGTTAGTATGCAAAACAAAATAAAGATCAAATCATTTACCATCACGACAAACTTCAGACATCATCAGGACCCTTGTAACATTTAAATTAATATCATAGGAAGGAGCGATCTTTGTGGCTTCTATAATACACGAAGCATCGGTATTCATTGTTAATTCAAACGCAGTGCAACAATCAGGGCCTGGCTTTGTCACCTCACTTTCATCACTCAGATAAGACATGCAATCTACCGTATCCCATATTAAATCTGAGCAACCCCCATAGGGTGACTCTGAGGGTGAGTATGAGGGTGACTCTGAGGGTGAAAGGTCCGAACTTGCTATTAGAAATGAAGTAAACAAAAAGCAAGTGAAGATAAAAACTCTCTTCATCTTTTGTGATTAGCAGTGGAGGAAGATGTGAGAGTTTTGTCAGATCAGCTTGCTTTCATTTTTTCAGTTTTAAATAAAGATATGTTTTAAATTTAAGATAGGGTTTACCTAAAATGAAGGAATATTTTGATTTTTAGTTGTAATCTTTTCTAGATATCGTCTCCTACCAAACTTCAAAATACTTCACGTATCGTCTGATTGGAAATCAAATCACGTATCTTTTTAAACCTAAAACAGATAATAAATGGTTGTTAACCCATTCTGTTAATCGATATTAGCTCCACTCCTCTCTCTCTCAAATAAATAAATAAAAAATCTCATTTTTCACTCAAAATAAAAATTGTACTAACTTGATTTTTCAAAATACAATTTAAAATGCATGATAGTGTATGATACATTTAGTTACAAAAATGTTACATTGAAAATTAAAATGTTGCATGTCTTTCTCGTTAAGAAAAGAGAACAATCAGAAAATAATTCAAACGGTTGAAGCACTGGTGTGAAGTGCCACTAAGGAGGCGTAAAATCCATCCTTGATATTAATCAAAGTTTCATGCTTTCCTTTCTCCACGATTACTCCATTTTTAACAACTGCTATTAGATCAGCATTCTTGATTGTGGATAATCGATGAGCCACAACTATTGTAGTCCGGTTAACCATGACTCGGTCTAATGCAT
The DNA here is from genome assembly GCA_028535165.1 of Quercus tomentella. Lineage (NCBI taxonomy): Eukaryota > Viridiplantae > Streptophyta > Magnoliopsida > Fagales > Fagaceae > Quercus > Quercus tomentella. The sequence continues at coordinate 30,847,449 of JAPQVY010000023.1, read as the reverse complement.
CTTGAACAATTTTCTCAGACTCAGCATCTAGTGCACTAGTAGCTTCATCTAATAGTAATATTTTTGGACTTTTAACTATGGCACGTGCAATGGCGACACGTTGCTTTTGCCCACCAGATAATTGGACTCCTCGTTCACCTACCATGGTATCATAACCCTGCATTTTGCAATTTTGCAAACTTGTAAGACAAGGATTAAAGCACATGTGCAAGTTAATGCTATCCACCATAAGTGTCTTAATAGAGGGACTTGTTTTGTGAATGAAAATGAAATGGGTTTTGAAAAATGATTTGTATTGCTCAAACCTGTTGCAAGCTACTAATGAATTTGTGGGCATTGGCCAACTCTGATGCAGATATAATTTCTGCCTCAGTTGCATCTCCTTCCTTTCCATATGCAATGTTGGCACGGATAGTGTCATTGAACAAAATTGGTTCTTGGCTCACAAGCCCCATTTGCTGCCTCAACCATTTGAGTTGGAACTTTTGAATTTCAATTCCATCCAGTGTTATATGGCCTGAATCAGGATCATAAAATCTTTGTAAAAGTGAGACCACTGTTGATTTTCCACTACCACTTTCTCCGACAAGGGCAACCGTCTGAAAGATGTTTAGAACAATAACTTGATCAGTACGTTTTAAATGAAATGCTCCTTGCGAAAAGGAAATGGAAGTTTAGATACAATCCTATAATTAAACTTTACCTTGCCAGAATGAATTTTCAAGTCGAGGTCTCGGAAAATCTGAATATCTGGTCTAGAAGGATACTTAAAGCTTACATGACGAAGCTCAATTTCGCCCTTTACATCATCCAATTTCAGGCCAGACTCCTCACTTGGGTCTATCTTTGACTTCAGATCTAATATTGCAAATATGGAAGCAGCGGCGTTCTTGGCTTTGCTAGAATCAGGAGCAAAGGAGCTTGTTTGAGAAATTCCAATTGCTGCCATGGTTAAGGCAAAAAAAACCTGTAGAGCATACATACAAAATTTCGAAGTTAATTTTGTATGAGTAAATTTCACCATTCTCTAGAAGTTGCCAAATTTCTTCTAAAAAACTTTGAAAAACATGGGAAGAATATTTACCCGGAAAACGTCTGAGAATGTTGTTTTGCCGGCCTCAACAAGTCGAGCTCCAGCATAGAAACTAGTTGCGTAGACAGAAAACAATAAGAAGAAAGATAACCCAAATCCTATTCCACTAATCAGGCCTTGCCGTATCCCTGTCTTCATAGGACCTTCACATTTTCTTTTGTATAATTCCATCACATTCTCTTCAGCACAAAAAGAAGCAACCGTTCTTATACTTCCAACAGCATCATTAGCAACCTGGCTCGCTTCCTCATACATCATCTGAAAAAATTAAAATTTACATCTTGATAAATTCTTTTTAACACAAATACTAAAATTTACTTGTAAAGAATTCTACAACATGATCATTCTTGGATATAATTTCTACTTTTTTCAAGTCTGTCCTTGAAGAATGTTTAGCATGCTGCAATCATACATAGTAACATAGAAAAGGCATTAATTTTAAAGCATACCTTTGCATCTGCACTAAATCCTTTCATGAACTTCACTTGAAAAAATCCATTAACTCCAATTAGAGGAATCAATACCAGGATAATAAAAGCCAACTGCCAGCAAGCAACAAAAGCAATGACCAACCCAGCAATTGCTGAAGCCATATTTCCTACCATCTGACCAAGTGCATCCCCTACTAAAGCACGCACTGATGCTGCATCTGCTGAGAGCCTTGCACCAATTGCACCACTTGAATTATCAGGATCATCAAACCAACTAACCTCCATGTTAACCACCTTCTCAAAGCACATTACTCTAATACGTCCGATTAATTTACACCCAGCCACAGAGAAGAAGTATGATCGTGCTGGACTTATCAGAAATGATGCCAGACCAAGGAGCATAAACATTATTGCCCAAAATTTTGAATCCTTTTTTAGTCCATTAGGTTCAAAAAATATCTTGATAGCGCTGGAAATTAGTAATCCTATAATTGGAAGTATTACGCCATTGAGGATTGCAGCTACAGCTCCAATTATAAGCACTGGAATCTCAGGCTTGTTAAGGGAGGCAACGCGGCTGAGTGGAACATTTGGAAGTTCTTCTGTAGGTACTGAAGGGGATTCTGTCCCTGCCCGTGCAATGTCTGGTACATTAACTCCTGTAGGTAAACCAAATGATACAGAGAATGAGTGGCGGCTACTGTTTCCCACTCCAGATGATCCTCGACTTATAGCTCGTTCGATTGACATTCTTTGAGATGAGTGCCTGAATGATTCCACAGTAATTTCTGGATTGTTTCGATCATCTAAAGCTTGTTCTGATCCTTTGTTTACTTCTTGCAAGCGTATAAGCTGAGAATATGCTCCCTCAGGATCCTTGAGTAGTTCTGAGTGCGAGCCTGATCAAGTGACATTAACATTACATATAAGTCAACCATCTTCTTTCACATCAGTATGTGAAATCTGGGATCCAATAATTACTTGTAGCGAAGACTAGTTTAAGATTCCAAAATTGATTAGGAAAAAATAATGCATGATAGTATAAGAAAGCAAGTCCTTTTCATTCTGTTTCTCAAAAAAAAAAAAAAAAAAAAAGTCCTTTTCATTTTATTTTTTTTCAATTATGCAACTTCTATAATCATTTGTGAATTTCGAAAAATTGATGTTTGATGACAATATCCAGGACATACACCAATTCCCATAATACAGATTGATGAAGGCTTCTACATATATCCTCATTCCAATTAAAGAAAATTTACACTTGGGAGATTGTAATATGTTTTGGTTGAGATAACAAATTATTACCAAATACTTACTATAAACACAGGGTTCGATGCACACTTGATACTGGTTCCACATGAGAATAAATTTTAAAAAAGAAATCAATGGCTATAGTTATTAGGTACCTTTTTCAACCATCTTTCCTCTATGAATGACGGCAATCATATCAGCATTCCTTACTGTGCTCAAACGATGGGCAACAATGACTGTTGTCCTGTTGACCATAATCCTGTCCAATGCCTCTTGCACTATCCTTTCAGACTCTGCATCAAGTGCACTTGTAGCTTCATCGAGAAGTAGTATTCGTGGGTCTTTCAGAATTGCTCTTGCAATGGCAATCCTCTGTTTCTGTCCACCAGACATCTGTGTTCCGTGCTCACCAACCATGGTATCTAGCCCCTGGAAATGAAATTCAAAATATTGAAGTAAATCAACAAGTTTTCTGATAATGAATGTGAACACAAGGTCCCACAGTGTAATCAAGTTGACTGAAAATCAGAACCTGTGGCAATTTGTCAATGAATTTAGCAGCATTGGCTAGTTCAGCTGCTGCTCTTATCTCTTCAATAGTTGCACCATCCTTTCCATATGCAATATTATCCTTAATGCTGGATGCAAATAACACAGGTTCCTGGCTGACAAGACCAATTTTCCCTCTAATCCATTTGAGCTGAAATTCTTTGAGGTTAATTCCATCGATAAGAACTTCGCCAGCATGAGTGTCATAGAATCTCTCTATCAGACTAATGACTGTTGACTTCCCACTTCCACTTTGTCCAACCAAAGCTGTAGTTGTGCCACTTGGGATAGAAAGAGAGAATCCATTGAATATTAGTTCATCCGGTCTGCTTGGGTAACTGAAATAAACATCCCTTAGCTCTATATCTCCATGAATGTCATCTAACGTCCTTCCCTTTGTGTCATAAGCATCTATCACTGGCTTCCTCCCTATAGTTTCAAACATCTTAAATGCTGCAGCTTGACCCTCAGCGAATGCACTCATGCAGGGAGATGCCTGTCCTAGAGACCTGAAATATCCATATGGAATCAGAAAATGAGAAACTGATAAATAATTTAGAAACTAAGATGTACAAATACCAATCCAAATGTTTAAATTTTTTGCTTGCTTTTTATGAAACAAAAGCAGGGGGAAATTTCCTTTTATTAGGTACAATGAGAATATAACCATATTAGCATATGAAAGCTATTAGTAGTAAAACAAGAAAAGAAATGCAGCTCACATGGAACCGGTTAACACAGCAGTTATCACAGTCAGCACTTGACCCCCATTATATCCTTTCTCCAGTATCATCTTTGCACCAAACCATACAGCCAAAGCGTAAGTGCAGAGGACTACAAACATAGCCGTGCCAAGACCAAGACCAGAAGCCAAGCCTTCTTGAACGCCTGAATTGTAAGCTGTTAAAACAAATTTCTTGTAACTAATTATAGCTTGCTTCTCACCGGTGAATGATGCAACCTAGACAACAATCAAGTTCAATGTCATGATTTTTATAAAACTTAAAAGCAGAACCAAACACATTATTTCCAGATAAAACTCCAAAATATCCCAGGCACATATTTTGTTATGACAACATGACATACTGTTCTGATTGAGCCAATCGTCTGTTCAACTACATTTGCTGCTTTTGCATAAGCATTTTGTCCCCGGGATGCCATCTTGGATATGATGATGGACATAACTGCACCAGATGCCACAAGAAGAGGAATAGAGGATAACATGACAAGGGTTAGAAGCCACCCCTTGATAAATGCTATCACAAAGCCTCCGATGAATGTAGAAATCAGTTGCAAAAATTTCCCAACCTGCACAAACACAATTTTTAAACCCCTGGATCTTGTGCACAAAGATATGCAAAATTCAGGATCATTGCTTTTGATGCAACTGTAACAGCACTTTAGTACCTTCTCACCCATTGCATCCTGTATTAGGACCGTGTCACCAGACATTCTGCTAACAACCTCGCCAGTGTTTGTTTCCTTATCAAAGAATGCAACATCTTGCCTCAGAATAGTCTTCAGATACAAACCCCTTATTCGTGCGGCCTGTCGCTCCCCCGTCACCATCCAACAAGCCACCTCTGACAAACAACAAAACATATTTCTCAACTCAACAACTGATACTGATGAACAAAAGAACAATAAGCAATAAAATTTTGAAGTGATTGGAATATGCAATGTACTTACGAAGGAAAGCTGCCACAGCCACACCCAGTGCCAAGTAGACAAATTTTAGACACACCTAAAATTTTGGAGGAAACCAATTTATAAGATCTTCACGTAACAATTTTAAGATGTCAGAAAAGAAAGAACAGGGTTGCTAATACATCCCTTAACATAGGTTAATACTCAATTCAAGCTCCAGTATATTATTATATAAGCAGCTGAAATATATCAAATTCTTATCTCTGAAAAGTATTTAAATCATAAGTCTTAAAATTTAAATCACATCTTTCAGTCAAAAGGTTGGACCTTATCAATTACAACTTATGCAGAATATCTGTACCTTGGAAACTGTATCAACCATGTTGGGGCTATTCTGGTTTTGTCCAAAAGAATTGGACAATTCCCCGAATAGCAGAGTCATAAGGGGCATACATATCCCATTCCCAACGGCACCAATTGTGCCAAGGATCATCAGCAAAATATCAGTGGAATCTGCAAATGAGAACAGTTTCCGAAATGGAACAGTGTTAGTTTTCTCATCCCCTTTGCTCTTCTTTGAGTCTTCTTGATCACCATTCATGCTGGAGGTTTTCTCTTCTTCTGCATTGCTTTTTGATGTGGTGGCTGCATCTGAATTTGTTTGGCTGTCCAAGCCATTCTCCACTGCCATTTTATCCAAGATCCTAATGCAATTTTCCGTTACTTTAATCAGGATAAACAGAATCTATATGGCCCCTGAAGCACACAATTAATGGTTGAAATCAGTAACTTATAAGCCAAGCTGGAAATTTCAAAATAGTGGGACTTAGAGAAATACTAACTTAGCATCATCACTAACCGATAAAATGATATATATATATATATATATATGAGAAGTTAAAATGATACTAGTACAACAGGGAATTGACCTAGCATCTTTGTCTTGAATTCAACTAAAGTGGCCATTTAAGAAACGAAAGGGAAATTTTAGCACAAAAAAGAAACGGAAGGGAAATATTGTACTTTTTTAATGTTGACCTTTTCAGATGCAAAATCGTTGTTCATGTTCTATAGATTTAGATGTTAATATCTTAAACTAATATTAGAGTACTCTACAAATAGTGAAGCTAAGCTGATTTAGACTATTGATATTATCATTTCCAGGATATGTCAGGTTGAAGCAGACACTGACAGAAACTAAATCAGCAGGAAGCTAAAGATGTCAATCAAGCCCTCGTTTTTACTCCACCAGAAGAAACAAAAGAAGAGGCAAAAATTGTTTCTAATCATTCAGCATACAGTTAGAGAATGTAGCCAAATTAATCACAGCCAATGCAAATTCGGTATCCTTACAATCTTGATCACACCAAAATAGTATCAAATTTTCTTCTACAAAGGCTCCCCATGAAGTGCAAACAAATAACAAAGATGAGAGAGAGAGAGAGAGAGAGAGAGAGAGAGGTGGTTTATTATAGTCTGCAGCTTGTAATAACAGTTTTTGCAACTTGTTAGTAAAATATATTCTTTGGTCCTGAAGAAAATGTTATTCATCCAAAAAAATTCCAACTTAAAAAAGGTGCCCATGAAGCATGATGGGTCCAAAAATGGGAACAAACAAAGTAAAATGAATAAACTTTGTTATGCTTTGGCAGGATCAGATCTCTGCAACCCCATGGCTCCCATCAAAAACATCTAAAACCTCTGATAATTCTGAACTTTCCAATCAAGACAACCATAAGCATTTCATTCAATCATCATAGTTATGTCATGGTAGAGCATTTAATGAACAAAAGTACAAAAACCCATCTGACAAATGAGGTATTGAGAAAGATAAATGCCTAGGAAGATAAAAAAAAGAAAGGGTACCTTAAAAATGACCAGTGTCTGAGATCCACAAGTGCTACCTTATTTGTGCACTTTTAAGGAACGTCTGTTTTTATTTAGCTGTTCATGTACATTATATGTATCTAAACAGTTTCCATATATATATATATGCACTTTGTCTTTGCTTGAAGCGCAAGCACAACTATTTAGAAGTCTGCCACTGTCAATAGATTTCACCTGAGGTCCGAGGTGTTCATGGTCAACAGCGCCAAATATCCTACTTGTCAAACAATTTAGAATTTTTAGTAAAGTACATAGATTCTCGGAGAACACTTAAAAGGCAACTAATCCTACTGGCTTGTGTTTTTTTTTATTCTTTTTTATAACGAAAAACGAAAGACAACTTTGAAACGCCTCTTAATTTGAGATTTGACCAACCGTCACTATACAATATTAGACACACTGTTCTTAGTTTCTTACTCAATAAGAAAAACAGTATGTCATCAAAAAGATAATAATAATAAAAGCAAAACAGTAAATCTTGTATTAGAATTTCAAGAATACTGTTAAAGAATGAAATACCTTAAAAAACCAAGGTGATTAATGGTATAATTTGTTTAGATGGACCACAATAGAACACTTGTACAAAATATTAGTATTTTTCTGCTAACGTTTTCTACTTAGAAAAATACAATACGCAAATATTTTTTTTAATGATATTTTTTATAGTTGTTGAGATAATTCGGTGAGATCAATGCAAGAAAAGAAATATGATAGAGTAATTTTATTCTAATTACATTTTGTAGTGTCACCATAGTAGAACAATTGTGAAAAATTTTGTCATCTCATATTATTCTAACGAACAGTTGTAAAAAATTTTGTCATCTTATATTATGATAAGGAAATGCCAAGTTCATGTTAAGTAACCTAATAATTTTGTGTTTAAAACAAGTCTAACAACTTGTTAGATTCAAATAAAAGTACAAATTTTAACAAAAAATCTCATTTTAAAACACTTGTCTATGTATCATATGATACATACGATTTTACGATACGATACACATACTGTATCGTACAATTCATGAGTACTTACGATACGCCGATACGATACAAAACTTTTTACACACGATACGATACTAACAACTATGCTAATGAACAAATTAATGGTAAGTTGGTGAGATAGTTGTATGTTTGTGATTGTGAGAATGACGCAATCACTATTACGCGTTTTATTCTTTACCTTTTTGAGAGTGAGTGATCTGGGATCACTCGATAAACAGGAGCTAGTGCAAGAAGAGTTTAAGAATTTTTTATGAAGTGTGTAATAATTAAAAGGAAAGGTTAACAAATGTCCTAAGAGTATTGGGTTATGAACTATCTTTAAAAATATTTTATAGAAAAATGATAAAGCAATTAATTTTGTAAACATCTTTTTATATTTTCCATAAAAGTAGTATAAAAACTTTTCTATTGTAGTTTATTAATAATTGCCTTAAGAGCACCCGTTAACGTGACCCTTAACTTAATTACAAAATTTTTCTTCGATGAGTGAGTTCTAGCTATGAGGAGAGAGAGACTTAGAGATTCTAATTAGTAGCCTTGCTTCCTTAGACATAATCTCTTGCCGATTGTGCTGTTTCTTGGGGTTAAGTATTCATGCATTTTTCTTGAGAGAGACTCATTAAATGTTGTATTAACTGAGTGCCTAACTACTTCAACAATCCTAAGTCCAGCATGTGCAATTGAATTCGTGTCTCATATAAATGCGACAAGCATCTCTCTTATTCTCATTGGACATACTCAGGTTTTTGTTTCTATCTTTCTTGGTAATAAGATGTAAATGAATCATATTATTCACCAAAAAAATTAACTGATATCCCAAAGTATTGATTTAACAAATAATTTTAAAAACTTTTTATGAAAAAACAATGTAATTGATTTTTTTGACAGTTTTTAATATTTTTCATAAAAGTGGTATTAAAACTTTCCTAACATTAACAAATACACTGAAGACACTAGTTAACCGGACCCTATTATTAATGAGCATATATACATATATATATATGTGTGTGTGTGTGTGTGTGTGTGTGTGTGTGTGCGTGTGTGCGTACCCAAAATATATGGCTTTTGGGCTTAACCTGTTCTTGGGCTCACAATCTATTTGTTTTGTGAGCTTTTGTGTTTCCTACTGTGGGTGGTTCTAAGCTCGGCATACCCAAATACCCTCCTATCTCCCCAAGCCTTTCTCTCTTCCTCACAAAATCACTCCTTTGCTCTCTCTAAGTGTTTTACTCTTTTTCTTAGTATTCTTTCCAAAATTGCCAACCCCTTTTTCCTCACTCTCTCCTCCAATTTATAGGCTAGGATGAGTGGAGGAGTTATGATTACTTCTCCTTCTTAGTGCGAATAGAGGTCCGATTCCATCATCTCAAAGTGGACGTTCCGTTAGAAAGGTGGGAGTGGCATTGGAACTGATTCCCACTTCCGTCGTCTGCTCGGTAGTGATGTTGTTAAATGCACTGCCGGGCAGCTGGGCATGGTGCGCCTCCGGGCAAGAACTCTCTCGTCCAGGTCAAAAATAATTGGGGGGGTTTGCTTGAGGTGTTCACTATGGTCTTATTTCGAGTTCCAGGGCCCAAATTGTGCCCGGAGGACTCTGGGCCGAGGCTTAAGGTCCAAGTACGAGGATGGTTGTATGACGTGCTGTGGGGCTTGGGCCCGAGGAACATGGGTTCAAGGGCCCAATTCCCGGACAATAGCCCTCCCTTGATTCGTGCCCGGTTACCGAGAACAAATCAAGGACAATCAAGCGGTGGTAGTGGTTTCCCGAGAATCTTAACTGTCAGTTGTTGAGTGATACAAATGCCCATCAATGCCACCTTAAAAGAAGCGTGGCGCCAGACTATCATGTTCAGCAATAACTATGAATTGCCGATTTGCAAACCGTCTGACAGTTCGTGAATCAAGCCCACGCATGTGGGAGTATTTGGAGGGATAGGAGAGGTTTTCCCGCCTCTTTGGCATTAAATGTTCTTTATTCCTTTGTTGGCTCCTATAAATAGTTCTCTCTGAATCTCTACTTCACTTTTACATTCTTTTTTCTCCAAACTATCTCTCTGCCGAGCATACTGTTTTCGTGCACTCATCTTCTAGCCCAGAACACCATTCCTTCCTAAAGTCCCAAAGTAAGTCATCTTTGCCTTTCCTTTCATATCCTCTTCTTCTTTCAGTTTTCTTTTAATCTTTGTTTGGGAATGGGTTATTTTCACCTCCTATCTTCAGAGGCATCCTTGGCTAGCTTTAGGGCAGCCTATAATGTCCCTAGAGACGTTGATATCACCTACTGTCACGAGGACGATATCGACCTTCGTAGGCGTACCGGTGTAAACACCGTCTTTTTCCCTTTAATGGATATTCTCGAGGGTGCGGTTAGATTCCTAGTTGACCCTCTCATTATAGGCACCCTTAGCTTTTACGATTTGTATCCCGACTAACTCCCTCCTAATTTTTACCGAGTGGTGAGTTGTGTGAGTAGGTTAAACCACATATTCGGTCTGTAGTTAAACCACCACGATATTAACTTTATGTATAGTTTGTGCGGAAATATTAGGTCTGATTATTACCTAAAAACCAGAGATATGCGGGTACGGCTGATATCATGCCTTCCCGATTCTAACAGAAACTTGGCGGGGGAATTTGTCCAGTTAAGCGGCAATTGGTTTGCCGACGAGCTCCCTTGCCCATTCTCACCACGCGATGTTGGTCGGTACCAAGAACTCTCATTTGCTTTAAGTTTGCATCAAGTTTGCATCTTTTAATTAGTTGTTCACGTAATGAACTAATCAGTCTTTTTTGTTGATCTGCTGCAAAATCAAAAAGGTTCCAACCAGATCTCCGAGTTGTACACGTATGAGATCTTAATTTTGTACTTAGATCAGAAATTTTTGTTCATACGGACAGACAGCTCTGAGCATCCCATTTGATACTCTGCATCGACCTCGTATATTTGACCTAGCAAGCATTCAGCCAGGCATTGCTTGTAGATAGCCCACTCCTATCGTACATAGACGTCCGACACGCAAACTTCCTCCCGCCTTCTCTAACCACCGGTGAAGCTCGGGACCTCGGCCCCAGGTATATCACCGCAGAGGACCGTGCACCCGTACGAGACGAATTAGCGGAGTGTGTATCCCTGAGCCGCAAAGTCCACATGCCTATTGAAGCGCCAGACGCCCCCGCCCAAGTAGCTGAGCCGGTAGAAGCCGAGACCGATCAGGACGCAGATATAGTGACCAGAAGGAAGATGACCGTTGACCGTTTTATACCTGGCTCTCAGCCCCCGGCCCCGCCTTAAGGCGGGGACCGTGCTCCCCCTCCCTCTGCCACCAGCTGTCCTAAGAAGAAACAGTGGGTTGGTGACCAACCCCCCAAAGTCCCCAGTGATGCTCCTACAAAGGCTTCTTCCCAAGGAGGGATTATGATCTAAGAATCGGTGGGCTATTCCCGGCCACCTGCCAAGGGTAGTAAGGATGTGGCATCCTCGTCTCAATCTGTGGACATCTGGCAGCCCACTTTCAAGCTTGGTGATGGGCCTTTGCCAGCGTCGGCCAGCATCAAGGCTTGGGCACAGGGCCAAGAGGGGAGGGTGGCTGAGAGCTTGGTGCACGACCTCTTGCTTCCCGAAGACGTCCACTTCTTCTCGGACGAGACTGAGGATTCCTTAGCACGGCAATTGCAGTGGCATACCATGGCAGTAATTTTCCTCTCCTTTACTTCTTGTTCATTTTAATGCATAAATAATCCCTTAGCCCTTATTGTTAGTTTTTAGACCCTTTAAAACACAATTGGATTAACCTAGGTAATTAGCCAAGTTGTTACTTAGTCCAATTTAACAAATACTAGGTTATCACAATCAAAACAATCATATCATGCAAAGCAGCTGAAAGATAAATAACACAAGATATGATCATCGAGGAAACCAAACCAGTAAAAACCTAGGGAGGATTTAACCTAGCTATCCTCAAGGTAAAACGCAAATCCACTAGAAAGATTCGAAGTTCATACAATAAGACTTACAAGCCCTCATGCTCGACTTCTTATTGCTACCCACCAGTAGAACTTACTGACACGACCACGTGCAAGCTCCGAATCCACGGACTCCTTCTTTCTTTGACCTTTGCAAAACACAAAAACCCCCGTTTGTGACTTTGAGATCCCACTCAAAGGTTTAGCAACACAAACTCTCCTGTTTGTGACTCCAAGACCACCCTTGAAGGTTTAGATCATCAGCACCTTTGATGACTAGAGAAGGCAGCAACTTCTACAATACCGGATCTTGAGATTCTTCAAGGAATGGCATCGGTAAAAGACATAAGAGAGCTTTTAGGAACAAAACCCTAAATACAAAAGAGGCACACTCTTTTCTCTCTGAAAAGCCACATAAAACGTGCTTAAGGTTTCCTTTATATACTGGGAGAAGTAGATTAGAAACCCTAATCCTTAATGGGCTTGAACTGTTGTTTGGGTTTAATTAAAATTTTGCAGATACGACTTTCGATCGATCGAGCCGGTTCTTCGATCGATCGAACCAGGCAGAATATGAAGTCTTCTTCCTGCAGCTTGTATGTTCTTGAATTTTGACTTGAATCACCTTGAGCATTGTCTAATAAAACCTATAGACTCTAAGATCTATATCTAGACAAGTTTGTATTCACGATTTGCCAATTGTTCTAAACATTTAGAACCTAACACTTATATTCGTTACTTTTGTCACCAGTCCGCTTAGTTGACTCATATCCTCGGCGAGAGAATGAAGGAGCTCGCCGAGGATGCTGATCGGGAGAAAGCGTTGAAGGATGTTGCCAATGCCACGACTAAGGAAAAAAGCAAGGCTGTCGAGAAAAAGGCTCAATCCTCGGAGAAAGCCCGACTAGTGGCAGAGGGGAAATTGGCCGAGGCGGAGGATAGACTGGGGGGTGTTGAGCTCAAATTGGCAGAGGCAGCCAATTTGAACTTGGCCCAGGTCGACGAGATAGTTAACCTGAAGGCAGCCCTCGAAGCCTGTGAAAACAAGTGGTACGACAAAGGTTTTGCAGATGCCAAGAAATCAGCAGAGCCTGTTGTTCATCAAGCCAGGCTTCACGGGTTTGAGGAGGGATGGCTGGTAGCCCTCCAGGCGATGGGAGTGCCCGAAGATTCCCCATTAAGGAATCCAGAGGAAATATCATACCCAGCTCCCCCTCCCCCTATTAAGAGCCAAACTGATGTTGCCGATGAAGAGGACACCCCCAGTATGAGGGAGTTGGCGAAGGAGATCGATGCCCATGTTGACCCCGAGGTCACCAGCCACCCCAATATCGCCGAGGATGTTCACTCCCAGCAGCCACTAACCGAGGACGTGCCAAAGCAGCAAATTGATGACACAACCCAGCTCTCACCTACTGATCCCGCTGTTTGATACTTATACTTTTCACTAGTTTCTTTTATATGTTTTTATCCGCGTTTACTTTTCCTATATTTGTTTGTTTTGCCTAGAGTCACCAGGCTGTGGAGACAGAACAATATTTTTATTTTTCTAAGTTTTATTTCCCTACAGTTGCCAGGCTGTGGCGACTAAACATTGGTTTAAACTTTATTTGCTTGTTTCAATTGCGTTTATGAATGTTTGCTACTACGTTATTCTTTCGGTCATGTTCTTTGATTGTTTTTATCTTTTTATCTATATATTCCAGATGACCGGGTAGTTTACTTCTCAGACCGGCCTGGAATAGGTCACCTATCTCTAGAAAGAATTGACTTCTCGACGATAATTACTAGATTTGATGTATGTTGATTCTTTAAGAAGATGCAGGGCAATTACCTTCCCCACAATTTGGGGTTGTATCTGAGATTGTGGCTTTAGCCCTCCCTAAATGGTTTAACATACTCCTTGTGTGCCCAGCGACTAGAATAGAGCTGGAGAGCTTGTTTATATTCTTAGAATAGACCAATGTACGGTTCACATCTGTCCAGGAACCAACCTTCTACCTTTGGATAAAATTTAGGATTAGGTTTCAACCTGGCCGGCCATTATGATCTAACCCGGGAAGCGGATTTCTACCGTTAGAAAAATCCAGTGTATGGTTTCCATCTACTTGGTGATGAAAATCAAGCCAGGAACAGGCTTCTATCCTTAGAAAAATTTAGCGTAAGGTTTCCACCTGCTCGGCAATGAAAATCGAGCTGGGAACAGGTTTATGTCCTTAGAAGAATTTAGCGTAAGGTTTCGACCTACTCGGCGATGAAAATCGAGCTAGGAACAAGTTTCTGTTCTTAGAAGAATTTAGCGTAAGGTTTCCACCTGCTTAGCGATGAAAATCGAGCCGGGAACAGGTTTCCATCCTTAGAAAAATTTGATACGAAATTTCCCCATATGCATCGACCGGAGCTTAATGAGTTAATAACGATAAAATCATAAGTGCTGATACACCTACATGGACAAACATCGCTTTTGTATTAATTAACAATATGCACATATAATATTACATTTAACATGTACCCCCGTGTTCTGATACTTAATGGTAGAATTTCTTCAGATTGTGGGCATTCCATGGCCGAGGAAGTGGTCTTTCGTCCAAATCCTCCAAGTAATATGCCCCTGCGCCTGCAATGGCGGTGACTCTATATGGTCCCTCCCAGGTTGGTGCTAACTTACCTACATTGACGTCTTGTGTATTCCCCACTACCTTTCGAAGTACCAGATCTCCTGCTCCAAACTCCCTTTTCCTCACGTCTTTGTTGTATCTTCGGGCAAGTTTTTATTGATATTCCGCCAGCCGTATAGTCGTTGATTCCCGGCGTTCTTCCAACATGTTCAACTGTTTCATCATCAACTCTAAATTCTCGACGGGACTGAATCCTGAAACCCAGGCACTGTACAAGTTCACTTCTGCCGATATGACTGCTTCTGCTCCATATGTTAGGGAGAACGAGGTTTCTCCTGTAGACCTTCTTAGGGTAGTTCGGTATGCCTATAGAACACTGGGCAACTCATCTACCCACCTGCCTTTGGTCCTTTCTAACCTCCTCTTCAAACCGTTCACAATGGCCTTGTTAGTGGCCTCGGCTTAGCCGTTGCTCTAAGGGTATGACGGGGTGGAGTACCAATTTGTGATGCCGAGGCTAGCACAAAACTCGCGAAAAGCTTTGCTATCAAACTACAACCCATTATCTGACACTAGGGACTCCGGTACCCCAAATCTTGTCACTATATTCCTCCATACAAACTTCTTTACATCCACGTCCCGAATGTTTGCCAACGCTTCCGCTTCTGCCCATTTAGTGAAGTAGTCCACGACCACTAGGATGAACCTTTGATTTCCTGTCGCCCGGGGGATGGACCAACGATATCTAGCCCCCACTGCGCAAAGGGCCAGGGGCTACTAATGGGATACAAGTTCCCTGCCAGTTAGTGGATCATAGGGGCGTGCTTCTAACATTGCTCACATTTCCCCGCATACTCGTTAGCATCCTTCTGCATTTGCAGCCACCAAAATCCTTGGGTCATTGCCTGGTGATCTAAAGAACGCCCCCACACATGATTGCCGCACACCCCTTCGTGTAGCTCGGCAAGTAGTTCCTCAACCTTGCTGGGGTGCAAGCACTACAAGTAAGGCCTGCCAAAAGATCTTCGATATAGCTAACGATCGGCAGACAACCAATACCAAGCAGCTGCTCAGCGTACTTTTTCTGCTTCCTTCTCGTCATCTAGCACATGGTCCTCGGCTAAAAAGTTGATGATTGGATTCATCCAACACGGCTCAACCGTTGCCACCAGTGAGACACCTGCTCCTGCACCGATACTTGGTTCTGCTACCAGCTCCACTTTTATTAATCGAGGTATCCCCTCGGTTGATGATGACACCAACGTGGCCAAAGAGTCGGCATACCGGTTCTGCCCCCTTGCCACTTGATCCACTTTGACGCTCAAAAAGCGGTCCATTGTTTGCTTCACCAACCGTAAGTACTCCATCATCTAAGGATCCTTGGCCTCAAACCTTCCTTGTACCTAATTGACTACCAACCGAGAATCTGAATAGACCTCTACCTCCTTAGCACCCATGTCTGATACAACTCTTAACCCATCCAACAAGGCCTCATAATCGGCTTCATTGTTGGAGGCCTTAAAGCCCAACTGAAAGGAATGTTCCAACTTTATTCCTTTCGAGGTGATAACTACGATCCCAACCCTGGCTCTTAATGCGCTGGATGCACCGTCGACGAATACCTTCCATGGGATCACCCCTATAAGGCAGATCATCTCTTTCCCTTCTCTCGAGGAAAACTCTGCAACAAAATCAGCTAGGACCTAGCCTTTCACCGAGCTCCTTGGCCTATACCTAATATCAAAAGAACCCAGCCGAGTCCCCTACTTCGCTATTCTTCCCGTGAAATCAGATCTTTTCAACAATGACTGCATGGGGTATTCGATCAACACGTAAATAATGTGAGCTTGAAAGTAATGGGGTAACTTCCGCGTAGCATGCACTGGTGCTAGCAGAACTTGATCTTACCATGGCAATACCTTGCTCGATGCAGAACTTGACCTTCACATGCAGGGTGGATGGTACTACCCCCATTGCGTGAATCCATGGCCTTCCAAGAATCGCCGTGTACGGAGAAAACGAGGTGACCACTATGAATATTACCATCGTCTCCTTGCCCTCTATATTCATGGGAAGCAAGATCTACTCTTCTAGGATCACCATCCGGCCATCAAACCCCATCAAGGGGGTATCATACTTGAATAGGTCTTCCTTTTTCAGACCAAGCCCCCTGTACAGGTCGGAATACATCACCTCGGCGCCACTCCCCTGATCTATCAGTACCCTCTTTACTAAGAAACCATTTATCTAGGCTGTAACTACCAAAGCATCGTCGTGGGGTTGAATCATGCCTTCTAGATCATCATCGTTAAAAGCAATGGGCTCCTGAGTATACTTCAACTTCTTCTCGGAGGGTTACTCGCCTGTGCAACTCCCCCCTGGTGCTACGGCCAGTACCCCCCTTCTTCTAGACCCCTAGATGCCTCTTGGAGCTACATGGATGACTTCTATCACTCCCAACGGGGGTGGGAGAGGATTCCGTCGCGGCCGTGCGCCCTACCCGAACTCTTGATTCCTTGGATCCGTCACAAATTCCTTCAGGTACCCCGCCTTCACCAAATGCTCTAGATGATCCTTTAACACCCTACACTACTCAGTAGTATGCCCCCTATCTCTATGGTAAGTGCAATACAAGTTTTGGTTTCTCCTAGACGGGTCTCCTCCCATCTTGTTCGGCCACCGAAAATATGGTTCATTCTTGATTTGATCCACAATCCTGTGCATCGGTTCATTAAAGGCCACATTCACCTCTCCCATCTGTGGCCCCGGCTCTTGAATCCTCAAATCCTTCCAGGGTCTAGATTGGAAGCCGATATGCCGAGGATGATTTGTGACCAGGGCTTTGCCCTTATTCTGAAACCGATCATCTTCCAACCGCGTATACTCCTCAATACGCCTCATCAACTACCTCATATCCTCGGGAGGCCTCCTCGTCAACAATTCCCATAGTCCGGAATCCTCAGGCTACCCCATTCGAAAAGTACTTGCCGCGATCTTTTCATTACCTTCGCTAATCTCATTGTACAGTTCCTAGTATCGGCTAGCGTAGCTGCAGAGGGTTTCCCCAGCCCCCATTTTCATTGAAAGCAACGTGTCCACGAGTTGTGGAACTCGGCTGTAGGTCATGAACCATACACCAAACTCTTGAATCAATTCGAAAAAACTGTGAATCGAGCTTTTCTTCAACCCATTAAACCATCTCAAAGTAGTGGGGCCGAGGCTCGAGGGAAACACTTTACACATCAATGCATCGTTATGAGTGTGCAAAGACATCATTTGAATGTAATGGCTTACATGTTCCACTGGGTCCGTCTTCCCATCGTAAGAATTAAATGGCAACCGTGTAAATCTGCTTGGCATAGGTGCCCTCTCAATGTCCCTCGAAAATGGTGATTGGGCAGCTCGGCGTAATGTACGGCTCATAGCATCCATGGCCGCATTCTGAGGTCGCCTCTCCTCCAGGTAAATCGAGTCCCGGTCTGCATATTCCCTTGAGCAGTCCCGATGCCAATGAGACCTAGATTGATGAGACTCTGTTCCATGGTGGTTTCCGACACTATCCGACCTTTCCCTCCGCTCCCCGTGGTCCCTTCTCTGATGCCTACCTCTTACTTGCAATTCCAAATCCCCGACCAACCTTCGTAGGCGCTCTAGTTCCTCATCCCTTTGCTCAAGCTTTTCACCCCTTCTGTCAAAACGGTTATGCCCCGAAGCGCCTAACTTAACATTGTCTGGTACGTTTGAAATGACCCTTCTCCCAGGTCAAACTGCCCTTCCTCCTCATGCTCCCTATCTTCGCGCCTTTTCTACCATCTTTCCCACCACGTGGATCCCCGTGAAGACCTCCTAGAGCCACTTTCAGCATAACTCCCTGGTTGACACTTAGACATTCTCCTGTGCACATTTTGACAGAACCACAGCTACGTAGGAGATTCCCACAAACGGCGCCAATTGTGCGTACCCAAAATATATGGCTATTGGGCTTAACCTTTTCTTGGGCTCACAATCTATTTGTTTTGTGGTCTTTTGTGTTTCCTACTGTGGGTGGTTCTATGCTCGGCATACCCAAATACACTCCTATCTCCCCAAGCCTTTCTCTCTTCCTCACAGAATCACTCATTTGCTCTCTTTGAGTGTTTTACTCTTTTTCTTAGTATTCTTTCCAAAATTGCCAACCCCTTTTTCCTTATTCTCTCCTCCTATTTATAGGCTAGGATGAGTGGAGGAGTTATGATTACTTCTCCTTCTTAGTGCGAATGGAGGTCCAATTCCATCATCTTAAAGTGGACGTTCTGTCAGAAAGGTGGGAGTGGCATTGGAATTGATTCCCACTTCCGTCATCTACTCGATAGTGATGTTGTTAAATGCACAGCCAGGCAACTGGGTACAGTGAGCCTCCGTGCAAGAACTCTCCCGTCCAGGTCAAAAATGATTTGGGGGGGGGGGGGGGGGGTTTGCTTAAGGTGTTCACTACGGTCTTATTTCGAGTTCTCGGGCCCAAATTGTGCTCGGAGGACTCTGTGCCAAGGCTTAAGGTCCAAGTACGAGGATGGTTGTATGACGTGCTGTGGGGCTTGGGCCCGAGGAACACGGGTTCAAGGGCCCAAGCCCTGTATCGGGGGCCCAATTCCCGTACAATATATTATACAAGATAGAAATTCTATTCTAATCTAATCTAAGTGTATATGTATGTGAAACTCCTTCCTGAAAACTTAAATCTCAATCCTTGCCCCCCACACCCCATAAGCACTTATACTTGTGGAGTAACCATCACACCAAGGATGTGCGGTAATATTAATGAACATATTAATTGCAAGCCTTCATTTCATATAGCATAAGAATAATGCTAGTATTACAAAGTATTGTTCATAATATACTTTCCATAAATTTTGCTTTTTCACTATTGATTTTCGAAATTAATTGTAAACATTCTTATATGGGGACGTCTGGTTTGCCGTGATGTTACATTATACCGTAAATATTTACATTATTGTAAACTTACATTAATGTAATTTCAATAGAAAAATACAACATTACATTATTTAGGAATATGATGAGATTAAAGTGATGTAATATATTTTGTAATTTTAGATTATTGGTAATGTTAGAAAAAATAAAATAAACAAAAATATTAATGTCACATCATCGTAATGTACATTACATCAACGGTACAACACAGTGAACAAAATGCCCCATCCCATTTATATTTGAGTCACGAGTGCTATCTTCTATTCCATTCAAGCTCTTGTTATTTATTTTTATTTTTTACTTTACACTCGTCCGAGCTCATTAGATCCGATTGGAGGCCCATTTGGCTTCCCTTTTGTACTTTTCAGAACTTTTGTGGAAGAGACGCATTATGATGCCCCTTGCTATGACAGTTTTGTCTCCGAATTTTTAGTTCTACATATATAGGGTCTTTGTTCAAATATATCTTAAACTTGATCCATAGTATGTCTACTTTTGCTTAGAAGTATAAATCCTCTTACGGATACTCAAGAATCTCAATCTGAGCCCCGCTAGTCTTAACAAAAATAGATATGTTGCAGTGGTTAATTATAATTGAAACTGTTTGAGCAAATATACAAAGAATAAATAGGATTATTAGGGACACAAATCTTATTTGATTTGGAATTTTAATTGATTAATACATTGGAGTGAGTGATTAAATACGTTCTAGAAATTTTATATGTAACAACTAGAATTAATATATAAATATCATAGTCGTTTACTATCCCACAACAGACATGGACGTGAGCTAATACAAACTTTTTACATCCGCACAAAATTTTGATGCTAACCTTTGCGAGGATCATAAATTTTAACAACTCCATGATGAGGGATCTTATCTACCAAGGAAAGACTTGTAGTCGCATTAAATTTTGTGTTAACAAGTACCTAACTTTGATAATCACACCTACTACTATTTATGATATTTGGTCCCCCTCCCTCTACTTTTTTTTGGTTTTATTTAGAGTATTTATTAGAGAATAGAGTTTTAATTTATGGTGTCCATTATTGATAATTGCTCTTTAACATTAGGTTAAAACACCAATTAATTTTCTGTGTAGACAAGAATTGAATTCTAATATCTTATTTCACAAGAAGAAATTTTAGGAATATCCACATTCTATCTACATTAATTTCGGATGTTCCATACTAATACTATAGATAATTCTCCCTATAATTTACACTAGCTTGTAATCCCATGCATATGCATGGATACACCTAAAAATATACAATAAGATGCATAATATAATTCTTATATATATAATTTAAATATTATTGATGGTCATTTTTATATTTTGTTAACTCTTTAAAAAGGATATTATTAGGTATAAAATATAAATTGTCCATTTTTTAAAATTATTGTGAAGCACTTTTTTTTTTTTTCCAAATCATTTATTTTAGACTCTTTGGTTTTTGTACTTAATAAATCACTTGGATGAATATTTATAATGTGGTCCCACATTTTATTCTAAAATTAAGAAATAAAATTCTTTAAGAATAAATAATTTAGGATACATGGCGCAAAATTGGAACTCTAATTTGAGTTTCTCTCAGCTTCACCTATTATAATATATATAGATAAATAGGAAGAAAAGTAAAAAGCTAATTAGGGGGGAAAATAAAAATTAGTGAGAAATTGGCCCTTCGCCTCCCATTGTAATGTCGAGGAAAAACCTTCTCCATTCACATTCACATAAATGCGGACCAGTCAACCTCCTCCAATTTAAAAAATAAAAAATAGATGGAAAGAAAAGAAAAGAAAAGCAAAGCAAAATAGAAAGAAACAAAGTTGCATGAGGTTGTCAAAATCGGGATTCTACGTAGGATCGTAGGAGGTGGGTGGAATCGTGGATCGTAGGATTGAATTGTGAATCATAAGATTTTACATTATTTGAGAAAAAAAATACACATTGATATGTTAAATAATTATATAAATTATATATTCATTCATAAAAAACCAAAAATTTGCATCCATTTGGTGTAATTACCATACATTACTACATCAATTTGTAAACATCACTTAAAAAAGCCAAAAACCTCAAAACATGACACTCTATTAGGATGTTATTTTTTATTTGACTCCAACTGACACCCTATCTCTCTACATTAGAATAGCAAAACTTAATCTATTGGGATGTTATTTTTCATTTTACTGACACTATAACTCTCTACATTAGAATAGCAAAACTTGGTGTCCGTTTGGCAAATATTATTTTTGCTAACTTATTTTACTATTCAGCTTATTTTTGCTACTATTCATGGGTCCCACCGCACTTTTTGATACTATTTATGGGTCCCATTGTACTTTTTTAACTAACTTTTACTTTTATTTATAGTACTTTCAGCAAAAAGATTTCTGTTTCAGTAAATTAAGTGGATCCCAAATGGACCCTTAGTCTATTAGGATGTTATTTTTATTTGAGTCTAACTAAGTCTTCTATTGCAAAGATCCTTGAAAGATCCAGATCGTTTTTGGCAAGTGGGGTTGTAAAATCATAGGATCCAAATCGAAATTTTGTCAACCATTTGCATCTACGTGATATGATAAGATTGTGACCATATATATATAGTTTTTTTTATTCCCTGATAACATAACCGGAAGGAGAATTTAAACCTAGACATATTTATTAAAAATATTAGTAGGTGTCAGTTAAAATATATCATTCTTCGCTATATATAATTAGAGAGAGAGAGAGAGAGAAGTTGATTAAAATTGATTTAAAAAAGCCACAAGGAAAAAAATTTCTTGTGAAAAGCAACACGATGACTCGTGGAATGACTAGTAATAAGTTGACATGTTTTTTAGGACCATAAGTTCAACTTAAATTGACACTATTATCTCGCCATTTTTGTGCGTAGATTTTCTTTATAAGAAAATGTGATGTAATAGAATTGATGAATTATGCACATTAGGGTGGCAATTCATGTTCGTGTGTCGGGTTCGTGTCGTGTCAACTCATAAGTATTCAACTATATAGGTCAACATTAACCTAATATGTTTATTAAACAAGTCAATATTCCTCAACCCTAACACAATTCATTTATTAAACGAGTCAGTCGTGTCGACCCGTTTATTAGATTTTATCAAAATGAAAAAAAAAAAAATATATATATATACATATATATATATATATATTTATTTATTTATGAAAAAACAAGCACATAAATATTTTTAATATAAAATTCAGAACTAACGAGTAACTGCATCACAAATAATCATCCAAAATAAAAACATATCTCAATATCACAAATAATCAATCACAATATGTCAAAGAAAATAAACCACACCAACTAAAAAATTTATAGACTTAAGGTTTGAAGGGTATATTGGTAAAATGTCATTTAATTAAACAGATCAAACGGGTCAAACGGGTTCCATATGTTAAACACTAACCCAACCCGTTTATTAACCAGGTTAGTTGTGTCAACCCGATAATGACACGAACCCATTAAGTCTCAACCCATAACCTATTAATTTCGTGTTATATCGTGTCAGGTTCGCGGGTCGTGCTCAATTTTCCCACCCCTAATGCACATAGTTTTGCACACATTGCATTCTCCAACATCTCACTTGATTTTCACAAACAACCATTTCAAATAACTTCATATAGAAGGAACACTGACTTTAATTTTCCAGGTAGACTTTTTTTTTTTTTTTTGAGAAGAAATTTTCCAGGTAGACTTGGGTGTGGATTACAGCAAGTTGGTTAGTTTAATATATTATACTTGATTAGGGTGTAATAAATAAAAAAAAAAATTAAAGTACAGCAAGGAGAGAATAAAAGAATAATAGCGAATTTTCAGCAAAAAATAAAAAAAAATAATTGTTGGGGAGGCTGTAACTGTTGTCGTGGTTGGAGGTCCTATTGAGGCGAAGGTACAGAGGTGATCTATTATCTATATCGCCTCAATAAGTTTCAAATAAATTTAAAGATGAAAAGTGAAAACTATGAATTTTTTTTTTTTTTTTTTTAATGATGAAAAACTCATAACTTTAATAAGGGTACGTTTGGTATGTTGTAATAGCTCCTGTAATGAAATAGTTATTTATGTGTAATAGCAATTCGGTCATTTGGTTGCATCTTTATTATATGGATTAGTTATTACATTGGAATGACTATTCTTTAAATTGAAGAATAGCTATTCCTCTTTAAAATGGATGAAGAAAAATGCTCATATACCCCTAAACTTTAGACTAGTGGCCAAGACACCCCCTGAACTTTTTTATTGGCCAATTTACTCCCTAAACTATACACACCTGCCAAATTAATACTTCACGTTAAAAAACTAACGGAATAGCATGTGAGAATTTAAAATGGATGGAGAAGAATGCTTATACACCCCTAAACTTTAGACTAGTGGCCAAGACACCCCCTGAACTTTTTTATTGGCTAATTTACTCCCTAAACTAGACACACCTGCCAAATTAATACTTCAGTTAACTTCACGTTAAAAAACTAACGGAATAGCATTTGAGAATCACGTGAAGTTTAAAAATTAACTAATTTACACAAATGAAAGAAAAGAGAGATGAGAGACCTAGGTCTGACCGGCAAAGAGGAGAGAGAAAGAGGCAGTGGAACCAGAGCCACCGTAAAGCGATGTCAAGTTTTTCATCCGACGGTTGTCTCGCCGTTCGTAGGCCGTATCTTCAAGCCCTGGTATGTGCAAGTTTCTGTCGAGGTTGGGGTTTATTTACTCTAAGATCCAAATAATCACAAATCCTTTCAAGCAATGAATAGAGTGAGTCCACTTTTTTCATTATTTTTATCTTTGAAGATGAAATTTTAAGATGTTTTGGCCCATGGAATTTTTGGCTGTGTAAAATTCCATCCGCTTTTTTTTTGTTTTTTTTAGTTCCTTTGATACTCATGGATTTTTGTGATGATTATGGTTAGATATTGACCAAATGATGTAGATTTAATGAATTTTGTGTTGGCTCTTTAGGATTCCATGGTCGATTGAGTTCTCAACTTAGGTTCATTATTTGTGCATTCCAATTGTTTGATAAATTGTCCCAATGATTATGTGGTATGTGCTTTCTGTTCAATCTGGTGGGGTTGTTGCTGGTAGATGCCGGAGTCTATGCTAATCCTTGTCTCTGATCCAGTTTGGCTTTAAATGACTTTGTTTTGTATTATTAGTCTTGTTGTTATGTAAGCTAGCAATCTTTGTTAGGTTGTCCTTGAAGGACTGTGAGTTTCAAAGTAGCTTTACTCTGTTAGATGTAATATGTTTGTTCATCAGTAAAATATCTGAATAACCAAAACAATTCTTGTAAACATACTCTTTTGTGCCATTTGGATGAATTATACACAAAAATTTCTAGATAGAAAGTGGTAATAGGCAGTAGAAGAACCTTGTCAAGTGAAATTTCTGATAAAATGTTACCAAAAGACTTAATTTGTCCAAATGAAGAACCTTGCTTATGTGTATGGATAAAGGAATAGAATGTTAAAACTGTGAAAACCACTTAATACACCAGCATACTGGCTTCCCATATATATGCACACACTCAATAAAACATTAGTTATGTAAGGTGGAATGAAGATATGTGAGTAGAGACTATGAAGTTAACCCTGGTATTTTTTACGCCTTTGACAAACGATCAATTGAGATTTGATTAAACAATCTTATTTGGTTATGTAAAACTTTTCAGGTTTGGCAGAAATACACTAGAGGTTTTAGCTATAATTTAAATGCACAATAAGATAATTTAGTACATCTAATACTAAGCTTGCTATATGATTTATTGATGTTTTACATTTTTTTTTCTTGATTATTTCTTTCAAAAATATTAGAAATGATTCATTGATTATTTCTTTCAAATATTACATTTGTTTTTTTACATTTGTGTTATGTGTAATTGCTTTCTTGTAGATGTCCTGTACAAGTAATGCATTAGGTCAGGAAGGATCATTTGCAAGTGTTGCATTATCATCTCCCCAAGAGAGGAGATCAAGTATTGCAAGCTCCGGCCACAAAAATTGATGGTGCAAGAGATCCTCAACTCAAAGAAGTGTTGCAAGTGGAGAGAATGGGTGGTCCACAACATCAAGCAATTTTTTTAGTTTAGAATCATGTTTTTTAAACTTTGGCTAAGTGCTCTAATGATTGTTCATATGCCAATTAGTTTGGCAATGATGTACTAGTGATTTGTGTGAGATGTATTTATGAACAGATTATGATCCTCATTTTGTTATTAATAAAAACAAAATTCTGCACCTATGTGCAATTTATACAAATTATAATTCTCGTTTTATCATTAAAGAAACATGTGCGCCTATGTGTAATTTATTTTTGTAAATTTGTGTTTTGTTAACATCAATGAAAAAAACAAAAAACAAAAATTGTACACAGTAAAAAGCTTCTCAAAAAAAGAAAAAAGAAATAGTTTGTGGACAAATGATCACAAACAAGGTCCGCATTGCATATCCTTCAATTCATATACAAATTTGAGTTAGTTTTTTTTTTTATATATAAACATAATTATATTACAAACAAGTAGTCATTACATATATGAAAACTATTACATATCCTTGCACCTCTCATAATACATTTAACACTTAATTATCATCACATAAATGTTACATCATGGACATTGAACACTTAACTAGGCAAGATACAATTTTTAGTACACTTCGTGCATTTTAACATATTAACCATAAGCACAATTGTTGTCTTTGCTCTGATTGGCATTTCTTCCAGTTTGATGTTTACCCTAGTACAATTCAAACATTTGAACATATAACCATCATATTAAGTACATTGGTTGGCATTTCTCCTCAAGTCCCAGGTCTTTTCCATCTTTCTTTGCAACTCCAATTATTTTAGAGTATATCGAAGTCTTCATTTCCAATCGGATGCCAAGGTTGCAACTTACAACTTGTAACACATTTTTTATCCTTACATCTGTTTGAGAAAATTAAAAACGAAATTAGATAAAACTAGATGTGAAGGCCATAAAGTCATTTAGAAATACAATGAGAGAAGTCATTAGCAAGCATTTAGATTTCATTCAATTTTTCACCAGGTCTAACATTTTGATCCTAAAAAAAAGGAGAGCCCAATAATTAAACTGTTTTTATTTGCCTATTCTTGTTCATAATAACAAATCTGAATCTGTGTATAAAATGTTCAATCTATAAACAATGTTTTGAATATTTCCTCAACCCGGTGAAGCTAATGGAGCCTCAAGCTACTCTGCCATGTGATATAATCCTAGACTTAATTAAAATGAAGGTCATTAAAACAAGGTACAGGTTGAGTTTGATGTTTATGCCTTTTCTTTCTCACCTGAAACAAATATTGCTAGCTTACATAACAGCAAGACTAATAATACAAAACCAAGTCATTTAAAGCCAAATTGGATCAGAAAAAAGGATTAGCATAGACTCCGGCATCTACCAGCAACAACCCCACCAGATTGAACAGAAAGCACATATCACATAATCAGTGGGACAATTTACCAAACAATTGGAATGCACAAATAATGAACCTAAGTTGAGAACTCAATCGACCATGGAATCCTAAAGACCCAACACAAAATTCATTAAATCTACATCATTTGATCAATATCTAACCATAATCATCACAAAAATCCATGAGTATCAAAGGAACTAAAAAAAACCAAAAAAAAGCGGATGGAATTTTACACAGCCAAAAATTCCATGGGCCAAAACATCTTAAAATTTCATCTTCAAAGATAAAAATAAAGAAAAACCTGGACTCACCCTATTCATTGCTTGAAAAGATTTGTGATTATTTGGATCTTGGAGTAAATAAACCTCAACCCCGATAGAAACTTGCACGTACCAGGGCCTGAAGATACGGCCTACGGGGGGCGAGACAACCGCCGGATGAAGAACTCGGCGCCGCTCCATGGTGGCTCTAGTTCTACCGCCTCTTTCTCTCTCTTCTTTGCCGGTCAGACCTAGCTCTTTCCTCTCTTTTCTTTCCATCGTGTGAATTAATTAGTTTTTAAACTTCACCCGTTAGTGTTTTAACGTGGAACTAACTGAAGAATTGAATTGGCAAGTGTGTATAGTTTAAGGATTAAATTGGCTAATAAAAAAGATCAGGGGTGTTTTGGCCACTTGTCCAAAGTTTAGGGGGTGTATGGCATTTTTCTTAAATTGATGTAATAGTTATTCCTTAGTATATATAACAGGTTTTAAAATTAATATATTTCCAAAAATATAAAGTTTCCTTATACGTCATCTTTTACAAGCTTTCTATATTTAACAACCAAACTTATGAATAGTAATAGTTATTTCATTACAATGTCTTCTATTCCCAGTAATAAAGATTACTATTCCTAATGTAATTTACATTCAATGTACCAAACGTACCCTAAGTAAAAGATAAATTCATTATATTATGAGTAATAGCTAACTCAACTTAGTCATGTATTTGAAACCAGTATATTGTTTATGGTAATAGTAAATTGATAAGAATAACGAAAATGAAAGAGGGATTAATCCAAATAATAATAATAATAATAGATTTATGTTTGAGAGCTCTTTTTTATATTTATTTATTTTTATAAATATAATGACTTTGATGACCATATAGTAAAGAAGGATATAAATAATAACTATTTAACCGCAATAATAGTCATGTAAGTGAGATGCTATTCATCTTAAGTGTGCGTTTGGGTTAGAATAAAAAATGAAAATTATTTCACTATTTAACTTATTTTTGCTACTATTCATGGGCCCCACTGCACTTTTTGGCACTATTCATGAGTTCTACTGTACTATTTCAACTAACTTTTACATTTATCTACAATACTTTCAGCAATAATTTTTCAGTTTCAACAAAATAAATGACATCCAAAGATTCCAAACACATCCTAACTCAAAAGTTTGACATTAAGATTAAGGATGGACCCAAGGGAGCCTGGGCCTTCTGGCCTATTGAAAAAAATATATATTATTCGTTATATTTTTTTTTTATTTCTAAAGTTGGGCCTCCCTCTTCAAAAACCTTAGGCCTCCACCTTTCCAATTAGTCTAACTCAACTAATACGTACACAACCCAAAAATTTAACAAAGACAAAAAATTTATAAAAAATTAAAAATTTTAATCAACCCAATATTAGAGTACTAGCATCAGGTGTTCTAAATGCTAAATATTTAGCATTTATAACACCAAATACCAAAAACACTACTATACCAAATGTTTTAAATGATATATTAAAGTAGCAAAAGTAAGTTTTGGTTTGTAATTTTTTTTTTTTTGGCAACAACTGATGCTCTTAAGGAACATTATTATTTTGTGTTTTTTGTGGTAAATGATTACATCTTTTTTGGTAGATGATTGCATCTTACGCTCCGTTTGTTTTAACGTAAAATATTTTCTCATTTTACTATGTTTGTTTTGCAGTAAAATATTTAATCAAAAGAAAAATATTTTCAATCAACTAAATCAACTAGGCAAATTTATGTAAAATATTTTACGCTTCAAATTTTGGTAAAACATTTTACATTTGCTTTGAAGCTCTCACCCCGATACTCCCTTATACCTCAGTCCCTCTCACGCTCTCTCCCTTCTCACTCTCAAGTTCTCCCCCTTCACAAACCAAAGTCACCAAGCCACTCTCAGTTTCGTCGGCGCCACTCATCTCCAGCAACTCTCATCACCGGCTCCACCTTTGCCATCGTCGCCTGACTCACCTCCACTCATCGAGTTTGGTTCAACCACTCAAACCCACCGATTCTTTTTTCGATCTGACCATGCACCAGCTCTAACTCCACTGATTCTTTTACCTCCATCACATCGGCTCTACCTCCACCTTCATCAACTCACCCACCAGTTCTCAGATCTAGTTTTTTTTACCACTGCATGGGTTTATTGATTTGAGATTTTTGGCTGGTTTTATAGGTTGTGGTGGGTGGCTGGGTTTTTCAGTTGTAGTGGGTGGCTACATTTTTGGGTGGCTAGGATGTTTGTGGGTCTATTGATGGCTGTGTTTTTGGGTGGCTGGAATGATTTGTGGGCCATGGTGAGAACTGGGTTTGTGGGTTATGGTGAGTGGTTGGCTGGCTTTGGCCTCTCTCTCTCTTTTTTCTTTTTTTCTTTTTTTTGTGTGGATTTGAGTGGTTAGTGGAGTGTCAGGGGTGGTGGTAGGTGGGTTTGTGCGGATCTGGTGGTGGTTTGGGTGGTTGGTGGAGTGGTGGTGGTTTGGTTTTGTGAGATTGTTAAAATTGAAACATACAATAAATTTTATTTTTTTTCATTTTCAGGAGTACAAACCAAACACCTTAAAATAAAAATATTTTCAGTAAAATATTTTGCATGTAAAATATTTTACCTTTACAAATATTTTACGTCGAAACAAATGAAGCGTTAATGTATTAAGAAATAATGATATTCTGTATTTATCTTGATTGATAGTTTGTTAATATTATATGGATGCCTATTTGAGTTTTTTTTTTTTTTCATATACTTTTGCACCCTAGCTTGAAATCTAGGGTGCCCTTTGCTTAAGAAAAAAAATTCAAAATTTGACTGTTACGAGGAACATTATAAATAAAATAAAATAAAATAAAATTATAAGCAAATAAATAATCACACCCCCATGATTTCAATCAATCTATAAACTAAATACTAAATAACAATAAAAATACCAAATATTAGTATTAGAAAATGAAATAAGCCAAACACCAAAAATTATTAAGAGAATTTGAAGGAAGTAAATCTTCAAGCACAAAACACATAGCGTCCTAAAATGAGAATAAAATTTTACCTTATTCCAAACCACCAATGAAATTTTTTTTTTTTTTTTTTTTACCATATCCTAAACCACTAATGAAAATAATTTTTTATTTTTACCGTATCCTAAATCACTAATGAAGCAATAAGCATACTAACAAGAACACCGAATGAAACAGTTGTAGAATAGGTTCCAGAGTGTGACAATGGAGATGGGGCTGGAACTCCACCTCCAGTACTGCTTGAGAAAGTTGGGGATGGAGTCTTGGAACTTGGTGTCACTGGAGTACTCTTTGCTGATGGTTTTGGAGCTGGTGATGATGGTTTTGAAGGAGTCATTGGAGGTTTAACTGGAACATCATATTCATTAGTAATTTTGCATAAACTAATGAACTTGATAATGACAATTTAATATCAAATATAAAAATAATAATATTATAATTTAAGAAATTGAAAACACTGCTTCAAAAATATTATAATTTCTATTTATTTTAATTTCATTCTTCAAAAGAGAGTTAATTACACACAATCAAAATATTATAGGCACAATGCATTCCCAAAGAGACAATTTTCGTTATTATTATTTTTATTTTTCTCTAAAAGTTAATTAATAAAATATTACTAACTTTCACTGTTCATTAATTCCTTTATTTGAAAAATCAATTGCAGCTCATATCTTTTTATTAAAAAAAAAAATGCCCTGAATGATAGTAAGGAAACTGCCTTTTTCTAACAATACCAAAAAAAAATCTCAAAAATTTAATTTTTATAACAAAAAAAAAAAAGAAAAAAAAGAACAAAGACGTGAGCATCACTATTAAGTTCTTAATGTCCTAAACACATACCAGGAGTTGACTCAGGAGGCAAGGAAACTGCATGCAAAAAAAATAAAACCCCACAACTCATTAACACATTAAATAAGTAGAAATTTGCAAATGTTAGTATGCAAAACAAGATAAAGATCAAATCATTTACCATCACGACAAACTTCAGACATCATCAGGACCCTTGTAACATTCAAATTAATATCATAGGAAGGAGCGATCTTTGTGGCTTCTATAATACACGAAGCATCGGTATTCATTGTTAATTCAAACGCAGTGCAACAATCAGGGCCTGGCTTTGTCACCTCACTTTCATCACTCAGATAAGACATGCAATCTACCAAATCCCATATTAAATCTGAGCAACCCCCATAGGGTGACTCTGAGGGTGAGTATGAGGGTGACTCTGAGGGTGAAAGGTCCGAACTTGCTATTAGAAATGAAGTAAACAAAAAGCAAGTGAAGATAAAAACTCTCTTCATCTTTTGTGATTAGCAGTGGAGGAAGATGTGAGAGTTTTGTCAGATCAGCTTGCTTTCATTTTTTCAGTTTTAAATAAAGATATGTTTTAAATTTAAGATAGGGTTTACCTAAAATGAAGGAATATTTTGATTTTTAGTTGTAATCTTTTCTAGATATCGTCTCCTACCAAACTTCAAAATACTTCACGTATCGTCCGATTGGAAATCAAATCACGTATCTTTTTAAACCTAAAACAGATAATAAATGGTTGTTAACCCATTCTATTAACCGATATTAGCTCCACTCCTCTCTCTCTCAAATAAATAAATAAAAAATCTCATTTTTCACTCAAAATAAAAATTGTACTAACTTGATTTTTCAAAATACAATTTAAAATGCATGATAGTGTATGATACATTTAGTTACAAAAATGTTACATTGAAAATTAAAATGTTGCATGTCTTTCTCGTTAAGAAAAGAGAACAATCAGAAAATAATTCAAACGGTTGAAGCACTGGTGTGAAGTGCCACTAAGGAGGCGTAAAATCCATCCTTGATATTAATCAAAGTTTCATGCTTTCCTTTCTCCACGATTACTCCATTTTTAACAACTGCTATTAGATCAGCATTCTTGATTGTGGATAATCGATGAGCCACAACTATTGTAGTCCGGTTAACCATGACTCGGTCTAATGCATCTTGAACAATTTTCTCAGACTCAGCATCTAGTGCACTAGTAGCTTCATCTAATAGTAATATTTTTGGACTTTTAACTATGGCACGTGCAATGGCGACACGTTGCTTTTGCCCACCAGATAATTGGACTCCTCGTTCACCTACCATGGTATCATAACCCTGCATTTTGCAATTTTGTAAACTTGTAAGACAAGGATTAAAGCACATGTGCAAGTTAATGCTATTCACCATAAGTGTCTTAATAGAGGGACTTGTTTTGTGAATGAAAATGAGATGGGTTTTGAAAAATGATTTGTATTGCTCAAACCTGTTGTAAGCTACTAATGAATTTGTGGGCATTGGCCAACTCTGATGCAGATATAATTTCTGCCTCAGTTGCATCTCCTTCCTTTCCATATGCAATGTTGGCACGGATAGTGTCATTGAACAAAATTGGTTCTTGGCTCACAAGCCCCATTTGCTGCCTCAACCATTTGAGTTGAAACTTTTGAATTTCAATTCCATCCAGTGTTATATGGCCTGAATCAGGATCATAAAATCTTTGTAAAAGTGAGACCACTGTTGATTTTCCACTACCACTTTCTCCGACAAGGGCAACCGTCTGAAAGATGTTTAGAACAATAACTTGATCAGTACGTTTTAAATGAAATGCTCCTTGCGAAAAGGAAATGGAAGTTTAGATACAATCCTATAATTAAACTTTACCTTGCCAGAATGAATTTTTAAGTTGAGGTCACGGAAAATCTGAATATCTGGTCTAGAAGGATACTTAAAGCTTACATGACGAAGCTCAATTTCGCCCTTTACATCATCCAATTTCATGCCAGACTCCTCACTTGGGTCTATCTTTGACTTCCGATCTAATATTGCAAATATGGAAGCAGCGGCGTTCTTGGCTTTGCTAGAATCAGGAGCAAAGGAGCTTGTTTGAGAAATTCCAATTGCTGCCATGGTTAAGGCAAAAAAAACCTGTAGAGCATACATACAAAATTTCAAAGTTAATTTTGTATGCGTAAATTTCACCATTCTCTAGAAGTTGCCAAATTTCTTCTAAAAAACTTTGAAAAACATGGGAAGAATATTTACCCGGAAAACGTCTGAGAATGTTGTTTTGCCAGCCTCAACAAGTCGAGCTCCAGCATAGAAACTAGTTGCGTAGACAGAAAACAATAAGAAGAAAGATAACCCAAATCCTATTCCACTAATCAGGCCTTGCCGTATCCCTGTCTTCATAGGACCTTCACATTTTCTTTTGTATAATTCCATCACATTCTCTTCAGCACAAAAAGAAGCAACCGTTCTTATACTTCCAACTGCATCGTTAGCAACCTGGCTTGCTTCCTCATACATCATCTGAAAATATTCAAATTTACATCTTGATAAATTCTTTTTAACACAAATACTAAAATTTACTTGTACAGAATTCTACAACATCATCATTCTTGGATATAATTTCTACTTTTTTCAAGTCTGTCCTTGAAGAATGTTTAGCATGCTGTAATCATACATGGTAACATAGAAAAGGCATTAATTTTAAAGCATACCTTTGCATCTGCACTAAATCCTTTCATGAACTTCACTTGAATAAATCCATTAACTCCAATTAGAGGAATCAAGACCAGGATAATAAAAGCCAACTGCCAGCTAGCAACAAAAGCAATGACCAACCCAGCAACTGCTGAAGCCATATTTTCTACCACCTGACCAAGTGCATCCCCTACTAAAGCACGCACTGATGCTGCATCTGCTGAGAGCCTTGCACCAATTGCACCACTTGAATTATCAGGATCATCAAACCAACTAACCTCCATGTTAACCACCTTCTCAAAGCACATTACTCTAATACGTCTGATTAATTTACACCCAGCCACAGCAAAAAAGTATGATCGTGCTGGAATTATCAGAAATGATGCCAGACCAAGGAGCATGAATATTATTGCCCAAAATTTTGAATCCTTTTTTAGTCCATTAGGTTCAAAAAATATCTTGATAACGCTGGAAAATAGTAATCCAAAAATTGGAAATATTACGCCATTGAGGATTGCAGCTACGGCTCCAATTATAAGCACTGGAATCTCAGGCTTGTTAAGGTAGGCAACGCGGCTGAGTGGAACATTTGGAAGTTCTTCTGTAGGTACTGAAGGGGATTCTGTTTCTGCCCGTGCAATGTCTGGTACATTAACTCCTGTAGGTAAACCAAATGATACAGAGAATGAGTGGCGGCTACTGTTTCCCACTCCAGATGATCCTCGACTTATAGATCGTTGGATTGACTTTCTTTGAGTTGAGTGTCTGAATGATTCCACAGTAATTTCCGGATTGTTTCGATCATCTAAAGCTTGTTCTGATTCTTTGTTTACTTCTTGCAAGCGTATAAGCTGAGAGTAAGCTCCCTCAGGATCCTTGAGTAGTTCTGAGTGCGAGCCTGATCAAGTGACATTAACATTACTCAGTATAAGTCAACCATCTTCTTTCACATCAGTATGTGAAATCTGGGATCCAATAATTACTTGTAGCGAAGACTAGTTAAAGATTCCAAAATTGATTAGGAAAAAATAATGCATGATAGTATAAGAAAGCAAGTCCTTTTCATTCTATTTCTCCAAAAAAAAAAAAAGTCCTCATTTTATTTTTTTTCGATTATGCAACTTCTATAATCATTTGTGAATTTCGAAAAAATGATGTTTGATGACAATATCCAGGACATACACCAATTCCCATAATACAGATTGATGAAGGCTTCTACATATATCCTCATTCCAATTAAAGAAAATTTACACTTGGGAGATTGTAATATGTTTTGGTTGAGATAACAAATTATTACCAAATACTTACTATAAACACAGGGTTCGATGCACACTTTGATACTGGTTCCACATGAGAATAAATTTTAAAAAAGAAATCAATGGCTATAGTTATTAGGTACCTTTTTCAACCATCTTTCCTCTATGAATGACGGCAATCATATCAGCATTCCTTACTGTGCTCAAACGATGGGCAACAATGACTGTTGTCCTGTTGACCATAATCCTGTCCAATGCCTCTTGCACTATCCTTTCAGACTCTGCATCAAGTGCACTTGTAGCTTCATCGAGAAGTAGTATTCGTGGGTCTTTCAGAATTGCTCTTGCAATGGCAATCCTCTGTTTCTGTCCACCAGACATCTGTGTTCCGTGCTCACCAACCATGGTATCTAGCCCCTGGAAATGAAATTCAAAATATTGAAGTAAATCAACAAGTTTTCTGATAATGAATGTGAACACAAGGTCCCACAGTGTAATCAAGTTGACTGAAAATCAGAACCTGTGGCAATTTGTCAATGAATTTAGCAGCATTGGCTAGTTCTGCTGCTGCTCTTATCTCTTCTATAGTTGCACCATCCTTTCCATATGCAATATTATCCTTAATGCTGGATGCAAATAACACAGGTTCCTGGCTGACAAGACCAATTTTCCCTCTAATCCATTTGAGCTGAAATTCTTTGAGGTTAATTCCATCTATAAGAACTTCGCCAGCATGAGTGTCATAGAATCTCTCTATCAGACTAATGACTGTTGACTTCCCACTTCCACTTTGTCCAACCAAAGCTGTAGTTGTGCCACTTGGGATAGAAAGAGAGAATCCATTGAATATTAGTTCATCCGGTCTGCTTGGGTAACTGAAATAAACATCCCTTAGCTCTATATCTCCATGAATGTCATCTAACGTCCTTCCCTTTGTGTCATAAGCATCTATCACTGGCTTCCTCCCTATAGTTTCAAACATCTTAAATGCTGCAGCTTGACCCGCAGCGAATGCACTCATGCAGGGAGATGCCTGTCCTAGAGACCTGAAATATCCGTATGAAATCAGAAAATGAGAGACTGATGAATAATTTAGAAACTAAGATGTACAAATACCAATCCAAATGTTTAAATTTTTTGCTTGCTTTTTATGAAACAAAAGCAGGGGGGAATTTCCTTTTATTAGGTACAATGAGAATATAACCATATTAGCATATGAAAGCTATTAGTAGTAAAACAAGAAAAGAAATGCAGCTCACATGGAACCGGTTAACACAGCAGTTATCACAGTCAGCACTTGACCCCCATTATATCCTTTCTCCAGTATCATCTTAGCACCAAACCATACAGCCAAAGCGTAAGTGCAGAAGACTACAAACATAGCCGTGCCAAGACCAAGACCAGAAGCCAAGCCTTCTTGAACGCCTGAATTGTAAGCTTTTAAAACAAATTTCTTGTAACTAATTATAGCTTGCTTCTCACCGGTGAATGATGCAACCTAGACAACAATTAAGTTCAATGTCATGATTTTTATAAAACTTAAAAGCAGAACCAAACACATTATTTCAAGATAAAACTCCAAAATATCCCAGGCATATATTTTGTTACGACAACATGACATACTGTTCTGATTGAGCCAATCGTCTGCTCAACTACATTTGCTGCTTTTGCATAAGCACTTTGTCCCCGGGATGCCATCTTGGATATGATGATGGACATAACTGCACCAGATGCCACAAGAAGAGGAATAGAGGATAACATGACAAGGGTTAGAAGCCACCCTTTGATAAATGCTATCACAAAGCCTCCGATGAATGTAGAAATCAGTTGCAAAAATTTCCCAACCTGCACAAACACAATTTTTAAACCCCTGGATCTTGTGCACAAAGATATGCAAAATTCAGGATCATTGCTTTTGATGCAACTGTAACAGCACTTTAGTACCTTCTCACCCATTGCATCCTGTATTAGGACCGTGTCACCAGACATTCTGCTAACAACCTCGCCAGTGTTTGTTTCCTTATCAAAGAAAGCAACATCTTGCCTCAGAATAGTCTTCAGATACAAACCCCTTATTCGTGCGGCCTGTCGCTCCCCCGTCACCATCCAACAAGCCACCTCTGACAAACAACAAAACATATTTCTCAACTCAACAACTGATACTGATGAACAAAAGAACAATAAGCAACAAAATTTTGAAGTGATTGGAGTATGCATGTACTTACGAAGGAAAGCTGCCACAGCCGCACCCAGTGCCAAGTAGACAAATTTTAGACAGACCTAAAATTTGGAGGAAACCAAGTTATAAGATCTTCATGCAACAATTTTAAGATGTCAGAAAAGAAAGAACAGGGTTGCTAATACATCCCTTAACATAGGTTAATACTCAATTCAAGCTCCAGTAGATTATTATATAAGCAGCTGAAATATATTAAATTCTTATCTCTGAAAAGTATTTAAATCATAAGTCTTAAAATTTAAATCACATCTTTCAATCAAAAGGTTGGACCTTATCAATTACAACTTATGCAGAATATCTGTACCTTGGAAACTGTATCAACTATGTTGGGGCTATTCTGGTTTTGTCCAAAAGAATTGGTCAATTCCCCGAATAGCAGAGTCATAAGGGGCATACATATCCCATTCCCAACGGCTCCAATTGTGCCAAGGATCATCAGCAAAATATCAGTGGAATCTGCAA
Organism: Quercus tomentella; assembly: GCA_028535165.1. Lineage (NCBI taxonomy): Eukaryota > Viridiplantae > Streptophyta > Magnoliopsida > Fagales > Fagaceae > Quercus > Quercus tomentella. The sequence continues at coordinate 30,809,819 of JAPQVY010000023.1, read as the reverse complement.
ATGAGAACAGTTTCCGAAATGGAACAGTGTTAGTTTTCTCATCCCCTTTGCTCTTCTTTGAGTCTTCTTGATCACCATTCATGCTGGAGGTTTTCTCTTCTTCTGCATTGCTTTTTGATGTGGTGGCTGCATCTGTATTTGTTTGGCTACCCAAGCCATTCTCCACTGCCATTTTATCCAAGATCCTAATGCAATTTTTAGTTACTTTAATCAGGATAAACAGAATCTATATGGCCCCTGAAGCACACAATTAATGGTTGAAATCAGTTACTTATAAGCCAAGCTGGAAATTTCAAACTAGTGGGAATTCAACTAAAGTGGCCATTTAAGAAACGAAAGGGAAAGTTTAGCACAAAAAACAAACGGAAGGGAAATATTGTACTTTTTTTTTTATATTGAACTTGTCAGATTCAAAATCATTGTTCATGTTCTATAGATTTAGATGTTAATATCTCAAACTAATATTTTTTTTTTTTTTTTGATAAGTAATAAATAATATCTTAAACTAATATTAGTACTCTAATATCTTAAACTAATATTAGAGTACTCTACAAATAGTGAAGCTAAGCTGATTTAGACTATTGATATTATCATTTCCAAGATAAGTCAGGTTGAAGCAGACACTGACAGAAACTAAATCAGCAGGAAGCTAAAGATGTCAATCAAGCCCTCGTTGTTACTCCACCAGAAGAAACAAAAGAAGAGACAAAAATTGCTTCTAATCATTCAGCATACAGTTAGAGAATGTAGCCAAATTGATCACAGCCAATGCAAATTCGGTATCTTTACAATCTTGATCACACCAAAATAGTATCAAATTTTCTTCTACAATGACTCCCCACGAAGTGCAAACAAATAAAAAAGATGAGAGAGAGAGAGGTGGTTTATTATAGTCTGCAGCTTGTAATAACAGTTTTTGCAACTTGTCAGTAGCATATATTCTTTGGTTCTGAAGAAAATGTTATTCATCCAAAAAACTTCCAACTTCAAAATGGAGCCCATGAAGCGTGATGGGTCCAAAAAAGGGAACAAACAAAGTAGAATGAATAAACTTTGTAATGCTTTGGCAGGATCAGATCTCTGCAACCCCATGGCTCCCAATCAAAAACATCTAAAACCTCTGATAATTCTGAACTTTCCAATCAAGACAACCATAAGCATTTCATTCAATTATCATAGTTATATCATGATAGAGCATTTAATGAACAAAAGTACAAAAACCCATCCGACAAAGGTATTGAGAAAGATAAATTGCCTAGGAAAAAAAAAAAGGGGTACCTTAAAAATGACCAGTGTCTGAGATCCACAGGTGCTACCTTATTAGTGCACTTTTAAGGGACGTCTGTTTTTATTTAGCTGTTCAAGTACATATATATCTATACAGTTCCCATATATATATATATATATATATATATGCGCACTTTGTCTTTGCTTGAAGTGCAAGCACAACTATTTAAAAGCCTGCCACTATTCATAGATTTCACATGAGGTCGGAGGTGTTGATCAAAAGCGCCAAATATCCTACTCGTCAACCAATTTTGATTTTTTTTTTTTTTTGGGAAGTTATTCTTTCTTGACTATTCTTTATTTCTTCGTTTTCTTCAAATATTTAGTATAGTAAATATCTTCTTGAAGAAAACTGAAAAGGCAACTAATCCCACTGGCATGTGTTTTTTTTATTCTTTTTTATAACGAAAAACGAAAGACAACTTTGAAACGCCTCTTAATTTGAGATTTGACCAACAGTCACTCTTCTAGAAATGACTACACAATATTAGACACACTGTTCTTAGTTTCTTACTCAATAAGAAAAACAGTATTTCATCGAAAAAATAATAATAATAAATAAGCAAAACAGTAAATCTTGTATACAATTTTAACTTGACACAGTTTATTTTATTGAAATTAAAAATTTATTATTAAAAATACGGTAGATAAAGATAAAAGTTAGTTGAAATAGTATAGTAAACCCATAAATAGTGTCAAAAAATGTAGTGGGATCCATGAATAGTAGCAAAAATAAGCTAATTTTTCATCCACACATTTTTGCTACAATTCATGGTCCTACTGTACTTTTTAATACTATTTATGGACCCCATTGTATTATTTCAACTAACTTTTACTTTTATCTATAGTACTTTCAACCCCACTATACTACAGCAAAATAAGCGGTATCCAAACACACTCTTAAGTTTTTTTTTTTTTTTTTTAGTTATGTATTTAAATTTAATTCGAGATTAATCTCAATCTTTCTCTTTCTCTTTCTCTTTCTCAATCTCAATCTTTTTTTTTTTTCCTTTTTCCTTTTTCCTTTTTTCTTTTTTCTTTTTTCCTTTTCTCTTTTATAAGGAAAATCTATGTTAAGCTTTATTTAGTTATCTCACTAACTTAAAATTTCAAGAATATTGTTAAAGAACGAAATACTATATATACTACCTTAAAAAGCCGAGGTGATTAATGGTAAAATTTGTTTAGATGGACCACAATAGAACACTTGTACAAAATATTAGTATTTTTCTGATAACGTTTTCTACTTAGAAAAAATACAATATGCAAATATTTTTTTATAGTTGTTGAGATAATACGGTGAGATCAACGCAATAAATGAAATGTGATAGAGTAATTTTATTCTAATTACATTTTGTCGTGTCACCATAATATAACAGTTGTGAAAAAATTTGTCATCTTATATTATTCTAAGGAACAGTTGTAAAAAATTTTGTCATCTTATATTATGATAACGAAATGCCAGGTTCATGTATAGCAAAAAGGATGCACCCATGATCCCACATGATTTTCATTGAGTTGTTTGACATTGGACCTAAAAGATTGGAACCTTTTGACATAGCAATTAGAAATTACTTTCTCGTTGGACGAGAAAGTATTTTATGAGACCAAATATTATTTTAGTCTCTACATTTTAAATTGTTATTACTTTAATCTTTACATTTTGGGGGACTTTAATCTTTACATTTTAATAATAGTCAATTTAATCCATATTATTTTTAGCTTACCGTTGGAATCTATTAAACAGTAAGTATTACCTATTAATTGCATATATTGAAAACTTAGAGAGAGAGTAGAATTTGGGTTTCAAGAGTCCCCATCAGCGAGAAGTCATCAAAGAACAGCTCCTTTACAACTCTCCCAATAATTCAACCACTACCAATATTAATGACTTTAATTTTGGATTCTTCAAGCAAATAATAGCATGGGACCACCAATTAGACTTTAGACCCTATAGGAAAAAAAAAAGTAAAAAAAGTATCGATGATCGTACGTTGAAATTTAGTTATTACACCTATCAAAAAAAATAATTATTACTAATATTTCTTTTTATATAATACTAAGCTACCTACCATTTAAAACGACCTATTGGCTATTTATTTGAACTTTGAACTTATTCTTTGGTACATTGTACTTTCGGCCCAGTACTTTAGTTTTCTTTTAAACAAAATTAAAAGGAATTTAATTAAAGAACAAGAAGCTATTGGCTCATAGCTCTTCTTGGCATCACACGCTGACGTTCTAACAATAAAATAATGCTCAACCTTCATATGGATAAATCTAGTTACTCTACAGTCTACACTCCTATTTCACATCAAATCAAATCAATATTACTAATCGGAAAATCGTGTAATATACGGAAAAGTTTAATATAATATTATTTTTTAAAAATATAAAATTTAATAAATGTGATAGTAATTAATTGACATTTATTATTATTATGTTAGTATATAGAACTGTATATGGTTTCTAGTATTATCTAGCAAATGCAAGTGTGTATATGAAATTATATAGTATATTATTTAAAGAAAATATAAGAATTTTTATTAAAATCATTGACTTTTTGAATCGAATCAATTCATGCCTTAATAAGTCTCTATAAACTTCCCATCAAAAAAAAAAAAGTCTCTATAAACTAACAAATATTCATATAAGTTGTGACTATAACTTAATTATATAAACACCAAAAATCATTCCATGTGAAACAATAAGACTTCTGCTGTAAGTTTCTAAAATTTATAAAAAATAAAAAATAAATAAAAAAAAAGACTTCTAATATATTGATAATTGTGAAATCCGGTGTAGTTTGTTCTACACTCCCACCAAAAACACACAAAAAGATAATTGTGAAATCTATATATATAAGTTGAAACGTAACATTTATTGTTGTTACGTTTCTATTGAGCCACATTAACAGCCATATTATTATTTTATTTTTATTAATAATAAATTTTATTTTATTTCCCATCTTTATTTCTTCTCACAAAAAAAAAAAAAAAAAAAAAAAATCTTTCACAGTTTTTCACTTCAGCTTCCATAACACTTATAACTCTCTATCTCTATTGTTTTCAACTTCCCATGTAAGCTCTTTAAATCCTCAAACTTTCCATCCCCTCCTTTCTTGCCTCTTCCTCTGCTTAGTAAATCCAACCAGTTCATACATGTTCAGTTGCCACTGCCCCTATAAAATCAAATAGAAGATATATATAAATCATTAGACATCCTCTATTTATCTTAACCAAAAGAGGAATGATTTTGGATTTAACTCCTACTAGTATAGAGCTCATTTCAGAATTACAAGGTTATATTCTTGAATGGGGATATCGCTTTGTTCCTTAAAACCATATGGTATGTCAAGTGTGTTTTATATATTGGAGTGTTAATTATGTGTGTGTGTCTGTTTTATCTCTTTTACAATGAAATACTGCCAAAAAGGTGGTTTGCTCTCACTTTCGATGCTAAAGGTAATCTTAATAGTTGCAGTTCTATGTTTCCACTTGTTTGATAAAATGAATATAAGAAGGATTTAAAAAAAATTAAAAAAAAAAAAAAAAAACCAAAGATGGCCATCTCATGTAGAAGTACAAATAGGAAGAACGAATATTGAAGAATATTATTATGTTAGTAAACTTCATTCATAAATGGGTTTTCAACACTCATAGAAATTCCTAAGGTGTGTTTCATTGGATTTATTGCCGCAATGAAGATAGTAAAAAGAATATTAGGCAACGATAATTTTGATTTAGTGTCTTCTTCTCTATTAACATGTTAGTACCTCACTTTTGCAACCATTGATGTATTAAGAATCCGGTTCCATAAAAAAGTTATATTATCCCAAAAATGAGAGCCCAAATTCTTCACCAATCAATTCCAATGAAAAAAAAAAAAAAAAACCAATATTTGATAATAAATAAAATTCAAATGTTCTAGCAATTGTGGGTTTTTTTTTTTTTTTCATTACCACTTGGATTTTAGAAGTTGAAATAAAGATCAAAGATTTGCATAATGTTTACTTCATATTAGGATGCATCGCACCAAAAAATGACAAGATTTATAATATCCTTATAATATACTTATACTACAATTAATCTTCATTATTACTACCATGTCATCTTTGCCAAAACAAAATAAACTATCTAAAAATTGTGACTCTAATAATAATAATTAAAGTCATTTCTAAAACAGTTCACTGAATATAAAAGTCATCAAACACTATAAGAATGACTCTTTTTTGCCTATAGATAATACAAACATTTGACTACGGTAAGTGAAAATCAATTAGGCTTCTCTATTATATTAGAAAAAAAAAAAGGTTTTAGGTTTTAATTATTTTTTATTAATTATTATCAATAAATCTCAATAATCATTCTAATAATAATTACAATCTTACTCACCTCTATATTTATAAACCATAACATGGATTGCACAAGTATGAGAGTAATATTCAACCATAAAAAAATTTAAACAATGGTTTGTCTTCTTTTTATTTTTCTACTTCTTTTTTGCATTATTATTCTTAATATGTCTATGTGAATTCATTTTTTTTGTAAAATCTGAAAGTTCAAAAACGTGTAAAAACACCTTTGAACGTTTAGACCCCCAATTTACAACTTAACCAAATCAAGCAATATGTCAAACAACAAGTGTGCGGAAACTTAACATAAGCTATAATATGATATTGGTTAAAAACTATCTAAGCCATAACTAAATAAAATCCACAGCAGATAATAAAAAGGCAAAGATAGAGAGGAAGGAAGATGCAAACACAAAGACAACACGCGATGTGTTATCGAAGAGGAAACCGAAGCCCTCGGCATAAAACCTCTCCGCCGCCCTCCAAGCGGTCAATAATCCACTAGAAAATGTAGTTGGGATACAAGGACAGCAATAGACCCTCCAAGCCTAATCTACCCAGTGCACCTAAGCCCTCCAAGCTTCTTGCTCCAACGAGGTTGCGCCGAACCTTTTTCTTTTCTAGCTTCCCGGATTCCGCTACTAGACCATAGCATCAACCAATGAAGATTGGTTCCTTCCTAACTGCTTCCCAGAAATCCAAACAACTGTCTCACAGTGATGATGATGGTGAGAACCAGGTCTGGTATAATGCCTCTCAAGGATTTGACAATGGAGAGGAAGAGAGTTGGAGAATTTGGAGAGACTCTAAGGTATAGATTGTGGGTGAATCAATCTTGTTTTTCTTTAGGGTTTCTCTCTCAAAATTCTCTCTGGAAGCTCTCTCTCAATCGTGGGTAAAAGGGGTATTTATACTGGAGTGGGAGAGGAATGTGAAACGTCAGGTTTTACAAAACAGGGGTGGCTCGCGGCTTGACCTCGCGGCTTGACCAAGTCGCGAGATCCAGTCACGAGATAACCGTATGGCCAGTTGTCCTGTTTTGTCCTGTAGTGCTCCAGCTGGCATGACTGTTCACCTTCCAGCATGCTTGGCACGTGTGCTGCGTCTGGCGGCTTGCAGCCGCGAGTCACCCGCGAGTCCCAGCCGCGAGTCTCTGTTTTCTTGCACACTCTTGAGCAAACTTCACTCTATCTCACTCACTACCCTTACATCAAACCCACCTAAATACAGGATTACTAAATGCTGAATTACAAGCAAATTTGGCACGGAATAAAGCCAATTAGGTGGTTGAATAAATTCAACCTTACAAAATCCATATTTACTCTACACTATATTTAATTATGAAGTTTCCAGGGTATGTCATATATTTGATAGCTAATTTAAATGATTTCTTGATAAAATTTTGTTTGAATAATTTAAAAAATTATGTTATATATCTATGGGGTTTTTTTATATATTAAATGGTAGTTTACTAACTTATGTGGTAAGAATTTTCTTTTGGCAATTCACAAAATGATCCTTAACAAATTATTATTATAAAATTTTTACTTTCAAATAATTAAGTTTAACCACAAAATGATCATTAATAATATTTTCATGCATCATGTAGGTGTGCGACTACTTATATAATAATAAATCATTTCATCATTATCACCAAAATCATTCATAATAAAAATATATTATATATGCTCAAGTCCAAATCATATAATATCATATATTATACAATAAAAGTTGTATCTTATATATATGTACATTCAAATAATTAAAATAGTTGCTAAAACTAAAAATCTATCTAAAAAGTTGTATAAGTACTAACTCAATAGCACAAAGTCCAACCCACCATCCTCGTCGCCCCTAACCATCAACCACCATTGTCGCCCGCTACCTAAACACATCCACCACTGTCCTCCATCAAACTTAGAGACAGCACTTTACATCTTTAATATTTATGAGGATTTGTAGTAAGTACATGCGGAAAACAAATAATAATAATAATAATAATAATAATCTTTATATATATATAACCGAAGCGTTTGAAACTCTCACAATTTTCCACGTCAACACAATATTTAAATAAAATTATTTTTGTTTAGTCCAAACTTAATAAGGAGTGAAACTTTATCTCTCTAACAAGTCCAACTTAAACTCAAACTCATCATTACTTTTAAACAAAATTATTTTTGTTTAACCCAAATTTAACAAGAAGTGAAATTCTATCTCTCTAACAAGTCCAACTTAAACTCAAACTCAAGTCCAAATTTGTAAGAGCAAATCATGCAATGGTGTAGTTTCTTAATTTATTTAAGATTATCTTGCCTCATCATCAATCGTTTTATTTTTATCTTTTTATTTTAAAACATGCTAAAAATAATAATAATAATTAGAACATGCTATACTAAGTGTAAGGACTCAATTTGTAACGACCCCAAACTGATACGGGGCTCGCACATTTAAAGGCCCAAACAATAAAATTTGTAGAGCGTGGATGTTAAAGAACTAGATTAACCTCCAAGGAAAAACGATCCAATTCACACCTACGGAAGTATCTCCCTTAATATAACAATCAATTTCTCTTTTAAAATAAGTTTTTCGTTCTTAGTTTTTTACAAGGTTCTCTTCTTAATCCTCCTGGTTTTCAAGTTTTGATCCTTTTTTCAATACATTCTTTCATGTTATATACTGCCACCTTAGACTCATCTTCGCCGCACACGTGTAGGTTGAATTTGGGGGATCCATTCCTGTCCCATCCAACACTTCCTGGAAACATCAACCAGTAGCTGTAATGCTACTTTACCACTGTTCAGGCATTACCTCCACATTAATGCGGCCAGAGAGTTGGTTGGAAGGTATTTAATGCGGAGGTAGCAGCTTTACAGATATTTGTTTGCCTCCCCCGTCTTTCCCCTGGTCCAATATCCCTTTCTTAGCTGTGGTGCAATTCTGAAGTGAGTTGGTGATGGTATGACACTCAAATTCACCTCGGTTACAGGCCGAGGACTCATTGGACTCACCCCCTATTGTCTTTATTCCTCCCTTAGCTTTGCTTGTTTCACAGTCTTGCCTGGCCTTCTCGGATGGTCTAGCATCCTCGGATTGGACTTTAGGTCCAGCTGGCATGGCCTTGATAATATCTCCTGATTAATTGGCCCCCATAATAGCCCCTCAAAATCTTGCCTTTCGACTCCTCGGGAGGAAGGATGATTTTGATATTCTCGGCTGATTTTGTTTGGGACCCTATCCTGTGTTTCCGAACTTTCATTTGTCTCTTCACCTGCCCAAGGCACGTTCCTGACGTTTAGGCGTCCTGAGCGTGCCAGTATTAAATTTTGGCAACGCCCTTGTCCCCCACGTTCAACGGTACGATGTGAATCCAACGGTGGAGGGTTTCCCTCGTTTCACGAGCGGGAGTTTTCCCGCCTGCAATTTATGGGTCACTATAAATAGCTTTTCCAATCATCCCTTTCTTGCTTACTTTTCGCAGTATCATAATCCTAGAGCTCGTACATTAAACCTGACTCTTTATCTTTCCTCCCTCTGAGCGTCTACAAATACTAGAAATTTGTCCGAGGACTCTCTTCCAAACCTATAAGTTTTCTCAAAACCTTTACCACTTTCATCTTAAACTCACTAATTTTTCTATTAAAATCCTTTTAGAAAAATGGGAAAGAAGAAGGGTAGGTTTCGTAGTCTAGTTGAGTCCGAGGAAGGTATGAGGAATTTTCGCTCTAAGTATAGAATTCCCTCAACAGTGGGTATGAGGTACGCAGCCCAAGAGGAATGGTTTGATGCTAGAAGGACTGGGGAAGTGGTTATTCCCATGATTGCCTTTATAGAGAGTGAGATGACCATCCCTATGGGTAAGATCACTAGGAACTACCTTAGGTTCTTTAGGTTATCCCCAACTCAGTGTACCCCAAATATGTTTAGGGTCCTAGGTTGTATAGAAGCTTTGAACGAGAGAATGGATCTAAACCTGACCCATCATGATGTGAATTGGGTATACAATCTTCACAACTTGAAAGGACAGGGATATTATCTCAAGTCGAGATTTCCTGAGGTGAGGTTGATTCAGTGCTTACCCACTTCAAACAAGAACCTAAAGGAGGATTTCCTTATCTTCTCCGGGGAATGGCATGATGGTCTGCCATGCCCTGTGGAGGAAGGAACACCAGGTGGGAGTGCAGTTTTAGATTTATGATGTTCAGTTCATATGTATTTTTCTTTTTCTTTTTTTTTTTTTCTTTTTTTTGAGTCTTAGTATACTTATCCCTATTGATACTTCATTTCAATTCAATGGTCTTGCAGATAGGCGTTTTACCAAGCTCAACCTCAAATTGGTAAACCAAGCGAGCTTGGATAGGATACTAAAGGCCGAGATATACGTGAACGAAGCTAACGGCCAACTACGGGCAGCCCATTTAATCCTCGGCTATACCCCTCTCTCACTTGCTTTCCAAGTGCCGAAGTGCGTGATCAGAGCCGAAAATCGTTGGCTTTAACGCATTAGCGTTGCCTACCAGGGGTTCATCATCCCAGAAGGTATTCCACTTCCCAAGGATACAACCCGGATCAAGCCCCTTTTTGTGGCCGCCATCTCATCAGAAGCCTCTTCATCCCAGCCTGCCCTCAGAGAAGAGGAAGCAGAAGAGAAAGAGGAAGACAAAGGAGAAAAGGAAGAAGAGGAAGGAATTGTAGAACTCTCAGACTCTTCGGAAGATTTTGGGATTTTCAAACAATCCATACACTCTGAGGACGATCTTGACGAGATAGGTGTATGAAAAAAGTCCCAAAGGAGTTTGCAGGAGTTGATCGAGAATCAACCTGGAAAGAGTGCGCCAGCAAAATCGACGCAATCTCAGCCTCCTACTCTTCCCACCAAGTCTCCACCTCCTGCTCCACCCCAACCCTCTCACCAAACCCCCCAGCCAGTCAAAGTTGATGCCGCAGAACTAAAAAGGCGCAGGGAGTAGAAAGGGAAGGATGTGATGGACGCAAGCAAGTCCCATCCGACCCGCGAAAAGGATGCCCAGCGAGATATGGCCGAAATAAAGAACGCGAGGAAGAATGAGCTCATCCTCAATAACAAAAGATACTTGGCTATGGTATAGCGCAAACTTCCTTCTTTTCTTTTTGTGATCATTTCTCACTGATCTATACTTTTTACTGACTATAGCATTACTCTTTTCTTTTCAAGTTATCCAAAACATGTTTAAGATGGATGAGCTGTTCAATACCTACTACAGTCAACTGGACGAGGAAAAGAAGAAACAGACGTTGGCTATACAGACTATGAAAGCATCCGAGCAAGACTTGGTGGCTGCGAAGAAGAAACTGCTTACTGAGGAGCAAGCTCGCAAAAGCGCTGACTCGGCCTTGGAGAGCTATCAAAAGCAAGCCGAGGATCAGGGAAAGCGCTTGCGCGAAGCAAATGCAAAGCTGAAAGCTGCCTGGGAGCAAGTTGCAGTCCTTAAGAAGCACTTGGAGGAAACCCAAAAGTTGAGGGAACAAGCTGAAAAGTCCAAGGAGGAAGCTGAGAAGGCAAGAGCCGAGGCCAAACAGGCAACGAATGAAGCCGAGCAAAAAGGATATGACCTCGGTGTGGCTGAGACAGAGGAAACACTAAGGGCACAAGTGCCAATGGTGTGTCGTATCTACTGTGCCCAAACTTGGGATAAAGCCCTTAACCGAGCTAGGGTTGAGGCTTCATCCAAGTTAAGGAAGCTAGAGAACGTGTTTTTCCCAGAAGTAATTCGCGCCTCAGTTCGTCCATCCAGTCAAGCTGAAGACATTCCCTCAACCACCAATCCTACTGAGGATGTTTTGCCTTCGAATATTCCTCCTCCTGGCCAACCAGAAACAGCTAAAGAGGGCAATGACCCTCCAGAAGCCTCCTTGGACCAGACTACAAAAGCTTCTGTGACAGAGATGGCCTCTCAGGGCTTTCAACAGGATTTGGCTTCCACAGTCATGCCTGCAGGTGAATTTACTAAGGATAAAGAGGGAGTCACTACCTTAGAGGAAGACAAATCTGCCAATCAAGCTCCAAAGCTCCAAATTAAGTTGAAAAAGTAGGACTAAATTTGTAACCTGGTTTGGACCTTTGTGAGACAGTTTATGTTTACTTGCTTACTGCTGTTGCCATTTTATCTTATTTTTGTACTTATTCATTATGTTATCTTAATTTGAATGGGCTCATTTTGACTATCTTTTGTTGGTAAGAGAGAGAATAACTTATGAATATTAACACTGGGTGATTAAAAATGGGTGATAAACATGAATACTATGAGTTCTCATTGAGTCATTTCGGATACATACATATTGTTTCTAATTAATTAAAACCTCAGAAAATGTTCAAGAATTGGATAAAATTGGATCCGCAGCACTTCAAATGCACATTAGATGGTGTTCAAAGGCTTTTGATTAATAATTCAGTAAACATCATAGGGCAATGAGTATTAATTTCCACTAAGTTTGTGGTCTGAGGACCTGACATAACTTAGTTTCTATTTAACACTTCATAGATGTCATAGGGTATTAATTTCCACTAAGTTTGTGGTCCGAGGACCTGACATAACTTAATTTCTGTTTAACACTTCATAGATGTCATAGGGTATTAATTTCCACTAAGTTTGTGGTCCGAGGACCTGACATAACTTAGTTTCTGTTTAACACTTCTTAGATGTCATAGGGTATTAATTTCCACTAAGTTTGTGGTCCGAGGACCTGACATAACTTAGTTTCTGTTTAACACTTCATAGATGTCATAGGGTATTAATTTCCACTAAGTTTGTGGTCCGAGGACCTGACATAACTTAGTTTCTGTTTAACACTTCATAGATGTCATAGGGTATTAATTTCCACTAAGTTTGTGGTCCGAGGACCTGACATAATTTAGTTTCTGTTTAACACTTCATAGTTATGGAAACACATTGTATATGGTTGACATAAATTGAAGGGAATTCAAACTAGATTACTTTCATTAATAATAATACCTCCGAAGATTGTTTACATTCCAAGGGTGGAGTACAGATCTTTCATCTAGGTCTTCCAGGTAATAGGCCCCTATCCCGGCTACTGAAGTAATTCGATAAGGTCCTTCCCAATTAGGCCCCAATTTTTCCCAAGCTGGATTCTTAGTGTTTCCCAGAACTTTCCTCAGCACCAGGTCTCCTACAGCTAATGGCCTCAGCTTTACATTGGAATCATAACCTTGCTTGAGTTTATGCTGGTAATAAGCTAGTTGGACCCTTGCACTCTCCCTTCGCTCTTCAATCAAATCTAAATTTTTTCTAACAACCCGTCATTTTTATCCGAGGTGAATGTACTAGTTCTTAATGTTGGGAAACCGGTTTCCAGGGGGATGACGGCCTCAGCTCCATATGTCATTGAAAAAGGAGTCTCTCCTGTTGACTTTCGGGGCGTTGTTCGATACGTCCAAAGGACGTGAGGCAACTCCTCCACCTATCTTCCTTTCGCATCATCTAGCCTCTTTTTAAATCCACTCATGATGACTTTATTAACGGCTTCAGCTTGCCCATTCCCTTGAGGATAGGCCAGAGTAGAATACCTATTCTTTATACCCAAGTCTGAGCAATACTGTCTGAAGGCTTTACTATCAAATTGCAGGCCATTATCCGAGATAAGAGTATGTGGAGTTCCAAACCTCGTCACAATGTTCTTCCAGATAAACCTCTTAACATCAACGTCCCTGATGTTAGCCAAAGGCTCAGCCTCAACCCACTTAGTGAAATAATCTGTGCCGACCAGCAGTTACCTTTTGTTTCCTGACGCCTTAGGAAAAGGGCCCACAATATCTAAGCCCCACTAAGCGAATGGCCAAGGGCTGGAAGGGGATTAAGAATTCCTCCCGGCTGGTGGATGCTAGGAGTGAATCTTTGACATTGGTCACATTTTCTGACGTACTCCTGCGCTTCCTTCTGCATATTTGGCCACCAGTATCCTTGAGTTAAGGCCCTGTGAGACAGGGACCTTCCCCCCGTGTGGCTACCACAGATTCCTTCATGCAGCTCCTCTAAGAGTGACTCTGACATCTTGGGATGTATATAAAGCAGATACGGCCCAGAAAAAGAACGCTTATACAACTTTTTGTCCTCGGATAACCAAAACCGAGGAGCTTTCCTTCGTATTTTCTCAGCTTCTACTTTCTCTTCAGGCAAGGTATCATCCTCGAGGAATTTCACTATAGGGTCCATCCAACTCGGCGCTAGGTTAACTTGATGGACATTAAGCATATCACTCCTTGCTAGCGTGGGAGTGCACAAATCCTCAACGATTATCACCCTGGGAAAATTTCATGCTAAAGAGGTGGCAAGTGTCGCCAAGAAATCGGCGTGAGTATTCTCACCCCTGGGAATATGCGACAAATCAAAAGATTGAAATCTTGCTTGTACACGCTTAACTTGGCCCAAATATTCTTGCATTCTTGCATCTCGGGCTTCCAATTCTCCCCTCACCTGACCGACTATTAGTCTTGAATCCGAGAACACTTCCGCTACTTTTCCTCCCATTTTCTAGACCATACTCATCCCCATCAACAGAGCCTCGTATTCTGCTTCGTTGTTAGTAGCCGAGAATCCCAGTCTCAAGGATTTCTCAATGATGATCTTTTCGGGGGACACGGGACTAGACCTACTCCTGCTCCCCGTTGATTTGCTGCACCATCCACATATAATTTCCAGGGTGAACAGCCCTGTGTAGAAATCAGGCCAACCGATTTTCCATCCATGTCACATTTCTTCATCTCAACTTCTTCTGGAAGCTCGGCGAATTCTGTCACTAAATCAGCGAGGACCTGGCCTTTCACGGAAGTGCGAGGCATATACTTGATGTTGAAAGCTCCTAGGATCGTGCCCCACTTAGCAATCCTCCATGTATAGTCTGCGCTTCTCAGTATGGATTTGAGTGGAAGCTGAGTTAGGATTACTACGGTGTGCGCCTGAAAGTAATGCGGAAGCTTGCGAGTGGCATGGACTTCCACCAAGATGGCTTTTTCTAACGATAGGTATCTCACCTCGGCCTCATGAAGTGACTTGCTCACGTAGTAAACCGGCCTTTGAACGCCACTGTCCTCTCGTATCAGAACAAAACTCACCGCATGAGGGGCCACCGCCAAGTAGGCAAATAGGACCTCGTCCACCTCAGGGCTGGACATAATAGGCGGCCGAGATAGATACTCCTTCAACTGCTGAAATGCTACAGCGAATTCCTCGGTCCACTCAAATCATTTCCATTTATGCAATAAGCGAAAGAAAGGTCTGCATCTATCAGCTGACCTAGAGATAAATCTGTTTAAGGCGGCAGTCATTCCTGTCAGTTTCTGCACTTCCTTCGGATTTCGAGGTGCTTGTAAATCGTGAATGGCCTTTATCTGATCTGGGTTCACCTCGATTCCCCTATGAGTCACCATATACCCCAAGAATTTTCCAGAACTCACACCAAAGGAACACTTTAAGGCATTCAGGCGAAGCTTATGCTTTCTTAGGATTTCAAAGATAGTTGTAAGATCTTCCACATGCCGAGACACCACCTTGCTCTTTACCACCATATCATCAATATAGACTTCAATGTTCCTGCCTAGCTGTGGTTCGAACATTTTAGTCATCATCCGTTGGTAAGTAGAGCCTGCATTTTTCAATCCAAACGACATCACTTTGTAATGATAGTTTCCGATGGGTGTGACGAAGGCTGTCTTTTCTTGGTCGTCCACTGCTAACGGTATCTGATGATATCCTTGGAATGCGTCCAAAAAACTCATCCCGAGGATGGCCGACCGTCGCATCTACCAACTGGTCTATCTTTGGCATAGGAAAAGGATCCTTAGGACAGGCCTTATTGAGGTCCGTGAAGTCCACGCAAACTTGTCATTTCCCCGTCTTCTTCTTTACCACCACTGTATTAGCTAGCCATTAAGGGTAAAACACTTCTTTTATAGCACCGGCCTGCTTTAACTTGGCCACTTCACTTCTAACAGCCTCGGCGTGCTCTTTTGATGGTCGCCAAGGAGGCTGTCTTTTCGGAACAATGGAAGGATTCACATTGAGGTGATGACAGATGAAGCTCGGATCTATTCCCGGTGCCTCATATGGACTCCAGGCAAACACGTCAATATTCTCTCTGAGGAACTTGACCAGCTGGTCCTTCTCTTGTAAAGGCAATCTAGCCGCAAGCTGGAAAAATTTATCCGAATCGTCAGAAACAATCACCCTCTCCAAATCCTCACACTTTGCCTCGTCAGCCAATCCATTTGAGGGTGATGCTGGGGCTGTTAACTGCTATAAGCCATTACTGGCAGCAGCCGAGGTTTCTGCTCCCGACCGATGCTGGATAGCCGCTACTAGGCATTGCCGAGCTGCAACCTGACTTCCCACTATCTCCAAAACTCAACCCCCGGATGGGTACTTTACCTTTTGGTGCAGGGTAGAGGAGACCGCATCCAGGGTATGGAGCCATGGTCAGCCCAGAATAGCCGTGTATGGCGAGAAGACGTCTACAACGATGAAATCCACCTCCACCACATTCGTGCCGGCCTGTACAGGTAGCCTTATCTGACCCTTTGGGACGACCATTCTTCCCTCAAAGCTCATCAGAGGCAAACTGTAAGTCGTCAAGTGTTCAAGTTTCAGTCCTAGCCCGTTGTATAAGTCAGGATACATTACATCAGTAGCACTGCCCTGGTCAACCATTACCCTTCTCACATCATACCCACCTATTCTCAGCGTAACCACCAAAGCATCGTCATGTGGCTGGATGGTTCCCACCTTGTCCTCATCCGAGAAACCCAACACCAATGGAGTGTCCGTCCTAGCTCTTTTAGATGCTGAACTACACTCCTCGGTTAGAGATCGTGATACTGATAGTACCCTAGTAGGACATGACCCAGCCCTCCCCGGGGTAGCAAAAATAACATTGATCGTTCCAAGGGGGAGCCCCGAGGAAGCATCGCCCCACATCCCCGATCCTGCCTGGCCAGCTCGGCCACTGGAGTTGTGCAGTAGATGTTTCAACTTTCCCTCTCGGACCAATTGCTCCAGATGGTCCCATAAATTCTTACAGTTCTCAGTGGTGTGTCCGTGGTCTTGGTGGTAGTGGCAATAGAGATTCTGATTACGTCTCGCAGGATCTCCTAACATCTTATTGGGCCACTTAAAAAATGGTTCATTCCTGATCTTCTCTAACACCTGTTGCGCAGGTTCCCGAAACACAGCATGAACCTCCTGGACGTTGACAGAATTTGACTGCCCAACAAAATCCTTCCGAGGCCGGTTATTGCTGTACCGGTCCGATCTGAAATCCCTCCTCTCCTGAGGGATTATCTTAGCCTTTCCTTTTCCTTGCAATTGGTCCTCTTCGACTCTTCTGTACTTATCAATCCTATCCATCAGCTGATGCACACTGGTAACCGGTTTACCAGTTAAAGATTTCCTCAAATCATGCTCTGCTGGAAGGCCAGCCTTGAAAGTACTTATGGCTACATCGTCATGCTCTCCCTCTATCTCATTAAACATCTTCCAGTATCTGTCCAAGTAAGTTTTAAGAGTCTCACCCTCTCGCATGGACATAGACAGCAAAGACCCCAAAGGCTGCGGAACCCTGCTGCAGGTAATAAAGCGAGCGCCAAAAGCCCGGGTAAGTTTCTTGAAGGAGTCTATAGAATTAGCCCTTAACCCGTTAAACCACCTCATTGCCACCGGGCCCAAGCTTGATGGAAAGACCTTACACATCAGCGCTTCATCTCTGGAATAGATAGCCATCTTCTGGCTGAAATGGCTAACGTGTTCTACCGGGTCGGTCCAGCCATTGTATGAGGTGAACGTTGGTTGATGAAATCGCCGAGGAAGATTCGCATCCTCAATATTCCTTGTGAACGGTGACTTGGAAACTTGGCTCAGAGCTTTATTCATGGCGTTGTTCTCCAAGCCCCTACTCGGTGGACTTTTGCGCTTACGCTGGCGGTGGTACTCCTCTTCATAGGTAAAAGTCTCACTGGGCGGGGTTCTGGACCTTCGTTTATAACTAGCACTGTCCGTCTCCTCGGAGGAAGACCTGGGGCTAGGCGGTGAATATCTTCATCGAGCATGACGCAACTCCCTCTTCAACTCGCCTATTTCACGTTGCATGTCTCTATCGTTCTTTGTATTGGAGACATGACTCTTCCCTCGAGACTGAATCTTACTGGTATGAGTCGTGCGTACACTTCCCTCACGACCCTCTCTCCTTTCGAGGCTCCGGCGTGGATCGCCATGCTGGGAGCCCCTTGACTCTGCTTGGTGCGGGTTAGCGTCTATCTAATGCGGCCCAGCTGCTATCTGGTGTGAACCTGCTTCCTCCATTGTAAACGTTGCAACCGAGTTTCCTTTGGCCTAAATCAAGCTCTTCCCACAGACGGCGCCAATTGTAAGGACTCAATTTGTAACGACCCCAAACTGATACGAGGCTCGCACGTTTAAAAGCCCAAACAATAAAATTTGTAGAGCGTGGATGTTAAAGAACTAGATTAACCTCCAAGGAAAAACGATCCAATTCACACCTACGGAAGTATCTCCCTTAATATAACAATCAATTTCTCTTTTAAAATAAGTTTTTCGTTCTTAGTTTTTTACAAGGTTCTCTTCTTAATCCTCCTAGTTTTCAAGTTTCGATCCTTTTTTCAATACATTCTTTCATGTTATATACTGCCACCTTAGGCTCATCTTTGCCGCACACGTGTAGGTTGAATTTGGGGGATCCCTTCCTGTCCCATCCAACACTTCCTGGAAACATCAACCAGTAGCTGTAATGCTACTTTACCACTGTTCAGGCATCACCTCCACATTAATACGGTCAAAGAGTTGGTTGGAAGGTATTTAATGCGGAGGTAGCAGCTTTACAGATATTTGTTTGCCTCCCCCGTCTTTCCCCTGGTCCAATATCCCTTTCTTAGCTGTGGTGCAATTCTGAAGTGAGTCGGTGATGGTATGACACTCAAATTCACCTCGGCTACAAGCCGAGGACTCATTGGACTCACCCCCTAGTGTCTTTATTCCTCCCTTAGCTTTGCTTGTTTCACAGTCCTGCATGGCCTTCTCGGATGGTCTAGCATCCTCGGATTAGACTTTAGGTCCAGCTAGCATGGCCTTGATAATATCTCCTGATTAATTGGCCCCCACATAAGGCATTTTGAAAGTTTTAAAATTTGAATTTTTTTGGTTCATTTTTTACAATATTTGAATATGTTTGCTAGATTTCAATAGCTATAGTCATGGATTGTTCTCTTGAGGGTACCTTATCTCTCTCTTATATTTATTTGTAGTGTAGTCTTATATATTTTGTTTTGTTTCAATAATTTTTAGACTAAATTTTCTGAATGCTAATTTTTATGGCCTTTTGAAAGTTTTAACTTCTAAATTATTGGGTTTATTTTTGCAATATCTTAAATTAATACCTTATCTCTTATATTTCTCTGTTGTGTATATATTTCTCTGTTGTGTAGTTATATTTTTTTTCAATAATTTCTTGGCTCTAAATCATCTTTTTCTTTATTATTTTTTTGGACTTTTGGAAGTTTTGACATCTGGTTCTTTGATTTTCCACTTTTTTTTTTTTTTCAAAATATGAAAAATTTTGACAGATTTCAACAGCTGTAGATATATTTCTCTGTAGAGTAGCCACAATCATATATTTTTTGTTTTGTTCAATAATTTCTAAGCTTTGTATGTTAAATTTCTTTTATATTTTTAGCTTTTCAGAAGTTTTAACATTTGAATTTTTGGATTCATTTTTTGCAATAATTGAACCTGTCAACTATAGCAATGGATTAGTCTTTTGAGAGTAACTCCATCTATTTCTTATATTTTTCTGTTGTGTAGCCATATTTTTTTTTTATTTTGTTTTAATAATTTCAGCTCTGAATTTTATACAGAATACATTATACATTTATGTAAAATTTTCCCATGCATTGTATTGGATTAAGAAATATGAATTAAACTTAGTCTAACCTAATAGATTTTACTTTTCCTCATGTCATGTGTTAGTAATTGAGCTGAATTTGACTTGATCCCATGGGCCAAATCATAGACCATTAATTATTTATTAAACTTATTAATTAATATAATAGATTTTACTTTTCCTCATGTCATGTGTTAGTAATTGAGCTGAATTTGACTTGATCCCATGGGCCAAATCATAGACCATTAATTATTTATTAAACTTATTAATTAATATATTGTTTGTTTCATAATACATTACATATTTATGCAAGGTTTTCCCATGCATTGTACGGGTTAGCGACTAGTAATAATAATGAGAGAGAATTGGCCTTATTGCTAGGAACACAATTTTTATCTCAACCTTTTTCACAAGGTGAGTAATTCACTAAATTGTCACTTTCATTCGCCACGACGCTCCAGTGGTGTGAACTCACAATGGTTGCAAATAGAGGGCGATGGGGACAGAAACACAGTTTCAACACGAGAGAACTGTTTGTTAGCTTAAAACTGTTAAGTTTTGACCACGGGAGAAGTTGAGTCGTATTTGGAGGTGCATAACAGTCTTCTAGATAACCCTCACCAACACCAACACCAACATCATAATTCATAAGTATCACGCAATTATGTCCTTCAATTGATCAGCAGCATTAAAAAAAAATGCATGTATGTGAGATTTACCGAACATGTACGAAATAACTATTAAGAAGGACAAGATTGATGGCTACATGGAGGTCATTTTGCTTGCAAGTTCTGTTACAAATTGGTCACAATCGCACTTGCGCAAGCACAAACAAATACCATCGTCACACTCATAATAACTAAGAGATATAATGGTCATATATATATTGTGGATGTGTGTTTGATTCCAACCATGCAATCACCCATGATGTAAAATGAAGAATGACACGACCCAAAAACTTTAAAACTTGTCTTTGGCAGTTGTTTGACTTCTGTGGCTGCTTTCGTTAATGGGGGGCCAACGGAAACCCATGCGTAATTACTAAATAGTGACTACTTAATAAGCATCTTCCTCTTTGGTCTTTTTTTCTTGTCAAGCAAGATAATAATGCAGCTTTAAGTAAACAACAAGAAGATGGTCACACTCATCACAGGTATTCTATAATAAAAATAAATACGTAGTACCAAACGAAACTTCGCAATTACTTGGGCGTTTGAGAATTGAGAAGGACAATTATAATGCGAATTGGTTTGAGTTGCGTTTTGGTTTGTTTGTTCTATTTATGTGTCAGGTTCATGGATAAGAGTTTATTATTCTTCATTGTGTCACCTCTTCTTTTTTTTTTAATTAAAATTATGCGGGGACCAAATCCTTAAAATGCTTAAAGAAAAGCTTCATGTTGCTCAGAATCGTACGGAGAAATTTTGCTAACGTTTCGATGATCGGATCGTGATTTTGACGTTGGAGACATCTGGATATTCCGTAGGGCTATCAAACTTAATTTGATCTTTCTTCTAGACTTTCTAATTCATTTTATGTTTTCTTGTTTCATGCCTTAAAAAGTTATGGTCTGTTTGGATTGAAAAAAAGATGGAGTAAAGTAGAGCACAGTTTTGAAATCCGGACCGTTCAATGAACTGTAAAAAAAAGAGGTTCAAGGTTTTTAAGGTTATACCGAGGTCGAATCAGAGTCAAATCATGATGATGTCATAATTAATTTAATAATTATTTAAAATATAAATAAATATATTAAATTAATAAAAGTAGAAAAATAAACTAAAATAGTCTAAATAAATATAAAAATCTATTTTTCAAATATCTTTTTTATATCATAACTTTCATAGGCAAATAAGAAATATTAAATCTTAAGCAAACCTAAATTATTTTTTGTTAATGTTCAATATTTTACTCTTTTAATTTTTTTTTTTTTTTTTTTTTTATGAGAACTTATCTCTACATTATCTTAAGTCATGTTCAAGCCCATCTGACTACCCAGTAAATTGCTTTATGCTAAAGCCCATTTGAATATTCAACCATTTATGAAAATTTTAAACATAAAAAATAAATAAAAGCTAGAAGAGTACTGACCGTATAATGCATTAAAAATTTGATAAAATAAAGAACAAAGCCCAATAAAATTTTAAGAGGAGTGAATGACAAATTGACACTTGACGGCATGCATTTAATTAAATTTTAAAAACGAAAAATAAACAACAGCTAGAAGAGGGACGGGACAAACCATTAAAAAATTGATTAAACTCAATAAAGTTTAAATAAGAGTGGTTGACAGCACTGACCTAGTGTGTGACAGAAAGCAAGTTGTTACTCAAAGTAGACTAGAAGACTCCAGAATGCAAAGGAAAAAATGCAGGATGAGAGGAAAATGTAGAAACAACAAACAAAAACAACGCAGGGAAAGATAAAATGCAGAAACGGCAGTTAGAAAAAATGCAGAGAGAGAAGGGGCGAGCGAGACTGAGAAGAAGAATAAGAAGAAATGTTGGTGCGATCTCAAGGTCTGAGGTTGAAGCTTCAACAATGGCATACCGGTAATTGTAAGTACAAAAAAAAAAAAAAACTAAACCTGCGAAACCATGATAACCGTCCACGGTTTTTAAACCTGAGTGGTTCAACTGCAGTTCGCACGGTTCACTGATTTTTTTTTATGTATGCCGGTTTTTGAAGTTAAAAGAACCATTTTAGTGGACGGTTTCCGGTTAATCCGGTCGGACCGTACAATTCGATCCGAGTTTCAAAACCTTGAAGTAGAATTAATCGAAAATTAAGCTAATTTTCAACTAACTCTATTATACTCGGCAACGGCTTTATTAACCCCATGACTTAAGGAATTCTTTCTTTTTCACATAGTAATATATTTAAAGTTGACCACCCTAAATAGAAAATTTGAATCCCCTAAAAGAACAAATAAATTCAACACCAACAATTATCTTGACCTTTTCAAACAAAAAGAAAAGAAAAAAAATCCCACAACAAACCAATTTGATCTAAAATCTTATAATAATAATAAAAAATAGCAAGCCCAAAGACAAAAATTAATAATTTATTGCTCTTAAATCTATAAAAAAAAAAAAATATATATATATATATATATATATTAAATGGGTCGTAAAGTGTAAATAACTAAGGACACTAAAAGACAATTAAGTGTGAGGAAATGGAAATGGAAATTGGAAGTGACGACAATTTTTATTTTATTTTAATGGTTTTATTATTGTGTTGAATTCTTAATAGAGTAATGCAGAAGACACACATAAACATTATTTTTAATGAGTTATAAAAACTAATAAGTTGTTAAACCTGAGTTGAATTGTTAAATAAAATAATTGAAAAGAGTAAAGACCAAAACTAATAAATAATAAATTAAAAATATTCTAAGTAATAATAATTAAAATTTACTTAACAATAATAATTAATAACTTTATTATATTAATCGGCAATAGATAATTTCCAAATTTTAATTTTAGCAAAACTAATCTTCAATATACTAAGAAACAATATGTTCAATGAACTTATATTTATCCTTTATTCTCTTGTTGTACTATGGATAAATTTTTAATAAGGAAATATCATTATACTGCATGATTCATCTCCTACTTAAGATTTATTATCTAAAAAACCTATTGTTAACTTGAAAAATCTTCCTTTGAATCATAAGTTGCAAAAAAGATTTCATCTTATCATCCAAATGATCAAGATGAAATAAGAAAAACATTATTTACAAAAAGGTTCTTGTCAACCTATTTAACAAAAATTTGAATGACTCCTCTAGAAAATATTTCTAGAGCTACCACTGACTCTATTCCTCCTCCTCCCCTCTCCTCAAATCCAAAGAGACCACTAGAAAACGAGGTGAATATGCAAAAGATGTGGTCCAAAAATGATATAACTTGTCCAAAAAAAAAATATATATATATATATATATATATATGTAGGAATAAAGGCCCAAAATAACATGTTGGGCCTTGAGCTTTTGTCTGGGGACGCTGAATTGTCCAAGGAGGAGCAAGTAGTTGTCAGGGGTTCCCAGTTAAATTCTTATAAGTGAGGAACAAACGGAAGGTGATCCGAGAAGGAGCTCCTCCTCAGATATGATGAATGCAACTCAAGCATATATTCCAGCAACTAAGGTAACCCTCCAAGAAGCTCCAGTGATAAGAACGTGTCTCATGAACGTGCAAGAAGGAAAGAAACTCAAAAATATCTAAGGGAAAACTGCTACCACCGCATTAAATGCACTACAACTACCTTTCTGACCGCATTTATGTGGAGAAGACCTCTGAACAGTGCTGCCTTGGCAAACGCAACTCACAGAAAGCCAAAGAGGGTGTTTGATGAGACAGGTACTCAAGTAAGGGCTCAGATGATCAACAAGTGTAGGATCAAGATGGTCCAAAGAAGACTATATAACATGAAAGACCCTCCATGAAGGAGGGGAGGAAAAACTGAAAACAAATCTATAATAAAACTTTAAGAGTAAATATTTAAGAATCAGTGTCCTCGGACCAATCCGAGAACGTTATTCCTTAATAAACTTCTGTTATCTTTCTCTTTTTAGCATCAAAACCTATTTTTCTGTTACCTAATTCACAAGAACCCAGTTTTCCAACCCACTCTCTACAAATTTATTGTTTTGGGCTTAAGTCCATATACCCATTGGGCTAGAAGTCTAAATCAAGTCTTTACAATATATATAAAGCAATTAATAATGTGTTGATCCAATGGTCAGGCGCTTCCATTGAGGATACTAAGGGTCTATTTGAAATCCGCTTATTTTGCTGAAATTGAAAATTTTTTGCTGAAAGTACTGTAAATAAAAGTAAAAGTTAGCTAAAATAGTACAGTGTGACTCATGAATAGTACCAAAAAGTGTAGTGGAACCCATGAATAGTAACAAAAATAAGCTAAATAATAAAAGAAAATAGCAAATTTCATCTATGCTAAACGCACACTAACTAGGAGAGTTCCAAGACGTTAATAGAGAAGTAATATCTAGATAGAATATACTATTATATATATATATATATATATGTATATATACTGGGCTTGATATATATGGCTCTTAGTACAGCCCACGCTGGTTTTTTTTTATAGGAGCCCAAGCTTTTTTTTTTTTCTTTTTTTTGGTATAGGAGCCCATGCTAGTTATATTTAAGAATTTGAACATTTCATTCAAAAAGTCAGAGTGAGAAAAGGTAGCACGGTGCCAATGGTTTGGGTTGGGTTTGTGTCCAATGACCAGTTTCACTAGACACGTTGAGATGCGGACACATCTCCAGTTTTGGACACATGTCTGTATCCTAGTGCGACCAGTGGAACTGGGCACTGAACACAAGCCTCTCTCCAATGGTTTAACTTTGCTGCTTGATATATATGGCCTTTAGATCAGCCCACACTAGTTATGTCTAAGAATTTGAACATTTCATTCACAAAAAAAAAAAAATTAGAGTGAGAAAAGATAGCACGATGCTTGCCGCTAGATCTACAAGTTTAGAATCAAGCACCTCATACAATATAAACTATACATTATATAGATATATAGTCAAGAACCTTATAATTTAACTAGTTGAAATTTATCTTTAGGGTTTAAATTTTCCCTCTCTCAATTATCAAATTATCAACAAAAAAAAAAAACCTTATGGATAATAAAGAAAAATAAATAATTAAAAAAAAAAAACCCAAACTTTGACCAAGCCCAGACTTAATAAAGTTTGTCCTTGAAGATTTTGGGCCAAATAGACAGGTAAGGGAGAGACGGCCCAATTGACAGACTTAACATAGTATAAACGGATAAAGAATGCGAGGTTGGCTGTTCTAATAGAAAGGGTATTTGATGCATTGGTAGGATGAGTGGGTGGTGTGAAGAATGAACTCAATGTAGATACCGGTTTTACAAGAAGAGGAAATCGAATTTAAGTAATCTTGTTTGGATATTTTAAAATAAAATAAAAAATGAAATATGAGTAATCATATTTGGAAGTAATATTGAAGGAATAAAACAAATCATTTTATAACAATATTTTCTATTATATCTCTATTTAAAAATAAAGGATTGAATGTGCATGAGTATTTTGGAGAGTTCTAGTGGAAATTTTATTAAATGTAATTTCATTCCTTTTGATTCCTCCTAATTTTGGGAAATAAAAATTTAAAGTTTTAAGGAAAAATTAAGAAAATGAGTGTTTCTTACTATCCATGTTATTTTCTCTCATTTATACTTCCAAACAATTAAGACTCAAATAAGGGTATGAAAAAATATTATAAATTTTTTTTTCTATTCTTTTTCTTCTCTCCTCTCAAATGGAGTGTTATAAACAATTTCTACACAATTTGGATGATGACAGCAGGAACTTGCAGATTATAAAAAGGAAAAACAAAGAAGAATGACACACACTAAGATCAAATCATTCAATATTTTAACTTGGTATCCTTAGGCTTAGGATTAGTCTTAGCCTTAGCCCTTAGCCTTTAAAATAGTGTAGCAATTACTTCGATATCTATAATTGATAGATCGAGCAAATATTCTCATTGAAGATTGTATTGTATTGTATTAATTACTTTAATTGCAAGTAGGCTTCTTTTTTTTTTCATTTTTTCATTTTTTCATTTTTTTATATATAAGATCGAAATTCTACTCTAGCCTAATTTAAGTGTATATGTGTGTGAAACTCCCTTCTAGAGACTTGAACCCTGACCCTTACCCCCTACACCCCATAAGCACTTATACTTATGGAGTGACCACCGTACCAAGGGTGCATGGTGGTATTGCAAGTAGGCTTTTACTCTTGCCGATAATTTTCCTTCATTTATTTTCTTATTATCCAAACAGGTTTAATTCGTGTTTCTTTTTTTTTTTATATATAATTTTATTTGAAATTTTTTATTAAGTTTCCATAAAAATGAATCTTTTATAATACATGACCACTTATCATTAGTTATAGTTTAATGAAATTTGGGCAGAAGGATCAATTTGTTTAATTCTTAAACAAAAAGGTTCAATAATACAAAATTGTGTTCGATGTGTTGTATAGGAGTTTCTTTGCAACTAACCCAAATCTCAAGGATTTTCGCATTTTGGCCTTATTGTATTTCAAATTTCTGTTAATTGACATAACTATGAACACATAAAAGTTTTTCTTTTTTTAAATTATATATATATATATAGACACACATATGTGAGATAAATGTATTATCTAAACAGGAGTGCATAAAATTCCAACTTCTACAAAATCTCGAAAGTTATTAGCAATTGTTTTATCTTTATTAGTTTTTTTTTTTTTTTAAAGAGATTGATTCTTGAACTTAAATCCACGACATATAAGTTTAGGGGAAGATTCTTGCCATCACGCCAATTCCAACCAGGCCTATCATTTATTACACAAAAATACCTTGATTTCATGTTTTATTTATCCCTAATGTAGCCAAAGGAAGCAAAGGGATTCAAGGATTTCGAAATGGTCTAAACCATTATATAATTACTTTTGGATCATTTTCGGGGAAGATTCATGTTATTGTCAAGTCGTCATCTGATTGAGGAAGTGTTGGCGATGAGCCTCCTCCACACACCATGTCAGCAATCGAGCGCCTTTCATTGGCAAAGGCAAGGACCCCACAATACCAACTGGTATGATGCTTGAGCCTTGGATTGGAACAATGTGGACTGGCGGGCCCCACCCGTAGTCTACTTGGTTGAATCCTAGTCTGCCCCACTCTGATATGAATAGTGTGGTGTAAGCAAGTGGTGGTGCAAATGGGTCTTCACCGTCTTTGATAGAGTCACCCTTCAAGTACTTGTCAAACTCAGTTGGGAGCTTAGCCTTCGCTTCTTGGATCAGCTTCACAACATCAGAAATTGATGCCTGTGTGAGTGACTCACTTGAAGCTGTGATTGTCACTGGGAAGAAGCAGTTGCCATAGAAACCGTTTGGCAAGGGAGGGTTCAAGAGCTGGCGGCAATTTGCAAAGAACACAAGCTTGAGTTCAGTATCTTGCTTAAAGTTTATAGCCCGTGTTCGACGGCTCCAAAATTTGGCAGCTACAACTTCGAAAGAAGAGCAACTGTGTCCAGTTGATTGACGAAATTCTTGCTTGAGCTGGTTGATGTGATCTAGCGTTAGGTCTACATTTGCATGGTTGAGTGTATAGTTGGGCATTGGTGGTGGTAGGTTTGGCAACGGAGTGACCTTTGCTTGTTCAGGTGGTGGTGGAAAAAAGTCCCTTTGCCACACTGGTGCAGTGCTTAGATGCTCAGAACCTCTAGCCAGCTCGCCAATCGCATTTAGAAATTGTGCAGCCCCTAGGCCATCACATATGCAATGGCAGAATATGAGGCCTATCACGAAACCACCACATGCAAATTGTGTAATCTGAAAATGTATTTATGGTTAAAATTGTCAGCTGTGGAATTATTATAGAGTTTGACTTATATCAAGTATCTATGTATACTGAACGCGACACAGACACGACACGTGTCTTAAAATAACCACGTATTAATTTGTATCATATACAAAATGCAAAAATACTGAACGGAAGTTTTATCCATTGGACTAAAAACAAGAAAATTATTTAGTCCACTTAGCTATATCTTTTTTGTTTCTCTTTTTTTCTTTTTTTTGAATTTAGAGTTAGTTGACTTAGCCCACATCCCTTGTATCAAATAAGCATATTAGTGTCATTTATTAGCGTCTTTCTAACTACTTTTCTTGTGGTTCTAGCTAGCAGTTTGTTTCATGTTTAGCTAATCAACATTGAGTTTAGCAAATACTAGGGCTAGAGTTTCTTTCCAACTTAATTTTGAATATAATTCGAATAAAATGAATTGGTTATAACTTAACGGAATATTCACCTGCAATTGCACAAGTGGGTCTATGCCTTCATTCTCTGGGATATGATCAGGTAGAAGCTCATCATGTGGGATAGATACAATATCATCGTCCAAGTAATTGACACCATAAAGGGTACAATCAGCAGACGCCTCAACAAACCACACTCCTTCTCCAGAGCATTCAATTTGGAGCTGACCTTGGCTTGACTCTTTCAACTTTCCAGCAAGAGGGTAGTAAGGAACCAAAGCCTTGGACAAAGCTTCTCTTATAACTCGTGCTGCCTCAGGGCCATGCCTAAACACATGCAACGTTCGAGCATTGCATCTTAGAACTGGTAGTCTATCAATGATAGATAGATCAAGTAGTGTGCCTTGTGGTGTCTTTTCAGATGGCCTAACTAGGCTTCTGCTTGATCTGATTACAGAGAAAGTCATTATGGGAAGATTGGCTGGCTGAATAAGGGCGGGCTAGCAAGTATAAGAATACCATTTTGCTATGTGATCGAGTGGAAATATATATGGGGTATACTTTAAACATATGAACTCCTTGGCTTGAAGTCCAATCATGGTTTGGTGGATCATTAATTCCGCATAAAGAAAAAGTAAAAAACTATGGCTTGGTAAATTTCTAAGCAAAATGATATATTATTTTCTGTGTTAGGTATACTGCCATGGAGTATTTTATGTGTTAGGTACTCTCAATCTTTGACAATTTGCTATTGAAAATTACATTACACTACTGGCACAGTGACACTATCAAATCTTTTTTGACTCTAATTGCAATTGTGGAAAGATTGTTCGCGTAGACCTATCTTCACGCATAGGTCCAACATTGCTTCAAGATATCTTCTTTATTAGGGGCTGTTTGCTCATTTAAAGAACATCAAATTAAGGGCATCAACTTGTTGAACATATATGTGGTTTCTGATCAGTTGTCTTGTATATCTGTCATGTCTTCTTGTAGCAGCTTCCCAAAATGGATGACATCCATCCTATCTTTCAAAAAGTGATTTAGACCCAGAATTGATCGTGCATCGGATTATTGACTTGAAATCCAATTATACCAAATTCAATTAGGTTTTAACAATTAAAACATTAAACATAGGTCGTGTCACCAATTAAAAAGAATGGAATTTTCGGGTGTCATCATCTATAGGTTTCAAAGAGTTCAAGTTGATTATTTAAAGACTCCAAAAGTTCCAAAAGTTTATTTCAGTTCCATAAAACTTGGGCTTTAAATGTTACTGAGGAACACTTCAACAACTTGTTTGATCATTTCAAACTTCAAAAGTCAATCATGAATGAATTGAATTGGTATTTTGTGTCTTGTGTTTATTTTGTGTATTAGGACCGCTTGATGTTTCTTAATTTGATCCTTTTGAGTTGGCTTAAAGCTTTCATAAATTTTTGTAGTCTCCTCCCTAACGCGGAAAAGATGGGCCTGTTGCTCTGCCTGGCGTATAAATTCTGTTGTGTTTTTTTTTTTTTTTTTTTTTTTTTTAATATATACTTATGGAATTTATATATATGTGTGTACTAAATTTTGTTGTTGATAGATTTGATACTTTATAACTTATTTGTTTCATGATTATTACTCTTTATTATTAAACCAAGATACCAATTAATTTTTGGTATATATGAGATTTCAACCATGTCCTATGGTCTTACTCTTATTAGTTAAGATAATTCTAGTATAAAGTATAAACACTACAATCTTAATCTTACATAATTTTGGGATCAGCAAGAAAGTGGGAACTGGAGCAAGAGCAATGTCATTCTCTGCACAAGTAGTGCAAATAAACAATAGAGGGTTAGCAAAAAAATGCGATGACCGTTATAGACCAACATCATATTTCATTGTCTTTCATATTTTTAATTAGAAGTAATGTTTATTACACATAAACTATTTTACATAGTTTTACATACATTCTCAAAAAGCAATTAAAATCATTGCATTCCTTTGTGAACTGTCAAATGAAGTGTAAATATGCTCTCTTTTTTCTTGTTCTTTTTTTGTTGATGTATTAATATTCCTCCTTAAATGAACATAATTAAGTAGCTTCAATTAATACAACAATGACGTACAATATTCATGAGACTAGTGGTAAAAAGGAAAAAAAAAACATTAAAAAATTAATTCTAAAAGAACACAAAAAACTCACGTGTAATAATAAACGTTAATCAGTCCTACTACTTGTAAAGGTATGTAATGTGATGCTTGTATTATATGTTCATGAAATTAGATTGTTATGGAAAAATGACTGAAACTAAAATTATCGAAAAAAGTTAAGAATTTTATAGTTCAACTATCACATTTTTGTATTTCTAATATCTCATCCCCTATTATTGTAATTAAGAATTACAAATAAAATAAAAACAAAAAACTAGTGGGAAAAAAAATACATAAATCTAGTAAACGGTGGAACTTGTCTAACGGACAGCTCTCAATCATTGAACAATGCTAGTGCCATAACAAAACTCACAATTTTTGTCACAACTTACCTACGTAACAAGTTATGAGTGGTGAATTGTAGACCCATATGAACCCACAACTTTTACTCTTCTTACTGGCAAAATTTCTCTCTAAACTAATTCGGAGAAAAACCCTTCAAACATCCGCTAAAAATTTGACATAGCTATTGTGGGAGGATGAGAAGCTGAGGACAGGAACGAATAAGAAAAGATCAATGCCAGAAGAACATAACTCGGAAAATACCATCAACTAATCATTAGGGCAAATACGACAACTCAACCACAAGCCCAAGGAAACAAGAATACCCGAGGACCCCGAGGATATTGACGCGTCCTTGGAAGGGCCGAAGTCCAATACTGAAGACTATCGAACACAAACCAAGGAAGAGAGGGAAAGTTGGTCTTTAAGCAAGAAATGGAAGAATACAGATAAAGTATCCATCACCTCTGCATTCAATGCTCTGAACCCACTTAGCTGACCGTATTAATGAAGAAATAGCCCCTGATCAATGTCATTACAGCTCACAGTCTGATGTAGAAACCTTCTAGTAAGACCCTGATGGGACAAGTATCAAGGAAAATAAACCCCAGCCCTCCAAATGGAAGGCCAAGATACAACCTGGGTGACTATATAAGGTAGAGAGGCTTCTATGAAGAGGGGCATGAAACATATGAAGAGAGGAGAAAAAAAAAAGTAACATCATTGTAGTCCAAGAACAAGTGTAAACCTATACCTCGGACCATTCTCGAGGAACATAACTTAATCAATCTAAGACTAGTGTTATTCAATTTCCTTGTCTCACATTTATTCCAAACACTTAGGGTCCGTTTGGATACCGTTGAAAACTGAAAACTGAAACTGAAAACTGAAAAATACTGTAGCAAAATAATTTTTAAATGTGTGAATAGTACCGTGGGACCCATTTTTAATGAAAAAGTTGCTGAAAAGTGAAATTTGTGGGTCCGTGAACAGTACACGATGTGCACTGATTGACTGAAAAAAATTTGAAAAGTCAAAATTTGCGGTTACTGTTCATGTACTGTTCATTGAACAGTACATAAACAGTAACCACAAATCTAAAAAACGGGTGAAAAAAAAAAAAAAAACTGAAAAACGCAAACGCGCTGGTTTTCAGCGCAATCCAAACACACTCTTAGTCTCTTATTTCAAGATTAACTCACTCTAACAAGGGTAATCAAGGTTGATAAGCACCCCACCTCTATAAGTTAATTGTGTGAGGTTAAAAGTTAGCTTGTTTAATTTTTGCCCGCCACAATTATATATTTTAAAACTTTAACAGTTGAATTACATGTTCTTTATATTATTAACATGCATATCAAATTTCATTCAAATTGAATGTTAATTACTATTCGATCGATACACGTATTTTTTATGCATAATTTAATACTAAAAAAACTTAAAATTTAAATATTTAATTAAAAATATAACTATTAATCTTTAGTTTTTTTTTTTTTTTTAAAAAAAATTGCATTCATGAATGATATAATAAAAAAATATTCAATTAAAAATAAAAATAAAAAGTCTTCCTAGTCTTAATCATTTGGTGTTGAGTATAATTAGGCACTTTATTTGTCCTAATATATTATATATGAGGTGGGCCCCACAAACCGTAAGATAGACCTCTCTGATCTCTTTCAGTCTGATTTCTCTGGCATAAGGTTGTGATCAATGATCAAGCATCAAATAAAATCGATCCACTTCACCCAATCAAGTTCACAAGCCCACCACCAACCACACACTGATCTGTCAAGAGAACCAAAAAAAAAAAAACTTTTTTTTTTTTGGTACACTCTATTTTCCCAGATGGAAAGTGAGCCTTTTCTAGCCACCCAAACAAGGCCCCAACTCCAACCCATCCTCGAAGTTGAAGAAGACCCAGATGTGTCACCGACCCACATGAAGAAATCGAATTCGGGTCTGGGTGGCCTGCACCGTTGCAGGACAGCTCCAGCCATGGCTGTCATGCGAGACCTCAAACCAAAGACACCCCAGATTCCAAAACCACAGTCTGATGACGCCAACTTCATCATGAGGCAAGCCATTTTCTTGCTTTTCATATATCTCTCTCTCGGAGTTTTAATATACTCTTTCAACAAGGATAACTTCTCAGGTTTTGAAACCCACCCAGTTGTTGATGCCCTTTATTTTTGTATAGTCACTATGTGTACCATTGGTTTCGGTGACATAACTCCACTAACACCAGCTACAAAGGTCTTTGCTTGTGTGTTTGTGTTGGTAGGTTTTGCTTTCTTTCATATTTTGCTTAGCGGGGTTGTGAATTATGTGCTAGATTTGCAAGAGAACATGATTTTGACTGGGATCAAAATGAATAGTAAGCGCCAACAAGGGTTTTCAGCTGGGGACTGTATTGTTGATGTAGAAAAGGGTAGGATGAGAATTAGGCTTAAGGTTGGTTTGGCGCTTGGTGTAGTGGTGTTAAGTATTGGGATGGGAACTTTGGTGTTGTATTTTGTGGAGGATTTGGATTGGATTGATTCATTTTATTTGTCAGTTATGTCTGTTACCACAGTTGGGTATGGTGATAGGGCCTTCAAGACGCTGCCGGGGCGGTTGTTCGCCGTGGTTTGGCTTTTGTTTTCGACGTTGATGGTGGCACGGGCGTTTCTGTATTTGGTGGAGGCCAGGATTGATAAGAGGCACAGAAGTATTGCTAAGTGGGTGTTATCTAGGGATATAACAGTACAGGATTTGCTTGCTGCGGACATCAATAACAATGGTTTCATTAGGTGGGATCTCTGTAATTCTAACCCAATGTTTGCTAATTGCTGTTTTAGATTTTTTTTTCCAATAATTAGAGAAGTGACCAATGAATTAGTTTTGAAAATAGGATTGGATACCTTTGGTCTCCTGTGAATTGCAATTTGGTTTGGCACCATTGTAAGCATGTAAATTTGGTCATTTATTTGTTTCCGCTATTCTAAAATCAAGTTTCTGGTTTTTGATTGACTTTAATGGGTTTTAAATTGGTTTTGAGTATGGAACTAAGCTAATCAATTATGTTTAGTATACTGCCAATATAATGGTGCCAGACAGTTGTCACATGTGTGATAATAGCTTATCAATTTGATGATTATGCTAACCTAATTGGAATCAAGCACCTCGTTACTGGCTTATAGATGTAGACAAGACTACTAAAAGCTTGTCTGTTTATATAGCATTTCAATTATTATTTCTTAATCTTCTTCTTCTTCATGTAGAAATCAACCCTTAATATTTCCCTTATTTGTTTTCAGCAAATCAGAGTATGTAATTTACAAGCTCAAAGAGATGGGAAAGATTGGGGAGAAAGATATATTGCTGATCTGCGATCACTTCAGTAAGCTTGATCACAACAACTCTGGGAAGATAACACTACCAGATCTTTAGGAACCTTGTGACTGCGAGAAATATGAAGTCTGGTTCTATTCTTTAGATGGAACATGGAAGACGTATTGTTTCTCTCATATTGGGAGAGGAGGTGCACAAGGGACCACTCATTCACATATTATGTAAATCTTGTTAGATTTTTTTTCTTCTTCCATTGATACTTGAAAAGGTTTCAAGTCATATAGGAACAATGAAAAACAGAAGCCAATGGGATAAGTCCCCCTTCTGTTATAGGTTCTCTTACAGCCATTAAATTGAGAGGTTGCTGTGGAGGGTTTGAGTTGTATGATGTAGATTTGACACTAATAATTCAAGTAGTCAACGAGGAAAGTAAACAATCTTGGGATGATCGATCTTCTAATTCTAAACCACTGTTCTCCTCTATGTTGGTTATATGGATATATATTGAGTGAGCTCTATATATTAATGTTTAGGATTAGAAATGAGTGGAGTTTAAAGTTATAGATATAGATGGTTTTGAATTCTATAAACAGACTCCATCATAAAATGCCATTGATCCCACAGAGCACATCATTGGTGTCAAAGGATGATAGAGCAAATGCTGATAACCTTCTCACTTAAAATGGCATTTCTTCACCCCCTTTCTTTGAGAACTCACATAGATCTTGTAAGTGTAACAGTGTTCCTTTCTTCCAATGCCTTGCTGTATCGTGCTTCTGGTTGATGGCTTCATATAGTGGAGGTGGAGTTTGAGAATACTACACCTCAATTATAATAATAGTACATGCCTCAATAATAACCATTCTTTTAAGAACTATCTCTAATTATATTCTGACCCTAAAGAAAAAAATCTGAAAATGTTGGTACATTTGTAGCCAGCAGTACTCTCAGCAAACAGAGGCCTAAATCACGTTTGTGATGCAAATCAAGGAGTCTACTCTAAAAAAAACTCAAAATATCATGCTTGAGGGGAGTGGGGGAAAGTGCAAAAAATATCTCTAATTATATTCTGACCCCAAAGAAAAAAGCTCAAGATATTGGCACATTTGTGGCCAGCTGCACTCTTGAGCAAAACAGGGCCTAAATCATGTTTGTGATGCAAATCAAGTAGCCTAAACAACACAAGAATCATGCCTGAGGGAGTGGGGGAACCGGCAACAACAAGAAGTGGCCAAAGAATAACGGAACCCTATCAAATTCACCTGAACCCAACAATGGAACTCAGCCCCTACACAATCTTCTCCAATGACATAGTTCCATACATGGTAATTGGTTTTGACAGCATGTGTTGGGACTATATTGCCAAAAGCATCAATGTATCTAGTTGTGGTGTGCATTACTGCCCACTTCAATGGCTCATTGTATAACCTGGTCTTAGTTTTTGCTGAGAGAGAATTAATTAAATTTTCCTCAAAGTGAAACATTCAATCATGCAGATTGCATTCAGACATTGTTTCACCTCACCTATTGAACCAAGGGATATGGAATGTCACTCCAAACCTGGCAGCTTCCCAAACCTCAAGTTATGAAATCAGTTATGTACAAAGTAAAACCAAAAAGAATAGGAAGGTTATGTAATTTTTATCTTGAACAGTAAAAACGGTGTTCACAAAACCCCCCATATTTCCATCCTATATGATCACTTAAGGAAAAAAAAAAATCCTAATTGACCAAAAGACACTGACAACCAAATTAAGCACGAGAAACTAGCACCCTATTTCAGTTGAGGTTAACATTCCATAAATCTAACAGAATTCAAGACTAAACTAAATTGAATTACCAAATGCAGATAAAAATGACCAGCAGGACTATTCTTTGCTTCTTTCTGTGGAGTTCGAAATCTTGCCATCACTATAATCATTCCCCATCGTGTTCTGCCCATTACTGGGAACATTCCCAATCATGTTCTTGTACATGGTGAGAGCTTGAGCCATCATGCTCGATGGTTCAGAGACATTGCTAGGTAGGAGCACTGTGGTGCTTTCCTTAGCAATCTTGCTAAATGCATCAATATACTGCTCAGCAATTCTCAAACTCACAGCCTCTAAACCACCACTTTCCTGAATAGCCTTTGACACCACCTCAATCCCCTGTGCCGTGGCTTTGGCTCTGGCAAGAATTGCCTCTGCCTCGCCATGTGCTCTATTTATCTGATTCATCTTTGCAGCCTCTGATTCCAAGATCACTGAGTTCTTCTGCCCTTCAGCGATGTTAATGTTGGATTGCCTCTCACCTTCCGAGTCAAGCACTAGAGCCCTCTTCTTGCGTTCCGCCTCAGCTTGCATCTCCATCACTCTTCTCACCCCTTTAGGTGGCGATATGTCTCTGATTTCATACCGAAGACACTGTAAGCCCCAGCTCGTAGCAGCCTCATTGATAGCATCCACAATCTTCTCATTCAATGCATCTCTTTCAGCAAAAGTCCTGTCAAGTGTCATTTTCCCAAGCTCACTACGCATTGTTGTCTGCGCAATCTGAGTGATAGCATAAATAGGATGTTCAACACCATAAGAAGCTCGCTCTGGATCGACAACTTTCACATAAAGCACCCCATCAATGCTGATAGTAACATTGTCTTTGGTAATAGCAGATTGGTCACCAATGGGAATAGCCTCTTCTTTCAGGGAGTGTGCGTAAGCAATCTTATCAATGAAAGGAACGAGAAAGTTGATTCCAGGCTTAAGAATCCTCTGAAACTTTCCAAACCTTTCAATTAGATAAGCTCTCTTCTCAGGGACGATTTGGATAATCTTGTTCCTGGGAGGCTTAATCTGGTGAGCACGCCTGGGGTCTCTGGAACTAAAAAAAGTACGGACTGAGGATTGGTATGGAGTTGGGAGGAGAGGAGATTGAGTGGTGGACTGAGTGCCGAGGAGATAGGGTTGCTT
This sequence comes from Quercus tomentella, assembly GCA_028535165.1. Taxonomy (NCBI): domain Eukaryota; kingdom Viridiplantae; phylum Streptophyta; class Magnoliopsida; order Fagales; family Fagaceae; genus Quercus; species Quercus tomentella. Next base: position 30,772,662 of record JAPQVY010000023.1, on the reverse strand, counting down.
GAGAAGCAAGGAAGACGAGGTTGTAAGCGCCCTGAAACTTGAGGCCATGTCTACATGGTGTTTCAAAGATTTCAGGCTGTGAAAGTTACTGGATTTCAACATTTTTGGCCTCTTCTTCTTCTCTGGTGTGAAATTTGAACTGCTCTGGTTCTATTTGTTTTTGTTCTTTCTCTTGCTAGGGTTTTGTATGAGTTTTTCTAAGAGTGATACGCAAGTCTTAAACCCTATCCTTAAACCCTTCTACAAGTAAATAAGGGTTTTTTATTGTCTACGGTATCAGTATGTGCTGGAATTGCAGAGGCATCTTGTTTTGTGCGTGGGACCTGCATGGAATAGATTGCAAGGAACGGTTCTGATCCAGTCAAGGCCAGATGCAATGCTAGAATGACTGCAGAGAATGAAATCCTAGGAAACTCCTTCTCCAAGGTTTTTGAGTAACTCGTATATGTGATATGTCTATCTAAACTTCAATTTCTACCATGCTCTAATTTTTTTACTAGGGTATAGAAGCAAAGCCATTAAGCCATGTTAAATTTTGGTTAATGATTAAATTTATATTTTCTATTAAATTGAATTTTTGGGACAGGCAATCATTATTCTGTACATTCATTTAATTTTGTCACTAAAATCTTGTGTAGAAGTTACTATTTATAGCTAGACTAATACTAAGGCAGTATCTTTTCACAATTTTTTTGGTAAAATGTAAAACTGACCCTCTAAGTTTCTTCAAATTTCATTTCAGTCATTTAACTTTGCTTTTATTCATTTCAGTCCTTTAACTTTCAAGTTTATTCAATTAAGGCTTTTCCATCAACTTTTGTTATATGTTGTGGTTAATTTTTCAATTTTATAAATTTTTCTTTAAATTTTTTAAATTAAAAAAATTCAATTAATGATTGAAAAATATTTTCCAAATTTTTTTTTTCAAAAAATTTTAACAAAAGTTAACGAAAAGGCCTTAATTGAATAAATCTGAAATTTAAAGGACTGAAATGAATGAAAGTAAAGTTAAAGGACTAAAATGAAATCTGAAAAAAAAAAGGTTAGAGGGTTAGTTTTGCATTTTAGCCTTTTTTTTTTCCTTTCAATTTCATAACCATTTGAATTAAGGGCCTAAAAGAGTAGGTGTGACTTATTTTTTATAAGCAAGTAGTATGCTCTTACAATGTATAAATTAATTAAAAATTCTATATAAAAAATATACATATTTTAAAAATAACATTGAAACTTTAATTAGCCACTTGAAACTTTAGTAGAGTTACATATGAATTAAATTATTGAAATGCAAACATATATTGAACTACTTGGTGTAATTGTGTAAGGATGGTATGTAATGTGTAAATTGTATTATATTAAAATTTAAAAATAATTATGATAGATGAAAAAAATAATTAGAATATATTTTAAAATTCTTTAATTTTATTTCAAATAAAATTTTAGTTGGAGTAAGAATTTTTAATTTCTTGAGTCTTAGCTAACAGAGTTTTATCTAAACTAAATTATATTAGAGTAGACTTTTAAAATTTCTTTAAAGTTAGCTAATAAACTTTTTTTTTTTACCTAAAGTGAACTATCCTAATTAATGAGAATTTAATCATTTGTTGCAAAACTAATATAGCCATTTAGTGTAATCTTGGCTTAGTTTTTCTCATGTCCGTAGATAAGGTAACTTTTTAGCTCATAACCTGACTAGATATATGAGCGGTTTATTTGTGTGGATAGAGGATATTTCTCCATGTACTCATACCCTATTTTGGCTACTTTTCTTTTTAATGATAATTTTACGGCACCATCGTACCCAGATCCACTTGGGCCTTGAATTCTGACCCAACAGCGTGGCCCATGGCCCCAATCTCTTTCTACTCAAAACCCCAGTCCGAACCCACACAAACTGCAGGCCCAAGTTTTGCCACCTGGTCCTTGCTCGACAACCCATTCCCGAACAATAAAGAAAGAATAACGTCTAAACACTTCATCCTTTGCATACCCGGCAGCGCCTTGGGAAACACCTCTGTCGGGCATGTCTGCTGGAATGGGAACCAAGTTCCAAGGCCACTTTCACCACATTCCACTCCCACCTAATCATCCACTTACGACTGATGATATTGGACCTCTAATTGCACTGACTATGACAGTAATCATGATCTCTCCACTAATTTAGAGCTATAAATATGAGAAGTTGGGGAAAGAAAATGGTTGTTGAAAGGTTCTCAAGGAAACAGAGAGTAGAGAAAAAAGAGTGATTCAAAGAGAGAGAGAGGTAGCTTCACTAAGTCTCTGTGCCGAGAACAACCCAAAGTAGGAAATCCTAAACCCACTTTACAAATAAGTTGTGAGCCCAAGTGAGGTCAGGCCCAATAGCCTAATTTTAGGCGCGCACAATAATGATTGGTATTCTTCTCAAAAAAAAAAAAAACTATCATATTTGTTTATATAAAAAAAATTATCGTACTTGTTCTAAAAAAAGAAGCATATAGATATATTTGGGGGTTAATTTAGTCCATCATAATCTTGGGATTTCAAAGATTAAAATTTTTTTTTAACTTGGGGATTTCCCTCCTTTTAATTTGGAGGGGAAAAACATAACCATTCCAAGATTGAATTTTTTTTTTTTTTTTTTAATCCTATACGTGTAGTATATTATATTATACACGTACGTATGTAACATATTTCTCAAAAAAAAAAAAATTGGAAAATACAGAATTTCCATTTTTAAAAGTACTAGAAAAATAGTATTAACTATTTCCCATATTATATTTGTATACAAGTAGTCCAAACTTAAATAGTATTAACTTAATTTACTTTAAGTAAAACTATTTGATTAAAAGTAAATGATTAATTGTTTTGAGATATTTAAAAGAAGTTTCATTATTTATTTTAAATTATTCTATAGTTTATTATTTAATTTTCTTTTCATAAAAACTTAGGCTTACACTATGTGTATTTGTCATGTAATTTCAAGTAATTTTTATTCTTTTTATTTTTATATCTATTTTATATATATTTATTTTATTTTAAAGCATGATGAAAATTTGAAAACATGTATACTAAATAAAATAAATTACTACATTAGAGAACTAACTTAATTGGTATGTACAATATACTACAACAAAATGTATTTTTAGCGACGAAACTTGGTGAGAAAATATTTTTTCGTCGCTAAAATTACAGATTTAGTGACGAAATATGGAATATAATATTTTACTAAATTGAAATATAATAATGGAAATAACATATAAAATAACATAATATTTTACTAAATTGAAATATAATAATGGAAATAATATGGTATTTAAAGGCATTCCTCTGCAATAAATTGTTTGTACTTCTATTTTCCTTTTTTTTTCACTTTTATTTTTATTTTAAAATATTTTTAAAACTTGGACTGAATGATTTATCTTTAATGTCAAATAAATTTTGTACTAGGAGAAAGGAGGCAAAAATACAAGAGGAACCTTATTCCATTTGCACCACAAGAGTTCAAAATAGAGAATAGAATAGAAGAGATGGGGATGGTTTCTTCTTGAATACATGAGTTCAAAAATATAGCTAAACCTATTTAAATGGTGTGTGTATCAAACTCAACATTCTAGTGCAAAAATAATAAATGAACAATATCTCAATACATGTATTGAGGTATTGTTTGTTGGGTGCACTGCACCATGAGTCCGGCCCATTTGTAATAGACATGCTCATTTAATGAGCTTGTCTTTCATGTTTCTAACTTTTCTCCATCATGTACAAAAGTCAGCATGAGTTATTGGGGTTGGTTGGCTTAGACGTGTTGGACACGTTGTGGAGAAAAAGAGAAAAGAAAGGGGCTAATGCATTAGCATTCACATTCTAAAATTCTATCACATTCTATTTTACCATCTCAATAAATTACTTTATCAATTATACCATACTATTTTACAATACAACCAACATTCCAAAACTTTTTTTTTCCAATTTTATTTAAATATTCTATTTTATTCCTTTTTTTTACTATTTCTCTTCTTTTTCTTCTTTTTCTCCCTCAACCTCTAGCACCGGTTCAACACACAGAGCCACACACACACAAACCCATGATACACCAATCAACTTATCTAAACCCATCACCACACACACAGAGCCACACACACACACAAATACAAACCATCAACAGAGCCACACACACACACACAAACAAAAACCATCAAACCATCAACAGAGCCATACACACACAAACCATCAAACCAATTGGAGCCAACAACACCCACCACCTGAACCACGCCGCCAAAATAACCCACACCTCCAATGAAACCCACCACGATCTCCACAACTAACCCGCCACAAACCCACTAGATCGAAGAGAGAGGCTAAGAGTTTAGGGTTGGAAAGACCCATCAAACCCACCAGACCACGCCACGCCGTGAGAAACCCATCAGACCACGCCAGGTGAGACAATGGCCAACGGCGGCCTAGGCTTGGGCATCGCTAGGTGAGACGCGGCCTGGGCTTAGCATTGCTAGACGATGGTGGCCAACGGTGGCCAGAGGGAAAGCAAAGGGAGAGGGAGAAATCACTGAGAGAGAGCAAAAGGAGAGGGAGAAATCTGAGAGAGAGACGTGGGAGACAGACCTAAGAGAGTGGGAGAGTCAAGGAGACAGAGTGAAGAGAGAAAAAGAATAAAATAATATTTTTGGTTTTACAATAGTGCTACAGTGCAGTTCTACCTTTAGAATTGCACTGTAGCACTATTGCAAATTTTTTTGTAATAGTTGGCTTTTACAAGTCCGTATGGAGGGGGTTTTTTGTGCTCAAATGGTAAAATAGACTAACATATGGCATGCCGGGTGTGAATGCTCTTAAGGCTATTCGGCCTAAGGGAGAGTTAAAGGAAAAAGAAATTGGCTAAAGCAAAGTCAAGGCAAGTGAGTTGCATTTATTTTGACTTGGGGTCCGTTTGGATACAACTTATTTTTGCTAAAAACTAAAAATAGAAAACACTGTAGCAACCTAATTTTTAAATGTGTGAATAGTGCTGTGGGACCCATTTTTAACGAAAAAGTTGCTGAAAATTGAAGTTTGTGGGTCCGTGAACAGTGCACCCGTGCACTGTTCACAGGAGAATAGTCAACAACTGCAGCTTGAAAAAAAAAAAAAAAACGCGCAGAAGCAAAACACAGCACTATAAAAGGAGAGCCATTCGGCCAATGAGGAAGAAAGTGAGGACTAAGTGCAGTCTTGAAGAACTGCGTAAGTGAGAGCAAGCAAAAGAGAAGAGAAAAATAGATAGAGTTAAGAGAAAATTGTGAGAGATACATTGTGAGTAAGAGAGCAGTGAGTGAAAAGAAAAAGAGTGTTTTTTTTGCTCTAGTTGTATCTCTAAGTGTTGTAATATCTATTTAATATAGTGAAATTATTCGGAGTTTGTCCCGTAATTTTTCCCTTCAAGGAGAAAGGGGTTCCACGCAAATCTTTGTGTTCTTGTGTAATTGTACTTTCGCTATACTTGCTGAAATTTATTCACAATTATATAGAATTTTTCCCAATACATCCAAAGAAAAAAAGTTTTTTATTCATATTCTCTCTCTACTATCCACAGATCGGTGGTGATGTGTGAACTAAGTTGACCAAAAATCACATCTCACATTATCCCATATTAACAAAAACGATACCTATTACTACCAAATAAATATAAATCTCAACTAGTTTTTAATAATGAGTTCATATACATAGTAGAAGAGTACTAAGTTCATATACCTAGTTGGGTTAAGGATACTAAGATTGAACACCAAATTTATTTTCAAAATCAAATTTGAAGAGAGTGAAGTAGAAAATGGCTTTGAATCTGTTTCAACCTGAGATCAAACCCGATTGCCTCCCTTGGTGGTGCATTGTGTCACAAGTTGGTAGTGCTCATCTAATAGGGTGTTCTTTGATTATAATGTCTAGTTTCTTGTGTGTGTGTGTGTGTTTTTTTTTTTTTTGCTACGAGTTTATGGTGTGGTGTTCTACGGCTGTTAAAATTAATTGTTTTGGGGAAGGATTTGGTGAAAAAAGAATATATTTTTAGAGAGAGAGCAAGCAATATTTAAATGTAATAGTAATAGAGTATTGAGATTCATGCAATTGTTTGTGAATATTATTAGATTAGATTAGCTAACAAAACTGAACAAATTTTACTAAAAATATATTGATGCTAATGTGAATGTGCATTGTGTGCTGCAGAGTTGGACTATAAACAAGAGAACAAGACTAAAAAAGAAACTGAGAAACTATAATTGATATTCAATGGTATATTATTAACTATGGGCGTAGAGGAAGAGATCGATCAATAATCAATCCCAACCAATCTATACTGCCAAAAATAACTAAATGGCTTGACCGACGTTTATTCTGAGTTGTGGCCCACAACTTGTAGACCGTGTAGTACCCGTGTGGCCAATGACTAATGACTAATGACTAATGAGTAAAGATGGGGCTGGAAACTAGAAAGTAGATACCCTTTTATTGTCTGCCTGTCAATTCCAATTTCAACCAAGCGTTGTAGGTGAACTAATAACCACTCCATAATAATACATTATAAAACTATTCCTAGTACATGAAATTATTGAAATAGAGGTCTATTAAATTAACCCTCAACTTAGTTCATATGATTCATTTTTTAAGTAATTTTTTTATTATTTTAAATTCTAATACAAAAATTATGTTTGTGCCTCAAGGCCAAAAGGATTCTTCTAATCAATAATCTTTTTCTTTTTTTTTGTGGTGTGGATATACAATGAAAAGATTACCAAAAAAAAAAAAAAAAAAAAAAACACTACCCAAATCAGAAGTTGGTAGTCATGAACAATTGAACATATGATGAGTAAATAGATGAAAGCAAAAAAAAAAGAGAAGGTCAAAAACATCTTCTTATTTTTCCTTTTCTTTTTTTCAAAACAAAAGTGTGAAAGAAAAGATTTAGTCATGACAACCATTATTAAAACTTAGCGTGCAATGTACACATAAAAAAATGAAAGTAAAATAAAAATAAAAATCATTGAATTCAAAATTTCAAAGGAGTTTGAAGCCTATGTTGCAACTTGCAAGGGAAGAAAAAATTCATGCCTAACTGGATAAACACAAGCTACCTCCACCACATTGATTTGGGTGGTTTGCTAGAGCTCCAAGTGAACCTTCCCATACGTTCAATTTTTATTTCATTTTGTCAACGAAGTTTGGTCTGCAATAATATTTCCCATGAATTTAGAATGTTACATTTCCTAAGGTTTTAATACTCATTGCGCCAAAAAAATTGACATTTTCTTCTACAAATATCAATTACTTAGATTATCATTATCTCTCTCGTACATATTGTATGAGCAACATGCAAGTAAGAAAATGAATTCATGGCTGCAACGCAGAGCAACACAGGTGGAGTGGAGGAGTCAATTTGCACGAGTCATCTTCACCTGTTTAGATGTATTATTTGCCTTTTGAATAGTGCTACACACCACCTAATTCGCTACCTGTTTCCTTATTATATCCATGATCCTCGAGACATTAGTTTTGGTGATGTACTCTCATACGTTGAGTTTGACAAATTTGAGTTTGTTGTTAGCCAATTCTAGGTACCATTTGAGGATTTGAATTGAACCCTTTTGTGGAAATAATCACCCCAGATGTAATTTGAAAGGATAATATTCAATGCCTTAGAAATCGATAATCATTATGTTTATGAAATGCAAGAAAGTCCATATGGACTAAGCAAAACCTATATACATTTGAGTGGAAATTGAAGATTTGGTACCAGATAAGATAATCATCACTATCTAATCTAGAAGTACGTGGGCCACTGATTTAGCCATGCCAGTAATTTTATCAGACTACCCAGTGCCTCAATGGTTGGAAAAGCCTTCCACTAAGGCAGACAAAAGGATAAGAACCTGGCCCTTTTCCCTGAAAAATCAGCCTGGGTAGGGTGTTGGGGAGAAACCAATTTGCAGACCTTTTGGACAGTTATCATTAGCATATGAGACTATGATTAACATGGTAAAAGATTCTCTTAATTAATCTATGTTATGATTCAGAATTAGATACGACAAATCTAACTATATATTCGGTGTTACTTTAATTAAAATTTTAAATGATATAGTATGTCTTTCCGAGAAAGAGAAAAAAAAAAAAAAAAAAAAACTCTTTCCATTTGAAATGAATAAAGTTTCGTGGTTCATATTAAAAATGACAAATCACAACATTTAAAACTTTAAATAACATATTAGTTTGTAATGGCTCAATCTAAGGAATAAAATTTTAACACAGAAATTTACTTTCTCCGCTTCATTGAAATGGAGAAGATCCTATTAAATATAGGAAATAAATCTTAACCGTGAAATATGCTCTCTCCATTTCAAGTTGACATGCCAAAAAATTTACAATTTATTTTTTTTCATAATTGTTAATGCGGTAAGTTGTGATTGGAGAAACATCAATTTTATATAAGTCAACTACTAAATCAAAACTTGTAATCTTAGCAATCATAAATAATAATAATAAAAACAAATTGGGTGTCTTTAAAATTTGATAACATTGGAATGGGTTTTGTTTTCAGGTGTCTAAAATAGAGGTTAAGAAATACTTTCAAATACATTTTTTTTTTTTTAAGTATATTCATTGATTGCAAATGTGGTTGTATTATTATATGTGTTGCTTTTTACTTTAAACATTTTGTGTATAATTTAATTTTTAACAAAAATTATTTAAAAATACAATAATAAATTATTTAAAGACATAGATGTCCGTTTGGATACCGCTTATTTTGTTGAAAACTAAAAACAATAAATAAATAATAAAAAAAAGTCACTGTTCATGCACATCGCACTGTTCACATGCCTAAATGCACTGTTCATGTCCCATGAACAGTGCAAGAGGCATTAAAAAAAAAAAAAAAAAAACACAAACGCAGGACGTGGGAAGTGCAAAACGCGCTTTCCAAATGCACACAGAATTTCACAATCCTAAATTACTAATAATGTTATTTGAAAATCATAAATTAAAAAAAATTACATAAAATTAACAAATTAATGTAGAAATAAATGTGATTAATGAGTTTCAAGCAATTAATAAATGAATGTTTAAATTATTTTATTTATTGGTGATATAGTTGTTTGTTCTATATAGTAAATTTGTAATATCCTAACATCAATCAATTCTAAGAGCACTAGCATCCGGGGATGGGAACTGGTTACTATTTTACCACCTCAAAAATTACTTTAGTTCACTTTACAATGCACCAAACATCCCACTTTTTATATTTATACCATCACATTTAAATATTTTTTTATTTATTCTTTCTTTCTTATTTGTTTCCAATAGTCGTATTTTCAAATAATCGTTATAATAATGGTCATATTTTTTAAAACTCGACTCGACTTTTCTTAATGGAGAATTTTTTTTAATCAAACAATCATATTTTTGGAAATCCATATTTCTATGACAATCATTTGTTTGGAAAAAATGTGTTTCCTATATTTATCAAAAAAAGTTTCTTTTAAGAGTAGAATGAAACTAATTTTTGCTCTAATTAAATTAAACTATGAACTTATCAAAATTCATTTACACAAAACATACATTTCATAATGAACCTGTCAAAATCCATTTACATAAAACATACACTATATTATGAACCTGTCAAATTCCATTTACACACTATATAATGTATCTGTCAAAATTCATTTACACAAAACACACTATAATGAGCCTGTCAAATTCCATTTATGCAAAAACACAAACCATACTATGAACCTGTCAAATTCCATTTCAGCAAAACACAAACTATACTATGAACCTGTTAAATTTCATTTATGCAAAGAACAAACCATACTATAAATCTGTCAAACTCTATTTATGCAAAAAACAGACTATACTATAAACCTATCAAATTCCATTTACGCAAAACACAAACTATACTATGAACTTGTCAAATTTCATTTATGCAAAGCACAAACCATTAAATAAACCTGTCAAATTCCATTTATGCAAAGTGTACAGCGTGGGACCCCCAAACCCATTTGGGCCTTGGGCCTTGAACTCCAACTTTACATTACGGCCCACGAGCCCAACCCTCTTGCCCAAAACTAGACCTTGGGCCTGCCAAGGCCATGGGCCCGGGCCTCATGACATTATGCCCGGCCCAAAACCCGTTGAGCGAACCACTATAATGCATGCTTATAGTAGCCCGTAACCTAAGATCTGCCTGGTAAGGTACACCTCGGACCGGAGCATGATTAATTGGGGACACTACACCTCAGTTACACCGATATCGCCCTGAGAAAAACCTCTGCCGAACATCCCTTCTAAAGTGGGGAGCAAGTTCCAATGCCACTCTAAACTATACTATAAACCTGTCAAATTTCATTTACGCAAAACACAATTTATACTATGAACTTGTCAAATTCCATTTATGCAAAACACAAACTATACTATGAACTCGTCAAATTCCATTTATACAAAGCACAAACCATACTATGAATCTGTCAAATTTCATTTATGCAAAACACAGATTATACTATAAACTTGTCAAATTCTAATTTCTGCAAAAGACAACCTATACTATGAACCTGTCAAATTTCATTTACGCAAAACACAAGTAAAACACAAACTATACTATGAACCAGACCTTAACTCATATCAAAAGCCAAATACATATCAATATAAAAATTAACCTGCCAAGTAGAAGTAGTTTCAGTTCAACCTTAACTCATATCAAACGGGATTTTCATTTATTTGATTACTACAAGTTAATTTTTAAAAGAATTCTAAATTATTAGAATTTTGTATTTTCTACGTAACTTTAGTATTTTCCCAATGCGAAATGCATTTATTTCATGACTTCGCAATTCATCAAAAGACACTTTTACAATTAATTATCAGAAAAATTAAAATTCCTCTCCCTTTTTCATTCTTATTACTTTCTTTCAATTCTTGTTAAAAGTTTTTTTTTTTTTTTTTTTTTGTAGTTTAATTATGCTTCTTAATTTTTTTTATGAAATATTTAGAGTTCAAATTTCTCAACCCTAAAATCAAATTATTCACACCAAAAAACAAAAAAAAAACAAAAAAACCTTTTGCTTATTTATTTATTTTTCAAAGACAATGACTTCAATAATTTTTGCCACTTAAATCATTTTTATACAAAATCTAGATTTGCACTTTTTCTTTTTGACCAAAACCCACTAGTAACCAAGGTGGACCCAAGTGGCGACCTAATTATACAATAGAGAATAGATTGTATAATAAAGAATAATGTTAGAATTACAAATAATTACATAAGTTTTGCCACAACTTATTACGTGACTAATTGTCAATGGTAAAAAAAAAAAAAGTGTGGGATCACATGGGTCAATATCTTCCCCACTTACAATTCACCACGTGTCTGAGTTGTGGCAAAAATCATGAGATTATTTGTGTTTCTAGCATTACTATGTAATAAAATCAAAGCATCTTGTATTTCAAAAGAAAAGAGAAATTTACAAAAACGAAAATTGTTTTTTCCTGGTTTGCCTTGCTCTTGGAGTCATCATGTCAACTAATCAAACCAAAGCAACCTCCTGTATTTTCAAAAGAAAAGATAAGATTACAGAAAACGAAATTTGTTTTTCCTTGGTTCAGTGCTTGACCTTGCTGTCACTTTAAGATCCTGTAATTAGTTACTTCAATAATTCATTTATAAAGAGAAAAGGAAAAATAGTAAAATACACAAAATCTCCAATAAATTTTTTTTTCTTCATAATCTAAAGCAATCTCATAAATTTTTAGTGTAACACTTAATTATATAGAGTATTATTTTTATGTGTAAAATATTAAGCATCCTTAAAAATAAATAATGAGTTACTCATTTGATGACGTGGATCCATATTTAGGACTGTATTTTCATACTGTGTATTATAAATAAATTGTTAGGATTCAATGTTGAACAATTAGAGAAATTTTATTTTTTTTATTATTATTTTTTTTTTTTGCCAACGGGGGCTTGGCTGAGTGGGTAAGGCTCAGACGTTTCGTGCAACACACTTAGGTTCGAGTCCCACTACCCGCAAGAGTCCGTTGGTGGGCATCCTTAGTGGGGTTGACCCCCCACACGGTCGGGTACACGTGGCTGACGCCTACGAAAGGGGCCCCAGCTGCTACCTTCGACTAGCGCCCTGTCCGGAGGTGTAATATAACCATAAAGTCCCATTTCTTCCATTCTCAAAAAAAAAAAAAAAAAAAAAAGCTCTGTTTTTTTTTTTTTTTGAGAGAGAGAACAATTAGAGAAAGTATCTCATGAGAGTTTAATATTTTTCCATCAGAAAAAGAAAAAACTAGTTTCCATTTTGTCAAAAATAGAGGCTAGAATTGGGGTGAAATGAAAATGAGCAATGTCTCACAGTTACACCTTACAAAATATAATAAAAAAAACTATGGAAAGGGTCAATAGCACCGCAAGCTGATACCCCCATTTACTGAGGAACTAACTATCCATGTGTTGTTTATCAAAAAAAAAACCATCCATGTGTTAGTAAGTGCCTATAAATAAGAGTCAGCTTGTTCTGTTGTGTCTGCGAAGCACAACAGTGACACAACACTACCCTGGAAATAGCAATGGAGCTACTGTTGCATGTGCTGTTTTCGTGGGTAACTGTGTTTGTGATAATTGCTTCTGGTGCAAGAGGTGATGAACAGTATATCTCAGCAGTGGGAGACCCAGGAATGAGAAGAGATGGACTGAGGGTGGCATTTGAAGCTTGGAACTTTTGCAATGAAGTTGGGGAAGAAGCTCCTGGAATGGGGAGCCCCAGGGCTGCTGATTGTTTTGATCTCTCAAGTAAGCATGTCTACTACCATGGAAGGAAACATAAGAATGAACAAGGTTGGCCTTTTTATTTTCATGTGCTTTGCTTTTAATTCTTAGTTTTTACTATTTTTTTCTGTTTTATGTATAAATTCTCAATCTTTTTGCTTTACATATGATCTAAATGCCATGGCAATGTCCAATGGGAATGTTCTTTATTTGCTTCCATTTTTTATATATATTCAGAATGCATGATTTGTTCTTGGCTGTTGTAAACAATTGAAATTAAATAATATAATCATGTTGGTCAATAGCTAGCATTATGTTGGGCTTTTTAAATAAATAAACTAATAAAGGGAATTCTGAATATTGGGTACAATGGGCAGGTTCCTTTCTGGAATTGAGACACAAGGTTTCAGAAGCTGATAACGAACTTGGGGTGGGTAAACCATTCACAGGGTTGAGCCCAGGCGCTGCAAATGATGTAGACCTTTATGCTGCAGAGAAGGAGGAGTATCTTGGTTCTTTATGTCAAGTTGATACCCCAAGTCCATGGCAGTTTTGGATGATTATGCTGAAAAATGGTAACTATGACACTCAGTCTGGCTTGTGTCCTGAAAATGGGAAAAAGGTACCTCCTTTCAATCCAGGGAGGTTTCCTTGCTTTGGAAAGGGGTGTATGAATCAACCCATCTTGTATCATCAATATACACATTTGTTAGGTGGTGGTACAATGAGAGGAAGTTTTAACGGAACTTATGATTTGGATTCTGACATTAGTGCTGGACTTAATGGAATCTCTTTCTATGAGGTGGTTTGGAAGAAAAAAGTTGGTGTTGGAAGTTGGGTATTCAATCATAAGCTCAAGACCTCAAAGAAGTACCCATGGTTGATGCTATACCTCAGAGCTGATGCAACCAAAGGATTCTCTGGTGGGTATCATTATAACACAAGGGGAATGCTCAAAACAGTAAGTATGAGTTCTTTGGAAGCTATTTTTTCCTTAAAAGTCATTAATTCAAATACCCGTTTGAAATTTTTTCTCTCTAGGCTATAATTGAAATATAGTCAGCAAATGTTACTTCAATAAAGTAAATAACAGAAATGAGTCTTATTGTTTTTCTTGGTGACCTAAACATATATATATTAGTGAATGGTTGAGAGAGATTGGATTTTCTTGAATTTTTTAAGGAGATATGATAACAAGAGAAGCTCGTTATTAGACTGCTAATTAGCCTTCCTGCAATCAATTGGTTCCATGTTAGGTCTAGGCATAAATAATTAATCTTTGTCCATTGGTCTCTTCCCCTGAATAGATTTATTATTTTATTCATATGAATTAAAAATTCATACCTAACCGTGGTCAAACAGAAAGTCGTCCTCATACTTAACTTGTGCTTTAAGATTCAGTGAAGGTCACAAGGCCATTATATAAAAATTGTTACCAATGGATCACATGAACCCTGCCTATATAGTTTTCAAATGCATGCAGTTGTTAGTTCTGTTTTTGTCTTTGTTTTTTTTTTTTTCAAATGCTGAGCACTGCAACCATGAGTTGCCAGTTGGTTGTAGACTCATAGGTTTTCCCCAACTAATCAAGCAAAAAAGAACTCTTCTCATTTTTCACTTCATAAGCATATTCATTACAACATTGAAATAGTACCCCAAAAGTTTTAAACTAAATAATTATCTTCAGTGTGTTCCATTAGCACTTATGTACTTGCTGGTCCTGATTATTTATTGAAGTAGACCAAATTGGATATTAATTTAACATCACCTTGTAACAAGTCTGCACTTGGACCACTTGAACCAGAATTGACATTTGCGGGTCTCAGTCCAGCTTTGTTCATGTACTCATGTTTATTAAATGCTTAGAAAAATAGATTCAGCATGCTGTCTTGCCCGTGCTCCTTTCATTCCAGTAGTCACAATTTTATTTATATTTCAGCTACCAGAGTCACCTAATTTTAAGGTCAGGCTGACTTTGGATATCAAACAAGGAGGAGGGCCCAAGAGCCAGTTCTACCTAATAGATATGGGTAGCTGCTGGAAGAACAATGGTGATTCCTGTGATGGAGATGTGCTCACTGATGTAACCAGATATAGTGAGATGATCATCAACCCTGAGACTCCAGCTTGGTGCAGCTCCACAAGTATAGGCAATTGCCCACCATATCATATTACTCCGGACAACAAAAAGATCTCCAGGAATGATACTGCTCACTTCCCATATGGAGCTTATCATTACTATTGTGCTCCAGGTAATGCTCAACATTTGGAGCAACCTGTAAGCACTTGCGATCCTTATAGCAATCCTCAAGCACAAGAAATTGTTCAGTTGCTGCCACACCCCATATGGACTGAGTATGGCTATCCAATCAAACAAGGAGACGGTTGGGTTGGTGATGCAAGGACATGGGAGCTTGATGTTGGTGGGTTGTCCAGTAGGCTCTACTTCTATCAGGTTAGAAACTTAGAAAGTCATTTATTACTACTACTAAAAGATAGGAAAATTATAGTGACACAGTCCTCCAATGAATAAATACAAGTCATTTCATATAAAATATGACATAAGCTCATAAAGTAATATGAGAAAGTTAATTTTAGTCTATTATTAGGTGACTCGCGTTTATTAGTGTGGAGTACCACATCAACTGAACTCCAAAATTACCTATTACTCATATAGATATGTAATGAATCCTTTTGACTAATAATTGATGCATTTTTTATGTCAGGTTACTACTACTAAAAAAAATGCAATGAATCTGATTAAAGGCGATGCATTCTTTTCTTTTGCAGGATCCTGGTTCCCGTCCTGCTAGAAGAATATGGACATCCCTAGATGTGGGTACTGAAATTTTTGTTAGTGACAAAGATGAAATAGCAGAATGGACTCTGAGCGACTTCGACGTGATATACACACCCCCAAGTTCATAATTAGTTTCCTACCTTTTCTTCTAGCTGTTTCTTCATCTCTTACTTCCAAAGTAAGCAAAAGAACAGAAAAAGATTCATGACACTTGCAATAGAGCTGGTGAACAGTGTTAGGACTTAGGACGAGGAAGCCAGAAAAAAAGCCCACAAGGGCAGAGCTTCCACATCCTAGACACATTCAGACATTGTGAAAAATTCAATTCTCAACGCACAAGCAAATCAAAAGATTATCGTCAAGAAATTTTTACTGATAAATTATAATCTTATTAATGCAAATTAGTTCCTGGAGTCCTGGTATTATTTTCATATGGTCTAGCATTAGCATCTCTCTGTTGCATTATGTACTGACCTCCAAATTTGTCTCCTCCAATTAAGCAACAATTACCCAACAAAGTATATGACAATAAGTAACTAGACAATTACCCAAATTAGTCTCCTCCAATTAAGCGCAAGTAGACAGAATTCAAGTTGTCGGACTCTGGGACAATTATGCGTTACATTACATCATGGTGGTTTGGTTCTAAAAAGTGGAATGGACCTACCATGTGGGTTGGCACCTAACATACCAAACTCTTAATGTGAAAGCAAGACAGTGAGTTTCATTTTTTTTTTTTGATTATAGACAATGAGTTTCATGGACCAGGCAATTGAGTGTTGGTTTATTGATCGCATAAAGCAGAGAGACGTGATGCTTCCACTAAATTGGTTTGCAGCTTTCTTTGTTGCATGCTTGCTTCAGTGATACAACTTATGAGCCTTATTTTATGCTGTCACAAAAAGGGAAAGATGCTGGGACCAGAGTCCCTGATGGGCCTGTGACTGTTTCATAAGATGTTTGAGATGGAAAATGTTGTTCTTGGGCTTTGATGGATGCATAATTGGTGATAGCAAAATAAATTAAGCTTTGGGGATTTGAATTTGAAGAAATCCCAAAAGTTTAATTTATTTTGTAATCACTAATTATTTGCCAATTAATTACCTCGGCTTTGATGCAACAAATGATGGGATGGTATTAGGATGATAGGTCTTTTTTTTCTTTTTCTTTTTTTGATAGGCATTGATTTCAAATGTTTGACAAGTAAAATATATATGACGCCAACGCGGTAGGTGGCCTAATGGTCAGGGCCTTGGGCCAACAAGACTTTGCTTATAAAGCGTCTTCCGTTCGAGTCACCATTCCCTCGCTAGTAAGCGTGTTGGTGTCCATCTCCCTCTCAACTGCCCTGGGCACATAGAGGTTACCCCATTGGAAGGGAAGTTTTGGGGTCATAAATTAATTAAATTGTTTATGAACAATTTGGACTGGGTTCAATAAAAAAATAAAATAAAATAAAATAAAAACTTGTTTATATTCATCTATTTAGTAAAACAAACTAACTCTAGCACAAATTTAGGTTTGACTAATAGATGAACCAACTTCAAACAGAATAATGTGCTCCCAAATAAGTTTGTGAGTATGATACGGTATTATACTATACATATATAAAAATATATGTATAGACTTGATATTATTAATAAAATAAATTCATAAGATATCATATTATTGTTTTGTAATTGATTGATAATATACATAGTCAATTTCGTAGTAAAAATTAATTTTTAATTTTTAATTATGCAAGGTTGGTGAGCCTACTTTTTTTAAGTTCCTAAATAAAAAATCAAATAATATAATTTCAACTATAGTTTAATTATACCACTTAGAGAGGTGGTCTAGTGGTAGGAACTCCTTGTGATTTATCACACCCGTAAGTCCAAGGGTTGTGGGTTCAAGTAGTGGTAAGTCTTATCAGTGCCCAAGTGGTCTCACGTCATAACACAATGCAGAAGTTTAAGTGATGCCAAAGTAGTGACCACACATATGAGTTCTTTAGAGAAAACTAATAAAATTTATATTTGAATTCTTTAGAGAAAACTAATACAAATTTATCAAAAAAATTGGATTCGGAAGGAATATCAAAACATAAATAATTATTTAGCAAAGCTATTAATTGGTGGGCTTGTAAATTATCCACCTGGCTTTTAAGAAAATTGCTTAGCCCCTATAACTAATCAATCTAGACTAGTTCAAGATATTAATTATTAGGCTCAATTGCTTGAGAAGGTTACTACCAACCCCGAGTCCATTATGGGCGCCAAAACCCCGGTCATGTAGTCTATGTTAAATTGGGTGACCGTGAATCAATAAGCTACTCCTAGAATGTGGGTATTGGACCTTTAAGAAAATGGACCAACTTCGACTCCCAGATTTTTTTTTTTTTTGAGAAGAAACTTCGACTCCCAGATATATGCAAATGAGTCTTATGTGCAAATAGAATCTTATATGCTTCTGAGATATAAATAAATAAAATCTCATATGCATCTATAATCTATAGATCATATTACAACTACAATAAAGGATGGGTTTTAAAAGTCTTAATGCTAAGTAAATTCTAAATAATAATAAAAATACAAAATTATGTTAAATGTCAAAATAATTATAAATATATATGTTTTTAAAAAATTGGTAATAGAATTGTAATTGGAGTAGAATTTTTGATTTTTTAAACTTAACTGCAAATAATTTTACCTAAATTTAAGATATGAAATGTTTTAATAATTAATTAGAGTGTAGACACTTGTGCTCCTCACTAATGTTATGTACATAATCATATCACATATAATATTAGCAGCTCTTGTTGTGTAATTTTCTTGGCGGCAACTAGGTTCTTTCTTAGAATCATTTCCTAGTTTCTGTTTCTTAATTTGGTCAATCACCAACCGTAAATGTCCTCCTGGTTTTGAAGCCAAAAAGGGGAAAAAAAATGTTGAAATTGCCCAATATTCACTATAATATCGTTTGAATAGCTTGTGACTTTAGTTTGCACCTAATATTGGGCATCTTTAATATGAAGGAGACTTTCTTCTCATCTATTTAATAAAGTTTGCTTTAGCAGCAGATTATCATAAATACATGATGTGAACTATGCTTTCCATGAAGTTCGTGGCTTCTTTTACATCCGCTAAAGTCTAAACTGTCTCTAGCAATAAACATGCATTCTTCAATTGTCAGCACTGGCGGCTCTACTTGTATGTGAGGGTGGTCCTAGGACCACCTTCACTTGTCAAAAAAAAAAAAAAAACATGCATTCTTCAATTATCGGCACTGGCGGCTCTACTTGTATGTGAGGGTAGTCCTAGGACTACCTTCACTTGTCCAAAAAAAAGGAATTATATAAAAAATTATTATAAATTAATATATTTTGTGACCACCCTGACTTGAAAAAAAAATGTGTATATATATATACTTTTAAAATATATATTATATACTAAATTAACTTATTTTGACTACTCTAATAAAAATGTTGAATACTTTTACTTGAGAATCAAAAGAATTTGAATTCAATAAATATAAGAGTAACGCTACATCCACAATATTTTCATAATAATTTCACAGTAAATCTTATGTGGTAAGTTGTTAATAATTCTAATTCGAATTCAATATTGACATGTTTTACCCACCAATAACAAGCTAACAACTTGTTGCATAAAATTTGTTATGAAATTTTTGTAGTCACTTTTTTTATTCTCATATCAACATTTTCAATTTGCACTTTATCTTTTATTGGTCTATTTTTTTTTCTTATTCACTTTGTTAGTACAAAAAAATTGTAATATTTCATGTATTTGCATTTTTTTTTTTTTTTGGGTGACATAGATATGTTCAAATTGTCTCTTTATTAAATTTTGTATAATTTAAGTTTCTTAGTGATCACCCTAAAAAAAAAAAAAAATTCTAGAGCTGCCATTGATTGTCGGTAAGAACGGAATCAGGATTTCAAATTAAGGAAGCCAAAGTATTTATATAGAGAGGTTCATGATTGGTTGTCAATTATTTTATTTTATTTTTGTAATAAGTTTTTGTTAATAATTTTGGGATGATGAGGTGTGAAGTTTGGTTTTTTGGATTGATCTGTGGAGGGGGCCAAGTTATATTTCTTTTAGACTCAATTCAAATTAGGCCTTAATATATGTTTAGAAAAAATAATTAAAATTATTCAACTTAGGGGGCTAGGGCCCCTTGGACCCTAGTGTGGCTCCATTCCTAATGGTCGGTGTATGCATTATTATTATTATTATTATTATTATTATTATTTTCGTTTTTAGAAACAAACACACACAAGGGAGAAAACAACCTTGTGTAAGTTGATTCGTGGCTTAAGTTAGCTAAATTGATAAAGTATTTTATCATCATAAAATAAAAAAATAAATAAAAATAAATAAAAAACTCTTTGATATCTAACGTAATTATTATAATTAAGCGAATATAGGTCAAATCTTATTATATCTTTAAAAGAAAATGTTGATTTGGTAAATTATTTTTGGAATTCTTTAATTGGCCATAATCTTTCTCGAATTCATCTTATATATATTACTTGTTTTGATTTTTACTTTTTTTTGGAGAATGTTTTGATTTTTACTTCATTCCCTTGAATACGACATGTTTGTATACATAATACATGGACCATGTATGTCGAAGGGAGATGTTTCTCTACTTTTCTTCTATTTGTGGGGGTGGCTGTGGTGGTTCTGAACGATAATGTTTGGTGGTCATGGTCAGCTAGCCTCATATGCTAGCTTCAAACAAAGTTGTTATTGTCATTTAACCTTGACTTTTTCCTTTTCCACCATCATTTATTTTTTAAATGTATAAAGTATAAACCTATGAATCTAATACCTATTGCTTCAACTTTTAGTCTTAGAAAGGAATCATAGATATTTCATTTGAACTAGGAAAGATAATTTAATTATGGAAAGATACAGAACAAAAGTCATGAACAATTTCAAGTTTCAACTCAATTAGATTTGGAAGAACCGCTAATATTCTAATTAATTGGGTTCCAAAATTGTGTATTTCTCATTATTTGGTGCAGTACCATAATTTGAATAGATGCAAAAGGGTAGTACATTCCATTCTCCTTAGTACCTTTTCTTTTTAGTACACAAAAGAGGTAGTACATGGTCAGCTTATTCAACCAAAATTTGGTAGTACTTTAACGTGTACGACAATGGTTTGCCTTTGTTTCATTATATATTTGAACAAAATTACAGCATAGCTCAAACAGAAACCCCATGAAGCAATCAATCAAAGTTTGAGGCAATCTTATTTTTGAGAAGCTGAGATGGTGACAAGTATGAGGTAAGGTAAGATGGGGGTTAGAACAAGAGAGAGAAGGAACAGCAAAAGACAAACATAGACGGGGAACAGGCAGAGCATGGATGGAGCTATCAACAGCATAGATTTGAGATTGAGAGGAGCAACCTGTTGTGGCTCTACTCATGCACTGCCTCTTCCCTGGCTGTGCCTCTCTCTTTCTTTTCTTCTCCTCTCCTCTTCATTCATTTATTTTAGTGGGTCTCTCTCACACACACACTTGCATATATATTGTTTTTTTTTTTTTTTTTTTGGGAGCAAAAAATGTGTTTTTGAGTAATTCCTTTCTAGTCTTGGAGATATTACTATACTAGCTTTGTGATTTTGTCATATTGCTTGATGCAAATCATTATTTTGGGTAAAGTTTTGGTCTCGTGCTCCAGTGCACTGGACGGTTAAGATGGTGACACATGTCACCAATTATATCTACTTTCTTATTTTGAAAAACGAGTAAAATGTTGGGTTTAATTGCAATCTATCTCTTAAATGGTAGGTCAATCAATCCCTCCACTAAACCATGAAATCGAGCAATATTGCTTTTGGGATTGATTTGTAATATGCAAAATGCCCATTAATATTAACAATTTTATCAATTTCAAAATTTTAAAAGGGAAATTTTGAAATTGAGCAATGTTCACATAGTGAATTTCTCCCCTTTTAACTTTATGAATTTTCCATTAAATTTTGAAATTAATGGAAATTGTTAACTGCAAGTGGCATTTTGCCTATTATCAATTATTTAGGAGATTGACGACTGATTGCTTGATTTTATATCTAGTAGGGGTATTAGACTTGACATAAATTTGGGGGTCAAGTGCAAATATCCCAAAGTGTTGTCTACCAAGTTGTTAGGCCTAGAGGCAAATAATTTCATTGATACTAGGGTTCAAGAGATATCCCAATGGTTCAAGCACCTCTTGTGATGCTTGGGCGTTTGCGGTTTGAACTCCACCAACCCCCTCCCTTAATACCCACCAAAAAAAACAAGAATAAAAATAATAGAATTTGTCCAAAGATGGATTTTTTTGGCATTGTTAGCTCCTCAAAGAGATCAGAAATTAGCAGCACCAAGAAACTGCACACATTATATGAGCTTCATTCCTTGAAATATCCCTGTAAACGTTACAGCCTGTAATGTATTACTGTGGACTCTGTACCAATACTGTCGAGGACGAACCGCAGCTAGCAACCATTATGGAATGACAATCATGGGTTTTGAATTTCTTGTATCATGTTATTTTGTAAATACTAAATCATGTTGTGCTGTGCCAAAGTTCTATCTCCAACCGAGGAATCCATTAGATATGGTGCAAAATGATCTTGTTTTATAATTTATCAGGGATTTTTGTATGAACAATGTGAATTGAAGAGGAATGAGGAGTCACAACAAGCAACAGATAGCGAAAGATTTATTCAATTTTATAATTTGGGCTCTTTGAAAACTGTCTTTCTGGCATTTCTATTTGATTGTATGGAAAGGTCCAATGAATCGGGATTTTTTCTTACTTAATAATTTCAGGGAGAGCGGATCATTTTCTGGGTCCCCGCTTGAGTTACAAGCTCAGCTGATTGACTAGGATATAGTATAAATGGTAAAACCATTTCAAATTAGCTGATGCACACGCACTATAGTTTCATTCATTCAGAACAATTTGTAGGGTACTAAGTTTTCGATGTGATCTGTGATTTAATTAATATATATTGTATATATTTTAGGGTGCTGTACAGCACCCGTTAATGTGATAAAATTTATAGAGCGGAAATTTGAACACTGAATATCTTATGTTGGCACCAATATGAATAGAGAGCAAATATCATGTTATAAATGTAAGGGTCATTACCGCATTGGCCGGTGAGTAAAGAATTAACTTTTTCTTTCCTTTTTTTTGAGAGTAGAGAATTGACTTTTTTCTTTCATTTCTTATTTTTGAGAAACATAGAGAGTTGACTTTCCTTGTTCCATGCATTCAACCATTTTAACTTATAATAAGTGATAGGTTTTTAATACTTTGTCTCTTTAGTGTATGGGTTGTTTTTTTACATATATATAAGGCTTCCTACGGGTTGTATCAATGCATCCACAAGTGTAGCAATATACGTGACATAGCAAGATAGCAAGAATAAGCGTAAGAAAATAAGAAAGCAAAGTGAAATATTTGAGAGTAGTGTGAGTGTAATGTTATAAGTATTAATAAAAAAAAAAATTATAAGAAATGCTAACGGATGCCCTTAGGGCAACGATTAATAATCCATTTAAATAAATTTTTTATGGGAAAAAAAAAACAATTAATATTTTGACAACTTTTTCTATTTCTCATAAAAATAGTGTCAAAACTTTCTTAAAATGGATTGTTAACTATTACCCTAAAAACACCCGTTAGCATGATTTTTTTTTTATTATTACTCTTTTGTGAATTCTACTTGAATATGGTAAGTATTTGATACTTTCATCTTGAGTCTTTAATTTATTATTTTGACAAAACTTTTAAAAATGGTTCATATATGTCAGGCTCACATTTTGAACCTATGTCAGCTGAGTTGCCATTGATTTATTCCCACCACAAACAATCGTAGCATCATGTGTGTTTGTACAATAATTGAAGCTAATATTTGGACCATCAACCATGCACAAAGAACAAACAAAGCAACCTTTAAGAAGACAAATGTTAGGTCTTGAAATTTTGTAAAATAACACTCTAGAAGTCACTTTAAATTCAGAATTAATGATCTAACAAATCAAGAGGCATAACAATTAACTAAACAAAATAGCCTAAAAATTTAACTTTGAAAATGATTTAAGAGCTTTCAAAGGTCTACTCAAACCAACTTGTTTCTTCAAAAACAAAAAAAAAAAAAAAAATCTAAGGATAAGAAAACAACAAATGGAAAATCATAAATGGATGTTACTTCAGTTATGGTGTAAAAATTAAAAGAGGAAACTAACAAAAACTTGAATGGATGTTCTTTATTTTTATTTTTTTTTCCCAAGCATCTCATCCTATTTTCTGTTTAACTTTTAACTTAAAAATATTTTGTATATGATTAAAATAGAAACTGATAATAAGTAGGTGAGGTAATTAGAATTTAGAAGGGCTAGGGAAAGGAGAAGGGATGTACTGTATAATATTAGGATTGACATTGACAAAAGATGAAAAGAAAAGGGAAAAGGGAGGACACTTGATAGTTACTCTACAAAGGAGTACTAAATTGGGAAGGTGTCAGTTTCCTTATCAGAAAAATTTGGCAAAGCATCACATCCAGGTCCACACGACTAACCTAAACTGTTTCTTTCATGCTTTCTCATTCTGTCATAGAATTATTACAATGTAAACTTTGTAGATGGGAAATGTAGCTTGATGGCAACGACAAAGCCTCTGATTAGAGGTGGAGGACCCACTTAGAAATTCAATCATTTCACCATTACTACTCCTCAATTTTTCAGTTTCAGCATCAAGTAGAAAGAATTTTTTTTTTTTTTTTTTTTTTAAATTTCTGTAGACAGAGAAAGAGACTGAAACATACTATTGAATAGGAGATGAAGAGCCAAAGAGAAGAAGAGACATAGTTGCAAAGTAAACTATGTAAATAATTGGAAAAAGTTTAAAAAATAAGTAATCTTAGGGTCGAGCTATTAGAGATATTATAACACAGACCCATGCCAGCATAGACACCCAATCAAATATGTTAAAAAGATTTCAACAGTCACAGAATAATTTTAAGAAATAGATCAGGTCTCAAAACATTTATAGTACACCTCACAACCAAATGAAAATGTGAATCAAATGCTCATGGTCCTTCACATTTATAACCATATATATCTGGGCCACATTATGGTTTGTGGATGAAGCAGCCAGCACAGGAAAGAGGCTGTTATGTGTTTTGAGTCCGAGTTAATAGCGGAGGCTCAACCAATATCTGGCTATCTGCTATTTACAGTCTGGAATCTTAGTCTTTCTGCTTGCCTTTTACTGATCATTCCCATGTTACAAAGAAGAGATTGAAAACGTCTACAAACTACGGATAAAACTCAGATTGATGCACTAACCATAAGCATCAACATTGTTTAGGCTGTGTTCTAACTGGACACGTTCTTGTAAAGATATCAATCTGCTTCTATGGATAGCCAGAGGTTCCAGAGATCAGTTAATGTTCCACCGAACAAGCAAGCTGCATAAAATAAAATAATTACAAAATCAGAAACTAGCTGCTAATATCACCAACTGGAGAGGAGTGGAGGAAGGAAGAGGATTTTGTTCACATTTGTGATTTTAATTTAATATTGTTCAGACAAACTACAATTCAGCATTAATCATTGAAGCAATCAAATCAAATGAAAGAAAATCATTTCATTTTTATCTAATATGTAACAATTTGGGAACTAGGCTGGGTATGCATGCCTCAATTTACTCCAAACAAAATTTTCAGTGCTGATTAACACCCACATGACAACCAAAATGCCAGATTCTTCATCCAACAGCTTTCACATGCTTATTGGAGCTATGTATTACACACGCATCATATTTTCATGGCAAACTACTCTGCAACCACTGATTGCAGAAATAATTAAGGGGTCAAGCTGAAGACATGAACTTCCTTTGTTTTCTTTTCACATTGTCAAGATTTACACATAATGGATACAAAACTTCATCTCACTGAGAATATGATGTGTAACAAACAAATTACTGTAAACCTAATTTAAAATGAATGGTTTAATAAAGGCATCATTTACATCTCGTCAGAATTTCAACAGTTCAGCCAGAGGACTCATTGAGCTTTTGAATTGAGCTTCATTTTTGCAATCATAAAATTCCAAAATAGCCAACCTGAAATTGAGTAAAATCATACAAAACATTGAAATATAGCAGAGTTGTTCAGGTCTTGATATGGAGAATTATTTTTTAAAAATATGTTATTCATGGATATTTATTACAAGGCATTACGATGTTCCATGTTTAGTGAACATATTTATGTCCTCTATCTGTTTTGTGTGTAAAATGATCCCTTTATAGCATTTTATTTTCCTTAATGTTATGTATTATTTGAGGAGATAATCATATAAACACGAAAACAAGAAATTAATCTGTGATGCAAACGTGTGGTTTCTTCTAATGCAAGAGTTTGCTTCCATTTAGTATTTACTGCTGAGTGGAAAGCCAAGAGGATGAGAGGAGGATCAAATGGCATGAAAGTAGAGGCATTCAGAAAACTGAAAAGCACCAAAAGGCCTACTAGGCTACAATTTCATCTAATTTCTGGCACCAGATCAAGCAGGACCTACAGTAAATGAACCCAACTAATTTTACTTTGCCTTTGTTTACTCGAACTGGGAATGTTTAGACTCTAAAAGAGCTGAATAAATTAAGAGATTTTGAACACAGCTTTTAGAATCAATGATCTTTAGTATATAGTATAAAATTCTGTATGCCGGCTTTATTAAGGATTATCTTCCCCTTCTTTGAGAAGAATGCATATTTAAAACTGCAATTTGACTCCATTGTGCATATGCTGATATAGTGGGAGATTACTGACCAAAGAAAAGAACAAGAAGGGAATGAATCCCTTTGAAACCAAAATAAACCCGGTATCTCTTTTCTGTTGAATATTGATGAGATTGGAACAGTGATAAAGACAAAATGATTCAGGAATAAATGAAAGACAAACAGAAAACTTGAACATGCAAAAACAAATCTAAAATAAACCAACAAAGGGAGAAAGATTAAAGCTTTTGAGATGCAATAGGAGAGAATTGCATACTTGTTATCTTCATCAGTCCAGCATCTGGGTTGTGTGCAATCAACTTGACCACAAGGCTGAGCTTCACCTAGTTTATGATCCAGCTTACCAGATTCTATAACCTGCAAATCCTCCAAAAGGATCACATAATGTTTCTGCACATCCTCTGCACTCTTCTTGCCTCCAACCATGGCTGCAACCATTTCCCACCGATCTGGGTCCTCTTCATCTACCACTGCCAAAGCCAGCTCAAACATCTTGTTCTCCTCCCAGCTCCACCCACACAAAACCTTTGGGAAGTCATCCATATTACTAGCACTGGCACTAGTCTAGACCACACCCTTTTGATCACTTTGATTCTTTTTTGAGAAAAATAAGGAATACCCAATTATTCAGTTACATTCTAGTATTCATCGAAGAAAAAAAAAAGGGTTAAGTATATTTTCTGGTACCTAGTTTGATTCTCCTAACTAGATTCTAACACCCGAGTTTCTGGAGGGAGTGTCAGGAGTCTGTTATGAGCTACAAAGCTTGTTTTTATTAAGGAGGCCTTGTGTCAGATTGTCAGAGACAACAATAGGCCCTCCTTAGCTCAGATCTAAAACATACATAAGCAATGAAATATATTAAATAATCATATTATATCTTGGTATAATATAATCATATAATATATCATTTTGATCCATTTAGGCCAAAACTGGAAACCAATGATCAAAAGCAGACAAAACTTCAAACCTCATTAACTACTTCTTGTAAGACCAAAGAATCTCTTTTATTTTTGTGTTCTTTATATATTTTTTATTTTTATTTTTATTTTGTAGCATTGGATACCAAAAGGTAATAGATACTGGATTATCAGTCTTCCACATCACATGTAAATTTTAATCAAGATTAGAAATTTGATTAATCCCATAATGAAAAGGAGCCGACAGATTTCAATTTTCATCTACTATTATCTTTCAAAGTTTCTACGTTTCTACCTTACAAGAAAAGAAAGGGACTTTTGTGGGTGGGAATTACATGTACAATGCCTCATCTTTTCATATAAATTTTCAAGTCATCACAGTCTACAATTGCGTCACTTTCATGGACTTTCTTATAGAGAAAGAATTGTAATAAGAGGTAAAAAAACATGAAATGAATCTTACGAACTGTATGATAATATTGTTCTATTAACGTTTTTGTATTTTTTGAAAATACATGTGGATGAAAAAGTGTGTAAAAATATGTATAATGTTGTTTAAAAACTGAAAACTATGGTTTAAGTGCATGTACCAAACACCCCCTAAATTACAAGAGAGAGAGAAAAGAAACTGTATCTGATACTAATAAGCAGGCCCACTTTTTTCCAATTTTTCTTGTATGACAGGTTTATAGGGTAAGGTAGCTTTATGTTATATATGTTCAAATGTCTCCTTCAATCCGGACATTTTCGGACCCCGGGGATTTGCACCATATCTTTGGGCTTTACTTGTAGCCATATATTTTGTATATACTTTATCACATATACGTGAATGTGACTCACATCACATGTAAACGTAATTGTAATTTGGATGATACTTAACAAGTCTAAAACACACTACTGTAACTGAAAAGCCTTGGTTCTTTTTCTTCAATATTTCCTAGGTTAGGAAGATAGAACTTGTACGAAAAAGTGGCAACATTTTTTCTATACCAACTTAATGCCCCACAATTGATCTCTGCCAGCCTAGACAATCCCATCTCTCTTTCTCGAGTCCCCACCCATGCAACTTTGTTTGAAGCAGTTACTTAAATTTTATTTTATTAGAAGATTAGAATACTAATCATGATTATATTATCTTTGTGTTTTGATTGCAAGATAACAATCATGATTTTTATTATCTACTTCTGTGTGGGGCATGCCTTGTCATGGATGAGTTTGGAAGGAAGATGATTTGTGGTCTAGCTTAGGACAAGGGGTAAGGTTGGTGAGACAAGATTGTAATAAAAATTGAAAGGATTTAAATGTCCCATATATTGCCAAGAGTTTACTCGATCTTGTAGTACATTTGTATTATCTAGATTTTTTTAATAAAAAAATATATATAAAGAGATTCGAATTCATCTTCCGCACTTGCTATCAGTGGAACATATATGAAAAAAAAAAAAAACCGACATATTAACTTAAAAAACAATGGATGAAATGCCTTAACCTGTAAATTAGAAACGACATAAATATTTATGTATGTTTTGACTTTATAAAAAACTCTTGTTAACAAGTGCCATAAAAACATAAGTTAAACAATATTAATATGCAATTATAAGTTGTAATCTATGTTATTAAAAAGACACTTATCAATAATTCATTAGCTTGAATGCACAAATTCAAGGTGATTGTACTGTGTATTTCAACTGTTTCTTAATATTTTTATATAATTATACTTTATTTTTTGAAAAAAAAGAATGAAGACGTCATTTAATTTGTACTCTGCGTATGATAAAATATTTCATAGTTATCGGAATGATAAGCATTGAACGGTCTAGAGAGTGGTATGATGCTTCATTGGTTCAACCGTTGGATTATTGGTTCAATTATTGAATTAATAATTAATATATTTCAAATAAAAAATACATTAAAAAATCCGAGGATAAACTATAAAAAATGAGACAGCTCACTAGGTCAAAATAGTGATAAACCAAAAATCTCCTTGAGTAGGATTTGAACCAATGACCTATTAGTTATCAGCGAACCAATGGTGTTCAATTTAGACATATGTAACTGTATCTAAGTTTTACTAATATGGATTATTAACTTAAAACAGCTGATGAAATACCTCAACTTGTAAAACTAAAGGCAAAAAAAATAAATATCTCAATTAGTAACCCTTCCAAGTACTCAAATGGTAAACTATTTCTCAATGTTAGTGCAAATATAATAATAATGGAAGCAACACAAAGATAAACTGAATAATACGCTAAATATTATTAATTTTAAGAGATGAACACAACACGATTTAGACTAAGGCGCGGCACTCGCTCTTTTTATGGAGATTCAAACCCTTAGTTGGCTAATCTTTGTAATTGGTGCAGACCTTCTCTAACTTGTCTCCCCTAGGATACAACAACCCAACAAATGTTGTATGGCTAGAACAGCTTCTACACAAAGTGTTCAAGCCTAAAGCTCCACCAGAAGAACACCTTTCTTTGGCCCGAAATCTCTCAAGTATTTAAGAATATTATTGAATTCACTCTCTCACACAATACTCTTTGCTTTTATCTATTTCTCTTCATTCACTATTGACATGAAATTAGTCCATAGCATAGCCATATATATAGTCTTCGAACCCTCCACATAACCTACATGTTATTTATTAATTTAGAAAAATTCTCTTAATTTATTTAATCTAACTTACATACAAGTAACTCTTTCTTTAACAAATTTTATTATAACTCATCTCTTTATTCATCTTCAATTATTTTGAGTTTCAACATATTTAATTTAAAATGTACTAACATTCCCCACTCATTTTAATATTAAATTTGAAAAATGATAGATTACCGGGCAAAGAGGGATTATTATGCATCATGAAGGTGTGCTCTACATTGAACCTTCACTTAGTGAAACAACAATCTCTATCAGTAGTGGTCTCCAACTTGAACTATGACTGCTTAAGAGAAATAAAGTATTACTGCTCACACATAATGATCCAGGTGTTGACATGAGCTTTACTAGCTAGCACGTTACGACCTTGTATTGATCCCAGTTTTTGATGAGCGTCTTTGAAAATAAGCCCAATTCTCATAGGGAGCGGCCTCACTCCCACACTCACATAAGTGAAATCTGTCTAGGGTGCTCCTGTAACTTTGACACCCCACTCATAAGAGCTACAGATTGTTCATTAAGAGTTTTAAAAAACTCAACCTCCTACACATTACAGGATAAATGCATTTACACCATAGGGATGGATTATTTATTTTTTTATTTTTTCAAATAAAATTAATAATGCATTTTCTTCCAACCACCGTATGATTCGTTTTTTCCATTGAATTCAATTCTCAGGATCTTTGGTCCCCGAGTTGGGTATCCTCATACATGGCTCATGATTGTATGGGCTTCAATCTCATCCCCCTCGATGTATTCCAGACCCTTTCTCTTGTTAAGGCCTTAGTTAATGGATCTGCAAGATTATTACAAGATTTAACATATTCTATATTAATGATGCCATTACTCAAATAAGATCTCACAGTACTGTGTTTTCTTCTTATGGGTCTAGATTTGCTATTATAAAAACGGTTACGTACTCTACCAATTCTAGCAATGCTATCACAATGAATTAAAATAGGTGGTATTAGTTTTTCCCAAAGAGAAATTTCATGCAAAAAATCTCTCAACCAATTTGCTTCCTCACTTGCTGAACCTAAAGCTATAAGCTCAGCCTCCATAGTAAAGTTAGCAATAACGGTTTGTTTTTTAGATTTCTAACAAATTGCACCACCACCCAAAGCAAAAATGTAACCAGTGGTAAACAGAGAATCACCTGACAAAGTATTCAGTCGGTATCACTGAAACCTTAAAGTATTGTAGGATATTTTTTGTAAAACAAACCATGTAATTTGGTACCAGATAGATATTACATAACTCACTCAATGGCTTGCCAATGATCTCTACTAGGCTTGCTAGTAAATCTGCTAAGTACTCATACTGCATAGGCAATGTTAGGTATAGTACAATCGGTCGCATATCGCAAACTACCGATTATGCTAGCATATTTCTTTTGATTAACAACATCATTGTCATTATTAACAGGAAACAAATGAACACTAGAATCAAAAGGAGTAGCTACACTTTTATGATCATGAAAATTATATTTTTTTCAATATTTTCTCAACATAATGTGATTGATCAAGAAATATTTCATCACATGTTTTTGTAATTTTCATGCCCAATTAGCCTCACCAAGATCTTTCATATCAAAATGGCTTCTAGGTATATTTTCTGTTTCATGTATAACATGCAAATTAGAGTCAAGTATTAGTAAGTCATCCACATAGAGGCTAATAATGACATGTGAGTTTTCCCAAGTTTTATAATAGATGCACTTGTCAAATTCATTTAACTTATATCCATTTTCAATCCTGCAGGAATCAAATTTTTCATGCAATTGTTTAGGAGCTTGTTTCAAGCCATATAAAGATTTAGTTAGCTTACACACCTTACTTTCTTGACCAGACTCTATAAAGCCTTCAGGTTGGTCCATATAAATTTTCTCATCTAGGTGCCCATTCAAAAAAGCTGTTTTTACATCCATTTGATGAATTTTCAAATCATATATGACTGCAATAGCAATTAGCAATCTAATTGATGTAATTCTAGTAACAAGAGAAAAAAGTGTCGAAAAAATCAACATCAGCTTTTTGCTTAAAACCTTTTGCAACAAGTCTAGCTTTAAATTTGTCTATTATGCCATCAAGTTTAAGCTTTTTCCTAAGGACCCATTTACAACCTATTGTTTTACAACCAAGTGGTAAATCTACTAACTTCCATGTTTTATTAGAAATAAGTGAATCCATTTCATCATTCACAACCTTTTTCCAAAATATACCACCAAGTTATAACAAAGCTTCTTTCAAAGTTAGAGGATTTTCATCAACATTAAAAACATAATAGTCTGGGCCAAAATCTTTTTCAACTCTAGCTCTTTTACTCCTTCTAAGTTCAATTTCAAGATTTTCTTGATTTTGTGAATGAGTAGAAGAACTAGGCTGAGATAACACATTTTCTATAACTTCTTTGCCCCCACTACTTTTAGATTTAAAAGGAAATTTTTCCTCATGAAAGACAGCATCACCTGATTCAAAAATCACATTATTTTCAATATTCAAAAATCTATAGGTTGTACTGTTTATTGCATATCCAATAAAAGCACAAGTGGTAGCTCTAACACCTAATTTAGGTATTTTGGGATTCGTTAACTTTACAAAGGCTAAGCAACCCCAACCTTTAAAATATCTCAAATTTGGCTTATGCCCCCTTCCACAACTCAAAAGGTGTGAGTTTAGTCTTTTTGTGTGGCACTTTGTTTAAAACATGACAGGCTGTTAAAATTGCTTCCCCCCATAGATTTAGAGGAGCGCCTGACTCATTAAGCATGGCATTTGTTAAATTAACCAAAGTTCTATTTTTTCTTTCAGCCACACCATTAGATGTAGGTGAGTATGGAGGAGTAGTTTCATGGATTATTCCCAAAGACTAAATAAATGAGTTAAACCCAATAAATTCATACCCCCAACCTCTATCACTTCTAAATCTTTTTATTTTTCTACCGAATTGGTTCTCAACTTCTCTAAGAAATTCTTTAAATTTCTCAAAAGCATCACTTTTATTTTTTAATAGATAAACATATGCATATTTCGAGAAATCATCAATAAAAGTGATGAAATACCTGTTTCCTCCACGAGTTAATTTTCCTTCAAATTCACAAATATCTGTGTGAATTAGTTCTAACAATTCAGTATTTCTTTCAACATTTTTATGAGGTTGTTTAGTAATTAGCTTGACTACGTGCTTCACATTTTTCAAAGTCTTTTGTTAGTCTTGGGATTAATCCTATGTTACTCATAATTCCCACATATCTACTGTTTATATGACACAAGCGAGCATGCCAAAAATTCACAGAAGACAACATATAAACAGAACTAGCAGATGATATATTATTTTCAATATTTAATTTGAACATTTCATCACAAGCATACCCTTTGCCCACAAATAATCATTTCTTAGAGATTACATATTGATCAAATTCCATTGTTTGTTTGAAGCCAGCCTTATTCAGCAAATAGCTTGACATTAGATTTTTCCTCATGGACGGAGTGTATAACACATCTTTCAAAGTGAGCACACGTCCAGAGGCAAATTTTAGCTCAACCTCACCACTTCCAAGTACCTTGGTTTTAATTGTTTTTTCTTCTTCAAAAGGAGTGTATATCTTAAACCAATTTTTATCATAGCAGACATGCCTATTGGCCCCAGAGTCTGCCCACCACCCTTCAACATATTGGATCATGTATATGTCTATAATCATAACCACTAAAGGCTCTTTGGTAACATTAGCTTGTGGGACAGACCCATGTTTCTGAAATTTGCAAAATCGAGCAATATGCCCACTCTTGCCACAGACAAAACTTGCATTAACTTGTTGGTTATTTGAAGAGGGTCCTTGGTTCTTATTCCTTTAACTAGGGTTGCCCCTATTGTGAGGTCAACCATAATTTTTCATATTTTTCTTTCTTGGCCTCAATTTTGCATTTTTAGGAAAATGATCTTTGGGTTGGTTATTGTTTGCAGAAATTAAATTTACCTTGGTGGTAGAATGTCTATTACCCTCTTGTGTTATAAGTGCATCTTATCATCTAGCTTCCTACTCTACGTGGATGCGAGTGATCAAGGATTCTAGGGATGTCTCCTTTTGCTTATGGCGCATTGATTTTTGGAACTCTTTCCATGATGGTGGTAGCTTGTCCACAATAAGGTTGTCCTTAATCTTTATGCATTCGGATCTAACTTCTGCCACGATCATTTGAAAGTCTTGAACCTGTTCCACAACAGATTTGCTATCCACCATTTGATAGCGAAAGAAACGACTAGCCGCATATTTCTTTGCACCAGCCTCTTCAATGTCATATTTGCTTTGTAAAGCTTTCCAAATTTTCTTTGCAGAATTGTATGTAGTATTATAATAATCATAAAAATGATCCGCAAGACAATTTAAAAGATAATGACGACATTTATACTCATCTTGTTCATACTTATCTATTTTTTATTGATGATCATAAAGTTCATCTTCGGTCATGTCGTTAGTAGAGACCTTGTTTGGATTCTTCTCAGTGAGGACGTAGGCTACCTTAAAAAGGCTTAGATAGAAAAGGACCTTGGCTTTCCATCTTTTGAAATGGGCTCCCTTAAAACGAAAGGGCTTGTTGAGATCTCGGACATTGTCATTTGGCTTCTCAGTTGTTGGCTCCATTTTGAATCTCCTTAAAATTGTTGGTGCAAACATAATAATAATCGAAACAACACAAAGAGAAACTGAATATTATTAATTTGAAGAGATGAACACAACACTATTTGGACTAAGGTGCGGCACTCGCTCTTTTTAAGGAGATTCAAGCCCTTAGTTGGTTAATCTTTGTAACCAGTGCAGACCTTCTCTGACTTATCTCCCCCAGGATATAACAGCCCAACAAATGTTGTATGGCTAGAACAGCTTCTGCACAAAGTGTTCAAGCCTAAAACTCCACCAGAAGAACACCTTTCTTTGGCCCGAAATCTCTCAAGTATTTAGGAATATTATTGAATTCACTCTCTCACACAATACTCTTTACTTTTAACTATTTCTCTTCATTCACTCTTGATATGAAATTAGTCCATAGCACAGCCATATATATAATTTTCCAACCCTTCACATAACCTACATGTTATTTATTAATTTAGAAAACTTCTCTTAATTTATTTAATCTAACTTACATACAAGTAACTCTTTCTTTAACAAATTTTATTATAACTCATCTCTTTATTCATCTTCAGTTATTTTGAGTTTCAACATATTTAATTTAAAATGTACTAACACTCAGCCAAAAAAAAAAAAAAAAAGAGGTAAATTCCATTAACATATTCAGAGATTTGGGCTATTGCCATTCAAATCCAAAAAATTTCAAAACTAACTAATTTGGTCTCTAAAGCCAACTTAGCCCCTAAGTATTGTTAGACTTGTTAGTCATTTTTCACAATTGTATTAGGGATTAAATTGATTTTAAGGACCAAATTAGTTACTTTTGAAAAGTCTTGAAACTTATTGGTAGTAGCCTAAACCTTAGAATATATTAACGAAATTTACCACAAAAATAAAAATAAAATAAAAAATAGTAAACGATTTCTGTATCTAAGCCGACACAAAATCCCAATATGAATCTTGGCCCCAATAGGGCCAATAAGGAGCTTTAATTACAACTCTGCTTCTCAATATAGAATCATAGATATTACGCATTGATGACTTGGGGGAATAAAGAAACGTTAATATTAAAAATTTAAAATGGATATGGTTAAGCTGATCTAACGGCACAAGTAATATTCAACCATCACTTACACTACAAATTTTTCAAAGAATAAAATTAGATTCATTGGTTGCTCACACTCCGCGTGCACAAGTTCAAGACTATTATATTCTTTTGTTGATAATTTGACTTTATTTTCTTTTGTTGATAATTTGACGAGTAATGCTAACGCAACAAAAAAAAAAAAACTACAACAATTTCACAGCATTCATAAATTAGTACGTGAAGCCATGTGAGCTAGAGATTGTGGTGGGCCCATATTTGTGTTGGTATGCTAATTTAAGAATGTTGTAAAATTGTTTCACTTTTTTTTATGTCCATAGCATTACTTTAATTTACTAGTTAGCCAAGAGGATTTGAATCTTATACTTTCTATTAGAAGTATTGGGAGATGCCAATTGAGTTACAAAATTCTTGGCAATGTGACTTCATTTTCTTGAAGAAAAAAAGACAAATTGGTGTCTTGAGATTCTTGACAGCAAGGAAATTCACACAAAGAGGAAAGAGAAATTTTCCACCCAAAAAAAATGCTCTTTTAACTGATAGTAGTTTTTCATAGTAAATTACCATGTCTCATAAGTCAAACATTAATAATGTCTGTCATTAAAAAAAGCATATTCTATTACGGAAAAAGATATCTACATTTACTCTACGAAACAAAATGGTCCAAATTCAAGGTGAAATTTACTATTTTACAAAGTTAAAAGATTGAATGCCAAGAGCCTTATAGCTCAATTGGAACCTCCTGGTGTCTTCAACAAAGACATCCAAGATTCAAATCAAGTCATAAAATTTTGAATCTTCTCCAAGAAATAAACCCTATACATTTGCTTTGAAATATAAAGAATCCTACTCTACTGGTCACATTGGCCAATAAGTGAATGGGTTTTAAATAAAAAGTCATCCGTAGGAATGATCAAGCACTTGCCTTACCTGACCCACCCACTCAAACTAGGCTAACCTGAAGGCCCGGTTTGCTTTGAGGTGTCCCTCCTGATACACCTTATCCCCTTATTCCTACTCCTACCCAGTACCCACCTCTCTCTATCACCTTCAACTGAATCCTCCATCTCTCACCTCTCTTTCATCCATCTCCACCACATTCTGCCATAGAGTCATCGCTACACAGCCACTGAATCATCACCACATAACATCAACTCTGCTTGAAAACCACCGCAGTCTTTCGTCACATGTTTCGGGGGCAGGATCTATAACTGTTACACAATTTTATTATTCTCTTCAACCAAGCCTTGTTGTCGTTGGAAAACATCATCAATCAAAGAAGTTGAAACCATTTCAACCAAATTCGACTGCCAATTTGAGGACTTTCAAACAGTCGAGTGGTTGTTTTGCATAAGTCAACAGTGGATTCATCTCTTCCCCATCTGACATGGTCAGGTCAAGTGACAGTTTGATGCCTAACCTAAGCCCAACTGACCTATGACCATCCCTAGTTGTCAGTACATTGTCAGCCTGGATTAGTTAAATGAGTTTTATGATGCCTATGCAAGTGACTTTTCTTTGATCTCTCATGGTCTAAGAGAAGATAGTGCATGTACAGAAGTTAAAAGAAACATAATGGGCGCTAACAATAAAACAGGCGTGATGAAAATGTCTACTGTTTTATGTCATCATCTTACGCAAACAAAAATGATGGTAAACCCGCATGTAGAGCATGTGTTGTTTCATTTAATGACAACATAAATCATACCTCTAAAAAAAATTTATGAGCTCTCTTTTTCTCTCTCTACATAAAGGAATGGAAAAATGTAAAGAAAGTGATTTTCAATTGAATCAAAAATAAATAAATAAATAACAATTATCACTTGGAAGAACTAAAAGATGCAATTGCATCCATTTCCTGCTGCAAAAGAAGAGCATTGATGAAGACATCTAGATTTTCTCCCTGCATCACATCATCTATTGCATAATGAGTGATACCAACACGGTGATCAGTGACACGCCCTTGAGGAAAGTTGTATGTACGGATGCGTTCAGATCTGTCCCCACTGCCAATCTGTTTTGAAATGTGTACACGGTCTATATCAATCTCAAAATAAACAGCTAAACAAACCAAACCTAATACCCATCCCATATCTCACGTACCTGCTCCAATCGTAGTTTTGATCTACTGATCTGAATTCTAGACCTTTCTATTTCATATAGCTTTGCGCACAGCACCTTAAGTGCTTTGGCTTTGTTCTAATAAAACCAAAGAAAGAAAAAAATAGAGAAGGGGATGAAAACATGATAAGGAAGATAAGAACCAGGATAAGATCAAGATCATAAAGGCATAGTAAATAAAGCACGCAGCCTGCTGATTAATTTATCTTGCTTGCAAATATAAAGGTTTCAAAAAGTAATCCAACTATGCTGCACGTTACATATGTTGCAAATAACAGGTTTAACTTATTTCGCTTGCCAAATATAAAGGTTTTAAAAAGTAATCCAAGTATGCAGCATGTTACCTATGTTGGAAATAACGAGCATAGGAGTTCAAAAATCCGTAGCTATGTAAACCTATGTCATGCATAATTCAGATAAGACAACAATACAGAAAAGAGACACTATTAGCGAACCACAAGACCTAAAACTATATGCTGCTGACTACTTTCTTCCACTTCAACATGTGAATATAAGCTAAAATAACCAATTCATAGTTATCCAGGTTGGCATTGCTGGTAACAACACGACCAATATTTAGAAGCTGTAGCTCTCCAAATATATAATAAAGAGCAAAAGCTGAAAAACTATATAGAGAATAACCCTCTCTATTTTGTACCAAATAAAAGTAAAAAGAGATACAAATATACATGCCAGGTCAAAAATACAATCCAACCACCTCAGATGCAAATTACTATAAGATTCGACAGAAGATTTTTTCTGCTGATAAGTATATTACTCACCAATAGAATTCATGGTAAAATTAGGGAAAGGTTGTCAAATCTAGCGAATCAGTATTTCTGTTTAAGGGATTATGATTTCCAGAGGTTGTTGCAAAACAGTTGCAGAAGTTCAGAAATAATACCATATGCTGAGATCGCTCATCTTGTATGGCCACTGTCATCCCAGTTGGAATATGAGTTATTCTAACAGCACTGTTTGTGGTATTTGCATGCTGCCCACCAGAACCACCAGATCTATAGGTATCAATTCTCAAATCTTCATTCCTCAACTGGACATCTACCTGCAGAAGACCCAAACATGTATGATAAAGGGAATGATTCCTTGTATAAAAATAGAAACCTCAGTGACAAGAGAACCATCAATCAGATATTCATACTTAAAACATTACACAGAGTATTGACAAATGAGTAAAGAAAAGCAATAAGCTGTTTGTGACCTAAAACATAGAAACTCAAAAGTAAGTTCCATCTGGGAAGGGGAAATCAAACACAACTCTCAAATATAGTTGGATCCCACATTCAGATAACGGTGTCCTACAATTTCAACTGAAAAGTTAGTACCTCATCAGCCTGAGGAAGGATAGCAACAGAAACAGCACTGGTGTGAACACGTCCAGACTTCTCTGTGACTGGGACTCGCTGCCAAAAGGAAAATGTCAGTCATTGTCATTGGTATTTGACATCATAATCATGAGTTAGGCAGGTGGTAATGAAACCTGAACTCTGTGAATCCCACTCTCAAATTTAAGTTTCCCATAAACACCTGCTCCTGAGATTGCTGCACTGGCTTCCTGTAAATGAGAACTACAAGTCAAAAAAAATGAGAAAGACACATCACAACAAGATGAATGCCAGCCGTAATACTGAAAACTTAAGATTCAGACTCCATGACAAAATATAGGTAGTAAGTCATATGAACCAAGTATTAACTTGCATTCCTTAAAGGTGGGGCTCATAAAAGGGTCAATTTGACATTCAACAGAGAATGGAACAGGCACCTTGTATCCTTTAAGATCAGACTCTGTTATATCTACAACTTCAAATTTCCAACCTTTCTTTTGTGAGTATCTCTCATACCTGTCATGATTCAAACAAGGTAACATCTCCATTGAAAACTAGTAGAATAATTTACAACTATAGATTCTAAACTTGTTGTAATAACTTACATTTTAAACACATCCATTGCAAACAAAGAAGCCTCTTCCCCACCCGTTCCTGATTAAGGGTTTCATCAATTATAAAAAGATTATAAAAAGAAAAGAAAAAAGGTGCCTAAAAAACCTTGAAACATATTGACAAGGAAGTAGATCTCAACAAAATTTGCACTAAGATGCCCTTCTTTATAGGCCTTTGTTACCTGCTCTCACCTCCAAGATACTGTCCCTCTCATCAGCATCATCCTTTGGAAGTAAGGACTTGAGCAGCAAACTCTGCAGCCTTTTCTCTTCTTCAATAGCCTGACCTAATTCCTCAGTGGCCATATCAAGCATGTCTTTGTCTTGTGGACATTCAGCCATCAGTGACTTCAAACCATTAATCTCCTGCAGAAAGGAAAATAGAAACTTCATATCACTTCTGACCACCTTAACCAATTGGCTATGCAAGAAGCACTGTAAGAAAGCAAGTACATATAATTTACAGCTTCGGCAAGATGCAAAACATCAACCAACTTACATTGTCGTTGATTGCATGCACCCATACTTGTTGCAATAACAAACATGAAAACCATCACAGGCTGGAATTTTTAAGCAATAAGGTATACCTAATACACCTTTTTAAACTGTATCACTCTTTAACCGGGGAAACTTAGACCTAGGTTGGTAATTGAGTAACGAAGACATGCAATTCTATCAACTGGCTTAGACTATGATTCATTTCCTAGCTTTACAACTGAAAGAACAGACAAGAAGACTCAAACAAGATTTTATTTTATTTTTTTTTATAAGTAATGATTCAATATATTAAACTTGAAAAAAAGTCGAAAACATCAAAGACAAGGTGTTCATGATGGTGAACACAAAAAAACAACAAACAAAGACAGCAGAAAAACTAATCTAAACGTACACAGCTAAGGGAAGAAATAAACTCCCGAATAAAAGTACAGTTTGAGGAACCCCAACACCTAGCCCATTCAAAAAGAGTACTTTGGCTAAGGGCTTGTAACTGATCAAGCGATTTTTCTAAATCTTCAAAAGAGCGCCTATTTCTTTCCAACCAAATAACCCACATCAAGCAGCTAGGAACCATATTCCAAATATCCGAAGAAAATTTCCCAAGCCAATTGTTGCAACAAAACACCAAACTCTCCACAGAACCTGGCATGACCCATTGAATCCCAAAAACTTGTAACATCCACACCCACAAAGAGTAAGCTACAGGACAGTGAATAAGAAGATGGTCCACAGATTCCGCAGAACAATAGCACATACAGCATCTATTCGCCAAAGGGAGGCAACGGAGCATCAAATTATCCAAGGTAAAAATCCGACCATGGGCTGCGGTCCACAAAAAGAAAGCCACCCTTTTAGGAACCTTAACTTTCCAAATCCCCTTCCAAGGGAACTTAGGGAGAGAAGTACCCCTGATCTTATTATAAAAAGACCAAATATCAAACTTGCCATTCCTTTTAAGATTCCAATGAGGACTATCACACCCAATGCCTCTAGGAATTCAAGACTAAATGAAATTTAGGAAGGAGAAAGCAGCTTCTAATTCCCTCTCATGAAAATTCCTATAGAATCTTAAGTTCCAGAAACTAGAACCCCCGTCCTCCTGATGACCCAACAAATTAGAAATGTAGGCTTCCTTGTCATGAGAACACGCATATAACTGGGGATAGAGCATTTTAAGTGAGGTATCCCCAACCCACCTATTGTGCCAAAAATGAGTGCGAGAGCCATCCCCCACCACAAGAGTCAGATGCTTGGAGAACTTCTCCCAACCGTCATTAATACCACGCCAAAGACCACACCCATGAGATCTTCTACAAACTTTAGTATTCCACCCCCTTGCCCCTCTCCATATTTGGTGGCAATAACCCTACACCAAAGATGAGTTCCTTCTAGGCCAAACCTCCATAACCATTTTCCTAAAAGGGCTTGGTTAAAGTGAACTAAATTCCTAACCCACAAACCACCCAACTCTAGAGGAGAGCACACCTTCTCCCAAAAAATGACTACTATTATATCAAAAAATGACTGCATTCAATGAACACAGTTATCAGCATTCATCCTTTAAGACAGATACGTGGTCTGCATCTCTCAAATAGCAACACAGAGAAAGGCAACTAGACATGTGCAAGAACTAACTTAAACCCCCGCCCCCAAAAAGATAATAACACATAGACACTAGTCACACTACTACCACCTATGAATTAACATTTGGCTCACATACCGTGACCATGTGTGCAATGAACTTCCCAACATCAGATTCAAAAATTAGGGGAAAAAAATTATAATGTTGAAAAGATCACAATTCAATTTATAATCAGCACTCAGCAGCAATTGTTTAAAGAGTTAACAAAGTACCTTCTGTTTAGTCCTCAAGTGAGCTATAAGCTCCATAGAACCCCTGAGCTTCCGGAGCTCCTTATTGGCCCTTGCATACTCTGCCGGTGACGCTTCTGGCTGTCTTCATTCAACATCAAAACTAATCATTTCTTTCATACATATAAAAAAAATTTAAAAATAAAAATCCCAAGATAAAAAAGGGCTAAACTAATTACACTTTATTCACTTGTACCTCTGGGTTAAAAAGTTGCACTATACCCACATGAGGTTTGATTGTGTTTACTTTCTGGTTCATAAATTTAATACATTGATATCATAATTAAGTTAAAGTTAGTTTTTTTTGGGGGGGGGTGGTGGTTTTCTGAGTATAGTTTAAAAATGATTT
This sequence comes from Quercus tomentella, assembly GCA_028535165.1. Classification (NCBI taxonomy): domain Eukaryota; kingdom Viridiplantae; phylum Streptophyta; class Magnoliopsida; order Fagales; family Fagaceae; genus Quercus; species Quercus tomentella. Next base: position 30,730,154 of record JAPQVY010000023.1, on the reverse strand, counting down.
AATAATTAGATTTATAACTATTTGGAGCTAATTTACTCAGAAAATTCAAGCAAAACGTAGGTTTTGAAAACGCGGATTGGCAAATCAAATTCGACCCAGACCACAGGTTGATAAATAAAGTATAATGATTAAATTCTTTTTCTTTAAATTATAAAAAAATAAAAAATAAAAAAAGAAGATGAAATTACCTGGTTGATGAGATTGTGAAGACAAGTAGTCCTATGTTCAATAGCCGACAACCTTTGTTCCATTATTCTAACGAGGTCGGCCGACAGCTGAGGTTGCTGCTGCTGCTGCACTTCTGTTATTTTCAAATGTCTTCAAATGTCTACAAATACTACAAAATTTCACACACAAAAAAATAATAAAAAACAGAACGTACCTGTGGGTGTAGAGTAAGAGCGAAAGTAGTTGGAGATGAGAGAAGTGATGGAAGAATGAAGATTGTGAGGTTGGTTTGGGTGTCCTGGTATTATTGGTGCAGAGGATTTGAACAGTTTAAGTGCCCGTACCAGATTGCTTCCATGAATTCTCATTGCTTCTTCTTCTTCTTCTTCGTTTCCCCTGCTTCTTTTTTCTTTTCCCCACGCGAGGTGAGGTGAGGTATATAGAAAGAGGCCAGACCCGTTATGAAAGGAAAGCCACAGTTGAGACTTTTACATTTTGGGCCTGACCTAAACCATGGAGGCTATTTTATCTATTTATTTTTCAAAACATCCCGTATCAAATAATCTATTTTATAAGATATCAATGCTTCTTAATTTTCCCATAAAAAAAAAAAAAAAATGCTTCTTAATCTTTTTTTTCATCCACAATAACTATTATCCATTATTTCCTTTATTCTCGGGATATCTAAATTAATAATAAAAAATTAAAAGCAAAATAAATAGTGTTAATATAAATTTACATATTTAATTATAGCAATCATATATTTTTACACAATTTTACATATGACTTGATGTGGGAGGAATTTTGAGCTTAATTGACTAAAATGTAGTTCTTTTTATATTATACAAGCACTAGTGTCATAGTGCGAGTGCTCTTAAATAACCAAATTATTATATGATCAACCAACCTAGGTCTAAGTTTCCACGGTTATAAATAGGATTGTTTTGATATCAAAAGCCGTCCATTTCATTATTCAAATTTTATTTTCTTCTTTTAGACAATGAAATGGAAGAAATGAGCAAGATTTAAAATGGGGAGAATCATTTATTGAGAAATTAGGATTACAATAATGCTTATATATGACATTACCCTATTCGGTTAGAATCTCAAAAATACCTTTGATTTTGCAGTACCCTATAAGGTACTAAGGCCAGTTGGCCTAAAAACAAATATGAGCCAACTCCGTTGTATTTATTCTGATATATCTGAATCAATTTCTAGAACTTGTTTATTTATTTTTAATTCAAATGATCTATTTTATTATTATAATATCATATATATATATATTATTAATAATTTGAATAACGGCATACAAGAAGTCAGATTTTTCAAATTTTTCTTTTCTTGTATAATGAATGACACATCAAAATCACACGCTACATGAAAGAGGGACCCAAGAAGGACACTAAAAAGAGACACAAATTGCTAAAAACATAAACAAAGCCGATCGATCGGCTTTAGCCAAAATAATATGTATGTAAATTTTTTTTTTTTTTTTTTTTTTTTTTGGGTTATCTAAGTTTACCCTCAAATTGTTATACAAACATTTGAATGATATCTTAGTGGGTCTCTCTCAATCACTACCTCCATGACTCAGTTTTTCAAAGCGGGCAAGTAGGGAGTTCCAGTAGTCTTCAACCAGTAATTGCCTTGAATGAAAGAATTAACAGTGAATTGAAGAGCCTCACTCCTTCTGATGACTCTCACATTTCTCCATTTCACTCTCCCCCTGAAGTTAGCACCTGGGCCACGATTACCATACTCAAAGTAACTACAGGTTGCAAGGCCAAAGTCTCCAGCCCAAGGCAAATAACCTTCGGGGTTAACGAAATCTGCCAAAGTAGTCTCCATGATCACAGTCCTAGCATACTCCTTCCATGGCCTACCCAAGTATGTTGGGATCCTGAACCTGACAGGGAAGAGTTTTCGCTCTGGGACAATCCTGGAGTTGTGGATAATCAAAGCTGTGGTCTCTCGCTTGTCAGCTCTGCCATGTGCAGTCACTGTGTTTTTTTGGTTGTCCAAAGGCTTCCTGACGATGATCAAACAGTTCTGGATAATTGTGGCAGAGTCACCAAAGATGAAATCCACAGTGCCTGAAATCACACAGTTGCGGTAGAATTGTCTGTGTGCTTGGATGTACAATGTGTCTTGGTACGCATCCATCCTGCAGTTGTAGATGACTGCCATGTCTGATTGGACACGGAGAGCCACAGCTTGGTGTCCTTCTGGACCAGCAGTGTTGGTGAATCCCATTGACTTGGCAATGAACCCTTGTCCAATTGCAGCTGCATCATGCACATGCAAAACAACAAGGTGCAAATGTCTATTACATTCACCGTACACACTTCTTTTTTGTGAACTAAGATTGTGACTTGAATCACAATATTACAAATTAGTGAATTACACAACTTTTTAATTTGTAGGGATGATAAATTGTAATTAGTGTTACATGGTCTTCACCAGAATCGCCTTTAATATCACTTTTATTGTACACTAATCATAATATATTATCTTAACAATTGTTAAATTTATTATGTCATTAGACTAACATTTGAACTACCATTAATATTACTTTTATTATACACTAATCACAATATGTGTATTTAGCATTAACTTATTTAGGTTTTTATTGAAAATGTGCTAAAGATAATTATACCTCAAAAAATGAAGTTTTAAAAAGCTATATACAAGAACTAAAAGTTAAACATAAATGTACACAACATAACATCTTAGTATTTATGAAATTCATTATATCATTAGAGTATTACTAATTGTAAAAAAATAAAAAAAAATAAAAATTATATATTTGATATTAATAGTTATTAATTATTACAAATTTTAATACATAAATCTTATAATATGATACGTCAATTTTTAAAACACAAAACAATAACATAATTAAAAAGTGAAATAGAATTCTCTTCATTTTGCTTAAAATGAATTGAAAGCATTTCATGCATAACATTTTTTTTTTCGAATCGAAAATTTTAAATAGCGTGACATTATACTTACAGAAGGAGGCAGTTTTGAAGGTGGAGAAGCCACCCTTGTTGCTCTTGTTGCCGGTGACAATGGTCTTTCTGGGTCCATCACCATAGATGAAGACGTTCTTCTGATCCTTGGTTACGGTAATGTACTCGTTATACACTCCAGCCTTGACATAGATAATATATCGGCCTCTGAGGTTCTTGGGGTAAGCAGCAAGTGCAGCAGAAATGGTCTTGTATTGTCCACTTCCATCCTTAGCCACAACCGCGTTGGGTCTGACCGCTCCTGATCTCGCAGCCAAAAGCTTGCGGTCTGAGGCTGAGAACCATGTTGGATACCCATCCTCACCGAGAAGTCTGCGACTACCACTACTGGGCTTGACATTCAATTCCAAACCATAGGCCTTGAGGATTGCACCAAGCTCACTAACAATAGCCAAAGCATTGCTGGTGAGCGATGAAGCATTTTGGAGATTCTTGCCCATGAGGCTTTGGTATTCAGGTGCTTCTGAAAGCCCATCAAGGCAAGAAGTTTGGTACGAGATAACAGCGCTCAACCAGTTCTTAATCTCGGTAGCCTTGTCAGTCATGTTGTTAATGTTGCTGTCACCCACCATAGAGAACGAGGCTTGGAGCTCATCCACAGCGAATTGTAACAAGTCTTTGCAATCCTCCGCTTCCATTTTCACTCTAGGGGTGCTAGATGACACGTTCGTTATGAGGGTATCAGAGAAGTTCAATGCTTTGGAAACCTCATTGATTGTGGATTGTAATGCAGCCTTGATAAATTCCTTAGGGTCTTTGACTCCTTGGTCAGCAACGGGGGTAAGGGTCTTCTGGCAAATTTCCTGGTAATCTGTCTTTCCACAGAAGGCTGAGACAGCCTTCTGTTGTGTTGAAATCTGGTTTTCGCTAGCGCTGTCGCTCTTGGACGAACTTTGGTGTTGAACAACACCCACAATAGCAAGTGCTACACCAACAACAAGAATGACAGAAATTGCAGATACAGCTGCTTTTCCTAGCATCTTGTTTTTGTTTTTTTTTGTTGTTGTTGTTGTTTTTCTTTTTTTTATATAATGTTTTTCAATTCAATGCATATATATATAATTTGTGTACGTCTCTCCCACCCAAATCAAAGCAAAATACTCCGGCTTCCCCGCCAATTAATGGAATAATTAAGGCGAGGCGGGTCAGAGAGAAATTAAGATGCTTTTATTAAAGAATGCGAGTTATTCTCTCTCTCTTTTTTGGTGTGGATGAAGATAGACATGAATAGGGTATGTTTTTATAGTTGTTTTAAGTTTCTTTAATTAGGGTGAGTAATAAATCTTTTTTGTTATTATCTCTCTGCATGGATGGTTATGGACCTTATGGTAGTTAGTGAACGTTAAGTTTCAATGGCCGACCGGTATTTTGGAAGATGAGTTGTATTGTTGTGGCTAAGGATAAACTCCCTAAAAGAGATAATGTCACAATGGCAATGGCAATGCTAAAATTAGCTTAGATTGGGACAGTTCAAACAGACCACCATCATTTAACTTCTTTACCATTCCAAGCAACCAGTTATTTTTGGTGGTTTGAAATTGAATGGCTCTAATTAATTATGTTGACAGAGGAGTTCGATCGTGTACTAATACTTATGCAATAATACGGGAGAAATTAACTTCCCTATCTTGCATGCATGTTTGAGTTTTAATTTGAGTAGTTGACTTATTATTTTTTTTATTAATATTAACTTATTATTTAGAGAGAAAATATTAAAACCACAAGCTATTTTACAAACAGCTAATATGGTGGGCGGTTATATAAAAAATGTGATGTTAGTAGTGGGCCCAGATAAAAACTAATAAAAATTTGTCACATCATCAACAGTTTGTAAAAATGTTATAAAATAGTCTGTGTTTGTAGCATTACTCATGTCTAATTATAACATTTCATCATCTTTATATAGGAGAGATTCGAGAGAGTATCACGTGACCATTTTCTCATAAGATCAAGTTTCCCTCTTTTAATGGGACTAGATTTTTTTTTTAAACATAAAAGCAATTAATTGTTGTTTTATTTAAAAAAAAAATCATTCTATAACAAAAATAAATAAATGATTAATTAGGTTTTCATTTCCCACATTTTATTTAGCTTATTATACTCATATATATATATATATATATATATATATATATATATATATATATATATATATATATATATACATACCATATATAATTTTTTGATGAACAAGTTGAGACCATATATATATGGCCGATGCCGGAATGGGATATTGAAACCTTTTTTTGTTTCAAAAATAAGTTCTGCATAAACATTTGGGAAGTTGGAAATTCACTCATACAAATTGTGAAACAAATACTGCAGCCCACGCTTTAGCCAAACTTGTCGTAATTGCTAATCTAGAAATAGTTTGGCTAGAAGAAAAGAAACATCTAATGGGTTTCAATTAGCTCAATTGGTAAAATTTAGGCGAAAAGCACCTTTTAGTCCCTACATTTTCAGGCGATTCCCATTTTAGTCCCTACATTTTATTTTCACCACTTTTAGTCCTTCTTTTGAAAAACGCGTTCCGTTTTAGTCCTTATCGTTACTTATTTAACAGAAATATCCTACGTGACAAATGATCTAACAGTAAATGCTGACGTGTCCATTAAAATAATATTAAAAAAATTATTTACATTTTTAAAAATGCCACATCAGTAATTTAATTTTTAAAAAAAGCCACATCAGATAAAAATAATATAAAATTTTCTAACCTAATTATTTTTTTAAAAAAGAAAAGAAATTAGTTAAATTAATTTTTTCTTTTTTTTTTGGAAGAACATGAAGAACTCAGACTATGTGTTCTTCATTTTCTTTCCCAACTAAGCTTGCCCAGAAAATTAAAAATTAAAATTTTTCTTTTCTTTTTTGCATTTTCTTAGCAGCCAAACCCATTAAATCACTCAGATTTACAAAATAAAAAGACATGCCCATAAAAATTTACAAAACACAAGCATTCAACAAGATTTTCTTATGCTTTGAAACCAAAGACAAAAAACACAAAACTCAAACCCAGATTTTCAGCCTCCATGCACACCACAAACCCAGAAATCAACATCGGAATACAACATTACCACAAACCCACAAACCCAGAAATCAACATCGGAATACAACATTACCACAAACCCACAAACCCAAAAATCAACATACACCACAAACCCATAAACCTAGATCAACAAAACTCACAACCCACAAACCCACCGTCAGAATATATATCTCCACCACGATCTACACCACTGAGCTGAGAGATAGAGAGATGAAAGAGCCATTTGGGTTTGAGTTTGAGTGGAGATGAGATTATGAGATTAGAGAGTTTGGGATCATCTCGGCTTCACAACCACTGATCTGGGCTCCAATACCGAATCGGTGACTGGGGTTTCGTACAACGGAGCCATACCGAATCGGCGACTATGGTGAGTTATCGAATCGGTGGACCTTCGCGATGGGTTTTCTTTCTTTGACAGCAGCGGCGACCTCACTGAGTCTTGAACGAGTTCGACGGCAGCGACCTCATCACCGAGATTTGAGAGAGTTTGGGTCAGATTGGAGTTTGGCAGTCAGTGGAGATGAGATTTTGAGAGAGTTTGGGTCTGAGAGAGATTTCGTCGAGGGTGAAGAGAGAAAGAGAAAATTAGAGATAGAGAGAGTTTAGAGATGAGATTAAAAGAAAAAGAAAAAGAATTAAGGTTAAAGAAAATTTGATTTGATATGAGATTTGGGAAGCTTATTTTTGTGTTTGTGTTTGTTTTTTAATTAGTTTTTTTTTTTTTTTTAAATTGTTTTTCAATTAGATTTAAGTTTTGTTTTTTAATTTTTTTTTTTTGGTTTAAATTTTCTGACGTGGCTTTTTATAAAAAATTAAAATGCTGACGTGGCATATAAAAATGTCAAATAATATTTTTTTTTATAATATTTTAATCGCCACATCAGCTAATAGGGTGTTCCGTCTGCCACTTAGGACTTTGCCGTTAGAGCACTGACGGTAGGGACAAAAACGAGATCGCTTTTTTGATTTTAGGGACTAAAAGCGGTGAAAATAAAATATAAGGACTAAAATAAAAATCGCCTGAAAATGTAAGGATTAAAAGGTGTTTTTTGCCTAAAATTTATAATGATTGAATAAGAGATCTGGGATTCAATCCCGTTTACACTTAAAATCGGTTAATATCTTAATCTGATCATGATAAAGAGCACAATCATCAGAATAACGTCAATGTTTGAAAAACTCTGCATTCTCAAAAAAAAAAAAAAAAAAAAAAAAAAAGACCTAGTTTTATTACTGATATTATTCATAATGAGTCTTTGTAATTTTTTTTTTCCACGTGATTAATGAAATTTACAGCACCGTTTCTCAAAAAAACAATAAATTCTACATGTCTCGAATTTTATGGCATCTTTATGTGGATGTTTCTTATTTTTTCCTCGAAACATGTTGGATGAAGAGATGAGTGCGGGAATGTGGAAATGGAATCAAGGTGTCAGTTTATATAAATAATAAATATTGCAACAGCCCCTTCCATTAGTGGCGGCTCTGCATTGAGCCCCTTACTTGCAGGGAAAAAAAATTATATATTAGATTGACTTGTTTTCTCTATCCTTAAAAAATATGTTGAAAACTTGATTTGAAAATCTCAAGAATTTGGGTTCAATAAATTAGAATATTGATACATCCACAATATTTTCATAACAAATCTTATATGATAAATTGTTATTGATTTTTTTTCAATAATAAATTCACACACACGGGATAAAGGGAAGGAGATTTTTGAAAGACTTATAATACAATACACACTCAAAAGGGTCTGATAAGTTATTATTGGTTCTAATCCAGATTCACTACTGACATCATACCTAGAATTTGTTGTGAAAATGTTGCAGACGTAGTATTATTCCAAAAATAATCTTGATCCCCAAACATAATCCTTAACTACCCCTTAAACAAAATAATAATAAAAGCCCAAATAATAACAATAAAATATTAGCCCAAATAATAATAAAAATAGTCCAAACAACAACAAATAGACAAATTATGCAACAAAAAGCTCATTTAAAAATAAAAAAATCATTCATTTAAATTTGTAACTCGTTCAACCCACTTTTTTTCAAAATACTCCATAATTTCATCTTCCCTAAGAAATGATACCAAGAGAGAGATTATGGCCGTGAACTCTTATCAGCGAACTACTATCTTCGACTTAGCATTCACAACAGTTTTCCTATTCAACAACTCAGCTTGCAGTCACAACATGTATCATTTGTTACCCTTTGTCTCTCTCTCTCTCTGAATATTCCAAACTTGCAGTTTATTTTTTTTATGTCGATATATTAAAGTTCTTTTTTGATTGGATTTTGTATAATTTAAGTTTCTTAGTAGCTACCCTAGAAAATAATCCCAAAGCCGCCATCGCCTTCCAAAAATAAAATAATCCCAACAATAAAAGTCATAATCTCTTTATATGACATGGAGCCCTTTCGAAATCAGTTTGAGGAATGAAGTGTCCAAAGTCCAAACAAGATCAAGATTTCATGTGGCGCGCTTGTAAAGACATTTTGCCAATAAAACCTAGACTTCAAAAACGTAAGATCCCGATGGAGCTTCAATGTGATTTTTGCAATAAGGTTGGGCAATGTCCAACCTTATAGCATGGTTTTAAAACTCAGACCGTTCATTGAACCGTAAAAGAGAGAGGTTCAATGTTTTTGAGGTCAAACTGAGGTTGAATTGGGGTCGAACCGTGATAACGTCATAATTAATTTAATAATTAATTAAAACCTAAATATAGATATTAAATTTATAAAACTAGCAAAATTGACTAATATATATATATATATGTGTGTGAGGGAAATTTAATGATTTTCAAGCATATATTTAATAATTAAATAAGAAAGTTAATAAAATAAAATAATAACCATGAAAACATTAAAATTTATGATTAATTTTTGAAGTAAAGTTGAATACTTTGAAGGATTTTAATTATAATTTTTTTTTTATTCCTTGTAAGAGATGGATAATTTAATTAAGTAGAATAGAATTGTGTTAAGTTGTTTTTATATGTAAAAATAAAAAAATGAACCGGGGTTGGACCTCACGGTTCATGCCACCGGTTCTACATGAACCGTGCGGTCCAACCCCGGTTTAAGGGGTTCACGGAATTAATAATAATTTTGGTTCTCTATGCTTAAAAAACTGATTTTCATCTCGATTCTCGGTTTTTCCGGTCGGACCTCCTGGTCCGGTCCGGGTTTGAAAATAGTGCCTTATAGTGCCGAATGTGGAAAGTGAGTCAAAGGAATTTATGGATATGTTTTGGCCAAGCGTATTTGAGAATAAAATAAAATTAAAAAAATTAGAAAATGGAGGCAGCAAGGCTTGCAGACCAAAGGCAGCGCATGATCATATAATAAAAAAAAAATGGTCAAGAAGATTTGTTCTATATATTACGTGGAATCCTCAACAAAAAATAATAATAATAATAATACTGCAAGTAATAGGAGTAAAAAGTCTAATGACACAGTAATTATCCACAATATGCAACTATAAGAAGAGTGATGGAACCAAGATTTGAATTTAAATTAACAAGCAAATTGTGGGTTCTAATTAACTCAAGTAGTAAAGTCTCTTATAATTGAATAAGAGATTTAGAGTTCAATCTCTGCTTACACAAAAACTGATTGGTGTCTTAATCTGATAATAAAGAGCTATTATGCGACTGGTGTCTTGGTCTGATAATAAAGAGCTATCATCAAGAACGGCTCTCTCAAAAAAAAAAAAAATTAGCAAGCAAATTTTATAACTAACATACCTATGTCTCCATACACCTACCAACATACATATATTTATATTCATTATGGATGAGCCCAATACACACTGCATAATAATACATATAAAATACTTAACGCTAATTGTAGAATAAAATACCATTTTTGTGAATATTAAACGTTATTTTAATATTAGAAAACCTATAAAAGATAACATATCCATTATAAATCTAACACTTTAGAGTTTAATCCGAAAACAATATTAATTTATGAAGTTTATTATATATAATTATTTTCAATTTTTATTACTTAAACTCATAATAAGTTATTAAACTCATACCATCCTTCTCAAAAAAGTTAAACTCACCACATTACTATATAAATTTAAATCATAACACGTTTAAAAGATAACAACAGTTTTTTTTTTTACAACTGTTTAAATATGTACAACAGTTTTTGTACATATTTTTTTTCTTGAATAAAAATATTTACTCCTTTTTTTTTTCTCTTTTTATTTCTCTATATTCTATTCTTATTTTTCTTTGGTAACTTTTGAACCTACTTCCAAGTTCCAACACCCCACATGTCCAAGTCCAACCATTCAGACCCAAAACTTATTTCTCTCGCTCGCTTATCAAAAAAGGAAAAAAAAAATCTTTCTCTCAAAAATAAAAAACCCAAAACTTCATCTAATAATCAAACACACACACATATAGAGAGAGAGAGAGTAAAAAGGTTCCCAGAACAATAAAGAAGACGACTTGTCAGAAATGCAGGGTGATGAGGCCAGAACCTTGCTCGGGTTCCCTCCCAATTCTCACCCTACCCTCTCTCAGGTACCCTAATTCAAGTTTCTCTCTCTAATTCCCTCTGATCCCATAATTATTTTTATTGCATAATTTGGGTTTTTTTGGATGACGATTATCATGATTAAAGGAGCTAATTTGACTCAGTTTATAGACTCAATTTTAGATTTTGTGGATGACCCAGTTTGGATTTTGAGTTATAGTTTGAGACTCTAGCTCAATTACTGGTTCTGGGTTTCAATTTCTAGCTCATACTGGAGAATGGGTTAAGTTGATAATTTGTGATTTTGATGGGTTGTATGATTGTAGTTTTTGTGCCATAGGATTTTTTTTTTAGTTGATGATTATTATTGGTAATTGTTATGGTGTGGGTTATGATTGTAGGTTAAAGCAGCTTACAAAAGGAAGGTATGGGAGTCTCATCCTGACCTTTTTCCAGCTCAACAAAAACCCCATGCAGAGTCAAAGTTCAAATTGGTAAGGATACTGTGCCTAAACATTCTGAAGTTTAGGTAATTGCTTTTTTTTTTTTCTTTTTTGCCTAGCTTTCATAATTAGTTTTACTATAGTTACATATATGATCTACCATATGCAAATGTTCAGTGGCAGCTCCGGGAATTTTGTTTAGGGGGGTCATTAAAAAATTTTAATAAAAAAAGAACTTGAATATATTGAGTAATCCACAAAAAAAATTAATACATGAAGTTTTACAATTTTCTTCTACAAGTTTTCAAATTTTGAATTGTTACATGATAGTTTATTATGAGTATCTATTGCCAATGTGGGTAGCTATGAGCCTATGACTATTTTATTTTGTTAAGTTTATCTAACATTTTTATTTTTATGCAATTGTTATTATCTATTTGTTATTGTTTTTATAAAAATCATTAGCTTTGTATTAATTATTGACGCACACAACCACACTCATTCATACATAAAATTATACACTGTGTGTCTACCTAACCAATCTAATGCTTGGACAATCACTAACTTTACAATTTTTTTTCTTAAATTTTACTAACTTTATAAAAAAAGTTATTATAACATAATAACAATACACACACATTTAACAAAGCATCTCTATTTCCTAATTATTAAATTATATTAATTTACATTATATTTATATTGTACACACAAACGTCCACACACATCATAATTTACACAAACAACATTGTAACAAAAAGTAATGCACACAATCAATATTAGACACACTCACACATAATATAAATTTATAAAAAAGAGTGACACTTACAATTCACAATTCACAATTCACAAACACTTACTCTTTACTCTTAGAGTTGGAAATACTTGTAATAAGGGTGTGCAAAATTTAAGTCAGGGTGTGCAAAAATATTTTTAAAAATAAATTAAAGTATTAAACTAACAAAAAAAATATATATATATATTTTTTTTTTTGAAGTCAGGGGGTTCATTTGAACCCCACTAGATATCGTGGAGTGGAAGAACTAGAATTGTATGATTTTTGTAGAGGTTTATGATCAAGTATACGGAATACTGCATTTTCGTAAGTGATAAAATTATGTTTTATTTTCTTCCTTTTTGAAAAATAAAAACTAGATATGGGAGACAATCATAGATTTACCATATCTAGTTGAGGCTCAGTAACTTGGTTGTCCACAGTTGGAAAAGCCAGTTCTTGATTGGGAGTGCAGGTTCCTGTCTCCCATAGAGCCTTTTCAAGGTTAATGTCAACACTGCACAATCTTTTCACTAGTATAAATTTTAGAATCAGCTAGGAAAATCAGACTCCTCATCACCTTTCAGCCATTTTCTGTCTGTAGATGATATAAACTTATAAAGTATGTTTAACCTGGCCATAGCCTTTTCTAGCATTGTTTTCACATTAATTAGGTCTTGGATGACAGAACATGAATATGTGAACCCCTATTTTAACATGAGGATTACAGAGTACTGCTATTCATTATTTTCTGAAATTTGCATTTTCTTTCAGATAATTTTGTCAGTTTCATTTGTACTCATGGAATAACTGACCTCAACATGTGAATTTGCTGCAGATTTCAGAAGCATACTCTTGCCTGCTGTCTGGTAATTTTCCTATTGTAAAAAAGACCAAAGGTGTAAGATAGAGTCATGGTTTGCAAACTCCCAAATGGACTAAAGAAGTTATTGGACAAACTTGTCGATCTCAATTTTCAATCTACCAATTTAGCATAATCAACTCAAGATGTTAATAAAATTCATGTTCTAAATTTTCAGAATGATGCATTATCTGAACCATGCCACTTTATGCTGTTTCTGTTCGTCTGTTGAATTGACCTTGATTTGGTTGAGTTGTTTGATATTTTCTGTACTTGTTTTCCAATTCACTTGTTCTTCTTTTTTTTCTTTTTTTCCTTTGCCCTTTCTCTCATATATTTCATTGTACCTGTTTTTGAGTTCCCTTTTAACTGTTACTGTAGTTTTAAGTGTTAGCTTAGGCTTGCTCAAGTGATTTATTTGAGGATTCTGAAGAAGATATCTGAGCCAACTGGATAGTCTTGGGGGCATGCAACAGGAGATATGCGATTGGGAAGGAATTCCAGTGTATCAGACAGGCAAATACATTGTACGACTCACATCTCTTTCCCCCTTTTTGCGTTGCAGACACTATTGACATAATTAAACTGTCACTCTATTATGAATGGATCAAAAAAATTATCATGTATGATGAATTGAAAGTTTGAAAGAATTTGTGAAAATTTATGGTATTTGTTTCAGCTGTATCAAAACTGAAATTAATGGTGAAATCGTATTTAAAGATTAACTAGTTGATCAGTGACATGATATTTTTGTTTGTATAAGACTTAGCACCAAATTGAATTTTCCTTTGAGATAATAAGGGTGATAAAACCAGAAGTGGTTTTCAATTTCCACTACAGTTTTGAATTTTTCTGCTTAGGATTAGGATTTCACGTTACTTATAAAGTTATAATTATGTGTAGGGCTTTTTCAAGATTTTTAAACCCTGAATGGTATTTGTCTGTGGGATTGGACACAACAAACTTAGTTCCCCTGGATTACCTGATACATGACTCTGGTGGGTGGAATCTTGTATCCGTGGTTTACTTCCCAAGGGTGGGTCCAGAGGGCCCACCTTGGTGAGTTATATATATATATATAACCGTGTTCATTTCAATTTCACCTCCCCACCCGAGTTTGGAAGAGAGGTGGGGGGGGAGGGGGGGGGGGGGGTTTCTTATTTTTTGAAACGGTTTATTTATTTAATTATTTTCAATCATATACAGGAAGAAGATAAAGTTTCTACAGCTGGCTACTTACCACATGATTGAAGAGATGGCCCAACTTTGGTCCTCAAGATATCTTGATCCTGGATGGGAGAATGGTATTGCTCAGGATGAAAGGAAAAGGAAGGTTAAATGCAACTATTGTGGGAAAATGGTCAGCAGTGGAATATTTAGATTGAAGCAACGTTTGGTTAGACTGACTAGAGAAGTTACTCATTGTGAAAAGGTTCCAGAGGATGTATGCTTGAGTACGAGGAAAAACCTGGAAGGATGTCATTCTGTTAGGAAGTGAAGGCAGTCTGAATATGAACACGGATATTTAATTTCCACTCTAATGAATATAATGGAATGGAAGAAGCAAGTATAGGTTATAAACAGAAAGGAAAGAAAGTAATGACTTATGACAACTTAAATAGTGGATTCTCCCCTCTCCGGAAATTAGGACACGTAGACCCTGGGTGGGAACATTTTGTTCCTCAAGATGAAAAGAAGAAAAGGGTTAAATGCAACGATTGTGAAAAAATAATCAGTGGAGGCATAAACAGGTTCAAACAACATCTGGCCAGGATCCCAGGAGAAGTTGCATACTGTGAAAAGGCACCTGTGGATGTGTATCTAAAAATTAAGGAGAACATGAAATGGCACCGTACTGGCAGAAGGCCTCAGAAACCAGTTATTAAGGCAATATCAACTCTGTATATGCATTCAGACAATGAGAAAGAAGAGGAGCATGATGAAGGATTTTCGCAATGTATAAATAGGGAAATGCTGGCTTTGGATTATAAAGTTTTAGACAGTGAAATTAGAAATAATGTCAAGGGGAGGTGTCCTGGTACCAATGATGCTGAACCTAAAAGATCAAGATTAGATTCTGTATTTTTGAAATCACTGAAGAACCAGACATCCCCACTCTTCAAGCAAGTAAGAACAAAGATGATATGTGAGAAGAAAACTTGCAAGGAAGTGTTATCTGCCATCTGCAAATTCTATTATCATTCAGGAATCCCTTTGAATGCAGCAAACTCCCCTTACTTCCATAAAATGCTAGAGTTGATTGGCCAATATGTACAAGGTCTGAAAGGTCCTTTCAGCCAACTAAGATCTGATCGATTCCTTCAAGATGAGATCACTACCATTTAAGGATATGTAACAGAGTTTAAAGCATATTGGGCAGTCGCTGGCTGCTCCATCTTGGCTGATAGTTGGAAAGATGTGCAGGATAGGACAACATTAATTTTTTTGGTTTCTTGCCCTCGTGGTTTATATTTTGTTTCTTCCATTTATGTCACTGATATAATAGAAGATGCTGCAAACCTTTTTAAGCTGTTGGACAAAGTAGTGGAAGAGATGGGTGAGGAAAGTCTCCTTTTAAATGTGAAAAGGTTCCTGCTAAGATCTTTCTGTCTAAGCTCCATCATAGATAATAAGTAAGAAATTTTTATTGAAGAGAAAAGGAAATTTTTATTTCGAAACCATGTGCCGTCTATTGCATTGATAAAATGCTGAAGATTTTCTTAATATAAAAAGGGTAGGCAAATGCATGGATAAAGCCAAAAAAATTTCAAGATTTATCTATAACAGCACATGATTGTTAAGTTTTATGAAGAAAAAATTCACAGAGGATCAGGAACTTCTCAGTGGTGGAATATCTAAAGAATTCACAAAAAATCTTTAGAACCTATCGCAGAAGTTCTTCAAAAGATGGAAAGTGATGAAAGCCAGTCAATGTCTTTTATATATATTGACATGCATAGAGCTAAGCTTGCAATTAAAGCCATTCATGGTGATGATGCACAAAAATATGAACCTTTCTGGAGTGTGATAGACAACCACTGGAATTCATTATTCCTGCATCCTCTCTGGTATCGACCTGATTTCATAATGGTATGAGAAGTAATGACTTTTTATGTTCTTTATCATAATTCTCATTATTTCTTATTTTAAGTTCATAATTTTCTGTGACAGTATCCTGAGGTGATTCTTGGTCTAAATGAATGTATTGTTCGGCAAGAATCAGACAATGGGAAAAGGATTGCTGCCTCCATGCAGGTACTGGTTTCTTATTGTTTTTATCTTATGCCTATGACATTCTATTTTTATGGCAGAACTAATTTTAAAGCAATTTAGTTGCTTCCTTAGTGCTTGAATGTGAAAATGTTTATTCAGATGCACTAGTTGCCCATATAAAGCAGTTGATACTTGTTCCTTTTTTTCTTTTAAACTGTTTTGCTTTACTTTTCTTTTAACCAGTTTTCTGATGTTATCCTATCAGATTCCTGATTGTGTTTCCTCCAAAGCTGACTTTGGAATGGATTTGGCTATAAGTACAAGAACAGAGCTTGATCCAAGTAATACAGCTGTGACACTATATGTAACTTGATTAGCAAAAAAATTATTAATTACCTTGATTAGTACAACTGTCAGAACCTATACTTCTATTCTACTTCACCATGTATATTCTTTTTTCCCCCTCACTGCAGTTGATATGTTGGTGGTTGTTAGTATATCAACATCTGAATCAGTGACAATAATAGCTCAACTTATTGTTTTTGGAAGTACTAAGGAGATAACTCTACTTGTTAATGAGGTATATTTGCCCATTCTCTTTCAATTAATTCTTTCTTTTAATCAAATGTCTATATTGCAGTTTACTTTACAGCTTTCTAATCTGTTTTCTGAATTCATTGTCATTGCTTGACTCAATTTTTAGATAATGTGCTTTGTATCTATGGTTGTAGCTCTGTTTTCCATAAACTCTGGTATATAAGTGACCATGAAACTCTTAAGGTTGAATTTAATGATGGAGTCAGTTAAAGTTTGTCCAATCAACATCTGGAAGTTATTTGGTTGTGGGTTTGCAAACCATGATAGGAAAGCTGATCAGCTTATTGGAAGGATAATGAAGTGGATATACCATCATGAGATAATAATAACAGATTTGACATTGATACATTCATGTTTTTTATGATGCCTTCCACAGGTACAAGAAGACAAGGTTCATCTTCAGGTAATTTCCTTTTAAAAAATAATTTTCTATACCTCTGTCTTTTTCATTTAATTTAGCTTGTCTGGTTAATTCTTGTCTGAGATGTCATTTATCTTGGTCAGTTACAAATACACGAGTAGTGAGAACTGGAGTTCCGAGAGCACAAGGAGGAAGAGGAAATGCCGCTTTGATTCGAGTCCCTTTCCTCTTTATTATTTTGGGAACAGTTGCACTCGGGGGATTAAATGCTACAAGGTGATTGGCAGACTCAATTATGAGGATGGTCATTTTCTGTTTAAGAAGAGGTTGTTTGAGAAGATTTGAACGGTTATATATGTTCTTTAACTTCTTTCTATGTTTTTGCTTCTCAGGGCTTATAAAAAGGAAAAGGCCGCATATCCTTCTCACAATCCTTTTCTTCCTTGATCTCCAGCCCCATAGTGGAATCATAATACACATTATATTCTGTAAGAAAGAAAGAAAAAAAAAAAAAAAATATATATATATATATATATATATATATTCTTTTCTGAATTAATTGTAATTTTCAACTCATCAGTGCAGTTAGCAAAGAATAATTTGTCCCAGATATCAAAGAACATATATGTTGGTCCATATTCTAAGTGTGGTCTCTGTTTCAGAATGGAATTTGTTTCTTATACCGCTTATATTTTTGAAAACCGAAAACTTATTACTAAAAACACTGTAGCAAAATAATTTTTAAACTAAGAATAGTGCTGTGGGACTCAGGATTTACTACTTATGCGTGTTTTTTACAAGTTTGACTAGGTCGTGAACAGTGCTGTGAGACTCAGCCAAAAATGCAAAACGCAAAATAATTTTTAGGCAAACACACTAATCTCCTCCTTTGTGAGCTTCAAAATGCACATGGACCCAACTTTTTTAAAAAGCTTAAAGTTAGATTTAACTCCATTTGCTTACTTTCTATAAAAGAAAATAAGGTAGAGAAAGTGAAAGACAAGATAGTATTATTTTCCGTAGTATAGTAATGTAGATAAAACGATGATAGGATGAAAAGAAGAAAAAGAAAACATTAAAGCTCCTTTTCCAGTGTACTGAACTTTTTTGTAAATATTTCGAATTTTAAAGATAATAGTTTCGTCTCTCCAGTGAAATTTTTGAATATATACTTCCATCTTTCCTTTTTGCCTTTTTGGTCCATGGCCTACACAATGAAATGGAACCGAACAAGTAACAAGAATAGAAACTATTCACTTTGGTTTCACCTCAAAAGAGAATGTACAATTTCTTAAAATTTTTTTTTTTTTTTTACACAATAAAGTAATAAACAAAACTTATACAGCGAGAGAGGGAGGATTTCGAACCTGAATGTCAACATTAGAAACATGTGAAGGTGTTAGTTGAGCTACAAAATTTGTATTTCTACACAATAAAATAATAAACAAAAATTATACAACAAGAAAGGGGGGATTTGAACCTGGATGTCTACATTAGAAACATGCAAAGGTGTTAGTTGAGTTACAAAACTTGTATTTTTACACAATAAATAATAAACAATAATCATATAGCGAGAGAGGGAGGATTCAAACTTGGATGTCTATATAAGAAACATGCAAAGGTACTGGTTGAGTTACAAAACCCTTGACAGAGTCTTGAGAAAGAACTCAAGGAAAAGTGGCATCAATGGTACACTAATATTGGAAGAATGGTATCAATAGCCCATAAATATTTTGATTGCAGATTGGTTCGTGTTTCTTGAGAATATGCAAATAGGTGGCTTCTTCACTCGGAAAAGTTTGAAAAAAGTGAATAAAGTTCCACTTAAGAAAAGGTTGCCAGAGAAGCATTATCTGATATGTATTATGAGGAAAGGAGCCGAAAGTTCCTTGGGGTTTCGCGAAAGGTAGGGAAGATTGACAATCAACTGAATCAAGTTCTTTCATGCTTCACGTCATGCCATTCGGATTGGATTGGATTCTAGTACAGCTAAACTCTTTAGAAGCAGTTTCCTTAACGTGGTATTTGGATCAAAAGAAAAAAAGAAACGTAAATAGAGCTCCAACTTTTTATCCTTTTGGCTAGATATATAGAACTCCCACTAGGCAACCAAAAAGGAAAAGGAACATATACTACGGTCAGCATTATTTTTTACCGACCTCAGCCTAATAAAAAAAGATAAAGCGATGCTTAAGTCTTAAGAGATGAATTAGATCGATAATCTCGGGGGACAATTTAATGGTATTCAAAGTATCAAGAGATTCATGCGGTCTTGAGTTCAAAACTCTAGCTAGTATCTTAAGGCCACCTTTCAGAAGTTCCTCTGCATAATAATTACTTAGTGTTCAAGATTTAGTAGTTCCCAAGATCTCATGACATTAATGTGATTTTGAGTTCAAAACTCTTAGTCAATTTCTTAGAGTCGCCTTCATGGAATTCATCTCTGTAATTGTCTAGTGTGTGGAATAGAAGTATTACATAGTCCATACACTCAAGAGAATAGTTAGGTGATTGAAGAGTTTTGGACACTCACGTTAAATATAGTTTAAGGAATGTAACAAATTAAGCCCTATAGTTTAAAAAGTAATAAATTAAACCCTAACAAATTAAGCCTTGTAGCTTCAAAAGTAATGAATCAAATCCAGAAATTTCAAAACAATTAGATTGATGGTTTTTTTTTTTTTTTCTTTCTTTTTTGAGAAAAAGATTGATGGATTCATACCTTGTTAGTTGTTACTAACATTATCATTCTTGGGTAAGCAATGTTAAACCTGTAGATAAATGTTGTCTTGGATCCACATTATTGTACTTAAAATGCCTCAAAATAACAATTATTTAGTTGAAAATTCAATACATATAATACTGATAGATTTTCTAATTTATCCTTTACTTTATTAAAAAGTTGAATACATTTTGTGGATTCTAGTTAACTCAATTGAGAGAGGAGAAAGTATTTTATGTATCTATGTTTACTCTAATAGTGTGTGGATCTCTGCATATACAAGATATATATAATTGATATTCATTATTCAGAAACAAAGGGAGTAGGACATTGAAGGAGAAAGTAAAATGAACAACAGTTTATCTAAAATTCTTCTTAATAATAAGTAGCTCAGAAAAGTGCAGGACCAAGCCTCTGAAATTGTAAGAATAGTCACACTTTAAGTTAGGTGAAAGGTTGGTGTGGGTCAAGGCTGGTATATCGTGTATTTGGCCTAAAGTTAAGAAAATGGTTACAGTAATTACACTATTATCTTTTGAATCGAACAAAAGGAACGATTATTATTTTATAGAAAGGAAGAATGATTGTATATTATACATAGTTATTTTCTCGACTCTCTTCTCGATTTTAATAATTAAAAATTTTGGAGCTGCGTGTAAAAAACGACAAATCTACAAGTATGTAGTATATTTTTAAATTTGATTGATACAAAATGCAGTCCAGCCAGCAAAGACCAAATCTTTAATCATCAAAATTTGACTATGTACACCAATTAGCTTCTTCGCATGCACAAATTCTCGTTTACTTCAAGACACACAGACGTATGAAACACGTGCGGACACCAACTGAAGGTCTGTTTAGATAGTGCTTATTGCTAAAAATTGAAAATTGAAAATTGAAAATATTGTAACAAAATAATTTTTAAATATGTAAATAGTATTATGGGACCCAGTTTTAAAATTTTTTTTGCTGAATAAAGTATTTGCCGGTCCCGTGAACAGTGCATGGGACCCATTGGAAAACGCACAACGGAGCTGAATTCTATCCAAACGTTCACTGAGAGAGAGACTCGCATACTTAGGGCCCGTTGGGTAAAAGATTTCTAATAACGTTGTTTGTATTTTTTAGAAATACGTGTAGATGAAAAAGTATATAAAAATACATGTAATGTTGTTTAAACACTAAAAACTATTGTTTAAACAACGGTAACAAATGTGCCCTTAAATTTGAGTGTGTCTATTTAAATTTAAAAAAATGAAAAGAGATGAAGAAAATATGGTGCAAGGTGAGGATATTAATAGAAAAGGAGTCCTTTTTTTTCATAATTAGCTTATTAATTATTTGTTAAAAATTATCATCAAGATAAAAATTAAAAAAATTAAAAATAAAAAAAAAAAAACATTGGGATTAAATGTTTATTAAAAGTTTATTTATATTTATTTACTTGCTAAAAGTAGAAAATGAATTAAAAAACTTCTCCAAAAAAAAAGATATCAATTAAAAAGAGTTTAACTACAAGCTAGTTTAAAATTATTTCTTCAACCCACTACTTGACTATTTATAAAACTACGAGCAAGGATTTACTACAAACTAAGTTGCAGCAAATCCTGCAAAATAGTGATGTGTCAATATCTGAGAACAACACGTCTTGCTCCTAGACAGGTGTTGTTCTCAGATATTGACACATCACTATTTTGCAAAATTTACTACAACCTAGTTTACAGCAAACCCTTACCTTAAAACCATGCATGCAAAGGTCATCTTGCTCCACATAAATGGCCTCTTCAATTCCCACATAAGGGCCGGAAGAAAGATAACTCAAAATTGATTTGAAGCTAAACCAATATAATTATATCTAAAATAAATATTACCTTCAAAAGCTTGTACATCAACAAATAAAGTGTAATAAATTCTCCATTAAATCATGTTTTATATATTTCTTAAGAAATAAAGTCAAAACATACATAAATATCAGGAAAAGCACACATCTTCATTGAACTTGTATCTGAAAATCAATAAAATATTCAAAATTATATTTTCCTTTCAAAGAATATGCATTACAACTCATTATTGAATATTTATAAATATTTATTATTTTTTAACTTGTGTCTTTAAGAAAAAACTATTCCAAACTTATAATTGAATTAACTTTTTTAATTTTATATTTTTCTAAAAACCAATGCCAAATTTTTATAAGAGGACATTTTAAAAGTTAAGTTAAATTACAAATTCCACCCTCTTAAAAACAGAATTATATTACTATAAGAGTAAACTGAATTCGGGCAAAAATTAGAGTGAACTACGTAATTTAACCTAAAACTTAAGTGTATACGCAAACATGAACAATTCTGCAAAACTTATTTGGGTTGAGCAGATTACTTAGAATCCACCAGGTTTGATTGGGTTTTAAGCAAATCAAATGTCCCCAAACAATTCATTTGAAAACCCATACCGGTCTAGGCACAGATCAACGATTCTCATTTTGCTCTTAACACAGGAGACAACCAAAAAATATTATACTGGCTCTTCACAAAGATTAAAGATATATGGGTTTCAAGTTTCAACATCATATTTGAGAAACAATTCCCCACATACTTCCAAATTTGTGCTGAAACAAATTTGAGCTGAAACAATCCATTAAAAATGAAACTGAAGAGAAAATAAACAGCAATAAAATCATATTTGAAGCATACCCAAATATTTTCAGTACTGGTATTAAGCCAACTTATTACCACATATTGGGTATAAAACAACATTAAAAGGAACTGAAATGCAAAAAAACAACATTTCCAAATTGCTACTACCAGTGTTTTTCCCAGAACTGTATTGTTTTCTACCAGCAGGATGGTTGATACAAACAGTGTCTAAGTAGAAGACAGAGCTCCAGCTGTACCACCCAAATCAAAGCAAATTTATTTATGACCAAACCCTACATGATCCAGAAATCGAAAACATATATTCACATACCCTCGTATGCTAGACAATGCTCCGTCTCATACTTCCAAAACCAATACAAAAAGTCTCCAGCCATAAAGAAACTCTGAAGAGAGCATACCTTATAAGATTCTTTGATGCCTATGGAGTTGCTTTCTTTTTCTCAATAACTTTCTTCCAGTCCATTAACTGAACCACTAAACTCCACATTTGTTGTAGTTGCCATCTCAAAACCTTCAACAGAACAGAATACAGACATAGGACACATCTTCAATAGAACTTATCTCCGGGGGCCCTATATCACAAGTCAGCATAACCTGATCATGCCGGCCATGCTACAAATGATTATACATCAATGGCTATGAAACTCGTTCAAGACTTCATGTTTTTAAAAAGAAAGCTTACCACTCTTCCAATAGTGCCTCTCCTAAAATACCCTATCATTTAAAAACAAGGCCTAGGAAGGAGCAGTAGCTCTAATTAAGCAATATCTGGCAAGAACCAAATGTCTAATAGATGGCTTGTTCAGACAAAAGCCTCATAGTTCAGGTCCAAACAACCTTTGAAAAGATACGAATATGATGCAGAGAGCAGCTTCCAGCAGCCAAACTGTGGGGGAATTATAATAGACTAATAGGCTACCTTAATAAAAGCAGGCTCTCTCTCTCTGTAGAAGCCAGCTAGTTTCCAGCCAAACAAGGGAAAAAAAAAAATCAAATAACCTAACCTGCTTAATCCACAATCTAGAAGTTCCACCTACCATAGTTTTTTAGATAATATAGTTCATATCAAAAGTGACCCATGTTCCTCCAGTCAACAAATCCAATTAAATGACGATAAACTTGCACCTGTAACCATCTTAAGGCCACTTTTTTTTGGTACCAAAACTGAACTTGATAAAGTCAAGCACCAGTTTCAATCCCTATATCAGTTTTAGTCTCTGCAAGAGAAATGGAAATCGGCTGCCATCCTGAGTGATGAGGAATAATCCATTTTCTAGCGACGACCATATTCAAGATCTGGAATATTTCGCCCAAAGAAAGCCCTTCTAAACATGCTTTCCTTAGTGTCAAAGCTGCTTCATATCTGCAGTGCAAAGAAAAGACAGCAATTGTTCAAGTAGTAAGAATTTGCTAATCCAGGAAGACAAAGTATTGAAAAAATCATTAAACCATTCTACCTGCTTTGAGTAGCCATCATTGCTGATCGTCCAGCTGAGGTAGTAAGAAACTTCTGTATGCTATCCCATGCTTTCGGGTACTGATTAGGATTACCACCTATAGGGTTCACACACTTCCATAATCTCTCATTTTTACCAACATAGAACTGCAATGCACCTACGTTCTGCACGACTACCATATTTTGGTCAATTGCACTATCCAATGCCTTTCTTACATCAGTATTTCTGTGTTTCGGATCTCCATAACGAATGCAATCAGTTATGTTTGCTTCAGTAGGCGTAATTTTTTCGTTTTTCAGGGTGTTTAAGGCAAGTAGGATGACACCAATAAGCCCTTGCACTTTCTCAGAAGGTGGTGCACGACCTTGTGATCCCCAGCCACCATTACTAGAAACAGGTGGTGGTGGTGGATGTTCAGAACCACGCGGAGGATACCTGTTGTTCACATTATCATGATGAAATCCTTGGCCACCACGCAGGTTATGGCCTTTTTGTGGCCCGTTTGCGTGAGCTGGAGGATATGGAGATTCTGTAGAGCTTGGCCGATACTCATTAGGAGGGTTTTGAGCATAATTGGGAAAATCAGAGATATTTAACCGACCCATATCAGGTGGAGGAGGGTAATATCTAGGGCCATCAGGTCGTTGAGGAATTGACTGAAAACCTTGACCATGAGCATTTGGATGATGCACATTCTCGGGTCTGGGTCCAAACGAATTTTGCATTTGTGGGGGGTTGTTGGGCCTCAAAGGATTAGGATATTGATTTTGTGGGTTTCCTACGAAATTACTAGCATTACTCCCAGCTGAATTATCAACACTGCCGTGAAACAAATTGGGGGAAGACCGACTAGCAGGGACTGCAGGAGGCTCCATGCCACCAAAGAATTCATGTGGGGCTTTCTTAAACTGCTTTGTTTGCATATGTTCCGGTTGGTAAGGGTAGTCATTGTTGATTTTACTCTCCGGCATACTTGAGGCTCGCGGTACATTTGTCTGATTCTGATTTACATTTTTTCGAGTATTTTTCCCTTTATACTTACTCTCCCCCCTCCCTCCTCCTCCTCCTCCTCCTCCTCCTCCACCACTTCCACTACTACCTCCACTAGAAGGCCTTTGATTATCCGAATTGAATTGCATCGGTTGGCTGCTATATTGGCTATATTGACTAGGTTCCGATACAGAATAGTGCATAGGCATAGACATAGGCACAGGCATAGGCATAGGCATAGGCTTAGGCATATCAAAATTCGAACTATGGAAATTAAAACCATTAGCAAACTGAGACGATTCGCCAGTGGAAAGCGGGGGGCCACCAGCAGAGAGACTAGTCCAAAGCCACACACTCTTAGCCGCAGCAATGAGCGGCGCGGACGCCTTCTGCGGCTGCGCTAAAAGAATATTATATCTCCTCATTCGAAGCTGATGGAGAGCATTAGAAAAATCCCTATCTCCTGATATTAACAAATAGTTCGCCGGGGCAGGATTGTCCACTGCCCAAAACAACATATCCACTAATATCTTCTTGTCACTCGCATCTTTCACCCCTAAATAAATATATATATTTGCAATTAACACTAGATCTAATCCAAGATCTAGAAAGTAATAAATTTTTAAAAAAAATAGAGTGAGTTGAAAAGGGAGGGTTACCGGCGGGGACGTGGTTGAGAGAGATGCCGGTGGAGGAGAGAGCTTGTTGGACGGCGGAGTTGATCTTGTTGGTGTCGCCGTAAGCGGAGATAGAGACGGGGCCGCAGTAGTTCATTTTGACGAGTGCGGAACTGATGTTCTGAGCGATTTTGTGTGGGTCACTCCCTTTCTGCACTTGACAGTTCTCTATGTCCCACCACACCGACGTTTTCGCCGATACGTACTGCGCTTCCGCTAATCCTCCTCCTGAACTAGATGTCGTCGTTGCGCCCAAGCTATCTCCTCCTACCATCTTTAAATCTTTCTCTCTTTTTTTGTTTTTTTTTTTAGAAAAAAAACAAAAATAGTCTCTCTTTCTCTCTCCTCTCTAATTCACCTTCACCTTCTTCTTCTTCTTTCTCAAATCTCTTGCATCATCATCGTCGATTCGTCGTGTATTTGATTTCTCTTCTTTCCCCTTTCTCTTCTTTCTTCTGATTCTTTGTTTCTTTCCTTTCTTTTCTTTTTCTTTTTCCTCTCTCTGTGTGTGAACTGCCACTATATATCAGACGGGAATCGAGGTTTGTTTTTACTATTTTGTCCCTCGGCATCATTGTGATTTCCGCGCACGGCGTCCTCAACTCAACACTACCGTATTTATTACCACAATACACTGTTTTGATCACTAGTGAAAAATGGAAATACACACGGAACAAAGCTTTAACCTATTAAATAACGGGTTCGAATTTGGTAAAAAATTAAGGATGTAAAACTCATATTTTATATCATTCAATAAGTGATTGTCATATCAATATTTTACTTAAAATTTAATTCATCTTATTATACCAAATAACATCTCAATAGATTCTTAATTTGGTTGAATTTATGTATGAGTATTAGAATTTTTTTTTTTTTTATACAACATAAAATTTCTATTTTAGCCTAGTCTAAGTATATATGTGTGTGAAGCTCCCTCCTGAAAACTTGAACCCCGACCTCTACCCCCCACACCCCACAAGCATTTATACTTGTGGAGTGACCACCGCACTAAGGGTATGCCGTGGTTGAGTATTAGAATTAATTGGATGTGGTTGTGCTTATTTTTAAATATGTGATAAGATGATATGACATGTTGTGATTGAATAAATAAAACATAAGTTCTACACCACGTCCTTACAGAATTTAATCTCATATATTTCCAATTAGAGTTTAGCTTATCTCCAGTACTTTTTTTATGTGGACATGTCTTTTTGTTTTAAGGTGGCGTTTAGTATAGGGGAATCTACATTACTCTCGGCATCCAGATTCCTAGGAATGTGATTCTTTGTAGACGTGGCAAAACGGGCGAGTTGGGTTCGAGTTCGGGTTCGGGTCAGGTCAATCGGGTTGCATGTCAATCGGGTTGCGAGTCGAGTCGGGTTGACCCGGATTTTTCAAACAATTTTTTTTTTTGAAATAGATGCAATCTATCAATTGTTTATGAGTTTCTTAACTGTGATTAGATTCTCATTGGTGATACTGTTACCACTTACCAATTACCACTAAACACTTGATACCCAAATTTGGTACAACTCTTGTTCCAGCTTTCTAGAAGCTAATCTTGGTATAATTGTTAATCTGTTTAAAGTAGGAAGAGAAAATGAAGGTAGGAACTAGCAAGTAAAGAATGACAAACTATAATGGAGTATATAACATATTAAGTAAAGAAGAATAAGTAAATTTTTATAAAAATATTTTACTCAACGTTGGTAGACATGGCAAAATGGGCGGGTCGGGTCAGGTTCAAGTCGGGTTAATCGAGTCACAGGTCAAAATGGGTCATTTTTAAACGGGTCAATCAGGTTGCGGGTCAATCGGGTCGGGTCAATCATTTTGCCATGTCTAATTCCTTGCAATCTGATGCCTAGGAATGTAACTATTCTTATATTTTGTTTCATTGGGAATCTTTTAAGATTCTTAGGAATGTGAGATGATAATGTTTGGTTTATTCCTAGAAATCTTAAATGAATTATTTATTTTCCCCGTTCTATCCTTAGATTTGAATGTAAACTACAAAGTCCTTTAAAAAAAATCTTCCTCTAAATAAATAATAAAAAACAAAATATAAACTATTAATTATGACAAATTCATTAAAACTGTAGTCATTTATAAAAAATAACTATTTAAATTCTCAAATGCTTTATTCTTAATAAAAAATTTTAAAAGAGTTTAATCCATAACAAAACAACCTAACAACGTTTAGGTCTATAAGGCAAGAGAAAAGATATTGATAATTTGTTTTATATTTTATCTTAATTACTTAAATAATAAGGAAAAAATGTTAAAATTGTCAATTTATAAAAAAATATAATTTCCTTTAAATTTGAGAATCTGGATACCCGCCTGTTTTAAAGGAAAACCACATTCCTACTAAGAGGGGTTTAAAGGGGGAATCTAGATTCTCCTGGCATCTGATTCCCTAGCGTGATTTGCAACCAAATATGGGAATCTTTAAACATTCTTGGGAATCCTAAAACATTATCACGTACCAAACGCCATATAAATATACAATGGCAAGTAGTAGTGGATTTTAATTTCCACATTTTATTTAGTTAGTAGGTGATATGACAGTCTCTCATTAAAACAAAAAATATTAGAGGTAAGCCAAACTCTTCTAATTATGGTGCTTATTTTTTATAAATTAATATTTCCATATATAAAC
The DNA here is from genome assembly GCA_028535165.1 of Quercus tomentella. Lineage (NCBI taxonomy): Eukaryota > Viridiplantae > Streptophyta > Magnoliopsida > Fagales > Fagaceae > Quercus > Quercus tomentella. The sequence continues at coordinate 30,701,987 of JAPQVY010000023.1, read as the reverse complement.
ACAAAAAAGAGACCTATTAATAACAATTATATATGGTACGGTATATTTTGTCATTAAATAAAATATAATGTGCCTTATATATAATAGAATATAAATTGCTTTTCTTTATAAATAAGGAAAATTATTAGGTACTCCCGGAGTATCATAAATGCGTACTTTCTCCTCTCACATGAATGGTGGGTCCCACTATAAATTTAATTAGTAGGACCCACCATTTATGTGAGAGGAAGGAATATGTATTTATAGTACTCCGGGAGTACACAATAATTTTCTATAAACAAAGCATAATGAGTTTCGTTATAAAAAAAAAAGCATAATGAGTTTGAGTGATTGCATATTTTGAAAATTGAAAATTCTAACTTGGGGTGCGGGCAAAGAGAGAGACCTTTGTTGAACGGCCGGACCTTGGAAAAGACCATGAATCGGTTGACTGCGTTAGTCAATTATTTATTACTATTATAGGAGCTAGAATAATAATTAATTATTATTGTTATATTCATTACGTGTATTTATATTTATGGTGGTTGTGATTATTATATATATATTAATTTAAACTCAATATATAAAAGGAGGAAAACGAATAGACTTTGATTGAAGGAAAGAATAAAACCTCACTGCTTATTTCAATATTTTTTATATATAAAATTTAATAATTACAACAACGGTAAAGAAAGAATTAAAATCCTGATTCTATATATAAATAAATAAATAAGAGAACAAAAATAAAATTGACATCATCCTTAAGGCGATGGTCACTCTATGTGAGGATGTGAGAGGGACAAATATTAAACTTGAGTTTAAGTCTTCAAAATAAAAACTTTATACACATTACACTTAAATTAAGTTAGTAGTATATTGCAAGATTATTGAAGTGAAAATATTGATCGTCATTTTAGTTCAACACGAAAAGGAAGGCTTCAGACTTTGGGATGAAAAATTAGATGCCGGGTGAAAACTACTAATAAAAGAGGCAGCTGAGGGGCAATGAAAAAGACAATTGCAATTAATGGTCTTTGTAATGTTGTGCATTAGTCTTTTACGGTAATTGTTAAAAAAAAAAAAGTCTATTACAGTGGGCGAGGATATTTCGGTAATTTCACGTCCTGCCCCCACTAGATCTGCTGCCAATCACTACCACCTTACATTATATTTTACTACTAATTTATAAATTTTGGAACTTAGCACCATCTTTCTTTTTTCTTTTTTCTTTTTTTGAGATAACATTTTAAACTTTAAAGACCATTCACGTTCAGTTTATAAACTTTAGTCAAATTTTAAATTAACTACAACTTTATTATGTTAGTTATCTTCTTTTCAAATACAGCATACATCTATCTTTTCAATTTTTTTTTATACATCAATTACAAAAATTACAATATTTATCATAATTTTTTTAGAGTTTAGAAAGAGGACTCCGAAAAAGATTGAATAAAAAGAAGAGAATAAAATTTTACAAACGCCACAATGTTGAACTAGCATTTTACAGAATTTTGAAATGTTTGAGAGCAGAATGTTGAACTTTTTTTTTAATGAATTTTGGCTTCCGTGCTCTTTCAATTTTGTTAAAGCTTGTCACCTTCTTTCAATTGAAAATTTATTTTATGAGACATCTCGCTATTACAATGTGTGGGTCCTATATATGTGGATCTCACATGTTAATTATAATAGAGAAAATTCATGAGACTGTCTCATAAGATACATTCTCCTTCTAATTATAATTCGATTGAGTTATTTGAATAATTTCATGAGTTTCTAAATTCTATCCATCAATTTTAAAAATTAGTGGATTAAATTTGTCATATCATCAACAATTTGAATAATATCAAAGTGGTGATAATTTGTTTAAATGTTAAGGATAAGGTAATGTCTAATTTACTCATTTTAAAATAGATAGATAGAATTTTAGCAACTCCATAGTAGAGTTATCCAAATAAGAGTTATCCTAAAAACTTTGGAGGAATTTTTTATTTTTATACTCTATAATGAATTTATTAGGAGTTATTATTATTATTATTTTGAGAAAATGTTCTATTAGGAATTATTAGGAGTTATCCTAATAATGAAATTATTAGGAGTTATTAGGAATTATTGGACATTCTTATTACTATTCAATTATAGGAGTAATTAGTAAAGCGGCATCCCATGTGCAGTACTCTTTGTCTGTAGTTTGAACCCCACTTACTGCTCTACTATTTACTTATCTCAAAAAGAGTAAGTCTAGTGCCACAAAATTTTCACAACTTTGACACAATTTTACTACATGACAAGTTGTAAGTGGTAGAAATAAAATAGTGACAACTTGTGAGTGGTAAAATCATGAACCCACTATTTTATTTCCACCACTTACAACTCGCCATATAGCAAAGTTTGTGGCACTAGACTTTCTCTCTCAAAAATAAAATACCTACTACTCTACTATTTACTTATCTTAAAAAAAAAAAAATTATAATTAGTAAAGTAATAAGAAGAGTATTGTTTTTTTTTTAATTTAGCTTACTTCCAGTACTTTTTTAACTAGAATCTCCTTTTGTTTTAATGAGAAATTAACACTTACCATTGTATATTTAAAACAAAAGGACAGGAGGTAAGCCAAACTTACTTTTTTTTAATGCCCACAAACCTTTTTTTTGGGTCGCAAATGCCCACTAACTAAAGTAGTCTCAAATTTATTTAATTTGGTTTGCAAAGCAAGTAGTCCCATTCGACAAATGCAGAAGAAAAGATAAAATAAAGTAGATCAAATGAACTTCTTTTTCTTTTCTTTTTTTCTTTGAGAGAGTTTAGGAGTCATGCTTTTGGTACCACGAACAACTTTGGATAGAAACTGCTCTATTTTCCGTGCTCCATAAAGTAATATCCTTGCATCATCCATTATATTAGGCAGATGGCCCATTTTAAATCAGAGTCCACCAGCTCTTGCCTATTGTAACATTTGTCGTGGTATATTTTTCAACTACCACTTCTTTTTTAATAAAATTCCAAAAGATATAATCCCAATAATATGAAAGATTTTGAAGAATAATCTATCATCTGCCCAATAAAGTTTTCCTTCAAACCAGTTTGAAGAAATCTCCATCCAACCCTTTAAGTGGTGAAGAATAAAATTATTTACGTATACTATTTAAACAAATCACATGACTCATTAAATTAAAGAAGTCATAGTGACTGAAAAGTATGATTTTATCAATTGTCACGTAGTGATTTAGAGGTAAACTTTTTCCTCATAGATTTAACAACATTCGAAGTTACAAGCCTAAGGACAATATGGCCCTAAGTATTGTTCAACATTTATTGTACTCTCAGTGTATTCTATAATTTTCTGCTAAGGAATGGCACTTTCAATGAAAATTTTGGATGAAACTAAACCTGACTGCTTGCTCAAAGTCTTAGCAGTGAATCAATTTATAGTCATTCATATATATAAAGATGCCCCGTGGAAAGAAATATATATATATTTCCACAATAAGAAAAGAAGGATTTATACCTTGACTGGCTACTTTTGCAATTCATTCTCAGATTCTAAGCTGTATTTACTACAAAGCTGGCTTCTCACAAGATGAGAGATGAGACATACTCGAGGAAGAAATTAAACCAGCTACTTCATACACATTTGAATCAGGATCAAAATTATTCATACATTCCTTCCACCACTAATGTTGTGTACATTGTCATTGGGGTCATACAGATCAGATGCCTTCTCCGTCTTCAACTCCTGCAATGTTTGAAAATAAAAAGAAGAGACAAGATGATTACTTGAAAATTATGGGAAACCATTCCAGAACTACTTTGGCAAAACATAATTACTTCTCCCTTAGTTTAAGGGGGTTTGTTGTGTGTGGGGGGGGGGGGGGGGGGGGGGGGGTGGTATGGTTTGGGTGGGGAGTGCCTTCCCTGTAACTAAAAATGAATATAACTATGGTCCCACAACTTAATCTGCCTCTTTTGAAGAAACTTGCAGAGGTAAAGCAGTTCAATCAGATAGTGACAGTTCCAAAGTGATTGTAGAATTGGAGGTAGGAAGATTAAGATTATGTATTTGCTCCCCAACTAAACAATATCTATAAGATGTGAGGTTCCCCGTGAGGCCAGACATCTGATTTTGATGATGCCTATCCATGTCATGGCTAATGCACAATTTCCTCAAATGTTGGGGATTTTTTTTTTTTTTTTGATAAGTAAATATAAACATAACAGATAAGAATGTAATCGCAGAAAACAGTTCAGTGGACCAATGTTGTATAAGATCCACAGGTTCCTATCAAAGATGCAAAACACATTAATTGCTATTGGTCAGTTGGTCCAATCATAGCATCACCGGTCAAAGCTGTTGGGGAAATATTTTTCACATATTTAAGATTAAGTGTCTATTTGGCATTGGATTCAAAGCCAGTTGTTTTGCTTTTAGTTTTTATGAACAACTTTTTAAAATCTCACTTTTTTCTTACTTTTTTTTCAATTTTTCAAAATACAAGTATACTTTAGCACATTTTCAGCAAAAAGCTAAATAAGTTGTTCCAGTAAGTCATACACTAAAAAGAGCATATATACCAATCAACCTACAAGGCTACAATACAATAAGACTAGCAGAAAAGATTAACCATTACCAATCTTTCTGGGAGATTTTCGATAAGAAGTTGAGATGCACGAGCATCCCTGACCTTCAAGTAGTTATACATGACAACACCACAGAGAGCTGCAGAAAGAGAGAATTAGTTCTATAGTAAACATAAATATCAACTAGAAAAAAGTTTTAAGTCGAAACCAATGACATGCCAAAAACGTACCTATTGCATAACCAATTATGTTGAGCCCAGTGATCACAGACTCAGGAAATAGAACAGTTGAAAGGGCAATGAGAATCCAGTCTTTCAAAACTCCAGCAACACGGATAGTTACAGCTCCAGTTCTACCAATTACTAAGAAAATTGAGAAGTTCAAAGCTAGAGCACAAAGTGCATTTGAGAAGAATATCCAGAAATTGAACTGAATCTGGGAAACTTCCATTACGGGCTTCTCTAGAAAATACCAAGGAATAAACAAGAAGACAAAGCTGCACATGACAATGGATGGGAATGAGCAATTCAGCAGAACAGCATAAAACTATAATTTCACCCACAGACTGCATATCAAATGATTTATCTGGAATCAAATACAGAGTCATTTTTATTTTGCTTTTCCCACACTCCCCAAAATGTTCTTTCCAGAATGTTGTTGCTGAAATGGGCTTTCCTCAAGATTCACACTTAAAATTTAGCAGCCCAAGGAACAATGCATGAGAAGAGCACAATTTAAGGCAGGAAATAGCTGATTCCCATCATTCTCAATATCATAGTGAAGTCATAGATGATATGAAGAAGTGATCAAAACCATGCGCAAGATAAAATACTATCAATAAATGATCAAAAAGATCAGAGGCACCAGATAATATTTCAGGGACACAGTGGATACATCTCCACATGTGGCTGTGTCCAGTTCACTCCTGAACTAAACACAAGCCGGATCCACAATTCAGTATAATAATTGATTAAAGATCTAGAAAAATACTGAAGCAAATGAGTGATTTAAGCTAAAGGAAGAAAAATGGGCCAAAGGAAGGCCAAGAATGACATGAAAGTAGTGAGGAGGGGCATTATTGTCAAAGATGTAATAAAGACCAAAGAGGATTCATGAATCCTCAATTAGTTTTTATTTTTTTCATTGGGTGGGAGAGGGGGGGGGGGGTGGGGGGTGTTTATGGCATAACAAGATCAAGTTATTTAAAGATCTGAACTATCACAAAAGAACCATTCATGCTTGAATCAACAATTCAAACCCACAAATGGGACTATCATTCAAAGGTTCCAAATACGTGAGAATGATATACCTGCATGGAGCTATGTAATATAAGCTGGTGATAGGATTTAAAGTTAAGCCCTTCTTCTGAAGAAGAACTTGTGTTAAGACCAGCCTGAGAGCTTCACCAAACATTCCCATGACCTGATAACCCGTACCCAGAACATTAAAGTGAATTTCCCCATATGAGGAAATGACAACTCCAACACTGACGAGCACCATGTTCAAGAACACATCACACCTTAATTTGTCAGTGCCACAAACAACCGCTGTGAGGAATGTCGCCACTGGCACTGTAAAATCCAGATTTTAAGATGTATTCACTACTTAGCCATTTAGTAGTTTCCCAAGGCATAACAATGATATACAAATACAGAGTCTTAACATACTCAGGGATTTAAGCATCTGGATGAAGGCCACGGAAATGTACAGATAAGCAGTATTGCCAAACCTGCCCACAAAGAAAATGCATTAGAGATTTTTTAATATACAATTTAACATGTGAGAACCAACATGAAATCCATGCCATTGAGGATATGGAAATAACAAGTAACAGATTGAGCGCATTATTAATTTTGATAAATCTACATTATGATGCAAAAGCAAGTATTCAAGTCATGAGCACATTATCTCATAAAAAATTACTAACGATCTAAATCAATTGTCTAACATACATTTTGAAGCATTTGATACTTCAAATTTTTAGCCCAAGAAACTCTACATGAAATTTAGATTTCAATAATAGCAAAGAAAGAAAATACACTATCCATACCCAATCAATTGTCTCAACTAATCCTTTCTGCATAATGATGGAAATGCTCACAAGGCACAAAAAACATCTCTCCTTGCAATCCAGGAGAATTAGGTAGCGTTGTTCACGGTTGAGACAATCTTAGGCGATTATTAATTTCAAAGTTACACATAGAACCACATTAAGGAAGTAACTAGCTAAATTTAAATTGTTGCTCCTTGTCTAAACATAGGAAAAATAAATGAAGAAAAGCCTCAAGATAGCATCCTGGAATTGTCCCCAGCTGAAGATGGAACACAATAACTGGATTCAAACTAGAAGTCTAATTCTACAATATACATTACTTACCATAAACTAGACGCAAAGAAGGCGCTTATAGGAATGACACATGTAGCATATCTGCAAAGCCAGGAATATTCCTTAAGGAAGAAAGTATTGATGACACAAAAAAATAAAAAAAATCAAAGTGCATGTCACAAGCTTACATTTGGAATGTCATTTTAATAGGAGAAACAACCTGCACCAATAAAAAAAAATCAACTGTTTGGCCAACAAAGAATAGCATTAAGGGAAAACAATGCAGGAAAGAAAAGGTAGACCTAGGCACAGAGAACAAATTAAACAGATGAGAAGAAAGTGGAAAAAGAAAAGGGATGAGACCTAAACAAAGAACAACATTTCAGAAAGTTAAACAGTATATTTCAATCTTCATTTGTCCCCATACTAGCTCTTTAATATTTACATCTTTTATGTGGGACCGCATCATTCCTGTCTTCCTTTTTCATGTCCTACAGGAAATCATTTCTTCTATTGTATATAAGCAAACTCAACCTAGGATCCCAAATCTCAAACTAATTTAAAACTGAACATAAAGTACTCAAACCAACTCCACTCAACTAAGCATAATCCCATCAAATTGGGTAGGGAACATGTTTTGAGACTTAGTTTACCACACTGTTGATCCACTGAGGTCATATGATAGCTTGTTCAAAGAGAAAAACTTGCACAAGTATTTTACATTTTTATGCTAAATCTTCCAATGTGAAAATTAAGACCCTAGAAGTACCAAATGCCGGAAATCATAAGATGAACAATGATCACCAATGCAGTTAAATGGGAACAAAAGCAAGAGAGCACATATCACAAAATTGTTGCCACCCCCATTAACGCTATAGTTGTGTTGCCAAATCCTATGTCTACTACTCAGGGTTAGTCTATCAAATAAATCTTCACCGCAATTTTTTTTCTTCAAAGTTCCTTATAATTACCAAAAAAGAATGGCTGATAGCATCAAACCCAGTGAAGAGAAGCAGAAAGGCTATTCAAAGTGAAGGCATCTCCAGTTCAAACAGGATCCTATGCGTACCTTGAAAACACGGATGAGAAAGAATGCAACCACACCAGAAAATCCCATATGAATCATAGTGAGGGTTATAGGATATGGAAAATTGAAGTACTTTGTTGAGAGAACCCACTGCAAATGAACAAAAAGCAAAGTAATATTCGTTATTCAATATTTAAAACAAAAACAAGACAAGACAAAAAGAGCTGAAAAAACAGAATGCCTTACTTTGTTGTACAAAATAACCCCAGATGAAAGCAATATGTAGACTAGAAGGTAAATATAGGTCAAGAGATGCTCCCTGTTGAGCATTGTGTCCGGACTACAATTCCTACAAAAACCCTTCAATAAAAATAACTCCTTGCTTGCCAAATGCCAAGCCTCAAACACTACAAGCTTTTCAAACGAAAAATTGGAGCACGCCAAGAATATTTCCCCATAAAGATGGTGCAACTAACACTGTTTAACTGGAGATTTCCCCCTGTTCAACAACCATTATCAACAAACCAACTATTAATACAAAAGCTTTCACCAAAAATCCCACATTTATATCACTAAAACTTGCAAAAGAGTAACACACATTATTATTATTATTATTATTATATCATAGAGTCCAGAATGAATCCAAATCCTATAAAACACTACCTTAAGTTTCTACTAAAAAGCAAGCAATTGTTTAACATTTTCAATTAAATCAATCAAGCAACACAACACAACACAACACACAAGTAATCTTTCCCTTATTTTGGAGCAAACACATAAGTAATCACCTATTGCTGTTTCAACTAGAACAATAAAAAATTTAAAAAAAAAAACAAAACAAAAACAAAAAACAAATTAAAGTAACAACATTATGTATTTCCAACATGGAAAAACAAACTCAAATTTGGATCATATATAATCACCCCAAAGCAACTCATATTAAAAGCTATTGAGTAATAATTAATCAGTAATTAAATAGCTAATTATTGGCCAAAAAAAATTACTAAACACGACATTATCTATCTTTGCCATAATTTTTCACAGCTACATTACAAACAATTACTTCTTTTTTGTTGAGAAAAGTGGAAACAAATATACAAAATGTGAATGGGACAAGTGTACTCACACACACAAACACACACACACAGAGTCAAAGCTGCGAATCTGATTCAAAAGAGAGAGAGGGAATGGCGGAGTTCGCAGAGAGAATGTGAAAACGACGTCGTGTTTAGGTTTTTAGGGTGAGAAATGTAGAATCGGGGTTTGGGGTTTGAGAGAGTGAGTGAGAGAGAGAGAGAGAGATCCGAAGATAGAAAGGCAAAGGCGTGTATGAGTAATATAACCCATATACTATATACTAGCGTGTTTTTGTTTTTGTTTTTGTTTTTGTTTTTGGTTCTCTTCTGCTTCGTCTTTGTTGGTATAACAGCCAACATTCATTACAGACCCATCGATGACAACGACGTCGTTTTTTGCATTCATTTTGGCTCTGACACACAGTTTATTTAAGCCACAAAATATAAAGCTTTTTAAAAATAAAAAATAAAAATAAAAACACCAAAATTATAATACTGGAGTCCTGTTTGGGATCCATTTATTTTGCTAAAACTGAAAAATTTTTGCTAAAAATATTGTAGATAAAGATAAAAGTTAGTTGAAATAGTATAGTGGGATCCATGAATAGTAACAAAAATAAGCTAAATAGTAAAATAAGTTGGCTTTTTAATTTAGAGGCAAACGCACCCTAATAGGTTTTTTTTTTTTTACAGGGAGAGGATAAAATACAAAAACCACGTTCAAGTGTCGTATAGAACTAAATATCATATTAACAGGTGTCCTTAGGTCAATTATTAATAAATTATTTTAGGAAAATCTTGACATCACTTTTATGAAAAATATAAAAAGTCGTTAAAATTTTTTTTTTTTTTCCATAAGAAATTTTTAAAAATAATTCATAAACTAATGCCCTAAGGGCATTCGTTAACTTTTCCCTTAAAAGATCTAATTTTTCTAATTACAAGATCTAATTTTTCTAAGTACAAGGGAACCTTTAATACTCTTGTTTAAAAGTTCAGCTTATCTTAGGGTGCGTTTGTTTTGGTGGATAATAGAATTGGGAAATTATTTTACACCATCATGCATGTTTGGGGCACATGCAAATAAGGTCAAACTAAATTTCATTTTCCCTTGACTGTAAAATACCCCTAGCTGACCCGTAAAATCTTTTACACAATTATTTTACCTTCACTCTATTTCCGGACTACACACCCGAAGAGAGAGAGTGAGAGAGAGCTCAAGCACAGCCTCAGACACTCCACCTGAAGACAACCCAAGCACATCCTTGCCGATCAGATCCCCGTCCTTATCCCTTCCACATGACGGTGAGTGCTCTGTTCCTCTTCCTTCCTTTCTTTTCTTGCATAAACCCATCTTGTTCAAACCCATCCTCGTCATCATCCCCTCCGTCTTGCTCAATACCCAACTCCAACCAAGCAAGATCAGATCGAGCAATGCCTAAACCGGATCTACCCAATGCAGCTACTCACACCGATTTGAGCATCCCACCACACCCATCCTTGAAATTTCCGAAAACCCATTCCTCAAACCCACCACACCCCATCTGTCCCACTCCGACAAACCCATCCCTGAAATTTCACACTCAAAGCCCAACTCTAACGAACCCACCACTCCTCATCCCTATACCAAATCCGAGAGAGAGAGATATATATATATATATATGTATATATATTTATTTATATTTACTTATATATTTATTTGTATAAATAGATGTGCATAATTTAGCATTGTTCTTGTGAATCTGGCAACTTGTGAAAGTATATGGCAGCTTCTGAAATTTTTTGGTACTGCAAAATTTAGCATTGCTCTTATGAATGTGGATGGTTTAACAAAACACATTGCTGTAGATACTGATTGTGTTGGAGATTAAGTTGTTGTGTTGGTTGACAGGGTGTGCTTGCTATTTTGTCATTGTGTTATTGTATACATTGTGTAATGTCTAAATAGCATGCTTGTCTATGTACATCTTATAGCAGTGTTTGCTATTTTTTAGATGAAGAAAAAAACCAAAGCAACAATTTTTGCCTCAGTTGCATCTGTCCTCCTTGTGGGGTTTGCATTGTTAAGGAAATTGTAGCGTAATCGACTACGTAGGGCACCTTATGTTAATCATGTAGTTGAAAGAGAGCATTACATAAATAGTATTTTGCATGGAAATGAGAGACATTGTGTAAGCCAAAATAGGATAAAGCCTATAGCTTTCCACTAATTATGTGACATCCTCACTCAGGGGGAGCACATACGGCCGACTATGAACGTGTCCGTTAGAGAGCAAGTGCTAATTTTCTTACACATAATTGGTCATAATGTGAGGTTCCCTGTAATTGGTAATTAGTTCCATAGATCGATTGAGACTGTTCATAGATATTTTAGGGTCATCCAAAGCAGCAATTCTTGCCTCAGTTGCATCTGTCCTCCTTGTGGGGGTTGCATTGTTAACGAAATTGTAGTGTAATTAACTACGTAGGGCACCTTATGTTAATCATGTAGCTGAAAGAGAGCATTACATAAATAGTATTTTGCATGGAAGTGAGAGACATTGTGTAAGCCAAATTAGGATAAAGTCTATAGCTTTCCACCAGTTATGTGACATCCTCACTCAGGGGGAGCACACACGGCCGACTATGAACGTGTCCGTTAGGGAGCAAGTGCTAATTTTCTTACACATAATTGGTCATAATGTGAGGTTCTGTGTAATTGGTAATCAGTTCCATAGATTAATTGAGGCTTTTCATAGATATTTTAGGGTCGTCCTTAGGGGGATTGTGAAATTATATAGAGCTCTAATAAGACTGCCTAGCGAAGATACACCCCGAGAGATAAGGGATAGCAGAAGGTTCTACCCATATTTTAAGGTAAATATTGGAGCTTTTGTCTATTTTTGCAATTGTGAAGATTTTCTGTATTTTTTAAACCATTATATCTGTCAAAAATTAGGATTGTGTTGGAGCAATAGATGGCACACATGTTCGTGCATTTGTTCCACCTGAAATACAAGAAAGGTTTCGTGGTCGCAAAGATGGAACCACTCAAAATGTGTTAGCTGCCATTAGTTTTGACTTGAAGTTCACTTATGTATTAGCTGGATAGGAAGGCAGTGCACATGATTCACGTGTGTTAAATGATGCATTCGCTAGGCCAGGGGGATTTTCAATTCCTGAAAGTATTATAGGATTACTTCACCTTTTGGGTTTTTTTTTTTTTTTTAATAAATTTTGTTCATTTTACTAAAGAATAATAGTGATTTCGGTTTATTTTGCAATATATGTAGGTAAATATTATCTTGGTGATGCTAGGTATGGTAATAAAAATGGAATTTTGTCACCTTATCGGAGTGTTCGATATCACTTGAAAGAGTTTAGTGATCGTCCTCTTGAGAATGAACATGAATTGTTTAACCTCCGTCACTCGTCCTTAAGAACTACCACTAAGCAAGGGTTTGGAGTATTGAAGAAACATTTTCGAGTCTTCGATGCAAAACCATTTTGGTCTTTTAAAACCCAAGTGGAAGTAGTGTTAGCATGTTGTGTGATTCATAATAACATTATGGGGATTGGCCCTACTGACCATATTATGGAAGCTGCAATGAACCAAGTAGAGTCTAGCGGTGAAGAACCAGAAACACGTTCATGTTAGGACTCCACTGAAGAAAGTAGAGTGTGGAATGTTAAGAGAGATGAAATATGCCAAGCCATGTAGTCTGACTATACCAGGAGTAGAGAGTAGTACTTTAATAAATATGTGTGATTCAGAGTTCTATAGTTGTAATATGTAATGTTTTTTTCTATGATTGATGACACTGATATGAATTATAATTATCTGTTGTGTAGACTTGTGGTGGTGTAAGGATAATTGTTATTTTCAGTATTACATTGTTATTTCCAATAGTTGTTTTGTTTGTTGTGCACATCTGTAGGTTCATTGATGTTAATGCATGTTTGTTTTGTTATTCATATGCATAATAATTATTAAATGTTACTCTCATTGTACCATTTTAATATGTAGCAATGTCGAAAGAAAAGGAGAAGGTGGACTCTAAGCAGTTCAGGTGGTTACCTCCAATGTACACCACCATGCTTACCCTACTTGCCGAAGAGGCTATAAAGGGCAATAAGCCCTCAAACACTTTCAAGGCAAGCTCCTTTGCCACTGTAGCCTAGACCATATCTGCTAAGTTTGGGGTAGAGTGCTACCCTTCATTTATGGAGAACCGGTTGCATACGTTGAGGACTATGTGGAGTACCATCCAGACTCTTCGAAAGAAGAGTGGATTTGGATAGGACGACAACCTCAAGATGATCACATGCGATGCCAAAACCTATGAGGAGGAAGTTATGGTATGGCTTCCAACAATATTTTGTTAATATAGTCATGTTTTAATGCTCTTGCAATGTGTACTGAGTTATGTTAGTAAATATTGAGGTTATGGAGTAATATGGCATCTTATGAGTCAATTCTGATTATTGAAGTGAATATTGAATTATATTATACGTGTTTACTATTCTCTCTTACAAGCGCATCGTAAGCATGCCGAGTTTTTGAACAAGAGGATAGTGATGTACGATGAGTTGGCCATTGTAGTGGGTAAGGATATGGCCACAGGCAGCTTTCCTAAGTCATACGCTGATCTTGACACACAGCAAGAGAATGGTGATGACATTAAGATTGTGGCCAACAATGGCAAGGAGGGTATGGTGGATAAGGGGGGGAAGGGGAAGAATGCGGTCGAATCATCCACCATAGGGTCCACAGTTTCAAAGTCTCGCAAAAGAGGCTGTGCGCCTCTCAGTGATGATAGTGTTCTGACTAATCTGTCTGATCAGCTTAAGGAAATTGTTGTGGCCTTGAAAGAAATCAACCGGGAGCCTGTTGATTACACCAGTCGTTACTCTGAGGTGATGGCTATGGCGTCAAATGGGTATAGTGAAAATATGCTTGCTGCCTTTGACCATCTATGTGAAAATAAGAAGGTAGCTAGGAGATTTCTGGCCAAGAATGCTAAGTTGAGAAAGCTTTGGATGGATAGTTATTTTTTTACTCGACTCTGACTTGTCTGTTTGGTGTTGACTATGATGGTAGTTAAGGGATTTGGTAATATGTTGTGGTACTAGTATTCACCTTTGATTGTATTATATATGTGACAGTATTGTATTCTCTATAAGGCGGTTATGTATGTACTTCTAACCTTGGACATACGATGATGGTATGTATATTTTGTGAACTGTTATTCTCCAAGGGATAACAGTTACATACCTTGACTGTAGGATGTAGTATTTTGTATGCTTGGGATGATACAATTGCCCAAGTTATGTATGTTTAGTGTAAAAATGTAGGGCACATGTGTACTATTTAGATACCACGTGCAGGTATCATTTTTGTAAACCATGGAGGTGTAATGCCAATGGTGAAAGTACATTATGTTCGTTTTGATATTATGAAACTATTCGGATGCTCTTTGTTGATGTTGAAGTGGATGAGTACTTTATTTTTGTGTTGTTACAGGGATGCAGGTGTTTCTTTGCTTTTCATTTCATATTTTCCATGAAATTTTTGAACAAACAAAACATGGAAAAATGAATATAGTAAAACTATTTTCGTAGTAGCCAAACACTGGAAATCGTTTTCTGCCCTGTCTTCCATGGTGCAACCAAACAGACTGAAAGCATTTTCCTTACCGGAAATTATTTTCCCTTAAAATTATTTTACACTCGGAAATTCATTTACATGGAGCCAAACACACCCTTAACAACATAAGGGAGTGTCTTAATAGTCAATGATAGATAAATACTTAAATAGTACTATGTTCCAAATTGTTGGTCATGTATTCTATTTTGGGATATCTCAAAATATTGTCATATTTTTAAAATTAGAAGTCACTAGTTTACAAATTTTTTTATTATGCCCTACTTTATTTTGGGAGCATTTAAAAAGGGGAAAAAAAAAATTCCCAATAGACGCATTATAGTAGCTAGGAGTATTTTTATTTTTAGATATCATTTAAACAATAAGTTTGAATTTGAAAGCAAAGCCTATAGTTTTTGTATTGAATTAGGAGTATGTTTTTTAGGTTTGATTTTATTTTATTTATTGAAAAAAAATACCCAAACACTAATGTGGCATTTGGTACAGAGTAATGTTTTAAGATTCTCAAAAATGTTTAAAGATTCTCATGTTTGGTTGCAAATCACGCTAGAGAATCAGATACCAAAGGAATCTGGATTCCCCTTTAAACCCCTCTCAGTAGAAATGTGGATTCTCTTTAAAACAGGTGGGTATCCAAATTCTCAAACTTAAAGGAAATTGTATTTTTTATAAATTGACAATTTTAACCCTTTTTCCTTATCATTTAAACAATTAAGATAAAATATAAAACAAATTATCAATATCTTTTCTCTTGTCTTATAGACCTAAACGTTGTCAGGTTGTTTTGTTATGGATTAAGCTCTTTTAAAAATTCGTATTAAAAATAAAGCCTTTGAGAATTTAAATAGTAATTGTTGTATTGTACTTGTCATTTTAAAATGTTAGACTACACTTTTAATGAATTTGTCATGATTAATAGTTTATATTTTGTTTTTCATTATTTATTTAGAGGAAATTTTTTTTTGAAGGACTTGGTAGTTCACATTCAAATATAAAGATAGAATGGAAAAAATAAATAATTTATTTAAGATTCCTAAGAATAAACCAAATATTATCATCTCACATTCCTAGAAATCTTAAGAGATTCCCAATGAAACCAAAACATAAGAATAGCTACATTCCTAGGCATCCAAATTGCAAGGAATCACATTCCTAGGAATCTGGATGCCAAGAGTAATGTGGATTCCCCCCGTACCAAACGTCGCATAAGAGTAAAACATTCATTTAATTGTTGTAGGAGTCTATGAGCCCTTCTAATCACGTCACTTAGTTTGTTAAAAAATATGATCCAAAAGAGGTTTATTCCAACCGATAACTTCGTATTTCAAATTTCTGATAACTACTTTTTTTAATTTAAAAAATTAAAATTTTTTATAACTTTGTTTAAGGGTAATTTTGGAAAGATAATAAATGACGTACTCTTAAAAAGTTAGATTTTTTAAATATGATGAACAATTTGAGACGAATGGAGTAATTAGAGATTGAGATTGATAATCTAGATTGGTTTTTGGTTTTTGCATTCAAGTAGTAGTAATTTTTTTAAAAAAAAAATTGTGCATAAAAAGTTTGCATTCGAATTTTTTAATGAAAAAAAAAAAAGTCTCTATGTTAAATGGGTTTCCCTTAATTGGATGAAAACATGTACTAGTATATTTTTAAAGAAAAGTATTTAAATTTTTTTTTTGGGTTTTTTCTCTTTTAAGGAAATAAAAAAAATACTAAAACTATATATATTTTTTTTGGCACTTAATATCCATTAATAGAAATAGACGAAATGATTAAATTGACAACAAATAAAAAAAATAAAAAGACTGAAAAAAAAAAAAAAAATATATATATATATATATATATATATAATAAAAAAAAAAGGTACAAAGAGATCATCTGTTGGATGTAGACTACCAAAAGACAGCCGCTTCTCCTAAAGGCCATTAGCTCCTTAAGTTTTTTTTTTTTTTTTTTTTAATTAAATAAAAGTTGAGGGAATTCGACTCCTGAAAGCTGGATCTAACATATGAGGGGGAAAAAAATGTCAGTAGGGTCACATAGCCGCTCCTTAAGTATCTTATTGTTAACATACTTAAATCACCCATTCTGTAAACATCTTTTTCTACTTCCTGGAATTTAAGAATATGAATAGGTACTAGGTGAATAATTCTTATACTCTGTAGTTTGTACTACTTAAGCAAAATTTTCTTCTTTACTTATGTTACAATTTCATTTCTTGTATCCATTTTTATATCGGTTAAATGCCTTTTGAGAATGCTAAACTGATTATAAACGGTTAAATTTCATTTAAGAAATATGCATAAAAGTAATTGCAAGAAATGAGTTTTTTTTTTTTGTTTTTTTTTAATAATAAAAATGAAAAGAAAAATTATACATAAGTTGACAGTAAAATAAATAAACTGACATTTTAAACTAAAACAAAGAAACCCTTAACAGGCAGTTGACAGCCCTGATACAATTATTCATCTCCCGGCTAATCTTGTTCGGCAATACATAAGATACTCAGCTCCGGGAGCATAAGAAAGCTATCAAAGAGCAGCTTTCACTTGGAATACCAGTTTGAGGGCATCAAATTAGGCTTCTTGATCTTCTGTAAGTTGTTATGTGACAGCCATGTGCATTTTACTTCTTATAACAATCACATCTTGACTTATAATTTCAGTGTTTGTTTTCTTTGACATTCTTCATTGAATCACCATGTTGTAGTTTAAGAGCAAGTTCATCAATTTACCTTTGATGGATGACAAAATGAGACGAAAAAAAAGAATATTTATAACATTTCATTTCTGAAGTATATGCCAATTAATGGAGATGCACAATGTCTCACCCAAGCCGACTTGAGGTACAATACTACAATGTTTTGCTAGAGTGCATCTAGGTTTTTTCCTTTTCCTCTTGCTTTGTTCTAGAGCGAAAGCTACTTGGGTACACTTTTAGGGACCCCACTATTATGGGGAAGGGGGGATGACAAACAGGGGTAAGCTACACATCAGTTTAAGTAAAGATGGCAACCATTTTTGGGGGAAGGGAAAAAAAAAAATTAGGGATAATTCCAGACGAGAAAAAAAGCAGCCCCACAAACTATGAACAAATAAACAGTGTGTAAATAACGGAAGCACATGGAACCTTGATCAAACAATTTACCACCACTCTCTGAAACAATCCCTTTGTTATATATGCATGCTCACGTGCGTGCACACATGCGCACACTCACAGGCAGAGAGAGACAGAATCACTAGTTATGTGCTTCACCGGCAGGTCCAGGCCGGGCATGTAACAGCGGCTGTAGGGCTTTAACTACAATGCTCATGTTTGGGCGGAAGTCAGCTTCATATTGAACACACAAGGCAGCAACAGCAGCCATCTGTAATTCAGACAGACAGAGGGTTAACAAAATTAGATGTTTTGCGGCCATGAAAGGGCTTGATGCAACAGATCTTTTAAGGCCTAATTAGCCTTAGTTCTAATAAAGGTAGGCCAAGTGTGCATTGAAGGTTTATAACAATGCTTTCCATTTCTGGGCAGTACCTAAATCTAAGCCATTGTATTCTTTTGGGTTTTTCTTTTTTGCCTTATATTTATTTTTTAAATTGAGCATTGTCTGTCTGTAAAGTGTAAATTATTTTTGGGCGGAGACTCTGTAATTGTCCTTGACACATATTCCGACAACCACCTATCTCTCTTCATCAAAGGAATGGAAAGGATAAAAGTATTACACTCATATGAGTCATATCTAACCACCTGCATAATTTATGTTCTGAGGCTGCATGTATGACATGTTTTGTGCATTGTTAATCAGGAATACTACCAAATCAGAAATGTGGTACAAATCGGTTATTAACAAAAACAAAAAACAAGGGAGGAATGCAACAATAAAAAATAAGCCAAAGTAAATACCTTTGCAACGGCCTTAGGTGGGTATTCTGAATTAAGTCTTGTATCAACACACTGCCTAACCTTGTCTTCACTAAGTTTTGGGGTAGCCTAACACATTTCAAAACCTTACTGTAATCAGCTTGGGTGCATGGAACATATTTTTATGTTGAAAATTATTAAAAACAAAGTGGATGTGCTAGATATAAGAAAAGAGTAGGACAATTTAGTACCCATGTAACTAAACTCTGCTGTCCACGTGGTAATGTATGATCAACAGGTTTTCGCCCTGTCAGAAGTTCAAGCAGGACAACACCAAAGCTGTACACATCACTCTTGGCATTCAACTGTCCAGTCATTGCATATCTGCCAAACATAAGTACAGAATGAAAAAAAGTGTATGGTGCTCAAGGAATGCAGTCTCACATCAAGTTAAAATATAGAATCATTTGCAGCCCAAGCTGAAGCTCAGTTTAATAAGGATGTAAAAGACTTGCAACCCTTTTGAATTTGGGTTAGCCTTGGAGAAAATGCCAAGTTTTCATTTGTCGTCACAAAATAACTAAGCAACCAAGAGGAGCACTATTTGAGTTACAAAAGGAGATGCCTATCATGGTTGTTCAACGAAATCTTTGGCAGACAATTTCATATGTAGTTAAGTGCATTAATTTCCTTCATGATTATATATCACACTTCATACAACAAATGATGGGCTATTCAATAAAACATATATGATTGCAAATGTCCACAAATTGCTTACTCAGGTGCATGATAACCAAAGGTTCCAAGAACACGAGTGGAATGAAGACGTGCAGCCATATCAGGAGCTTGATTTGATAAATCAAAGTCTGCAATCTTAGCAACATCATCATCGAAGATTAGTACATTGCTGGACTTGATGTCACGATGGATGATGTGAGGACTAGCCATTTCATGCAAGTACTCAAGCCCTTTTGCGGCCCCTACAGCAATTTTTACTCGTTGTGCCCATGAAAGAACAGGACCAGGTTGTGCTCCTTTAACTCCCTTCCTCCCTGCATAAATAAATGATAAATAGAACACTAACACTACTCAGAAACTGTGATATGGCAGAAAAATGAATCTAAACTATAAATTGAAAAGTTGCATGTGAAACTTTCTTACTTCAGCATATAAATGAACCAAGAAAATGCAGCAAAAACATAAAAAAAAATTATTATGCCTTCAACCTTTACAGTTGCAATTTGATCTTTGATCTTCTATACCATGTAGACTAGCAAATAAAAGACCTACATACCGTGTAGAATATCATGAAGGGATCCATTAGATGCAAACTCATAGGCCAGAATACGGGAATTTCCATCAATACAGTAACCAAGTAATTGAACAAAATTGTCATGCTTCAGCCTTGATACCATAGAAACCTGTAAAGTCAACCATTAATAAAAATATAAAGCTTAACTTATCCCATTGACATAGAAAAGATAGCAAAGTTACAGTTGTCCTCTAAACCTGGGCTAAAAATTCATCATCAGGTTGTTTGCTGGCATCTAACTTCTTGATGGCTGCAGCCTGCCCACTTTTAAGAATCCCATAATATACCCTTCCATATGATCCCTCTCCAATCAAAGCATTTGTCCCAAAGTTTTCTGTAACTTCCTTTAGTTCGTCCACTAGTAAAGCAGGAACTTCAATGGGCTGAACTTTCACAGCTTGTGCACCCTTAGGTGCAGTTTCTGATGCATGATAACCTCCATCATTTCCTGCAGGCCAATCCAGATTACACTAACGAAATCAGTAACTGAATGAACACAGAAAAAGAATATAAAAATAAAATATCAAAAGAAAAAGAAAAAATTAAAAGTTAGTATATGAGAACCATGTGTGTATGTCTGTGAAGTGTAAATGGCATTAAGCACCATAAACCATACAGCTTAAATCCAAGTCTCCAAGGTACATTTTTTAAACTCCTTTGAGTCAAGTGTTTCTTAGTGATTAAGTACATAGTTGCTTGAATTAATTCATTCTTGATGCAACAACTCTAGCTAGGATGAAAAAATTACCTGCTGAACTTTTCACCGCATATTGACCCCCAGTGTCAGCAGCTTTGTGAAAATCATCATCCTCACAACAACCGAAGCAGCTCATGATTCTTTGCCTAAAGAATACTCCTCTCTGATAAAAAAATATCAGACTAAATGAACAAAGCAGCAACTCCAACTTTTATGCATGAAATTTACAGGAGTTGAAAATATAGAACAGACTAGCTGAAGTGCTTTATGAGAAGTTGATCAACATTCAAAAGAACCATTTCAAAAATAAATGTTTAATAGTGCAGTTTAAAGGATCAATATACCATCAATCTATTCAAAGAAAATGCAATGAGTTGTTGTCACGGTTCAATAAATGCGAATGTATTACCATAGACACACAAGCAACATGCTACTATATTCCGTAATCAGAATCATGATACATTTTCCTTCTTCCACTAAAAGGATTGGCTTTAAGTAAAATAATGGGGAAAAAGCAATCTAAATTTTCCTCATTTTGCTTCCTTCATTTTTGAGGTCAGTCCTCAGTTCAAGTCATAGATTCTCTGTATTCCTACTACATATAGCTTTCTGTATGAGACAGATTATCGTGCACAAGAAGAAGACCAAGAATAATGTGGCCTATAGCAATGACAATACATGAACAATATGAACCTATGTGAAGCTAAATGAAAAGTCTAGAAATATCAGTAGCCAACCTAAGTCTCTAAATTTTAGCTATCGAATTAAGCCTTCTAGTTACACCCATGTTACAATCTAACTGGCTACAACCTTAGCATTCCTACTCAAATCATGCTACTCCAAACCCAATCATGACAAAACTAATTTCATAAATACCTTATTGTCTATCATATAACAAACAATCCCTTTTAACTCTTATCTAAGTGCACGCAAATAACTACTCAAAATTTCAACACAACATTTCCGACCCTAGATATAATTGCAATTTGCAATACCACCTTAGTAGCCAAATTGACACATAAACCGCTAGAGATATCAAGTAGTACAAGTAGGTATCAGAGCAATGTTTCAACAATTATAACACGAAACTCCGCAAGAAATAACGCTTTACGCAAACTCATAAACGAACCCTAAAACAAACTTCCCTGCAACCAAAGCCCAAATATTGCATGCATTCAATTCTCGGCACGGCAATTCTGAGTAACACAAACTTTGCACAAATGAGATTTGATTCAAATTCTCATTCCTATTAGTTCATCACAGTAAGATACCTCAAAATTCCACAAATTCAGTCTCAATTTTTTTGCATATCATTGTTCAAGTTCAAACAACCTCACTTTGCATCATATATTCTAACATGCACACAGATTCAGCAGATCAAAACCAATCACAACCAAAAATAAAAAGTAAATATATATATATATATATACAGCGAAAATAGTTATACTAAAAAGAACATAGATCAATCACAGGCTTAGATAATAGAACTAAACACTTCATTTCTTACTCAGAAACTTCATCATCTACGAATTCAAAGCCAAATTTGATTCACAAAGCGAGAACTGGTACGAGTTTTACGAAAGCCAACAGTAACTGAAAAATTCGAAGAGCTACAGAGACCGATCCGTACCTGGAAATCGGAGAAACGATAGTACAAAAACACGAAGAGCTCGCTGTTGCTTGAATCAGTGTTGCGATTCGGAGCGAGCTTCGAGATCTGAGCTCCGAAGCCGAAAAAGGCGTGCGCACGATAAGCAGAGACAGAGTGCGCAGGTTAAAAGCGCTTTCAGACTTTGAAGTCTCGAAAATTGAATTCAATTTTTTTTTATATATACAAATTATTACAGGATTTTCTTCACAGCAATTTATATATACTATTTTTATTTTTATTTTTATTTAATTAATTTTTTAAATTTGGTAGTGAGGTAAAGTGGGCTAAGGTTGAGCTAGCCAGACTTGACTACACTACAAAAGTTGAACAATTTTTGTTACGTGTCGGAAGCTGATTGGTTTGAAATTTGAGTGTTTCTTTTTGCTGAATTAGTCTTTTTCCAATGACTGAGAAACACCCTAATTATGTTTAAATAATACTACTAGTAATAATTAGTCTTTTTTTTGTAATGACTAATTGCTTGACATTTGCTAATGGATTACCACTGTTCACATGTGATTAGTCAATCGTTAATAACTTTTACAGATTTTGCCGTATCAAAAATAGTAGTGTCATCTTAAAGCAATTATTAATAAATAATTTTAAGAAAGTTTTGAGATTATTTTTTATAAAAAATTTAAAAAATTGTCAAAAATTAATTATTATTTTTTTATAAAATATTTTTAAAAATATACTGTAAACTAATGTTTTTAAAATATTTGCTAACTTTTCCCAAAATGGTATAGAATAGATTGTGATCATAGAATAACTTAGAACGGAAAATTATTAAATACTTCGGAGTATATAAATGTGTACTACGCCCTTTCACGTGAATTGTGGATCTTATTTACCAAAAAAAAAAAAAATTGTGGATCTCACCATAAATTTAATTAGTAAGACCTACTATTATATAAAAGAAGAGTATATGCATTTATGGAACTCTAATAAAAGTATTCTATAATTACTCCTTATGAACTACTGAAGTGGGCTGATAAAGGAGTTTAGAGCACTCACAGTAATGGCGCTAAATAACTATATTGCTATTTTTTAGCACCACTGATCACAAGAGTAGAGCTATAGCAGTGGAGCTATAGCCAAATTTTTTTGCTTCTCAGCTACAGTGCACATCTAAAGATAGATGTGCACTGTAGTTCAAAGGTAAAAAATATATATATTATTTTATTTTGTGTTCACACTATGATTAGAATATTTTAATTTTTTTTCTTTCTCCTCCTTCCCCATTTCTACCCGTTGCTCCTCTCTCCCCTCAATCGGTCCTCACACTCTTCATTTCTTCTCGTTGCAAGTTTCAATTCCTCCACTCGTCGTCGACCCAAGCCCCTGCCTAGCGTCGACCCAAGCCCTACCCAGCGGTGACAACACCGATTGATCTCTTCCTTCTTCGCCCCTATCTCTCTGCTATATCATTTTTCCTCTACTTTGTCTCTCAATCTTTCTCCATCTCAAACACCAAGACCTATGATTGCCGGTGCTAGGTTTTGATTTTGTCGCCGTGATTGACAAAACAGCGTTGTCGCCGTGACTGGGTTTTATGTTGATGGGTTCTATTTTTATTTTGATGAATGGGTTTTGATTTTGTTGATGGTTGATGAATGGTGGCTGGGTTTCTCTAGTTTCATGGTGGCTTTTGGCTAATTTGATGGTTGATGATGGGTTCTATTTTTATTTTGATGAATGGGTTTTGATTTTGTTGATGGTTGATGAATGGGGTTTGTTGATGGTTGATGAATGGTGGCTGGGTTTCTCTGGTTGATGAATGGTGGCGGTGGTGGTGGTGGTGGTGGTGGTGGTGGTGGTTGTGGCTGTGGTTGTGGATATGGCTGATGGTAGAGGTGGTTGTGATTGGTGCTGTGGATGTTTTTTGAGTAGTGGAATATATTATTTTATTGTAAGGAATATATTATTTTATTGTGATGTTTATATTATTTTATTGTGTTAAAAGCTAAAATAGATCCACTGCTGCAGCATGTTTGTAGGTAAAATAAATAAAGTAACTTTTGGTAGAGCTAAAAAGCTAAATTTTTAGCTCCACTACTGTGGATGCTCTTATATAGGAGAATTTGATAATTTGAAATATTATATATCTATCTTTATTTTTTTGAGAAAGAAATATTATCTATCTATCTAAAGTATATAACTAAAAAAAAAAAAGAATTGTTATCTTATTTAACAATGATATAAAATTAAGGCTATAGAGATAAATTGAAAATTTTAAAATTATTCATCAAACTTTATCCCTACTAACAATTCTACACATTATCTAAAAAAAACTCTAAAAAAATTCATATCTCGAAATAAATAATAAAAAAAAAAATTGAAAGGAAAAAAAAATCCATTAAATTTTGGACACACTCAAACTATAAGAGCATTCGCATCAGGAAATTCTACTTTATCCTATTTTACCATCTCAAATAGCCACTTTATCAATTATATAATACCATTTTACAATACATTCAACATCCCAACTTTTATTTTCTTATTCTACTCTTTAAAATAATATTTCTACACAATAAAATAATATATCCCAAAATCACCATCATTTACCATACAACACATTATTTATTCTTACTCTCTCATTCTTTCTATTCAAGAACAACAACAAATTTACACCAGCCACCATGACCACCGGCCACCATCAACACCAGCACAACAACTCATAAATAATATATCCTAAATCCACTCATAATCACCGGCCACCATGACCACAACCCAAATCCAACCAAATTTGCAACAAAAATCATCTAAAAAACCAATGAAAATTACACAAACCCATCACCACGAAGGAAAAAAGAAAAAACACAACAGCATCACAACCTAAAACTCACCATCAACACCATCACAACACCATCCACAACCCACAATCCAAAATCAACCAAAGACCCACACCATAAACGCATGAAATCAACCCACAACCCAGAAACTCAGATCGATGAAGGGCGAGACCAGTGGCGAGTTGGCAGCATGTAAGGTCGGTGGCGGTGAGATCGACAACTTGTAAGGCAGCGATGGTGAGATCAATAGCAAAACCCATCGGAATCCACCTCGCTGTGACCCACGTTGATCTCCACCAAACCCATCACCAATTTGAGCAACCCAAAAAAATCCATCCCCATCTCCACCTCGCTGACGACCAACAAAACCCAAAAACACCGGACTTGAGAGAACCATGACCCACAACCCACTTTAGCCATACCCACCTCTTCCTTTAAGCACCGGTCACAGCAAAAAAAAAAAAAAAACCCCACAGAACCCGCTGGATCGCAACCCACCAAAAAAAATGAACCACTGTGATGTTGATGTTGGGAGAAGGATGGTGTTTGGGTCTGAAGAGAGGAGAGAGCAGATGGAGAAACAGAGAAGGAAGAGAGAGAAGAGAACAGAAATAATGAGAGAAAGGAGAGAGAAATTTCAGGGGAAAGTAGAATAAACTTTTTTTTTTTTTTACAATACTGCTACAGTGCAATTCTACTTTTAGAATTGCACTATAGCAGTATTGCAGTTTTTTTTGCAATATTTGGGTTTTACAATTCCGGATGTGGGGGTTTTTTGGGCCTTTATGCTAAATCTTATCTACATATGACATATAGCATTTCCAATGTGAATGCTCTAACCAGTTTCAATTATGATTTAAAATACATGCGCTTTGTGAAGAGACTAATTATTATTCACTTTTTAGTTTGGATTTTTATTTTTGATAAACTTTTTAATTTGGATGTGAGCAAATGAGTGATACATTTTTTTTTTTTTTTAAGAGAAATGAGTGATACATGAGTCGGTCATCAATTATGTAACATATATCACCGTAATGTGTGGGACATAAAAATAAAAGCCAAATGTCATGTTATGTCCTGATTAAATTATATATTTGTCGTTACATGATTGTAGCTAGTCAGGTCTCCTCTGGTTAGCGAAAAAAAATAATCAGGTCTCCTCTAAATGAATACTATTGTGATGTTTATCAAAAAAAAAAAAGAATACTATTGTGATGGGATGGCTTTGAATGAGAAGAATATTGTGGATAAGGAGGATAAAGATTACTGCCATAACCTTGCCTTTCAATGAAAAGTAACGTTGGAGAGAATTTGACGTTGGTTGAAGATAACTCTTTATCATTAAACCTTATCATCTCATTAAATCTTATCATCAAACTAATTCATCAATTAGTTTTTAGTGTAAGTGAAGGATTGAACTTTAGATATTTTATTCAATTATCAGAAACTTTATTAATTGAGTTAACTAAAACCTATCATGAAAAGTAATATTTTACTATTCATCAAAGTGTCTCAAACTTTTTATGCTAAAATGTAAAGTGCATTGTTTATATTTAACTAAAATTTATTTCAGTCCTCTAATTTTACTTTTATTCAATTGAGTACTTTAAGTTTCAAAATTTTCAAATTTATTCAATTCAAGTCTTCTGTCCAATTTTGTTAAAATATTGTCCTTAAAAAAAATATTATTTTTATATAAAAAATCTATAGAACTAATAAAAATGTTTTATAAAATGTTTATATACGAATATTTTTCAAATTTTTTTTTCATTAGTTAATTACATACTTAAAAGCATTTTTTTATTTTAACGAAATTGGACAAAAAATCCGAATTGAATAAATTTGAAATTTAGAAGACTCAATTGAAGAAAAGTAAGTTAGATTTCAGTCAAATTTAGAAGGTACATTTTACATTTTAGCCAACTTTTTTTTGGGTAGGCTTTAGCTTAAATTATTTTTGTTTTCCCACCTTTTGTTTTTGTCATTCTAATGTGCATTTTGAATGTTTTGTCTATTGTTAATGTCATCACAAGTAACAATTGCTTACATGCTCCAAGGTTTTATTACTGCAACTTGGCTATATACAAATCTTATTCTTAACAGTTATTGGAGCCAATTGACGTTGAAAATGTTGCCGCTAATGCCGCA
Source organism: Quercus tomentella (assembly GCA_028535165.1). NCBI lineage: Eukaryota > Viridiplantae > Streptophyta > Magnoliopsida > Fagales > Fagaceae > Quercus > Quercus tomentella. The sequence continues at coordinate 30,674,896 of JAPQVY010000023.1, read as the reverse complement.
TTCCTCTGAATACTCACTACCCGTAGGAGAGGAAGTTTCATGCTTGTGCCCAAAGGCGGTTGGTCAAACTGATTATCCAATAATCAGCTTCTTGGCTGCATGCTATTGAGTTGAGTATTGGGGAATGTCCCTAGAAACTAGAAAGACTTGACCTAATCAAGAGACTCCCAATTTACCAGGTCCTACATTCTTTTAGTCTTGCATAAGCTTAGTCCTACACCCTGCCACAGCCTGAAAGTTCTGGCTGGGTTGTTTTTGGTGAACTCTTTTGGCCATAATTTGAAGAGCAATGTGTATTTCACGCCAATTACTGCACACAATCATACACACACTTTTTACCATGAAATCATGGCCTCAAATCACAATTTACCTTAATTTAGATTTGGGCATGGTGTGGTGTCACACCAAAACTAGCTTGGATAAATTTTGTTCCTTTGATTTTGATGTTGAAACTTAAAAGGTAAACATGGATAAGTTGAAACCTAAAAGGGTAATCTTGCTTTAGTGTGCGTTTGTTTCCACTTTCTTGAGCCAAAACGCGCTTTTTGAGAGCAAAAAGTGAAAGTCAGGTGTTTGGTAATGTTTTAAAACGTGCATTCTCAAAAAAAGCTGCGTTTTGAAATGCAAAGAATTGAGCCAAAACGTGCAGACAGGTTTAAGGAGCTTTTGCAAACACCATAGCTGTGTTTTAACATTACCGTTAGAAAGCCACCGGCTATTTTCCAAATTGCCCACTATGTTTTCTTAAAAACTCAATTTTACCCTTTGATAAATCAAGACAGATCACCATTTGCAACCCCACAACCCTTTGATAAATTAATTGCTACAAAGACCACAAAAAAATAGCGTCTAGCTTAGGTTCAATTCAATAACAAATTTCCAAATCCAAACCCAAAAAAGTCTATAACAAATTCTCAAATCAGCTAAGGAAAAAAAAAAATCAATCCCTTGCAAATCAAGATTCCTCAAAATGCAAAACAAAAAAAATCGGAATATAGCGGAATTTCCCTTATGCAGTATCTCCCTTTCGTTTGCTCTGCTCTGATCCAATCTTTAGTCAATGACCTGCCTGTCGTTTGTTGGAGATCTTTTTGTGTGTGTGTATGCGTGTGACTGTGTGAGAGAGAGAGAAAGAAAGAAAGAGTGAGAGCAGGGCTCGTTTGGTAAGAGATTTTTAGTAATGTTATTGTTGTTTTGTGGAAATACGTGTGGATGAAAAAGTGTGTAGAAATATATGTAATGTTGTTTAAATACTGAAAACTGTTTATTTAAACAATAGTACCAAACACCAGCTTTTGGTATGTTCTGGAAGATAGAGAAGAAATGGTAGTCTAATAGAGAAGAAAAGCAAAAAGAAAAATCAAAAGTGAAGATTGAGAGAAGGTAAAGAATACGCGTATGGAGGAGAAAAAAAGAGCGTATGGAGGAGAAAAAAAGAGGAAAAAATTATATATATAAACGTGTCGATGAAAGAAAAAGAGATAAAGAGAAAAATAAAATAAAGAATAGGAAATTAAAACTAAGAAATGCTACTATAATATTTTCACAATACTTTCACAATAAATCTTAAGTGGTGGGTTGTTACTAGCTAATACTAGTGAAAAAAAATAATTTAAGTGGTGTGTTCAAATTAAAATCAGTAACAACTTACCACATATGATTTGTTGTGAAAATATTGTAAAAATATTGGAAACGTGGCACTTCTCATTAAAATTTGATGATTCTAGGAGTCATTATAGAGTGCTCCACTAGATTTGTTGAAAACAAATCATTGGAAATTTTTAAAATATTACCATTGGGTTTTGTTACTTTTATTTCCTAAATTTAATATATGAAAACTAAACTCACATTATTTTTTTAAAATTTTATATATATTTTTAACTTGAATATTCTTAGTTAAAAAACTTAAAATATTTTTTTTAAATTTTTATTATTTTAAAATTATTAATTAAATTATTTATGATGTCACTGGTTCGACCATCGATCGAACTCTAGTCCGACCAAAAAACCGATAACCAATCCCTTTTTCGGTTCTTTCACCGTACCAGTTTTTAAAACCATGGTTGTATTGGTTATACATGTGGTGTGGGGCAAGGGCATGAACAATTTTTTTTTAATTTTTTTTTTTTTAAGTAAGCTTATGAAAAGCAAAAAATTATATTAGAGTAATGCTATCTTTAAAATATTTTTACAACAAATTTTAGTTAACAATAAATTATTATTATTATTATTATTAAGTAGTGTTTTTTTAGTAAGTATTATTAAGTAGTTGATTTAAGTATGAAATAAACTTTCTTATATATATATATTGTCCTTTTTGATAACTTATAACTGAAACCGTCATTTTTATAAATACTAGCTAAATACTCAATTTTTAAAAAAAGTATTTTTAACAATTTTTACCAAATACTCAATTAAAAAAAGAAAAATTAATTTCATACCGCGCACTTTAAAACTCTAAACTTTCTCAAAAACTACAAATTTAAAAAGCTGAATAAAACTCACCTGATAAAATTCTTTTGCTTTTGGGCTTCTATTAAACATCTGGATCAGAGAATATCTTCACCAATAATTGAGAAATGAGAACCTCCAAATCAAAGGCACGTAAATTTAGGATTGTTCAGAGTTCGGACAATTTAACTTTTTTTGATACAAAACTTAATTTCCACACGTCATTTCAAAATTCAAAGGGAAAGGCTTGACAGTTGACAGTTGACAGTTGACACACCATCATCTTAGAAAATTGACATCTGCAACTGCCTCACCTTTTCTTACACAGTTCGTGTAAAATTTGGCATTTCTCTCTTTGAAATTAGGTGTAAAAACAGTTCAACCACCTATTACAGTGGCTTTGTCCTTTTATAGTAACGCTTCCTTATAAGTTATGAAAACATATAGTTTCCTTATAAGCTTTGAAAAAGTCTAGATTAAGAAAGTGGTATTATTTTGCAATTATAATTAATAATTATACATGTATTATACGATATGTTCATAATAAGAATGATATATCGCCCAATCTAAATAATATTTTATAAACTTCGTTAACATATGACATAGTCATAATGGTTTTCGAAGAATCTCTTTTCAGGTAGGAGGGGATCTAAACAAAATCTAAGCATGTTATTATTTTTGTCATAATCAATCTGCCACCTCCAACTGCTTGAGCTGCATACAAAAACAAATATATTATTAAATAATTTGCCATTTGTGAATCAAACTACAATAAAATTTATTATAATTCCATTCCCTTTTGTTGCAATCTCTTATATTTATTTTCTTAGGCTTTTGGAGTGAGTCTATGGGCCCAAAAAAAAAAAAGAGAGTATAAAATATATGCATGGCTAGTCCAGGTGATTTGTCGTGTCATGTCATCTGAGGGCAGAGGTTTTCTTCTCTGTTTGGTCTCCTAGCTACACGAAAACAATTGACAATTGTGAATTGTTATAGAATATAACAGGTTGGAGAAACTTGAAGAAGATATGCTGCCTATTCTTGTGGTTGGATTCTTGGGCTCATGTGCCCATTACCTACCCTTACGCAACGATTAGAAAAACCCAGGTCAGGGTGAAGAAAAATGACAAAAATGAAAATAAAAAAAGAATAAAGAAAGAATAAAATCTGTTACAAACTTTATTTTTTATACAGTTCACATGATCAAGAGCACTTGAGCTCAGCAGTGGAATATTAAATAAAACAAAAAAAAAAACAAAAAAACAAAAAAAAAACAAAAAGAAGAAAGAAGAAAGAAAGAAGAAGAAGGAAGAAAGGAGAAGAATATGGTAATAAAGGGTACATTGTGTTTTCCAAAATCAAGAAAGTCCTATCATTCTAATTTTCATTTAGGACCAAGTTTGACTCTAAACAAATTTGAAGTTTTTTTATTTTATTTATTTATTTATTTATTTTTTTGTTGAGAAACAAACAAATTTGGAGTTATTTCTCAAACTCACTATGTAGCAATTTATAAAAAAGTCATGTGATTAAAACTATGTATAGATAGTCTTTTTTATTTTATTTTATTTATAAACTTATAGAGAGATATTATTGCTAGAGTCGGAATTATTGACAGTTGGCACTCACACATATCTAGTTGTGCACGTGATATTTAATTATTTATATCCACATTTCTTTATTTCAAGCTCAAATGAGGGAGGTGAAGTTGAGCATTGCAGTGGCAATGACGGTCAAGCAACTCGCGGCATAGTGGGTCTTAAGGAGTAGAACCTAGGTGAGTTGTTTGGTGTTATTGAGACCATATTGGGCTCCCTCTTGATGCCCAATTGCCCATTGCCATAATATTATCTTCTTGGAAAAAAATAAAATTTATATCTCCATCAATTGTCCATTTTGTTTGAAAATTGTCATTGTAGTACAGTAATGATAACACAATAATTTCACCCTTATCATCCATTATTGCCAACAATAATTTCTCTAAATCCCTCAAAATGATCTCCTTTCTTTTCCCTTTTTTCTTTGGCTAGGCAAATAGGAGAAAGGGAGAAGAAGCCAGATTCAAACTTCAGTCATTAGATACAACAAAAGGTGTCAATATTACTCGCCAATGCTTGAATCCCTCTGAAAACAATAAAGTTAATAGTTATGTATATTAAACTTTGTATGAGAGGGAGAGCTTTCACTTCATAGATTGACCTAAATATTAAATATTTGCATGCTTGTATGTTTATTTATCTAAGATATTGAGAGAGTGAGAGTTTTTTGTGCCATACTGGGAGGGAGAGTGTTTAACGAAATACATGAAATATTTAATAAAATTTTTGTTAATAAGTGCATATGAGCACTGTTAAGAACGAATTTAATGGGTCCTAGGTTCTACTGTACTGGGAAGCAAAAATAAATAAATATTTTGTTAATTGACTCATGTACAGTGACTTTCCAAAAAAAACTAATCAATTATAATGAAAAACTCAACTTTAACCATCGATTTTGACCACTCGACCATATTACAAATATATATAAGAAGAAAATTCTCCTATGTTTCATGTCCAAGCTGACATTGCTAGTTTTTCTTAATAATATGCCTAAAAAAAGGGGGAGGGGGGTTAACCTGATTGTATAGCAGGTTCTTGAAGGTTCGTAGTGGTGACCAAGCCCAATCCATTTAGAGCATTCACATTGAGAATGGTATATGCCATATGTTGGTTCAATTTAACATAAAAGTCCAAAACTCCCACACCATTCGGACTTGTAAAAGCTGACTATTGCAAAAAAATTTGCAATTGTGCTACAATTCTAAATGTAGAATCGCACTGTAACTCAATTGTAAAACAAAATATTAATATTTTTTTTAACTGTTTGCTTTAGCTAATACTTCAACTCCTCTCTCTCTCTTTTTTTCTTTTTTTTTTTCTTTTTCTTATTTTTTTCAGTTTTGATTCTCTCATTCAATCCCTCCTCCCCTCTATGTGGATCGGCGCCCGTGCATTGGTGTATCTCAGAGCATACGACATGGGTTAGGTGGTGTGGTGGCATGGGCAGGTGGTTGCGGTGGCGTGGATCTAGTGGCTTTGGCAAATATCTTCCCTTCTTTTTTTCTCTCCATCTTCCCTTGAATCAAGCCTCCGTGGGTCTCATAGTTTGGTGGAGCTCATGAGTTTGATATGGTGGCAAATGTGGCAGATCAAGGCAGTGCCAATGTGGTGTATCGGTGGGTGGTGGTTGTGTTGTTGATGGTGGATTGGGGTGGTGTCATGGTTTGTGGATCAGTGAGTGGTGATTGGAAAGTTTTGGGTTTGGGTGGTGGTTGTATTGTTGATGATGGATCGGTGGGTGGTGGTTTTGTTGTTGATGGTGGATTGGTGGCTGGTGATTGGAAAGTTTTGGGTGGGTCGGTGGTTGGTTGTGTTGTTGATGGTTGGGTTGATTTGGGTTTGGGAGGTGGATGTATTGTTTGGGGTTTGGGATGAATTTCTGTGCTGGGTTTGTCTGGGTTTTGGGATGAGTTTCTGTGCTAGGGGTGTTAGGTTTTCTCTATGGTAAGGTGATGTCTGGTTGACAGAGAGAAAGGGAAACAGAAATTAGAGAGAGAATGAAATATATTTTACTGTATAATTTATATTATTTTAATGTGTTGTATTGTAAAATAAAAGTTGGGATGCTGAAAATATTGTAAAATGATATGATATAATCGATAAAGTGACTTTTTGAAATGATAAAATAGAAGAAGATGACATTTTCAACTATGAATGCTCGAGCATCCACACTAGATGTGGTAAATGTGCCAAATGCTAAATATTTGGCACATTTGACATACCAAACACTAAAAAACTCCTTTATCAGATGTTCTAAATCTCATAATTTTTGCCACATATGAATAGTACCGTTGCAAAATGCAACTGTACTGTTCATATGTGGCAAAAAAAAAGAATAGTTTTTTATTCATAGTTTGTGATTGATGTTGTTGATGGTGATGAGAGAGGAGATAATATATTATTTTAATGTGTAGTAAATATTATTTTAATGTATAGAATTGAATGATAGAATATCTGATAAATGAGATATTGTAAAATGATGTAGTAAAATAATAAAATAGGTTTTTGGTGTGTCAAAATTACATTTTTTTTGCAACATCTACTACGGATATTCTTAGATAGGATGAGTTGGAGCTAGTGAACCGGGGTAACATTTTGCCTACGACCCAGGTTCACCTTAGAGACCCTGCACCACTGCAGACTTTTTGAGTTGACCTTGACAGTTTCTGACTGAGCCACTGACTAGACCAACAACTCTCTGGCACTCTGGGCTTTAATAAGTAAGATTATCAAAACCCAAATATATATATATATATTTTTTTTTTGAGAAACTATATATATTTTTTTTAAAGAAGAAGAAAAACCCAAATTGTTTTAGTACGACAGATTTTCTTCTTTCTTAGATATGCTTGCGTCCAAAACATTATTGGATTGCTGGCAACCAATCAATATCACTCTCCATTATTGATGTGCTTGTAATAATAAACCGTTAAAATGGTTAATAATTCAACGTTTCATATTTCATGAACCTAATTATCTACTTATGATTGGATTAATTTATTTTTTAATATTTATTTTGTTTGAAAAACCCAGCTTTATAATTGAACCTACAAAACATGAGTTCTTAAAAAAGTGTCCCCTAATCAAACCAAGGTCATCTAATTTGTCTCTTAAGGTGTGTTTGGGTATTGCTTATTTTGCTGAAAACTGATAAGCAATAAAAAAATAATTTATGGCTATTGTTCATTACTGTCCACCATTGTTTAGCACTGTTCATTTGCCTATTTACACTGTTCATGTCCCATGAATAGTGCAATAAGCGTTGGTTTAAAAAAAAAAAAACGCAGGAAACGCAAAACGCCCAGTGATCCAAACGCTCACTTAATATAATAAAAAAGGGAGTCCAATATTTAATAATTTGGAAAAGACAAACTGAAGGTTTACGCCCAAGGCTTCTTTAAAATAAGTGTGCGTTTGGATTATAATGAAAAATGAAAATTATTTCATTATTCAACTTATTTTTGGTACTATTCATGGGTCTCACTACACTTTTTGACACTATTCATAGGTCTCATTGTACTATTTCAACTAATTTTTACCTCTGTTTACAGTACTTTTAGCAATAATTTTTCAGTTTCAACAAAATAAGCGGTATCCAAATACACCCTAATAGTTTTCCTTGGTTGCATTGCATGTACTTCCAAGGGTAATTGGTTTTTCACCATGGAAAATAAATAACCCATCATTTCATCAATTCATTTTCTGGTAATAAGATTGACACTTGACAACCACTTAAAATTTATATATATATATATATATATATTAATTTATTGGTGAGATAATGTTGTGCAAAAGGCAAAGAGTCTAATATAAATAAATCATAAAAAAACCAAATAAAAAAGAGTAAACTCGTGTATATCCAAAAAATAAAATAAAAAAATAAAGAAGAAAAAAAGAGTAAAACTCATGTATATATCTATGACTTAAACAATGTATAATTTGAATCCATATATGTGTAGTTGTGTTGTTTTTAATTGTACTATGCATATGCACGGATTATACATTACTATATAATTAATAGATAAAGCTCATAGAAAGTCCAATTAAAATTTCAAATTATAGTCCAATTTTGCGCCATGTATCTTAAATTATTTATTTTTATAGTGAGTTTTATTTCCTAATTTTAGAATCAAATGTGAGACCACATCATAAATATTCATCCAAGTGAGTTATTGAGTACAAAAACCAAAGAGTTTAAAATAAATGAATCGTAACAAAAAAAAGGTGCTTCACAATAACAAAAATTAAGAAGTAATAAAAAATAAAAAATAAAAATGAACAGTTTACATTTTAGACCTAATAATATTCTTACAAGACTTTTTAAAGAGTTAACAAAATATAAGAATGTCTACCAATAGTATTTAAATTATATATATATATATATAAATTATACTATGCATCTTATTGTATATTTTTAAGTGTGTTCATGTATATGCATGGAATTACAAACTAGTTTAATAATAACAGGCCATGCTTAAAATATAGATGTTTTTTAATTGCTTATAACAAATGGGAGATAAAGATTTGAACCTATATGTGTTTGGAATAAGTCAAATCAAACAATTTTACTGAATTATAAGGTTTTAAACTAAAATAAAATAGATATAATTTAACAAATAATGAATATTGATTGCATACAAATATTGTGTCTCAATATCTATGAACAATTTCCGAATCTTTTTAAGTCATGTATGTATGGCAGAATTCAATCTAAAACCCTATAAAAATGGATGCAGTTTTACTTAAGAATTGAAGAAAAAATCAGTTTTTTTTTTCCTAATATATGTATAAATTAAGTTCACTTGGGTTTCAGATATAACTAGCAATTGGACCATGCAAGTTTGGCACTTGGCATGCTATATACGGTGAGAACTGAGAAGGCATTGATTGGAAGTTCCAGTTAGACTTGTTTGTTTTCTTATTAAGCGTGTCATTATATATCATTTAAGTGTTTGGTTAACAGTTGTTCTTAGAACATTTTTTAATAAAATATTTTAAGAATATTTTAATACTATTTTTATGAAAAATATAAAAACAATAAGGAGAGCTAGTTATTATTATTTTTTTTCATAAAAAATTTATAAAAATATTTACTAAACTAATGTCTTTAAGACATCAATTAACTTTTCTCATTATTCAAGCACCAATAAGAATAGGACTTGATTAGGTACATTTAAATGTTAGGAGGTGTTGCACAAGCACAACATTATTTTGTACAACACGTAGCTTTCCTATGGTACTAGCTTTCCCAACCCTATTTTTTTGTTTTTGTCTTTTTGATGAGCCCAACCCTATTGGTAATTGGTTCCTTTTAACTGGTACATATGAACATGTGAACCATGATTTGGCAAAAAAAAACAAGAAAATTGATATAAAACACTCCAATACCCAAAACCCAACGTGATTAAACCAAGACTACCAATGAAGAGGTTTTGTTAGTTAGGTCACCAATTTTTTTTTTTTTTTTTTTTGATGAATAGGTCATCTATTTTTTAATTAAATACAATAATCTCACGCTGATCGATTTACGTGTAGCGAGGAGACTTTGTCAATTATTACTATTATTATTGATATAAAAGTAGTATAATCTTTGAAAGTTTCCTCTTTTATTTAAACTTTAAGTAAAACAAAAGTTAAATTAGAAATATCAACAATTATATAATGGTTTTTTTCTCAAAAATAAAAGAAAACAATAAATATAATGGATAACAAATATGAGACTATACTTTAAAATTTTACCAGTATCAAATTACTATAAATCATCTTTCTTTTCTTATTGTAACTATTTAATTATTTAAATAAAAAAATTCAATTTTTAAGCCGAGATACAATGTAGATTTATATTATAATTTAGTTAGAAATTTTAAAAAAAAGTTGATTTGTAAACAAGGATCCATGATAAATTTTTTTTAAAAAATTACATCGATAAGTTGATTTAAACTTTATATGGAGTTCAATTTGATCTAATTATTTTTATGTTTCTTGGTAATCTAAAATAATTATAAGTATATATCATTAAATTTAAAAATATATAAAAATATTATTATTTTTTTGACTTTTATTATATAATATTATTAGTATATTGATTTAAAGGATCCATCAAATTATAAGAAATTTAAACACATCATTTAAATACTTATGAGTAAATTGATATATAAATCAGGGTAAAGAAAAAAACCTTCAACTCAAATAAAACTTAAAGAGGTGCCGCTTTGTTATGTAATAATTTTAAAATAAAGAATAAAGGTCGACAAATCAGATATATATCACCTTTGATTTCTTTTTTTATATTTTAAATATTGGACCCACCGACCCACAACAATTAGGATATTTGTTTTTTATACAGGACCCACAACATTTAGGATATTTTTCTTTTAACAAGTGGATTATCTCGAGGAAGAAGGGATTTTTAGTTAAGGTGAGTTAAGGTGGGGCACTTTATAAAAATCGGGGGCAAATGAAGTTCGGAAGTACAATAAACCACCTCATTCATTGTCTTTATTTATTTATTTTTTGAGTGAAATTGTCTTTATTTTTATTTATAGTAAAAAGAGAAAGATTTCATTGTCTTCTTCGGTACTATTTATTTTTTTAAAAATTGTACATTTATCTAAATTATTTTATGCCAAACACACATTAATAATTCTATCCATAATGGTTTTAAGAGATAATCTAATGGTAATGATATTTTTTTATGGTGTCTTATATACGAGGTTTTGAACAACATCTCCCTTTCTTGTCAACTATTTCAAAAAAGAAAAAAAAATTTCACTTAACATATTCTTAGAATATTTGTTAATGGTCTCTAAAGTCTCAAGATATTTATAAGATATTGATTTTAAAACCTCTTACCAACATCTTGGAGTCACTCCTATGAAATTCCTTCGTGTAATAATTTGGTGTATGTGAGATTAGGAGACTGCATATACCCGAAAGAATAATTAAATATTCGAAAAAGTCTGGATATCCATTTTAAGAAAGTTTTGATACCAGTTTTGCGGAGGCTACATACATCCAAGGAAACAGTTAGACACTCAAAGGGCTCTAAATACCCATTTTAAGAAAGTATTGATATCAATTTCACGGGGAATTGTATATACCCGATGGAATTGTTAAATACTCAAAGAAAGCTGGATATCAATTTTAAAAAAGTTTTAATACCATTTTTATGGGGAAAAAAAAATCCATACACTAAAGTGTAATTATTGAATACTTTTGGAACATCATAAATGCGTACTTCCTTTTCTCATATAACTGTGGGTCTCACTAATTAAATATATGTTGAGATTTACCATTCATGTGAGAGAAAAGAGTACACATTTATAATACTCTTAGAATATTTAATAATTTTTCTGCACTAAAACATAGAAGAAATAAATGAAGATGATACAAGTTTTATCCAAATTCCATGAAACTACGACAGCAACAAAAGAGCGTAGTACTATGATACGATACAGACGTATAGAAATACACATACACAACCACAACCACGCGAGGAAGAAAAGGCAAGGTGGGCATCTTTATTATCGTGAGGGCGAGAGACACGCGGTGTGCATTGTGGGACCCACCATTTCCCCAGTTGGGTGTACTGTTTCCTTTCTCTCTCTCTCTCATCCATGATCCATGTACTATGGTAAAGATTTAATTTTTTTTTTTTGCTTTTTTAAAAATTTGTTGGTTTTTTTTCTTCTTTCATGTGCACCGTACACTATCTACACCCATTACATATTAACATCTCACACTACACCACACAAACACAAAAAAAACAACAACAACAACATCATCATCACCATCGTATCCATCATCATCATCAGCTGAAGCAGAGAACTTGCCTAAGGAATCGTGCACTTTTCCGACACCACTGTTGATCTCCGATTCTTCAGGAACCACTACTGGGCAAGTACTCTGCTTTCTTTCTTAAAAATTTTCAATATATATATATTTTTGTTCTGTTATGTCCTGAGCTTGTACATGATCTTTAGTATTGATTTAGACTGTTTTACTTTGTTTAGATGTGGAAATTTGAGTTTTTGAGATTTGGGTCATGGTTTTGGGGGCTTTTCTAGTTGATTTTGGAGGCTTTGGTGGTTAGTTTAAGATTATTTGGTATGTGGGTTGCCCTTAATTGGAACCATGGTTGTGTTAGTGTACTGTTTCTGGACTTTTGGGGAAGAAGTGATGCTGATTGATTAATTGAGTTTTGGGTTTGACTTCTGATTTGTTAGTGGAAAAGGATATAATTTTCTGGGTTTGTGCTGTTTTCCTTGTGGGGAGGGGGTTAATTAGTGGATTTGGATCTTTTGGAATTTTGGGTTTGAATCATGGAGGCTAGATTTGGAGGTGAAGCTCATCGTTTCTATGCTATGAGTGCTGCGGATTTGCGGGCCATGGGGAAGAGGACTTCAGATTGGGATTCGAATGACTGGAAATGGGATGGTGATCTTTTTATTGCCAGCAGGTTGAATCCGTTGCCATCAGAAAGTGTTGGCCAACAATTTTTCCCAATCGGGTCTGAGATTCCAGTGAATGGGGGCTCATCGAATAGTTCATCATCATGTTCTGATGAAGTAAGTCTGGGAGTTGAGAAAGGGAAGAGGGAATTGGAGAAAAGGAGGAGGGTTATAGTGGTGGAGGATGACAATTTGAATGATGAAGAAGCAGGTAGCCTTGCTTTGAAGCTTGGTGGACAGGGTTATCAGGTGACGGAGAGGGAAGTAGGAAATTGGGAAGGAACAAGCGGAAAGAAGACTAAGTTGGTGGGAAGTACTTCAAACCGTGCTGTTTGTCAAGTGGAGGACTGTGGTGCTGATCTGAACAATGCGAAAGACTATCACAGACGGCACAAGGTCTGTGAGATGCATTCCAAGGCCAGTAAGGCACTTGTAGGAAATACCTGGCAAAGATTCTGTCAGCAGTGTAGTAGGTAAGCATTCAGTTCTTTGTTGCTTTAGATAATATTTGTAGTTATAATCACTTCTTATAATCATGTGGAAAATGTGCATTATTATTGATCACCCTGGTAATACAAGAAACATATCATAGTTGCTGAATTTCAATAAAAGGTTTGAAATATGGTTATGGAGAATTTTTGCGCCTTGAAATGTCCTCAAGGTCTCCAGCCCCATGCCCAAATTTGGCTTGAGATTATTTTCCCACAGCTTGCTGTTCCTTTATATATTATCCTTTATGCAAATTCATGTTTTAGCAATAATCATGCTGTTTACATGGTTTGTTGTTAATATATATTGGCAGGTTTCATGTACTTCAAGAGTTTGATGAAGGGAAGAGAAGTTGTCGCAGACGTTTGGCTGGCCATAATAAACGGAGGAGGAAAACAAATCCCGATCCTGTTGTAAATGGAAATACGCTGAATGATGATCAGACTAGTGGTTATTTATTGATTAGTCTATTGAGGATACTTTCGAACTTACACTGTGAGTATGACACACTTGCACTATAATTATAAAAACTGATTCCATTTGAATTTTTTCTGTTTGATCCTTCTATATTACCTTGCTTTTCCCCCTTGGTCATGTTTTTTGCAATGATAGTGGATGACGATAGATTTTTGAGCTTTTCTTTCTTGATGCACGATTACTCTGTCTTCTCTGGCCCATGTGAGAATGAACTGTTAGCTGCTCAGATTTGATTCGGACTCCTGCATACCTTGTTTATAGTTATTAATTTATTAAAGTAGATTAGAGATGAATTTAAGAAGAAGCTACGTTAATCAATAAATTGACATCTTGATTAAATTGTCTACTTGTCTCAATAGAAAAAGCATATGGTGACCTTTGAGATGAAATATAAAGATAGTATGGGCCTAATTAAGCACACAATTAGTGGGTGAAAAATATGGGAGGATTGTTTGTCAACATGCAAATTTTGGTGATGAATTGTGCCTTTCGTTGAAGTAAGAGAGAAATGAGGAGGCTGGGACATGTGGAAGTATGTGATAATGACATCTTACATCGTCTGATATTAAACATGTACCGATCTGTTTTAAATACTGAGGATTAAATTTGTATAAATCCTATGTACATGGGCTCCCCTTAATATGCTTGTTTAAAGAAATTTATGACTTATTAAGAAAACAATCCTGAAGATTTAACTTGCAGATGTGGGAATTTGCCTGCCTATTGATTTTAAGCTCCAAATGATTTTTTATTTTTTATTTTTATATTATTTTTTATAGTTAAGAATAATTTTATTGAAAAAAGACTTCTTCGTGAACATTAAACAAGAAGGAACCTGCAAATGATTTCTTACAATTGTCATCATACCTAAATGATTTCAGAGAGGAATGAACTGTTTATTTCCCTGCAATGTGATTTCTTACTTTTCCTACTGAATATTTTTGCCCCTCACCTAGCATTTTAATATAAAAATATCTTTCATTGTTATTTTAATTAGAGAAATTATGAGGATTCCTATCTCACATCAATTGTCAAGCAACTCAACCAAGAAATGTTGTTGGTTAGATGCATTTTATTCTCATTTATCAGATGATAAGCGTGTCTAGCACACTTGATGGTTATCATTGCACCCAGCCCTTTTTTACGAGATTGATTGTGAATTGGAATTAAGTGCTCTGGTTGAAATGGCTATCATGACGGATGAGTCTTGTGGTCTCTGAAACTGTAATTCATGTCACAGAAGTAGTCACTGATTATTAGAAACTATTCTCTCAGATTTGTTATGTACTTTCCTCATAACCGGTTGTTTAAAGAAGAAGAAGAAGCAGTGATTTTATGGTGGTTTTATAATTCTATACATAATTTTTGTCATAAATATTTGAAATGATTAGTGAGATGTGTATTTCCCTTTCTTGAATTGCAGCCAATAGATCAGACCAAACGACGGAACAGGATGTGCTATCTCATCTTCTAAGGAGCCTTGCCAACCAAACTGCTGAACATGGGGGAAAGGACATATCTGGGATTTTGCGGGAACCTTCAAATTTGGCATCACTTGGAAATTCTGAGCTGGTTTCTGCTTTACTCTCAAATGGTCTTCAAGGTCCTTCAAGGCCTTTTAAACAACATCAACCTGTACCTGTATCTGAAATTCCATGCCAAGGCCTTAGTGTGGATGATGCTAGAGTTGGAGACATACAAAACACGTCTTCTAAACCCAGCATTTTGAACAGCCCTCCAGCTTACTCAGAAGTCAGAGATAGTAGTGCGGGGCAGATCAAGATTAACAATTTCGATTTGAATGACATATATATTGACTCAGATGATGGCATGGAAGATATGGAGAGGTCTCCTATCCCAGTGAATATGGGGACTAGCTCCCTGGACTCTCATCAGTCAAGTCCACCTCAAACAAGTGGAAATTCAGATTCAGCATCTGCTCAGTCACCTTCGAGTTCAAGTGGAGAAGCTCAGGTATATTTTCTGCTTCAGAATATGTTTTATGGACGTATATTGTGAGTGGCATTAGTATGCACAACATGTGCCGGCATATTTGTGTAGAACCAACACTAATGTGCCTCATTTAAGTTGATCAGCAAGAAAAGTGCAATTTTGTAGAGCATAAATATCTAAGACGTTGTTTAACATAGTAAGAATTGACCTATTACAATGTCCCCACCTTCTTTCTCACTTTTATACTAGTTGAAATGTACTTTTTAGATTCTTAATTGACATACAGGGATATTGTTATGGTGGAACTCACTATTAAAATGATGCAGGAAGCATGGATACAATTTCATTTTTGTAGTCAATTGTATTTTATATTAGTCCTTTGGATTTTATTTTAGGTCTTATTAATTAATTGGGTTATTTTTATTTAATTTAATTTCCAAAGCCCAAGGGTATATTTGTAATTTACTAATTGGACTTTCTTAAGTTAATTAAAATTAAGGTTTATTCCTAGTAGTCTATATAAGCATGTGATTGTATACCTACAACAAAGTTGACAGTGTGCTTGATTAATAAAATTTTCGTTGGAATGCTCTGGTGTTGATTCCAGCCAACTCTAGGTATTAATTCCTAGGTTACTTTTATCTTTTAAAATTTCTTTAATTTCAGAGTTGTATCAATTTTAGTTTTGTCTTGCATCATTAAAGTGGTATGCCTTGTTGTTGTGTTTGAGACCCATGTCTATAGTCTTGTGACATGAGTTTTATTTATGAAATGTTGTCTCTCATTCTTTTGCCTTCTAGTTATGATACAGAATCCCATTACTTTTGTTTACTGGCTTCCAATGTGAATTGTACTGCTAATAACCCACTCCCCTTTTCATTTTGTTATGCTTTTGAATGAATAGTTTGTACTTCTTTTCAATTATATGTATGGCATCAAGAGGTTGTCTTCTAACTTTGTTTTCTGCCACCATTACAGAGCCGCACAGATCGAATTGTATTTAAACTCTTTGGGAAAGATCCAAATGATTTCCCTCTTGTACTGAGAGCACAGGTAGTTTCAACTTTAAAATTTAATGAATGCAGTTGTTTTGCATTTCCTTTCTTTAACGTTCTAATTTTGAAAAATTTTGAACCTCCAGATTCTTGACTGGTTATCTCACAGTCCTACTGACATTGAGAGCTACATTAGGCCTGGTTGTATCATTCTTACTCTTTTTCTACATCAGGCTGAGGCTGCATGGGAGGAAGTAAGCTTTATATTAATGGAACTGCATCTGTTGTGGGTGTGTGTGTTATTTTTTTTTTCAGGCAAGAGTTCTGACTTTATAAGTCTTGATGGCCTTTTGCAGCTTTGCTATGACTTGAGTTCCAGTTTGAATAGGCTTCTAGATGTCTCAGATGACTCTTTCTGGAGAACTGGATGGGTTTATGTTAGAGTGCAGCACCAAATAGCCTTTATTTACGATGGTCTGTCAAAGTTAATATTAGTGATGTGACTATGTATGTGAAGTAGTAACACTTCTGGTGTGGAGGAATTAACATTCTTACTAAATTTGTGCTACAGGTCAGGTTGTCATAGATACATCTTTACCTCTGAGAAGTAAAAATTATAGCAAAATATTAAGTGTTAGACCTGTTGCCATATCTACAACTGAGAGAGCTCAATTTTTAGTCAAAGGCATTAACCTCAGTCGGCCCAACACAAGGTATTTGTGATCATTCCTGTCAATGTGGCTTGCATTATTCTTAAATCCTGATGCCCTTGAAGTGATGTTAAAGCTTCATTTGAACTATGAATTTCTTTTTGTTTAGCCATGTATTTTATAGTGGACCAATGTGCTTCTACAGAGCCTTTAATGCCCCCCCTTTTTTTTCCAGGTTACTCTGTGCACTTGAAGGGAATTATCTGATTGAGGGAAATACTCATGATTCAATGGACAGTCTCAATACCCTCAAGGAGAATGATGAGCTCCAATGCATCAATTTTTCTTGCTCTATTCCTGCAGTAAATGGAAGAGGCTTCATTGAGGTGCTGTTGTCTTCTATTTCTTCTCATGTATCTTGGTCCATTGCCCAACCTCCCATCCCAAATAGTGGGTTTTACTTCTAAAATTTCCGGAATGGTTGACTGTAAATAATTATTTTCATCCATTTTGTGATGTCATTATGCTGTACTTGGCAATTTTCTTCATCTGGATAGGGGGTCATTTTGTTAGTGGTGTGAACTTCAGTCTTGATTGTTTCCTAAATACTTGTTTTTGGTTTATTAATTATGAATTAGAGAGAAAGGTTTGAGATGGATTTGCTGTCACTCCCTAATTCTGTCAATATTTTGGTTGTTAGCAATGAATTTGTGGTAGAAATAGTAAAGAGAGAGAGAGAGAAGACAAATGGTGCATGACTGATTCTATCTTCATGTTCTACTATAAAAAAAGAAAAAAAAAAAAAGAAGAAGATTTGGAGACTGATTAATGTCTGCTGTTGCATGTGCCTTGGACAATATATGTACATGTACATTTGCATATACAACCATGCGCACTGATTACCTATAAATTATGACTTAGTTCTTTAGCTGTCTTTTACTCAAAAAAAAAAAAAAAAAAAGGTTCTTTAGCTGTCTCATCTGATTCTGTTGATATTTTTAAGCATATGTCTACAGTTCTGTCCATCTTTGTAGAACATAAAACTCTCTTAACAATGGCCTTAGTGTAAACTGTGGTTTTTCTTTTCTTGAATATGTCCAGATTGAAGATCATGGTTTCAGCAGTACCTTCTTTCCTTTTATAGTTGCAGAGGAGGATGTTTGTTCAGAGATCCGTGCACTTGAAAGTGAATTGGAGTTGAGCGAAACTAATGCAGATCTGGGGGGAAGTGGAAGAATGGAAACCAAGAATCAAGCTTTGGACTTCATCAATGAAATGGGTTGGCTTCTCCATAGAAGTCAGTTAAAGTCTAGACTGGGAAACATGGATCCTAATCCAGAGTCTTTTCATCTAAAACGGTTCAAGTGGCTGATGGAGTTCTCGATGGACCATGATTGGTGTGCTGTAGTGAGAAAACTATTGGGCATACTGCTTGATGAAACTGTGGGTGCAGGAGAGCACTCATCCCTGAATCTTGCATTAGCGGAGATGGGTCTCCTTCACAGAGCTGTAAGGAGAAATAGTAGGGCACTTGTGGAGCTTCTTTTGAGATATCAAATCTCGGATAAATTAATATCTGAAAACAAGTCACTGGTTGATGGAGGCAAAGGAAGATTCTTGTTTAGGCCTGATGTTGTAGGCCCTTCAGGTTTGACACCACTTCACATTGCAGCCGGTAAAGATGGCTCTGAGAATGTATTGGATGCATTAACTGATGATCCAAAAATGGTAAAGTTTTCTCTGTCTAAATTATTTCTGGAAAGAAGGGAGTTAATTTTGTATGATATTTAGAATTTCCTGAATGCTTACCTTCATCAGTGCTTTTGTATGCCCTTTCCTGGCTTTCATATTCCATATTGATGATATTTATACCAACCTGATTTAAACATTAAACCAAGTTATTTGCTATGGTAGTGTGATTCAGTCAATTGGGTCATACATACAATTTATTCAGTAGCTGCTGGTTAGCTTTAGTGCTTCCATTTGAAATTACTTGACAAGGTCAATGGCAACCCTTTCTGACCCAATTGTTCAATCTTCTAGACTCATTACTACCTTCCGTTATTGGTCCAGCTAACCCAACCCAGTGTTCATTTCTTTGGACATTATATGGTTGGTGTTTTTGTACATGTTTAGATGGGAAATCGACAGCAATTTCTAGTTAGCAACCCAGAATTATTATAATTGAACATAGCACTATATAAGTATACCTTCCAGTAAAGACCATGGCACTCTTATTTACGTACTTTTATTTATATTTGTCCTTCAAAGATGACTAAATTGGTGGGTCTGATTCAGGTGGGAATTGAAGCGTGGAATAGTGCTCGTGACAGCACAGGTTCCACACCTGAAGATTATGCTCGCTTGCGTGGCCATTACTCGTACATACACCTGGTCCAGAAGAAAATTAATAAGAAATCTGCAGCTGACCATGTGGTGCTTGACGTTCACAGTGTTCTCTCAGACTGTAGTGTGAATAAAAAGCAAAATAATGAGCTGACCTCAACCTTTGAGATTAAAGGGACTGACTTGAAATGTATTCGGCAGCAGTGCAAGCTTTGTGATCGGAAACTGGCTTATAAAACGGGCAGCAGGTTTCTGGTGTACCGACCTGTGATGCTCTCAATGGTTGCCATTGCTGCAGTCTGTGTCTGTGTGGCCCTTCTGTTTAAAAGCTCACCTGAAGTTCTCTTTGTGTTCCGCCCCTTCAGTTGGGAAGCGTTGTCCTATGGTCCAATCTGAGGTGCTTTAACTCTGAAGCTGATAATATATGATAGGTGTTTGTAATTGTATGCATTTATAGACTGTAAAGTAGAGATTTCCTGTAGAACCCGTGCTTTGGGGTGGGTTTTGGACTCAATAATATTATTGACATACTTATTTAATGTTCAGTGTACTTCCCGCAAGCTTATTTAGTGTTCACTGAAATAAGTGCATTCTACTACCCCTTTATCTCTCTCTGTGTCCCTGGGTTTCCTTTTGTATTGGTGACATTTTTCGGTTTAGAATGAATAAAGGATTAGAGGTATTTTAAGAATATCTTAATGACTCACTCTGGAGTTTTTCCTTGGTGTTGACTGATGAGAAGATAGCAATATGTTTAACTGTGCCACCACTATGAATAATTTACTTCTTCCTTTTAGGTTTCAGTCTGTAAATGAAAGATGATCAAGAGTTGAAAAACATTCATGCTGGAAGACAAGGCTGCTGCTCCTAAGGTGAAATTAACTTGTTGATGGTCAATTTAGATTGAGATGAAGTAGAGTAGAGTTGATCGAAAATTAGAAATTAACCTAATTTTCGGCCAATTTTACACTACTTCTTCGTGTTTTTTATTTTTTTATTTTTATAATTATTTTTTAATTTCCAATTATTAGTTTGATTTTTTGTCCATCTTGCCTCATCGTTTTTACACCAAGAAGTAGTAGAAAAGAAACTTCTTTTTTACACCAAGAAGTAGTAGAAAACAAACTGATGTATATTTGATAATTGGATAGATAGAAATCAGGGGGAATTTGAAACCTATTCTCACCCAATAAAATAAAATAAAACAACTGCAATACTTGAATGTAATTGCTAAGTATTAGTTAAAACTAAAAATTCTTAAAGCTAAGGTTAAAACTAAGATTCTTAAAACTAAGATTATTTCATAAGTTTTAACTTTTAAGCATTCGCATTAGGTTTTGCAAATTTTTTTATTTATTTTAGCACAAGAACCTACTTTATATACACACACTCATGTTTCAAAACACTATACATCAAAATATCTATTTTATATTATATTTCATTAAAATATTAATTTTCTTATTTTTTTTAAAATTTAATTTGGGTAAATTCTACTAGTATACCCTGAGGTTTAGGCTAATGCCAATTAGATCCAAGACTTTCAAAACTAGTTAATTTAGTCCCTAAAACCAAATTAATCCCTAAACAGTTAGTTATTTTTTCTCAACTATTTTAGGGACTAAGTTGGTTTTAGGGACCAAATTGGTTAGTTTTGAAAAGTTTTGGACCTGGTTGACATTAGTCCAAACTTCAGGGCATGTTAATGAAATTTACCATTTTAATTTTCTCTCTCTTCACATACAACCACTACCATTAACTCTTTTTTTTCATCTTTAGGATATGTGAAGAAAGAAAAATTGAATGCAAAATGAATAATGTCGGTGTAATTATACATGGTTACTATAGCAAATATGTAAATTTACACAATTATACAATCATTGATGTGAGTCATTTCTATTATACACCCACTATGGTGTGTAAATATTTCTCCAGATTAATCGTTTGTCCTAGATTCTCAATGTAAAATCTAATGAAAACATAATTTTTTGAAACTCAAATGCAATAATTATCTTGGCATAATACACTTGAACTTAAGAATGAAAATATGAGTTGTTTCAACTTGCTAGATTATGAAAAGCAAATTAATTTTTCTTTAAACCTCCAATACTAACTGATCAATTGAAAAGATGAGCAATTTTCAAAGTACCATTGACCTACTAACTTCCAAACCGACGATTGAAAATATGAGCAAATTTGACTTTTACTAATTGAGTTAATTGGAATCCACACAATAATCCAAATTTAAGATATAAAAATAAAATTATTATTATTTTTCCTTCTTTTGGTTCATTAAAGGCCTTTTTTATTTTTATATCTTATAAAAGCAGAGGCCATGGCTTCAACGTGAATCTCTTCCACTATTTTATTCTCTTGCTTTAGTGTTTGTTAGGGGTGTGTAGAAAACTTGCCAACCCGTCAAACCCGACCCAATTTGTTGGGTTGGGTCGGGTCGTTTTTAGGGCTTGGTGGGTTGGGTTGGGTTACAAAATTTTTTTTTTTATAGCGGGTTGGGTTGGGCTTGGGTTATAAAATTACAAACCCGTCAAACCCGATCCGACCCACCCATATTTTAATATATGTTTAAAATATATTATATATTTAATAAATTTTTTTAAAAATCAAGTTGTAGAGCACTTCCTCGGTTCCTACTATCATGTATAACTAGTATTATGCTCGTGCGATGCACGGCTTAATCAAAATTCATATGTAGATAATTTTATAATTAATTTACTTAAAATTAAATAATAAAATAGATAATAAAAATAAATGAATATTTTTCTTTTAAGTTATATAATGAATGTGTATTGTGTGAGACTAAAATAACAACAACAACAACAACAACAACAATAATAATAATAATACCCAAAATGAGATGAATACAATTCATAAATTATTTTTTTTGTGAAGTTAATTATATATTAATGATGGGGTTGGCTTCAAAAAAAAATCAACTAAACAAAATGACGGCGCTGCAATCCATTTATTTTGGAGATAGGATTTTATTTACTCTTAATAATAAAAGGATTAGATGAAGAATTTGGATTGTAATCCAATTTATCAACTTAGAAATTATAGGAGAAGAAGATAAGAGCAAAAAAAAATTATATCTTTTTTTTAATAAAAGAAAGTACAAAAATTTCCGTACAATGCATAGGGCTTAATCAAGAATTGCATGTAAACTGAAAATAAGAAAATATTTCTTAGTTTCATTGAAATTAAATAATAAAATAGATAATAAAAATAAATTATTCTTTTACTTTTTTTTGGAAGTGAAGTACTCTTTTAGTTTAAGTTAAAACATAAAAAACCACAATATACACACAGATATACATGAAAATGCCTAAGATTGAATATATAAATGCAATCCATAAAATAATTTAAAACATAGTTTAGTAAAAGATTCAATTAAAAAAATTATAATAAAATGTTTATCTATAAATCTAAAATCGAAAAAACTTATTTCATTTAAATATTTTATATGGTTCCAAAGAGATTTTATCTCTAACCTAATTAATTTCATTAAATTAGAGAATTAAAATTTCCGCTTACATCATTTAGTATTTTTTTTTTTTAGTAATATTTAAACTTAAGAAATAGTAAATAAATAGATTTATTTACTTAATTAAATCATTATATATAATTAGATATAGTCTAAGAGAATTATATAAGTTTATTTATTTTAAGATCATTATTTCATTTATATTTGAAAAAAATTGGTAATGATTAATACCTTGATGCTACCATTTAATGTTCCTCTTTCTCGTCTTGTTCTTCCTCCTAATCATTGGATCAAGCTTGTGGCGATTGTGTTGCATTGTTTATATTGGGAACTACTTGAGTTTATTAAAAAAAAAAAAAAAATCAAACTCGGCTTATTTGTACTCTTTTTCAAATTCAAATATTCTTTTTTTTTTCTTTACCTCAGCCTCACACCCAAAAAATAAAAAAATAAAAAAAAATAAAATAAAAGAAGGGTGGGTATACTTGACTCATATGGTGAAATCCTATATCTGAAAATTGGTTAAGAGAATCAAAGATTCAAAGGTTTTAGTGCTCATAATCCCACCACCACTATTCTCTGTCAATGTATTCTTGTTCTTCGAGTTGATTACTATTTTGGGCCATTGCATTGCATTTTATAGATTTTTGTGATGGGCAAAGTTAATCAGCTTTTTTGTGGGGGTGAGCTCACATAATGACAGGAGTACTAAATAGCTTAGGGTACGTTTGGTAGACTGTAATGGTGATTACATTGAAATAGGAATAGGTATTACAAGGAATACAAGATGCTGTAATGTAATACTTATTACTATTTACTTGTTTGGTGACAAAACCCTGAAGACAATGGAATAAAAGCATTTAAAATTAAATTGTCTAAAATACCCTTATTATAAAATTACAAATACACTTGATAAGAATTAGTGATAAAAATCCATACACGTTTCTTGTGTAATCCATACACGACAGGTTGGTTAATACTTATAAAAATCCTATTTTATTGTTTTTGAAATTACAAATATAAAAAAAAAAAAGTTTCAAAACAAAAAAAATATAATTTCAGAACAGCCCATTGAATTGCAAAAAAAGTTTCTTGTTTGTTCTGTCCTTCTAAGCTTGTTTTTGAAAGCGCATAAAGGACGCCAATAAGTTTTTCAAAACGCAAAAAATAGTAGAGAGAAAGAAAAAGGGGGACAGTATTTATGGAATCGCAGAGATATAGTAGGGGAGAAAAAAATTCTTAAGAAGAGAGAGCAGCAACTGAGAGAAAAGAAAGGCCGTACCTGTAGAAATAGGAAATATCTAATAGTAGGAAAAGTTTTGAGAGAAGGGACAAAATATTTCAAAAGGGAGAGAGATAGAAAATTTTTGAGAGGGAGATGAAAATTTTGGAGAGGCGGGTAAGAGGGGATATTTTGGGAATTTTTTTAATTGAGCGTGTTATTAAGTGAAGGAATAGGAATTCAGACCTTTTAATAAAGAATGACTATTCCTCATTTTAAGGAATAGTTATTCATAAGGAATAATTATTCCTTGTAATAAAAGCTTTACCAAACAACTGTACAACTAAACCATAGGATTAGTTATTACGTTACAGTATCTATTACAGTCTACCAAACGTGCCCTTAGTGTATAGGAATATTAGTAGATCTGGGATTTGAGAAGAAAATAACTTGACATGAACAAAAAGAAAAAGGAGCTTATCTAGCCAAGAAGTTTAGGTATACTTTATCCCAAAAAAATAGTTAATGTTATTAGCTACAAAAAAGAAAAAAATTCATAAATTTTTACGTGAAACAGGTGAATTAGAGTGAAGTAGATTTTTTTTTTTAAAGATAAACTACTAAAAAATTCTTACGTGAGGTGATGTAGTTTTTTTTTTTTTTTTGGATAAACTAATTAATGATAAGAATGAATTAGAATCCTCATGAGATAAACTACTTAGTGATAAGAATGAATTTTTAGTTCTTTAAAAATCTAAAAATTTAATAAAATTTCTGCAATTTGGTGAAGATACTAGGCGCAACCACGGCGTCTAAGCCCAACTTTGATATGAACAAAAAGAAGTAGATAACTTGATATGAACAAAAAGAAAAAGGAGCTTATCTAATCAAGAAGTTCAGGTATATTTTATCCCAAAAAAATAGTTAATGTTTTAGCTAAAAAAAAGAAATAAATTTATAAAATTTTACGTGAAACAGGTGAAGTAGAGTGAAGTAGCCTTTTTTTTTTTTTTTTTTTTTTTTAGATAAACTACTAAAAAAATTCTTACGTGAGGTGAAGTAGTTTTTCTATTATGTGAAGCTGTTTTTTTTTTTTTTTTTAGATAAACTAATTAATGATAAGAATGAATTAGAATCCTCATGAGATAAACTGCTTAATGATAAGAATGAATTTTTAGTTCTTTAAAAATCTAAAAATTTAATAAAATTTCTGCAATTTGGTGAAGACACTTGGCGCAACCACGACATCTAAGCCCAACTTTTATTATATATAATATGATATAAAATCCTATTAATTCTTTTAATATATATTTAAATATATTATATAATTAATAAAAAAATTTAAAAATTTTAGATATATTTTGTTTATAACTGAGTTAGGAACTCATGTATATTTTGTTTATAAGTGAATTAAGATACTAGTTTATTTATATTTTGTTTATCAACTCAGTTGGATACTTAAACATATTTTGTTTACAACTAAGTTGGAATATTAGTTTATATATTAATGTATATTTTGTTTATCAACTCAGGTAGCAAGTGTGATATATTTTTTTCTGCTCAATTTAATAATAATAGTAATAACAAAATTGTCCAACCCATGGGTTCAATGTGGGTTGGGTTGGACTTATATGATGGGTTGGGTTGGGTTGAATTTTTTTTGACCCACCATGGTGGGTTGGGTCAAAAAATCCCCTCAACCCAACCCAACCCAACCCATGTACACCCCTAACTGATTGTGGAAAGTAGAAACTGGTCAGTTATTAGTGTATCAAATTCATACTGTAACTGTAACTGTAACTGTAACTTGATTGGAAAAACCATATTCACTATCTGATGCAACTAGTCTTAAGTACCAGATTGTAAGCACGAGCTTTTCTTGAGAACTTTGCGTTGTTTGCAGAGGGGCCTAACCAAATCATATTTACCAAATGCAGCAAGAGCTTTTTATTGAACCACAAACAAGTCTAATGGCTGAAACAGAAGCTTATCAAAGCTGCTAGTATGTATTACATCTGTATGAGAGGAGCATCTTTACCTCCTCTGAAAGTTTAGTTTTGCCATGGCATATGCAAAAGCAAATGCAGTGACAAGTGGAAATGCTAAAAGAACAACTGCTACAATAACCAATTGATTATAGTTATACCCATAAAAACTTTGTATAAAGGCATTAATTGCTGTGCGCTCTCCATATATCATTATTTTCTCCTCTATATCACCATATTGGGAAGAAAGGAAACCTTGCAGGGACCAGGCAGATGGGCAAATCCAATAAGCCCAAACCCACCACTTGGGAATTTTCTGCATGAAAAATTAATCACAGTTGGGTCAGTTGAATTGAATCTTATTCCTAGGATTAAAAGAATAGAATTCTATCATAGCATAAGTAAACTAGAGGTTGGGTCTTGGCGCAATGACAAGTGCCTTTCACTAAAAGCGATAGGTCATGGGTTCGAGTCCGAGAATTAGCCTTTCCATACAAAATTTGGCTTAAGACTGCCTACCATGATCTCACTCAAACCCCGCAAAAGTTAGAGCTTTGTGCACTGGGTACTTTTTAACATAAGTAAACTGAACTCCTACCTATCCAAAAAAATAAATAAGTAAACTGAACTCCTACTAATTTCATAATTCCCAATAAATTTCTCTAGAAAAATCAATAAACTCATGAATTCTTGATCTCTGTCTTATGGAGATTTAATAAATTAACTTTGTCATCCCTATCTATGCATTTTTAGATTTATATACAACAACAATACCACAACAACCAAGCCTTAGTCACAAAAGTTTGGGGTTGAGTATGATTTCTTAAACACTAGTCAGAGTCGGCCATGTATATTTTTTTGTCAGGTTATGCTATCTGAAGTCATAATCTCTCATATTTCCTTGATAACCATTTTTAGATTCATATACTTTGTCAAAATGCTAGACCAAGTAAATGTGAATGTCCAAGAGCAATTAAAGGTAAGAGTTGGCTTACTGGTCCGGGCATGAGGAACCCCGCAAACAAATTTAACATGGTGTAGCTGAAAGCCGACAATACTGAAGCCACTAGATAAGTAGGGGTCAACGAAACAAACAGCATACCAAAATAACTGTAGAAGAGGAGCATACTAAACATTGTGTAGAAGTACCAAAACACTTTGTATGCTGACCCGTAAAAACCTATTGCTGGATATGTAATTGTAGTAAATAGAATTGCTTGAAAGAATATATATGGAATTTCAACAGCCACCTGCAACATATGATAGAGTATCTGTATATCAAAATCTGTAAAATGTAAAATATTACATTAACCTTTGGCAATGGTAACAAACTAACAATTGCTTTAGGAAATTTTAGTACCTGTGCAAATGAATATGCCCATAAGGAATACATTCCAGCAAACCTTTCTCGATATGCAACATTGCGTTCTGTGAATATATATGGTAGAATACCT
Source organism: Quercus tomentella (assembly GCA_028535165.1). Taxonomy (NCBI): domain Eukaryota; kingdom Viridiplantae; phylum Streptophyta; class Magnoliopsida; order Fagales; family Fagaceae; genus Quercus; species Quercus tomentella. The sequence continues at coordinate 30,647,327 of JAPQVY010000023.1, read as the reverse complement.
GAGCAGTTGCAAATTCCCAGAAACTGCATGAGAATAAACATTGCTCCTTGTATGTTGGCAATATCCTGCACACTTTCTCTGTTCAGAGAAAGAGACAATATTTCGACATTTCAAATGGTTGACATAAAATCTCTGGCATGTAGTGTTTGAAGTTCTAAAAACTGTTTTTGATAGGCATAATTTTAAATTTGAAGTAAATAACAAGATTACCACTCAGGATGCTGTTGAGAACATCAGTGAGTGAAATGTGTCTTTCAATATTCAATGAATATTTCATGCAGATTGTTGGAAGATGCTAGATATAAGTTACTGCTCACAAAATATTAAAGGCTTAGCCTCATTTTGATTACATGGTCCAAATGTAACACTCTTACAATCCAGAATGTACATTACTAGGGAACCATCTGTGCATGATTGCACTAATCAAATTTGCCACTTAGCTGAGTTTTTGCTAAGATAGATGAGTTGATCTACGGTACAAGTTTACTCGAATTATATTTAAGAAGCCTGTGATTAGCAAAGCTTTTTGCTCATGCAGATATATTTAGTTGAATAATGGGTATGCATGTGAAAAATATACAAATAATAGGCAGCTCTTTAAACTTCAGTTTGTTATACTACACTGGTGTCTGAGTCTAACCCTAATATGTTTTTTCAATTGGTAAATCTCTTGGGTGGTGTTGACAAGTAAAAACTTATGAATATGTGGTTTCTAGAAAATGCATTCATTACTTTGTTCCACCTGTTTTTAGACCAAATAAAGAGTGAATATGCTTCGGGCAACAGCTAATGTGAAAGTGTTACAAGTCTTAAATGTGCTTTCAAGAACTGCAATAAATTGTTCCCAAAACTTAATCAGTAATTGTACCAAAAAAAACTAAATAGGTAAAGAGGGCTTACATTTTCTTTCCTTTCTGCCAAAGAAGTGCTCCAAATAATAAAGAACACAAAGCGAAAACTAGATAGCGCGCCAAATTATAATGGGGACTTCTCCAGTAAGTCAGATGTAGCTTCCAGATGCATGCACTGAATTGTTGCCATCCATTTAGTGGAAAGCGAGTAAAAAAATGCAGCTCTTTTGAACCTTGTACTGGAGAGCTTAGTATTTTTACTCGTTCTTTGTTTTCTCTACATAGAACATGAACATAATGTCACTTGGTTTGATGTAGTAGGTGTTGATGAGGTAGATTACTTGCTAATGCTTTGTTATTATATTCTTTACTATCCCCTCCCCTCTTCAAGCATAGAATTTTAGATTTTAACCAATACAAAACCCAGGCACTATGCCTTTTGACTTCTGATGATTGCGATTTGTACCTGCACAATTTAGACTCTTTGAATAAACTGGCAAAATCCAGTTCCAGTTTAGCTTCTGCAAAAGGACTTGTAACCTCTAACATCCATGTCGCTGGGTTGTAATTTTCTTTGATTTTTGGAACCCCAGGAACACCCTGTCCAGAAAAAGGTGATAGACAATCATAATATATTATTTGCCCTGGGTTACATAGTGTCTTTTTGAGGAATTTCTCTATTGAGACATTATTTTCTGAATTTCTGACCAATAAAGTGAATGAATTGACCATTCATGCCAATAAAAAAACCTTAAAAGTTCCTGTTAATAACTTACCTCCAAAAACTCAATAAGCTTACTTGAATTCTGACCCAGCTCTCCAGAATATATTATTTGCCCCCCTTTTTTAAGCAACATCAGCTGCAGGAAGTATCAGTAAATGTAGAAAATTAAACAAACAAGCATAGGGTGCTCCTTCTGAAGTTGGCTTGGAATTACGGCTTTAATTTAAACTCCATCTCTCTTCTTTAGTTGGAAAAAAAGAAAAGAAAAGAAAAGAGAGAGATGTATTATAAAATCTAAACCTTCCCTAGTTATAAAATTATGGAAGGACAAGGACTTATTTTAGTTGGTGAAACATTTACCGGGTGCTTCCACATTAATAATCTTAAGCTTTCCCATTTTCCTCTAAATATTATCTTTATGGAATGAAATGTATCAGTTAATTACCTCATCAAATGCTTCAAATATGTCAATACTTGGCTGGTGAATGGTGCAAACGACTGTCCTTCCTGTACTAACAATATTTTTCACAACTCGCATAACAATTGCAGCTGCTCTGGCATCTAAACCAGATGTGGGTTCATCCATGAATATTATGGATGGATTAGAAACAAGCTCTACTGCTATAGTAAGCCGTTTGCGCTGCTCAGTGGAAATACCACTAATCCCGGGGCTGCCAACTAAACCATCTTTAATCTCATCAAGCTCAATCAACTGAAGAACTTCTGCTACGAATTCCTGAGACACAAATTTGGCAAATTGACATTCCATTAGGTAGCATTTCATTTTTATCCAAATAGATTGAAAAATTCATGCATGCAAATTCTAAAGGCATATATAGAAAATTTCAATACTTTCACATACTTTATGTGTTTATTTCTTCCAAAATTTAGAAAGAATGGCCTGTTACTAGAGGCAGGCAGCCATCTTCACGATGAAATTATTTGATTTGTGAAACATTGAATTGCCACTTCATGTACCAACTCAATGGTTTTTCCATAATTGGTTCTCTTTGACCTTTAATTCTAAAAAGATATATAAGATTTGAAACATGTTCATCAGACAATTACAATACATGCTTTAAGTTAAAAGGCATCTCACAAGTCTTGTAAATTTATCAATCTGAGCTGACAGGCGTAACCGAGCTGAGTATGCTACTGATTCTCCCACTGAAAGTAGTGGGGAATGTATATCACTTTGTTCACAGTAACCAGATATTCTGGAGTACGTATCCTGGACTTTTGGGTACCCTCCAATTCTTATCTCGCCTTCCATATGTCCTGCTGTTTTTCTTCCTGAAAGAACATCCATCAATGTTGTTTTTCCGGCTCCACTAACTCCCATCAAAGCTGTAAGAACTCCAGGCCTGAATACACCTGTAATATCTTGAAGAAGCTGTATTCTTTTCTCGGGAAAACCTTTCTTTCTCAATTCCTGGGAGATGGAAGGATGAAATTTGATCAATGTAAATCATATCTAACACACGAAAAGATCAAAAAGTCAATTCAGTAGACCTTGCAAATACCTTGGGGGTATCAACATAGTATTGCACATTCTCAAATGAAATTGTTATGGGCTCAAAAGGTAAAACCACCCCTGTAGCATACACATAAGAAGTCAATGTTGATATTTCAACTCCCCTAAAAAAAAGCAGCTCATCCATATGTTGTTTGTTAATCAAGAGATGATGTATAGAGTATTTCAATTGATCCATTTGGAGTCTTGGACCATTTGTATCTACATGCATTAGGATTTAGCAAGTATTGGAAAAATAATAAGTAAGCTTCTTACCCATTCTTTCGGTTTCTTTGACAGTTGTAGATCGATAAATGGGAGGCAGCTCTTTTTCTTGAGGTACAATTCTCAAATCTTCTTTTCCCTTTAGAGTAGAGAGCCTTACATGTGAAATCAGAGTCTGGGCTCGCCCTGGAGCTGTATAAAATTCATATTTCATTAGAGATTAATCAGGATGGATAATCAAATTATAATTCACCTTTGTCTTTTTTTTTGGCCATGACTATTTATTTTCTCATGTTCTCAAGCATATGCATTGGAGTGACAAATTACCCTTCATGTAACTCAGAGCCCAAGTAATTGCAATGTTGAAAACCATCCAATATCCTACTAATGCTGCCACTGAAATCCAGTAAAAGTGGGCACTGAAATCTAGACTGCGGCTCATTAGAACTTGATGCCCAAGAGTGACATTTGAAGATGAATCCTGTACGTTGCAATGATCGTGAATATTAACTGTGAGAAACATAGGTACCTCTGATATGTAATACTTTTCAGTTTTCATAAAAAATATTAGTAGTTTGGCTTATCACCTTCTGCCACCTTGGTGCAAGGAACTCATTCAATGAAATTCCTATTTCTGCATATGCCAAAGGAGAAATCCAAAAGCCCCACCTCAAACAAGCAGGTAGAGAAGCTGCAGTCATGAAATGCATTTTAGTTAGAGATGTTGGAAGTAGTAAACCAAGTCTCTTGATATTTCATAACAGTTTGTGTCTTTTGTTTTTTCATAACTATTTGTGTCTTTTGTTTTTCCATAACTGTTTGTGTCTATTGTCATTCCATAACATTTGTGTCTTTGAGTTTTCCACATTCTAGAATTTTCTGTTATGAAACAAAGAGTTATGACAATAATGACAGCTCTTGTAACTTCACCCTATAAAAGAGGATAGATGTATGATTTGAAAGTGTGTGAGAGAAAAAAGTTGCAGTGAGCTCAAGGCAGTAGCCTAATCTCTTTTTTTGTGAGTTTGAAGTACTCTAATAAAATTTTCATTCCTCTTTCTTGTGAGTACTTTGTTGAAATTTAACTCAAGGTTTTGTAAAGCAAATGAGATATATATATATATATATATATATATATATATATATATATATATATATATATATATATATATTATTTCTTTTTTGAGACCGGGGGATTGAGGATTCTGATTGAAATCATGAAAGTCCTTACATTTTGGAATCACAAATCCACTGAATAAATATATCACTATCAAAGTGAGAAGTGAGCATGGTGCTGCAACCGATGGATTTCGAAAGATTGATGCAATTAAACTGAACATTGACACTGATACTAGATGGACAAGGAATAGAATAAGGAATTGGCTGAAGAACCTGAAAGTCATAAATAAAATGAATATGAGCAGGGGACATATATATAATTCATATTGTTTACATAATTGAATGGCATTTTATACTTTCCAAAATACACGGTTGGTTCCAAAACTTTAGTTCATGAAGTTTAAAGTGATCGTTTTTAGTCCTTAAAAAACTTGAAAAGTTATCGACCAACCGTGTATTTAAGTTTTTTCCCCCTTGAAAAACACACCTTTCCAGTTCAGGACTGTAACCAATGACATAATAAGTAAGACTTGTCCAAAGAAAAGCATCTAGTAATGAGAATGGAATCTTTAAAATGGCAGCTGGAATGAAATAAGTCCATGCGGGGTAAAAGTAGAAATCTCTTTGCTTGTAGAAGACTGGAAGTCTGGAAGCAGTCAATGACAACTCTGGAAGACCCAAACATATAAATCTAAGAAGAGTGTAAAACATGGCACCCATATAGTAAGTTGCATGGACCAGATCAATGCTCATCCGTGAGCGTATAAACACTGTCATCGTGACCAATCCTACGAACAAAAGCTGTAGTAAACAAATTCAAATGTGAAATGTTTACTGTTTTGTAAGATTGTCAAATAAGTGATAACACAGAAATTACTTGTCACTCTGTCCATTACCTGCGTAGATTTAAACACATGAACAAATGAGTTACGCTTTATAAGTAACCATTCTCGGGCCATGCATGCTTTAAATAGTTCCCAATTACTCAATGAGTAAGTGTTAAATGACAAAGCGTTCTTAGGGTACTTTGATTTATCAACTGGCCTAGAAAGTTCCTCATTTAGCTTCTCTCCCAGCTGATATTCCTTGAATGATCTTTCAAAGTTGTTTATAGAGATGTAAATGTAAGGTCGGTCTTCATGGTACCAGTACTTGGGTTGATCTTTTTTAGATAATACCTACACAAATGGAGAACGCATTGGGAGGCTAGTTCAATGAAAATGTGCTAACATGTTTCTGCTTTAAAGAAAGATGCATACTTCTTGGAGGAAATCGGCTATGTTTTTTCGTGGTGGGCATCGAAAACCACAATGCTCGAAGAACGCTAGAACGTTGTTGCGAGGCCCATGGTATACAATCTTCCCTTCTGCCATTAAGATAATGTCATCAAAAAGGTCAAAGGTCTCTGGTGCTGGCTGAAGAAGTGATAGCAAAATGGTGGATCCTGTTATGTTTGCTAGATGTTTCAGACAGGTAACAATCTGGAAAGTAGTGGAGCTGTCTAAACCATTTGATATCTCATCCATAAAGAGAGCTTTTGTTGGACCAATGATCATTTCCCCTGGTGGCGAAGAACATTAAGGAAAGTTTATTTTGATGAAAGACAAAAAAATGTTCAAACATTAGAAAGTTGTCCTTATTAGGATTAACACTGAAGGTTTCAGCTAAAGCCTAAAGGCGTCCCATGTTAGAATTGGATTCTTATTTTGCTTATAATCTGAGTGTATACAAGAAAAATTTTGCATTCTGGAAAACCTGTTGTGAGCCTTCTCTTTTGACCGCCTGAAATTCCTCTATTCATCATGTCTCCTGTAAGTGTGTCAGCACAATTGTCTAGTCCTAGAATCTGTTATCGCCGATAATGATAACAAAATTGCTGTTAGAGTGAGGATAGGAAGTTAGGAACTGGATCATGGATCACTGAATTTAGTAAAAATAATTACCTTCAATATATAGTCCGTTTGGAGACTTTTTCTTAATCCTTCAATAGAAGTAGCCTATCAATCAAGTTTTCATTAGCAATGGGAAAACAAGACAATGGAAGGAGCTGCTACTATTTTGGAAATATGATAGAGAAGTAAACTGTTTTTTTGCAAATTAGTTACCTTCATGTAAGTGTCAATATCTGATTCGGGGATAATTCCAGCTTGCTTCTCCCTTCTACAAAGTTCTTTCATAATATCTTCAACAAAGAAAGTCCTATAAGATCAACTTAATAATATAAGAGCATGATTGTGGCCATAAGATGCAGAACAAAGCCTACCTGCTCTGTCCCCAATGCCTTGACAACGTGCAGAGAAGTCAAGTGTTTCTCTCACTGTCATTTCAGAAATGTGCAGGTCATATTGGCTTATATAAGCCGATGTCTTCTGAGGAACAAACTCATTGACCTTATAACCATTATAGGAGATTTCACCAGTGACCTGAAAATCAACTTTCACGTCATAATAATTTATATTTTGTTGATTGATTCACTAGTTTAGATGAGTAGTTATATTAGAATCTGTATCTCTAAAATCAAATGAATTTGTTTCAAATGCATAAATATGTAGTAAAGGTCACAACAAATTTCATGTATTCTATCTTATATATAGGAAATGACAGGTTATATTGTTATTTTTGCTGTTTCCTTGACAGGACATGAAGAACAAGTAGAAAACCTTGAGAGATTGATCTAGTGTCCCTGCAAGTGCCCGTAACAAAGTGGTTTTCCCACATCCTGGAGGGCCAAGCAATAAAGTCAGCCTGCATTTAAAGTGAGCTTATTAAGCCAGTAAGTAATGTTGTTTCATAGAATACATTGTTTCTTTTGCCAATGAAAAGATATCAAAACACATGAGTGTTACTACTAGCATGTGTGTTCAGGATCAACCTTGAAGGCTTGATGATGCCACTGACATTGTTGATAATCTTTTGCTTTTTCACTTGAGAATTATTGTATCCATTAGTATATCTCATACCCTGTTCAATATTTGACATCTCATTTACTATCCAAGATTAAGCATTTGTTAAAAAACATTAAAGAAAAGGATAAAGCTCATCATAGAAAAAGCAAGAAATGCAATAGCATGATTTCAGGTATATATTGAACCTATATTAATATATTGATATCCAAACATTAGCAAATTTTGAAGTACTCTGTTACAGGCCACATATGATTCCAACTACCTTAGTACATTGTATAGAATGCAATTGCACTGGTTACCGACTAGGGTATATATATCTTATCATTCTAGATAGGATCTATTGTAACACACAATTCAATATAGTTAATATGTCGCCTTTCAAGATGGAAGTTAATTTGAAGACAAATTGAGTTTGAGGGAGATGCTAGAGATATCAAAGCTGAAATCTAGTATAGCTAGTCAATGTTCATTGGAGAGCATTAGCATCAATTCATATAAAAATTCAAGTCTATTTTAGCATAAAAACCTATTTTTTCTATTTTACATACTCACTTTTCAAACACCCCACATCAGAGTATCTATTTTACACTACATTTCATTAAAATATCAAATTTTCTTGATTTTTTTAATTGTTTCTTTTTCTTCACACACAATAATCACCATCCACTCTCTTCCTTCATTCTCAAGATACGTAAAGGAAGAATAAATAACTAAATATAAAATGAATAGTGTTAGTGTAAATTTACACAATTATACACAGAATGATGTGAGATTTATTTATTACTATTGAAGGCTCTAGATTTATTCTAAAACTAAAACACATTAGAAAAAATAAATGGAGGGGAACACTTACAGCGATTATGTCTTTGAGTGTGCTCCAAAGAGTAGGGATGGGTTTTCCATGAACAACCTTGCATTCTGCTTCTATGAACAAATTCTGGTATCTTACTTCCACACTTGGCAATTCCAGACCCACTCTAAAGAGACAAAAAAGTTTCAGTATAAACGGCATGGTAGCATGTGCATGTTTACATTTACAATTTGCAGCATGTTAAAATTATGATTAAATGATTAAATTTATCATTTCTTACCATTTAAATTTTAGAATAAGTGGTAATATAAGAGCAATAGGTCAGAAGGTCATAAGTTTGATCCATGTTTCCGCTCAACCGTCTATTTACAATGTTAAAAATTCCATATGTTGGGTCTAATTGCTTTGGTTCAATTAACGTCTTTCTATTAGAATCCAGAGGTTTATAACTCTAATTCTAACATCTTTTTTTAGAACTCTTCGGAGAAATGCTTTTCTTTTTTTGGTTCAATCCACCTATCGGACTTTTCAACATATAATCTTTTTATATTAAATAGCTTGTTCTTTTTCTCTTTTTTTTCTTTGGTTTAAGAGGGAACATTCCGTAGTAGAAGCAAGGTCTACAGATATTTCAGTACGTACGTGCTCTGGCCATTTCATGTTCGTCTAATATTATAGTTTTATCTCAGATTAGAGTTAATCTCCACCATTCGATTTTATTGCAGCAGACTCCTAAACCCCAGAAGTACTAAGAGCAATATTATGACTCTTCAACAGCTTTTTTTTTTTTTTTTTTAAAATATATTTTTTAAAAATTTTGTCATTTAAATTACAAATTGTTGAAATGGGCCGTGTGTATGACTTTAATTGCCAAGCCCAAGTCAACGTAAATAGAATCTTAGTTGTAAAAGGAATGCTCCAGCCGACTTTGACATATATATATATATATATATATTAGGTTTTGATATGTGAGTGCAGCTGTGAGATTTAAGAAAAAATTCCAATTAACCTAGTGAGCAAGCCGCATGAGAGAAAATAGAGAAAAGAGAGGCAGCCAGCTTCTATTCTTATTTTTTCTATGAGAGAGTGCTAGGGTGTAATTGGGATTTGGGTTTCTTGAGAGTGTTCTTGTGCACTATTGTATTTTCCCTGATAATAGTGAAATCCTTGCAACTCCGTGGACGTAGGCAAATTGCCGAACCACGTAAATATTGTCTTGTGCGTGTGATTATTTTTTCTTTGACGCGTGTTTTCTCTATTTGTTTTGTTTCTCACAGGTTGGAATTTTGATTAAATTCCCAACAACTGGTATCAGAGCCTAGGGTTAGGTTTGAGTGGGAGCAATGGCAGAGGAAGCAGGAAAGGCGTCTGGAATAGAAAAGTTTGATGGCACAGACTTCGCGTATTGGAGGATGCAGATTGAAGATTATCTCTATGGGAGGAAATTGCATCTGCCTCTTTTAGGGACAAAACCTGAGGCTATGAAGGCTGAGGAATGGACTCTTCTTGACAGACAGGTACTAGGAGTTATCAGGTTAACTCTGTCTAGGTCTGTTGCACACAATGTTGTAAAGGAGAAGACCACAGCAGATCTGATGAAGGCTTTGTCCGGTATGTATGAAAAGCCGTCAGCAAACAATAAGGTGCACTTGATGAAGAAACTGTTCAATCTGAAGATGGTAGAGAATGCATCAGTAGCACAACATCTGAATGAATTTAATACTATCACAAATCAATTGTCGTCTGTAGAAATTGATTTTGATGATGAGATTCGTGCTCTGATCGTCTTGGCTTCTTTGCCAAACAGTTGGGAGGCAATGAGGATGGCAGTAAGCAATTCTACAGGAAAAGAAAAGCTCAAGTACAATGATATACGAGATTTAATTCTGGCCGAGGAGATTCGCCGAAGAGATGCAGGCGAAACCTCAGGATCTGGTTCTGCCTTAAACCTTGAGACGAGAGGCAGAGGTAATAACAGAAATTCAAATCGGGGCAGATCAAAATCCAGAAATTCTAATCGGAATAGAAGTAAATCTAGATCAGGCCAACAAGTACAATGGTGGAATTGTGGGAAAACAGGTCACTTTAGGAATCAATGCAAAAGTCCTAAAAAGAAGAATGAAGATGATTCTGCTAATGCTGTAACAGAAGAGGTACATGATGCATTACTTCTTGCAGTAGACAGTCCACTTGATGATTGAGTTTTGGATTCAGGAGCTTCGTTTCATACCACTCCACATCGAGAAATCATACGGAATTATGTTGCAGATGATTTTGGTAAGGTGTATTTGGCTGATGGTTCAGCCTTAGATGTTGTGGGTATGAGAGATGTTCGGATATTGTTGCCCAATGGGTCTGTTTGGTTGCTGGAGAAGGTTCGACATATTCCTGACCTAAGGAGGAATCTGATTTCTGTTGGACAACTTGATGATGAAGGGCATGCAATACTATTTGTTGGTGGTACTTGGAAGGTTACAAAGGGAGCTAGGGTATTGGCTCGTGGAAAGAAGATTGGTACTCTGTACATGACCTCAAGTCCAAGAGACACAATTGTAGTTGCTGATGCAAGTACTGATACAAGCCTATGGCACCGTAGACTTGGTCATATGAGTGAGAAAGGGATGAAGATGCTGCTGTCAAAAGGAAAACTACCAGAATTGAAGTCCATTGATTTTGACATGTGTGAAAGTTGCATCTTAGGAAAGCAGAAAAATGTGAGCTTCTTGAAAACTGGCAGGACACTGAAGGCTGAAAAATTGGAGTTAGTACACACTGATTTGTGGGGGCCTTCTCCGGTTGCATCCCTTGGAGGTTCAAGGTACTACATCACTTTCATTGATGACTCAAGCAGAAAGGTATGGGTTTATTTTCTGAAAAATAAATCAGATGTATTTGAAATCTTTAAGAAGTGGAAGGCCATGGTTGAGACAGAAACAGGTTTGAAAGTAAAATGTTTGAGGTCAGATAATGGAGGAGAGTACATAGATGAAGTGTTCAGTGAGTATTGTGCTGCACAGGGAATTAGGATGGAGAAGACCATTCCTGGGACACCACAGCAGAATGGTGTGGCTGAGCGCATGAACAGAACTCTCAATGAGCGTGCCAGGAGTATGAGGTTGCATGCTGGACTACCAAAAACTTTTTGGGCTGATGCTGTTAGCACTGCAGCTTACCTGATAAACCGAGGACCTTCAGTTCCCATAGAGTTCAGACTTCCTGAGGAGGTTTGGAGCGGTAAAGAGGTAAAGTTTTCACACTTAAAAGTTTTTGGTTGTGTTTCTTATGTTCATATTGATTCTGATGCTCGTAGTAAACTTGATGCAAAGTCTAAAATATGTTTTTTCATTGGCTATGGTGATGAGAAATTTGGCTATAGGTTTTGGGATGAACAAAACAGGAAAATCATCAGAAGTAGAAATGTGATATTTAATGAACAGGTTATGTACAAGGACAGGTCAACTGTAGTGCCAGATGTTACAGGGATAGATCAAAAGAAATCTGAGTTTGTCAACTTAGATGTATTGACTGAAGGTACTGTCCAGAAAATGGGTGAAGAAGATAAGGAGAATGTAAATTCACAGGTAGATCTGAGTACACCTGTAGCTGAAGTCCGCAGATCTTCCAGGAACATTAGACCTCCACAGCGTTATTCACCCACTCTAAATTATCTCCTGTTGACTGATGGTGGTGAGCCAGAGTGTTATGATGAAGCCTTGCAAGATGAGAATTCAAGCAAGTGGAAGTTAGCCATGAAGGATGAGATGGATTCCTTATTGGGGAATCAGACATGGGAACTGACTGAATTGCCAGTAGGAAAGAAGGCTTTGCACAACAAGTGGGTATATAGAATAAAGAATGAGCATGATGGTAGCAAACGTTACAAGGCCAGATTAGTCGTTAAAGGGTTCCAGCAGAAGGAAGGCATTGACTACACAGAAATATTTTCTCCAGTTGTAAAGATGTCAACAATCAGACTAGTACTGGGAATGGTGGCTGCAGAAAACCTACATCTTGAGCAGTTAGATGTGAAGACAGCATTCCTTCATGGTGACTTGGAGGAAGACCTTTACATGATTCAGCCAGAAGGGTTCATTGCTCAAGGACAAGAGAATTTAGTCTGCAAACTGAGAAAGAGCTTGTATGGCCTAAAACAAGCTCCTAGACAGTGGTACAAGAAATTTGACAGTTTTATGCACATAATTGGGTTCAAGAGATGTGAAGCTGATCACTGTTGCTATGTTAAGTTTTTTGACAATTCTTACATCATATTACTGTTGTATGTGGATGATATGCTTATTGCAGGGTCTAGCATTGAAGAGATTAATAATCTGAAGAAGCAATTGTCCAAACAGTTTGCAATGAAGGATTTGGGAGCTGCAAAGCAAATCCTTGGTATGAGAATCATTAGAGACAAGGCTAATGGTATATTAAAACTTTCACAGTCAGAGTATGTGAAGAAAGTTCTCAGCAGGTTCAACATGAATGAAGCTAAACCAGTGAGCACACCCTTAGGTAGTCATTTCAAACTAAGCAAAGAACAATCACCGAAGACAGAAGAAGAAAGGGACCACATGAGCAAGGTGCCCTATGCCTCAGCTATTGGCAGCTTGATGTATGCTATGGTGTGTACAAGGCCAGACATTGCACATGCAGTGGGAGTTGTGAGCAGATTCATGAGTAGGCCTGGAAAGCAGCATTGGGAGGCAGTCAAGTGGATTCTGAGATATCTGAAGGGTTCATCAGATACATGTCTTTGCTTCACAGGTGCAAGTTTGAAACTGCAGGGCTATGTAGATGCTGATTTTGCTGGTGATATTGACAGTAGAAAGAGTACTACAGGGTTTGTTTTCACTCTGGGTGGTACAGCTATATCATGGGCTTCAAATCTACAGAAGATTGTTACTTTGTCTACTACAGAAGCTGAGTATGTTGCAGCAACTGAAGCTGGAAAGGAGATGATTTGGCTACATGGTTTCTTAGATGAATTGGGTAAGAAGCAGGAGATGGGCATTCTACACAGTGACAGTCAGAGTGCAATCTTTCTTGCCAAAAATTCGGCTTTTCATTCAAAGTCGAAGCACATACAAACAAAATACCACTTTATCCGTTACCTTGTTGAAGATAAGCTGGTAATGCTTGAGAAGATTTGTGGATCTAAGAACCCGGCAGACATGTTGACTAAGGGTGTCACTATTGAGAAGTTGAAGCTGTGCGCAGCTTCAATTGGTCTTCTAGCTTGAAGACAGGAGGATGAGTTGCAGGGATGAGGGATTGTGTTATGGAGGATTGTGGCTGATGTTTGCAGCTTGTGAGCCCTTAAGGGCTAAGGTGGAGCTGATGGAGAAGTTTGCTCGTGTAGCTTGATCAATTCAAGTCAAGGTGGAGATTTGTTGAAATGGGCCGTGTGTATGACTTTAATTGCCAAGCCCAAGTCAACGTAAATAGAATCCTAGTTGTAAAAGGAATGCTCCAGCCGACTTTGACATATATATATATATTAGGTTTTGATATGTGAGTGCAGCTGTGAGATTTAAGAAAAAATTCCAATTAACCTAGTGAGCAAGCCGCATGAGAGAAAATAGAGAAAAGAGAGGCAGCCAGCTTCTATTCTTATTTTTTCTATGAGAGAGTGCTAGGGTGTAATTGGGATTTGGGTTTCTTGAGAGTGTTCTTGTGCACTATTGTATTTTCCCTGATAATAGTGAAATCCCTGCAATTCCGTGGACGTAGGCAAATTGCCGAACCACGTAAATATTGTCTTGTGCGTGTGATTATTTTTTCTTTGACGCGTGTTTTCTCTATTTGTTTTGTTTCTCACAGGTTGGAATTTTGATTAAATTCCCAACACAAATTAGTTTGTAGCATCTTCTGAAGAAAGCAAAATCTATATTTATATATATGGAAAAATTGCACTAACCTCCTATGAGGTTTTCTATTATTATATTCACATCTCCTTAAGTTTGTATTAAGACATTCGCTTCCTCTAAAATTCAAAGTATTTACATTGACCTCCCAAACATGATTGAAAAAATTAAAAAAATAAAAAACTTTATACAAAACTTGAATTTTCTATTTTAGTCCCCACTTAATTAAGTGGGGACTAAATTTGAAAATTCAAAATTTGGGGACGATAGTTTATAACTGTCGTCCCCACCCTATTTAATAGGAAATTCAGGATTTTTAAAAGCCTCTTCTTTGGGATTTTTTAAAACCTTGTTTTCAACTAATTATTTAAGAGAAATCAGCATGAATAGTTTACATCTTAGGAGATGTGAGTATAATATAATAAAAGAAAATCTTAGGGGAGGTCGATTCTCTCTCTCTCTCTCTCAATATATATATATATATATATTAAGTTCAAATTACACCTTGTGTAACTCAATAATTTATTATAAAATTCATATTTTGAAAATTCCACCGTTGAATTACTTGTTCTATATGTTCTTGACCTCCCAAACATGATTGAAAAAATTAAAAAAAATAAAAAACTTTAAACAAAACTTGAATTTTCTATTTTAGTCCCTACTTAATTAAGTGGGGACTAAATTAGAAAATTCAAAATTTGGGGACGATAGTTTATAACTGTCGTCCCCACCCTATTTAATAGGAAATTCAGGATTTTTAAAAGCCTCTTCTTTGGGATTTTTTAAAACCTTGTTTTCAACTAATTATTTAAGAGAAATCAGCATGAATAATTTACATCTTAGGAGATGTGAGTATAATATAATAAAAGAAAATCTTAGGGGAGGTCAATTCTCTCTCTCTCTCTCTCTCAATATATATATATCTATATTAGGTTCAAATTACACCTTATGTAACTCAATAATTTATTATAGAATTCATATTTTGAAAATCCTACCGTTGAATTACTTGTTCTATATGTTTTTTACCTCCCAAACATGATTGAAAAAATAAAAAAAATAAAAAACTTTAAACAAAACTTGAATTTTCTATTTTAGTCCCCACTTAATTAAGTGGGGACTAAATTAGAAAATTCAAAATTTGGGGACGACAGTTTATAACTGTCGTCCCCACCCTATTTAATAGGAAATTTAGGATTCTTAAAAGCCTCTTCTTTTGGATTTTTTAAAACCTTGTTTTCAACTAATTATTTAATAGAAATCAGCACGAATAGTTTACATCTTAGGAGATGTGAGTATAATATAATAAAAGAAAATCTTAGGGGAGGTCAATGCTCTCTCTCTCTTTCTCTCTCAATATATATATATATATATATTGGTTCAAATTACACCTTTTGTAACTCAATAATTTATTATAAAATTTATATTTTGAAAATCCCACCGTTGAATTACTTGTTTTATATGTTCTTAACATTTATGTCAATTTGATATTATTTACCATTTAATCCATAAACTCATATTTTATACATTATTTTAAACTACAAAAATTTGAATTTAAACAATTGATTGATGGCTATTGATTTTTTATCATCTTTAAATTTTGTAAGCATGGAAAATATTCGAAAATAATTTAAACAATTGATTGATGACTATTGATTGATGGCTATTGATTTTTTATCATCTTTAAATTTTGTAAGCATGAAAAATATACGAAAATAATTTAAACAATTGATTGATGACTATTGATTGATGGCTATTGATTTTTTATAATTTTTAAATTTTGTAAGCATGGAAAATATTCAAAAATAATTTAAACAATTGATTGATGGCTATTGATTTTTTATCATCTTTGAATTTTGTAAGCATGAAAAATATACGAAAATAATAATCTTTAGTTAATCATGTATATATGATATAGATCATTTATCTTTATGTCTTACTCTTTTGCTTGCAAATTAATTAGGTGAGGGGGGCATTTGGGGGGAGCGGCCGGGGGGTGGGGGGGGGGAATCTTATAGAGGTCTGATATTTTATTTTTTGGATCGAATTTTTGTCCAAAATATTAATCTTTATGTCTTGCTCTCTTCAACTTGCAAGTCACGTGAGAAAACAAAATTTTTTTATACGTTCATGTACATGTTTTATCACATATGATAACTCATATAATTTCGGACGCGGGAATGGTTTACGAATCATTAGTCATTACATAACCACTTCGAAGAGATTCTCCCAAACCGGTGGAGAAATTGTCTTTTTTTTTTTTTTACTACTTCCTTTTCCTTCATAGTTGTTGTTTTTTTTTGGTAAGTAACACAAAATTTTATTAGAAAAAAGAAAACCAAGTACAATGGCAGTGTACTAAGAGAAAGTACAATCAATTCAAAATACAAATGATCAAACAAGATGTATTTGAAATATTTTGTTTTGATTTTGTACTTTTTTTTTTTTTTTTAATAAAAAAAAAAGGTTCTTCATGCAAATATACACGTTGCATTGTGCATCAGTGAAAATGTAATGAGCATATGTTGAACAAGTAGTGAATAGAAGGAAGGATGAATGTTTGTACCTATCTATTCTTTCTTTCTGTTTCTTTAAGAGCCGAAGGTTGTCTTCCTCAATTTCCTTCAAAAGCTCGTCAATGAACATGTGTTTCTCTACTGCTCCAAGCTTGGTAACATCCACCATTCTCCTTCCTGCTTTCTTTTCTTTGCTATCATTCAAAAGCTTACGATCAACCAACGATTTATTCACTCGTTTTCTTGTGGGTAATCTCTCAATCTCAGCCCAGTACTGTAACTCTATTGCACTTTCTGGATTACTATTATTGCTCCCGGAACTTGATGCATGGTGAAATATGGACAAGTTCGTGTCCATGCTTGTTCCTATATCCGCCGTTTTTTATTTTACACTGCAACTCTCTTAGCTTCTATACGTGTATATATATATATACACATACCCTCTCTCTTCCTATCAAAACTGAGCCAAGTGATCGCGCAGGGCTGGTTGAAGCATAGAAGCAAGTGATGCAAGCCTATGGCCCCTACTTGTATAATATATATATATATATATATATATATACACACAAGTAAGGGTCATACACACATATATATTTAAGTCATTTTATTGGACAATAGAATGCATTAAAAAGCCTCTACTTGTATAAATATATATACAAGTAAGGGTCACACACACATATATACAAGTAGGGGTCACACACACATTTTTTATGATCAATAAAATGACTTATATATATATATATATATATAAGTCATTTTATTGTTCATAAAAAATATAAGTCATTTTATTGGTCAATAGAATGCATTAAAAAAGTCCTATTGTATCTTAAAATACAAAATATTAAAAAGGAAAAAAAAAAAAAAAACAAACAAAAACAAAAGACTCTACAGCACATTGCACAACGCCACACGCATAGTTGATAGCAGTAGAGTATGCCCATAACATACTAGCACACACAGCACATGACCCACAGCCCCACTTTCCTAAGGGTGTGTTTGGTTGGGGGTGAAAATAGGGAGGATGCAAAATAGGGAGAGAAAAATAGGCTGGAAAATGTTGTTTTCCATTGTTTGGTTGAAGAAAGAAAATAGGAGAGATAGAAAATATGGGAGAAAGTTTTCCTTCCTGGGCCCACTTTTTTTTATCCTCCCAAATTGGTAGGAAAATGAGAAGGAAAAAGTGATGAGAAATATATTTTACACAAATACCCCCACTTTATTACACTCACATACCCCTCGCACTTTCCCACTATTATATAATAAGGACATAATAGTCAATTTATATAAACTACATTTTCCATTCTCCCCTTTTTTCTCTTCAATTAAACAAAAAAGTTTTCTACCCTCCCACTTTTCCACCCCTCCAACCAAAATACACATGAGGGAAAACCAAATTTTTTCTATCCTCCTACTTTTCCATCCTCCCATTAATTTTCTATCCTTCCACTTTTCCACTCCTCCAACCAAACGAACCCTAAGACATTAACTCACCCACTGTAGCATGAATAGTCTCTTTTACTTTATTATAATTTAACATACCAATTAAATTTTTTTTATTTAAGGTATACTAAAATTAAGTGAATTAGCCATATTATTAATTGAAAAATAAATGTTAGAGGAACTTAAAAACAGAAACTTAATTAGTAATTTTGCATCTTAAAAAGCAAGAAAATAGATTTTAAATAAGAAATAAAAAAGTTTAATAAATATTATTTAATTAATATTTAAATATTAAAAAAAAGTCCACTTAAAAATTTCATTTTAGGCTCCCAAAATTGTTGAGCCGGCCTTGTAAGTTAGCTCTCTAAAACTTTAGGAGCAAACAGGGACGAAACTAGGACTTTGAGTTTAGGGGGGCTATAGTAATTATGAAACTCCAATTAGTATTAACAAAGGGACTCAAAACAATACTTGAAGCTGTTTTTAAATTTGGCCAAGAAAACTAAATATTTCAATATCAATTAATACTGGTGTACCGTTTCGAAATTACCGTTACTTTATATATATAGCTAAATATAGTAAAATAAAAATATACAATATTAGAATTATAATATCTTTTTAGTAATTTTGGATCAATTTGCATTTTTTTTTTTCGCTTATATCTCTACCATAAATATAATCCCAACTAGGCCATGGTTTTAGTTTTCCCACCCACCTACATGCCACATTTTTTATTTTATTTTTTCTTCCGTTTTATTCCTCTCCACCTAGGGGTGTTTGCGGTGCGGTGCAATTTTGGGCTATTTTTAGCATCGCATTTTGTGGTGCAGTTTAGCCAAAATCACAACTATACCACACCTCATTTTTGCGGTCACATGTGTGGTGCGGTGCGGTTTAGAGTTTAGCCAAAATCATAACCGCACCGCATCTCATTTTTGAGATCACATGTGCGGTGCGGTGTATAAGATACAATTTGAATGGTTTGAAATCGGTATATTTTTCAAATTTTGGACTTTTCCTGCTCAGTCCAAGACTAATTTTTCCCTTTTGTTTTGGGCCAAGTTTTAAACTATCAAATTAGTTTTTCTTTATTTTGGGTTGGCTTTCCTAATCAACACTTGCTAAGGTTATTAATTTTTTTTTTGGTTGAAAAATCGGGTTATTAAACTATTAATAATATATTTAATATTAAAAAAACAAAAATATATTAATATATAGAGAGAGTGCGGTGAGGTTTGTGCGGTTTTCTTATTATAAAACTACAAACTGCACTGCACCATGCGGTGCGGTGCATTATTACTTGCGGTGCGGTGTGGTTATGCCATTTTGTGGGCGGTTTTGGTGCGGTTTTTGCGGTTTGTGTGGTTTATGCGGTTTGGTGAACACCCCTCCACCCATTCCTTATCTTCTAGACCTTTCTTTTTCTATTTTTTTTCTCCGCCGTTTTTACATCCATACAATTAATCATTTTTATTTCTCCCCTCTCCTTTTTCACTTGTTTCTCTTGCTTCGTTTCATCTTCTTCCTTTTTCTTTATTTCGTTCACTTTAAACTCTCTCTCTCTCTCTCTCTCTCTCTCTCTCTCTCTCTCTCTCTCTCTCTCTCTCTCTCTCTCCTTCAAAACATCAATTCTGCATGTATTTGTATAGTATACTCAATTTGGTATCGTGTTGTGCTACAGTGACACCACCTTTCTGCCTCTATTTTCAGTTCAGCGTCTCTCACTCACTCTCAGATGCATTTTTTTTTCTTTGGGAATTTAAGGGCTAGGCTTTTTTATTTTGGTAAATTGGGCTAATTTTTGTAACTTTCCTATTGATGATTTTGTTATTGGGCTTATTTTTTTAGGAGTATGCTATTTTTAATAGGGGCTAAGTGTAATTTTATTGAACCAAATTGCTAAATTAGTACCTCTATGTATATACTAATAATTTTTTTTCCAAATTTGAACCCCAAAGCCAAGGAATGGCTCTGTCCCTGGGAGCAGAGTTGTTTACTGATTAAATCAAATGTGGGTTCCATTTGCTTAATTTGATTTATTTTATTGTTTCTAGCTTCTAAGCTTATAGTAATAGGAGAATTAGAGACATGATTCTATATGTTGTCGTATGCTCATGACATTTCATATCAAGTTTCATTTTACTTTTTTTTTTTTTTCTCTGTATATATATATATATATATATATATATATATATATATAAATTCTTCTCCAAGTAGACACTTTTCTCAAATTATTAATTAGGACATATTTTACTACTTGTTCAATTCTCTATCTTTCAAAAAAGAAATTTGACTTTCAATTCATTTTAGGATTAAAACAAAAACATTTGAAAGTCAATGTTGAAATTATAAGGTCTTCCTAGCCAAACAAGTTTAAAACACTTGAATAAACAGAGGATTAATAGCTAAATCAGTGGCAAACCACCTTCAGCATTTGCTAATTACTATATAGTAAATATACAAAACTCATGGGAAAGGGGAAAAAAAAAAAACAAATAAGAAGAGAAGAGCGTCTCAATCTAGTGCAAAGCTTTAGTGCCTAAAGCTTAAAAAAATTTAAATTCAACTACATTCTATTTTTCTATTTTCAGATCCCAATATATATTAAAAATAATAAAAATAAAATAAGAACCCGCCATCTCTGGAAGAACTTATAAAGGCCAACAGAACCTTAAAACTCAACTGATATTACTAACTCTTATGAGAAAGCTATAATATGCCTAACAACATAAATAACATCCTAGTTAATTTTTCTTTTTAACCTTAAATGAAAGATCATGTATAAGAAAGTTCTATTCTATAAAAATTCTTAGAAAAAAAAACCACCATGCACACCCTAAACCTTTTCTTTATTATGTGCGCAAGTATGAACTCTCTCAGATTCAAGCTGAATTAATTACCAAAATATTCTTAATGATTCTAAAGGGTTCTGATCTTGATAGGGTTGTGATTATTTTTTTTGCTATAAAAAATACGTTAAATAATAAGTGCAAGTATGAACTCTCCTAGATAGGGTTGTTATCATTTAATTTTTTGCTATAAAAAATAAATTAAAAAGTACACAAGCACGAACTCTCTCGGATTCAAACTAAATTACCAAAATATTCTTAATGATTCTAAAGGTTTCTGCTCTTAGTAGTGTTACTATTATTGTTTTGCTATAAAAAAAATACATATTAGGTTAAACTATCTTGGTCCACTTTAAATTTAATTGGTCTATCAAGCTAATATAAATGTCAGGCTACATGTGTAAAGCACAAGCAAGCTCTATTACTGGTATAAATGACCACTGTTAGAATTGGTTGCTGTCGGGGTGGTCGCTACTAACTAGTCCCAATCAGAAATTTTACATTGATCAAGTAGTGTTCTATCTTAAACTGTAAGCATAATAGAGTAAAAGTAAGTAACATGGATATACTTGCTGCCTTTCAAAGCTTTTAGTTCAAATAAGATGCAGGGAAAAAGTGAAAAACAATGGAAAAACTTTTCATCTAAAGCTGAGCAATTAATATTCAAAATCAAATGCAATAAGCATGTCATAATAAAGAGCAATAATAATAGAGAAAATATCATAAGTTCAATTCCTTTCTATTAAAAAATACAGGGTCCAATTAACGGGTATACTTAAGGTATTTGTTAATAAACCATTTTAGAAAAGTTTTTTTTTTTTGGAAAGCTATTTTAGAAAAGTTTTGATACCACTTTTATGAGAAAATATATTTATAATCATACCTATAGTAAGTTTGAGTATGCTCATGACATTCTTGTGGATTGTTGGTGCAAGATTGAGTTTAGATGATTCAGTTTACATAATTGTTATTTAGCTCAAATAATTTAATCCAATATCTAATAATACAATGTCTATATTAGTATATTTTGTATATAAAAAATATTATATAAAATTAAATTGAGTCTCATACTCATGAGTTAGTTCTCAAAAACATTATTATATTTGAGCTTAACAAGTTTAATAATCAAGCCTAATCTTCAGCTTGAGTTTAGTTTTTTTTTTTTGGCTAAATAAATGAAGTAAAAACAAATCTTTTCCTAAATCAGGTCTAAATTGTTAAAAAAATAGCTTGATTTATTTATAGACTTATTTGGCATCATGTATCTTTTATATATGACACACTCTCAATTTTTTAAAAGGTATGAACTCCTACAAACAATCCATGGCTTTATCTTATATTTGGATGAAGGGATACAAGAGGAGAGGTGGCTAGAAGGCTAGAAGCTCTCCTCTCTCTCCATCTCTTTCTGTTCCAAACATACCCTTAGTTATCTAATGTGATTTTTTATCGCGTTACATTTATATTCTTACTTAGTTACATTTCTTGTAATATTTATTTTTATTAAATCATGTTGTCTTTTAATTTCATGAAAGACAAAAATCATCCTTGGGTAATTAGAAAGTTATATCTTTTGTTCTCTCGTTCAGTAGAAAGAGTAACTCGTGTCCTTATTTTTTTGAATTTTAAGAATGTATTTTCATTCTTCATTTTTTTTTCTTTTTTTATATATTAATTGAATGAAAGGAATTTCAGTTCCCTACAGCCATTAGGAAATTCCAGTCCTTCCTTTTACCATAAAAAAATATTATAATTAAAATAATTAAAAAAAAAAAAAGTCACCCTTTCTCCTTTTTTTTTATTTTAATTTTTTTTAAGGGTGAGTCTTTTAATGAATAAAGAATCACCATAGGTCTCTTTCTTCCTGCAGTAGCTTTTAATGAATATAGACAGAATTATGTGATGTTGTCAACTATTGGACAAAATAAAATTAAGTTGGGAAACTAGAGAGGATGAAACAGGCTTCCATTCTCTTCATAAAAAATAAATAAAAGAGGAGGTTGACTCTTGACTCTTTTGTTCAGTTAAGGGGCATGCTTGCTTGAATTGCATTTTATCAAACACACAACTGGTGGCATGAATTGATATATGATTGGCAGCATGGCATGGCATGAATCATAATTGTTGGTATCGAATACGGATCGTAATTATTATTATTTTTTATTTTTATTTTTTACGTAACTATTTTACAATATTGTATATATAACTATAATAAGGTGGTATTCTCATTTATGGATAATAGTAAATTCTATTAATTAAATTCATAGGGTTTTTTTTTTTAATCGATTTTCAACTTAAGGTGTTTTCTTCGAATAATTGTGTTCTTTATCATCATACCAAAATACCAATCAATTTTTTATGTAAGCAATAATAACTTTAGATCTATTATTCAACTATAAAAAATTTTATCAGTTGAGCTTATTGAAACTCACAATTAAATTAATAGTTGAGTCAACCATTTATGAGAGAGTTAAGATTTTTTTATTTTTTATTTTATTTTTTGAGAAGAGAGTTAAGAGTAATATGTGGTTGTAATTTGGGATTACCTAATAATTTTTTAGTTAGAGCAGGTTTTTTTTTTTTTTTTTTTTTTTTTTTTTTTTTTTTGTGTGTGTGTGTGGATGGAGTTCGAATCTAGATCTTTTATTCAAAGACAAAGACAAAAAAAAAAAAAAAAAAAAAAAAAAAAAAAAAAAAAACCTAGTTAATTAAGCTAACTAAAACTCACTCATTTAGAATAGTGTAATGAAAATGTATAACGTCCTATTTATAAAAATACATCTACCTTTCCATGAAAGGTCTTAACTTGTGAGTTGTGCCTCTCCTATATATAAGTTAGAACTTTTATCAAAGGTTATAACCTTTTTTTTTTTTCAAGAATAACAAATGTTCACGAAGAGTCAACTCTATGAAGAATTGTATCTTAAGGGGTTCAACGCATTACAAAAAACACAACCGTATTGTGAAACATATAAATCTCTCAATCAAGGTTTTCAGACCCGGACCGTTCATTGAATCGTAAAAGGGAGAGGTTCAAGGTTTTTGAGGTCAAACCAGGGTTGAACCGTGATGACATCATAATTAATTTAATAATTAATTAAAGCCTAAATATAGATATTAAATTTATAAAACTAGCAAAATTGACAATATATCTATATATGTGAGGGAAATTTAATGATTTTCAAGTATATATTTAATAATTAAATAAGAAAGTTAATAAAATAAAATAATAACCATGAAAACATTAAAATTTATGATTAATTTTTGAAGTAAAGTTGATAATCTTTGAAGGATTTTAATTATAATTTTTTTTTATTCCTTGTAAGAGATGGATAATTTAATTAAGTAGAATAAAATTGTGTTAAGTTGTTTTTATAAAAAAAAAAAAAAAATGCTAAGGGGTTCAATGTTCTTGCCACCGGTTTGTGCGGTCCAACCCCGGTTTTAGGGGTTCATGGAATTAACAAAAAATCTTGTTCTTTATGCTTAAAAACCAGTTTTCATCTTGGTTCCCGATTTTCACTGTCCGACCTCTCGGTCCGGTCCGGATCTGAAAACCTTGCTCTCAATAGTGAAAAAATATACACGACAGTGTGCATCATGATCATCCCATACATTGACAATGATCAACCTCATTCAAGTATCACCTTGGTCTCAGGTTTTGTTTAACTAGTTCAAAATTCATGATAGAATAAGAATAAGATGGTTGATTTTCTTGTAACCCATAACCACTAAATTAAATAATTTGGATAAGTAATAAATTATTAATTATTTAATGAAACAACCATGAGCTACATCGATCTCTGCATCACTTTTTTCACAGTAGGAAGAAACGCCACGAATTTTTATTTTTTTATTTTTTAATGATTAGAAATACTTATATAATATATATGTTGCAACCTTAGTAAAATTTAAATCAACTCCCTTTGCTTACCAAATTGCCCAACTAAACACCAACACATTCAACCATGAGTAGGAATTTACAAGACCAAATAACAACAAATCTGGTGGCATGATCAACTTCATTCAAACATCACCTGAGTCAGGTTCTGCTTAAACTATTCAAATTCATCATAGAATAAGAACAGGACAGCCGGCTAAAATTTCTTATTTCCCGATAACTTAAATTAATTAGAGTTGGGATGGTTGCACACATGTCTGCATGTGTGCACGCTGATGTGCAACAAGTATTTGCCTTTAAATTATTGGGAGAACTAATCATTTGTTATTAATGATTTATTTAAAACAACCAGTCAACCACGATGGGGCTGCATCATTACACACTTAATTTTTTATGACAAGAATGAAATTGGGAACTCCTCCACCACTTTCAAGCATCACTTTTCTAACATGTGAAATTATTGACATAAATGAAATGGTACCATTTTCAACTTCGAGTAGGAATCTAAATCATTTGTCTTATTTTTTGTATTTCACTTTATGTCATGTGTTTGATTTTTTTCCCCCATTTTAAACTTTGGGTACTTTATAAGGAAAGTAAAAAAGAATCTATGACAAATTATGATTAGTGAAATATAAATTGAAACACAAAAAATTGAATAAAGGATTTGTATTTATTAGACTTGGTATAAGAATAAGATAAGGCTAATATGGAAGCGTTTTGTAATCACTAAATACTAAATTGATATAATTAAACTTTGACTTAGTTTGGTTTCACCAAAAATAAAAACACTATAACTCAATTCTACTACCAAAATTGTATTAAGAAAATCTAGAAACACAATAAAGTCAATATTTTCACAACATTGTTTTAAGTTGTGGTGTGCCTGCTCATGCACTAAGTTCTTGGGGGATAAGGGTTCAAGTTGTGGGGTTAGCAGCATATTATAATTATCTCTAAAAAAAAAAAGTTGTGATGCGCCTAAATTTAATGCTATTTTATTTTGTTTTGACTTTGTTGAGGTCCAAAATATCATAAGCATTGTGTCAAGACTAGGGGTGTGCGCAGTTCGGTAAGGGCGGTTTTTTTCCAAATTTATTACCGAACCAATAGAGATCGGTTTTTTCATAATTGGAACCGATGCACACCGCCTAGGGTCGGTTTTCCGACCTATAGCGGTTCGGTTTTTGCAGTGCGGTTTAGTCGGTTTGATCGGTTTGAAATATTAAAAAAAAAACTATTTTTTTAATAATAAAAAAATTGGGCTTTCAAGCCCAATATCAATATATCAACCTGTTCAAGAAACCTGTACCAAATAATGTATTTTTCATTTCATAATGATCACATAATGATCCAAAATTTCAAACCTGTGCAAAATTTCACATAATGATCCATAATGATCCAAAATTTCAAAACTGTATTTTTCATTTCAAACTTGTGCAAAAAATATGTTCACATAATGATCCAAATTTTTTCATTTCATTCACCGTGCAAAAATATTTTGAAATTGCCTCAATAAGAGTTCAACTCCCAAAATACTATCATGTAGCATATAATATCATTAGTGTCACTGTGTGTGTCAGTGTCAATAACAATAAGCGTTAATGTATCTACTTAATAACGTATTACAGAACCATTTGTCATTGTCCACAAATGCCAAAAGGAAGATATACAAATTAAATTAGCATTTAGGCAAAAGAATGCTAATTGCTTGTATCCCCAATAATAATCTCACCCATGAATACCTAAATAACTATCATTAGTGAAAAGTCCACTACCAATAACATGTACAGATATAATTAGCATATAGGCAAAAGAATGCTAATTCTTGTAAGTCCTTTGTCCAGTAAGTCTGTGCACTATGCATCATTCTAAAACTCCTACAAAATACTAAACAAAACAAAATAAACACGTGTTAATAACAATAAAATGTTTATAAACAATAGAATAATTTATAATTAATACAAACGAATGAGAATAGCAAGTATACTTACATAATACTAACTACTAACTAACTCCAAGCAAAGAGTAGCACATCACTCATCATCATCCAACACAACGGTGCTTGGATCCTCCTCCATAGGCATTGGGCAAACCGATGCAATTTCTACAATCCCATTCAAAATAAAATGATTCATAAGCATTGAGCAAATAAATAAACAATTGATATATACAACAAACAAAATGAACATATATTTACTAGTGTCAATCTCAAAACCATCCATATCCTCCACATTATCCATGCACTCCCGAAGCTTTATTGGTCTTTTTTTCTTTGCATCTTTCAACTAATTTTGGGTACAAATAAGGGCTTCAACTGTATTAGGAGATAGTGAACTACGGAACGAATCCAAAACACGCCCCCCCGTACTAAAAGCAGACTCGGATGCAACTGTAGAGACAGGAATAGCCAACACATCACGTGCAATTTGGGAAAGGACTCGATATCTAGAAGAATTCATTTTCCACCACATCAAGATGTCAAAATCTTCCACATCAGGATCCTCAGAAGATTCCAACAAATATCTATCCAACTCAGATTTGCTTTCCACACTGTCCTCGTCCGCCAAGTGTTGCTTAAACCTATTATTATAACTTTTAATGTGATCAGACAACGAAGCATTGCCAACACTTGGCCTGGAGTCCCTAGACAATGAAGCACCACTACCACTAGAACTCGAAGCTCCATTTTGACCCACTCTCTCCACATACAACCTTTTCAATGCATCCCGAACCTTAGAACTCATCGCATCCCCCTTGTCCTTTCCATATCACTCCTTAAGCCAAAACTTTACATACTTCAATCTATACCTTGGGTCAAGAACAACAGCAACAAAAAGCATCAAATTGATATTATCCATACTTCCCCAATACTTATCATATTTTTTTTTCATCTCTACCGCCATACTCTTCAAAAGTGGATCCCCATCAACATTACACAACTATTGCAATTGATCTTCAATGCTAATTAGCTCATGGAAGTATGTATTAGAAGTGACAAACAAAGACCCAGAAAATCTAAGTGTCGCCTCATAAAATATGCCTAGAAATTTCACAAAGGTCTTGACATTTTCCCAATCAAGATAGTTAGGAGGACCAATGGGCTTTTTCCATTCCTATCCGCTTCACAAAAATAAAGTTTGTAATGCCCATCCTCTTCTTCCAACCTATCAAATGCTTTCACAAATTTCAAAGCACAATCTAACATGAGATAAGTGGAATTCCACCTTGTTGGCACATCAAGGGACAACAAACATTTGGCTTTGATTTTCTCATTTTCAACACATTCTTGAAACTTCTCAAACCTTGCGGAAGAGGCTCTCACATATCGCATCGCATTCCGAACTTTGGCAATTGATTCATGAATGGACTTCAACCCACTTTGCACAATCAAATTCAAGATATGCGCACAACAACGCATATGCATGAACTCACCACCCAATATGCTACTATCTCTTTCTTTTGTTTTCTTCTTCACATAATCAATTGCCACCTCATTAGAACTAGCATTGTCCGCGGTGATTGTAAACAATCGGTCTATACCCCACTTCAACAAACATGACTCAATTGCTCTACCTATGGTGTCCCCTTTGTGATTAGCTATAGGGCAAAAGTTCAGGATTTTCTTTTGGTAAGTCCAATCCCCATCAATAAAGTGTGCGGTGACTACCATGTAGTTCAAGTTTTGTATGGATGTCCAAGTATCCGTTGTCACACAAACCCGTTGCCCAACAAAAGCCTTTCTCAAAACATCCACCTCACTAGAATAAATCTTCATACAAGCCCTTGCAATAGTAGTGCGATGGGGAATAGGAAACCTAGGCTTAACTATTTCTATAAATTCTTGAAAGCCTTGATGCTCCACAAATTTAAAAGGCAATTCATCAATGACAATCATCCTTGTCAATGCCAACCTTATCCTCTCTTCACTATAATTTGCAACCACTAACACATTTGAACCACTTTCCCCTTCTCTCTTTGCTTGGAAAGACAAAGTTTTTTGCTTATCATCACGGGGAAAAGGCCACTTCTTACACACCTTCATGTGTTGCAACATGCCCGAAGTACCATTTTTCTTACCATGACATTTATATTGATTTTTACAATACTTGCATTGAGATCTAGGATTTTTGGGATCAAAACCAGCCAACTTAATGAAGTGTTGCCATACTATAGACGGGTCCTTACCACCTTGTTTAGGTGATAGTGGGGGAAGTGATGCACCGAGTCCAATTGGTGCTGCAGGTTCAGGTGGGTTAGGGTTAGCACTACCAGGACTAGGAGGAGGTAGGTTAGGGTCCCCAGGTGCACCAAATCCAGGTGGAGCATCGACATCCATCTAATAAAAAATTTCCAAACAACAAAAAAACAAAGTTCCCACAACAATATCAAATTATAATTTTTCCAGCAAACGTAGTATCAAATAGCTCACTCTCAATCAATGAATGTCACAACCAGATTCAATAATAGCAATAACTAATCAATTTAGTTACAACAAGGCAACAAACAATAACAGACTAACAATTATTAATCATTAGTCATCACTCAACAATTCATGTCACTAATATTAACAACAATTCAGAACTAGAGAATCAGCTTTTTAATATTAACAACAATTCAGAACTAGAGAATCAGCTTTTATTTTATATTTATATTGAATAAATATAAAATAGAAGCTAATTTTATATATAATTATATATAAACTTAAAGCAGTTGTTACTAAGTACTAAAAATTTAAAATCATAATGTTGAATATAGTGAGTGTTTAGTGATTACCTCTCGGTGAAGGATTGAAAGCGTGAACTCTCTCAATCTCGTCTCCCTCAAAAATTAAAATGCTGAAAAAAAAAAAAAAAAAAAAAAAAAAAAACGTTAGTGATTACTACTTAGTAGACTGAGTCAACTGACTAAATAAATAAATAACTAAAAACCAAGTAAATAAATTAACTAAACTGAGTCAACTGACTAAATAAATAAATAACTAAAAACTAACTAAATAAATAAATAAATAACTACAAACTAACTAAATATATTAACTATAGTACTATACTGAGTCACACGCACGACACAACTCAGTGAACTATATTAAATAACTAACAATCTTAAATGTTGGCCAACTATATTAAATAAATAAATAACTAACTAAAAACTAACTAAATAAAAACTCAATAAATAAATAAACTCACACAGCTCACACGCACGGCACAACTCAGTGAACTACTAAACTCACACTCACAGTCACACTGTCACAACTCACACGCATAAATAACTAAATAAATTAACTGAGTCAACGGTACACACTCACACGCACGCCTTTGTCTCCTCCAATCTGCAATCTCCATCTCTAACTCTAACTCTCTAAGTCTCTAACTCACTTCCCTAACTCCAACAACTCACACTCACACTCACACGCACAACTACAAACAGTCAACATCTCTCTCACTCCGTTTCCATTGAAACCAAAAGAAAGGGGCTGAGCTGATGGCTTACCGTGGTTTGCCGCGGGGAGCTGCTGCTGCTGCGAGGCGCGACTCAGGCCGGCGAGACCACGAGCGAGAGGCTAGAGGCGAGGCGACTGGGGCGAGAGCGAGAGAGAGAGAGTTAAGGGTCCCAGATGTGAACAGAATGAATTTATAGTGAGGGAGGTAAGTGTCTGTGTCTGAAAACCTACATAAAACGGTGCAGTTTTGTTTTTGTTTTTTGTTTTTTTTTTCAATACGACAATGTTTTACTAAAAAAATTTAAAATAGATACACCTAAACGACGCAGTACCACCCCTGATCTGAACTGAAAATATTTCTCTCTGTTTGTATCGGTTCGGTTCGGCTCTACTCGGTGCGTGCATTGCGTCTCCGATGTCCTCACCGCACTGGCATCAGAACTCCTTTTGCGTTTCGAACGCCGGCATTGGCTCCGTCAGTCGGTGCTAATGGCGGTGCGGGAGGGTCGGTGCCGGTCGGTGTTGTCGGCTCCGGTTATAGTTTGCAAACCCCTAGTCAAGACCCAAAACATTACAAAATTGAAATTTAGAACCCATTTGGGCCTTTAAAGAAGGGACAAGGCCCAAATTCGCCAATCAAGGCCCACTTAAAATAAGTAGGAGGGGTCCAAACCCATGAAAGAGCAAGTTTTGGGCCTTAGAAAATAAAGGAAAAGGAAAAAGGAAGCTCAGCTCAGCCCTTGTGAGGGAAATTTGCTGGGGAGCCCAGAAAGGGACTGGACCAGGATTCCTTGGGACTCCTAGAAGCTTGGGATCCCCAAGATATGTAGAAAGAAACCAGCTAGGATTGGGACAGCTCAAGGGAGCATGCTTATGAACACAAAGAACGAAGATGGATATGTCCCATTAGCCGCCCATGCATGGTTCAGAAAAAGGTTAATGACTTAGGAATCAGCACTTCATGAAAAGAAGCCTGGTACCTCGGGTAACGCAGGAAGGTGGACCATGAAGGAAGGTGGCTGGGGATCTTTCAGCCTGACAGAGAGGAATCTGCCCATTTAGAGAAAATGACAAAAGGTGAAGTTGCCAAAAGGTAGGTCTGAAAAGTAGCATCTAGAAGCCTTGGAAAAAGAAGATTGAAAGTTAGCCCTTAGGACCTCCTAAAAGAGGAAGGTCAGCTGGGGACTTTTTTTTGGGGAGGGGGGGGGGGGGGGTGGGGGAACCTCAAAAGGGGAAAATATGAGAAAATAAGGAAGAGACCAGCCACCAATGTTGCTGACACAACATTGGTTCTGGTATCTAGGGCAACAAATGGAGGGAATCAATGGTACACCAAAAACCCTTGGAAGGCATTATAAAAGGGATGGAGCCAACAGCAAAAACCATTCAGCAATAAGGAAACAGAGCAAAAAGATCATTTAAAAAACTTCTTAAAATTTCAAAAAGAGAGAAAAGAGGGAAAACACTGTAAGGGATCTTGAGACAGGCACTAGGAGATACACTTGGATTCAAAGAGATTCAAACCTCACAAGTCTTAGAAGCTTACAAAGTGCTATCTAAGTTTGTGACTTTTGAACTTATTTGAACCTTGTGACATGTCCCAGTGAAGAAAGGATCCCAATGTACTAAAAAAAAACTCAAAATAATGAAATATATTATTTGTCGTTTAGAGGATCCCTAACGTCCTTAATTGCTTTTTTTTTCTTTATTTCTTTACTGTTCCTTAGCCGTTTGTGTTGCAATATATATATATATATATATATATATATATATATATATATATATATTTGTATGTATGAGTATGTATGTATTGTAGGATCCATGTTTTGTGCACAACTTGGTTCGTAATCAGCCCAACACAGTTGCTGTGAACCAAGCCCAGTCCACTAAATCACAAATACAAAACTCTTTGGGGGCCTAGGTTCCTTAATTCCACTTGAGCTTGGGTACTATCCCAAAAAAGAACCCATAGACTTATGGAGGGCTAACGCTTTAACTTTTTTTGAAATATGGTGAGATTTTGTTGCATTTATAGAAGAAATTAATTGTATTTTGACCACAAAAATTTGAAGGCATGTCCATTAACCGCTACCTAGCTAGAGCTTTGATGCCAATTTTACTTCATGTCATTCGCAACAATTTCATAACACCCAATATACCTACCACCTCATACATATCTATTAGCCTCTCTACCTCTAACAGGACAAGAAAAGATTAAATTGTGGTAGACCCATGTTTGAGGTTGTTGGCAAGTTGGGTGAAGTGAATTACTGTGACCCTAACTTTATTGTAAGTACTCCTCATGCTTAACCAAAATATATGGTCTTTTGGTGTAATGAACTTAATCAAGCCAATTTGGAAATGGCCTCATTTGGTTTTTCACTTGTCATGGTAATGGAATTTAATTTTCTAGCCATTTAAAGAAGGTTAAGATTTTTATTATCATTTTTAAACTAGTATTATGACCGTGCGATGCATGATTTTACTCAAAATTATAAGTAAATATATCAAAATTATATTAATAATTGCTAACTAATACTTTAATAGAGTTTATTAAATATATTAAAACGTGTATATATTACCCATTTTAAAATAAGTACGACTTTGTCAAGTGAATCATTTTTTTTTTTTTATACAAGATAAAAATTCTATTCTAGCATAATCTAAGTGTATATATGTGTAAAGCTCATTTCTAGAGACTTGAACCCCCAACCCTTACCCCCCACACCCCACAAGCACTTATACTTGTAGAGTGACCATCACGCCAAGGGTGCGCAGTGGTGTCACGTGAATCATTAATGTGCAAGCATGATGTTCTTGTGATCTTATCAAAACGGACTTAACTCTAATAATGTGGAACAGACACTCTTTATTTGAAATAGATCCATCTTGCACTTCATGATTCTAATTAGATTTTACAAATCCAAGGTATATTAAGTACCATGTCATTAAACATTTTAAATGATGACATTGTTTACATTGTTAAATTCAAGAAACAAAATCTTAAGTGTGAAATGAACTGTATAGAAGATTATATATTCTCATGATCAAAACGTCAAAACACTTTGTAAAGTAGGACCCTCTCAATTTGAGCTTCAAATAAAGAGGATCCCAATCCTTAAAAAAAACGTGTTGAAATTCATTATGGATTCCCACCTGGGTATATTATTATGATTTATGGGGGGTCTATAAAGTTATGTACTATCTGCACACTGATCTACCTACATACCTTGACTATTGGTGTGTACATTATGCAAGAGTTACTAATATATAAACCGGAAACTTCATTAATCCCATTGAAGTAGTATGCTTAATTATTGTCATGATAAAAAAAATGTATTAGTTGAGAAACCGGAATGACTTGTGAGAGACAAGGAATATAGGCAAGAAAGGCCAGCTTGATTTTTCATCAAAGTGCACCACTAATCCATGAATTGGAGGAGGCAATCATTGGATATAAGAAATGACAAAATTTGTACAAACCATGAATGATGAAACCATTAATAAGTAGTAAAATATAAAATACCAGCAACTGATCAATCAATAAACCATTTATCAAACTCTTACTAATGACTTTTTTATAAAAAAAAAAAATTTAATTGATAGGAAGAAAATAAAACTTGATCTCTCTCTTCTTCTTCTTCTTTTTTTTTTTTAAAAAAAAAAGAGAGTTTCAACTTATAGTATCAGCTTCTGATGATAGCTCTTTATCATTAGATCAAGATATCAATTGGTTTTTGGTGTAGGCGGAGAATTAAATCCCAGATTTTTTATTCAACTATCAAAGATTTTACCAGTTGAGCTAACTTAAACCTACTAAAAAAAAAAAAAAAAAAAACTTGATCTTACATTTCATCATTAACATGTAATAGGGTTTGTGGGCTTTAGGCCCACTTTACTTGTCTTACTTATACTACACACATCTACCTCCAATATAAACTATAAAGACACTCTTGTATATATTACTACTTAAGAGAGAAATACAACACAATTATTCAATATTTCTAACATGGTATCAGCAGTCTTGTCTACTTTAGTGTCTTCCTCAGCAGCTACAGTCACAACATTAAAGCCCAAAAGCCCTATTATACATTAACATCGTCAAACTAGGATTCCCCATTGGACCTAAGTATTAATCATATACAATATCTGGACACTCCCTCAGTGTCATTATAACCTTGATTAAGCCTCGCATCAACCCAGTTGATGATACTTGTACTTAGTCATGACAAAAATCCAAAAGCACTTGTATGTAAATCACTGGAGGGTATTAGGTCTACTCTTTACAATTTGAAAAATACTTTAAAAAGACTTCGTTTCAACATGCTAAACCCGATTGAAGGAAGGAACCACCTCTAATGTTGAGGCATTTGGCATAGGCATAATAAGCAGGACTCACTACCAATGAAAACATTACTTGTTGGGCTTTTATGGAGCCTAATTGTGTGTTGATCCGAATTACGACCCGATCTGAAATAATATTGTTACAGTTTTTAATGGGAGATTTTCTGAGGCTTAGTCAATAGAGCGAAGGCTTGGGTCGAGAGGCCCAAGTTGTAGAGAAAACTGTTTTTGGGTTTTATGTTGCCTTGGAGATTAGGGTTTGATGTTGTTTTTTAGAGAGAAAACTGTACTGCCGCACTCTGTATTTTTCCTTGAGAATAGTGAAATCCCTACAACTCCGTAGACGTAGGCAAATTGCTGAACCACGCAAATACTGTCTTATGTGTGATTATTTTTCTTTGGCGTATATTTTTCTCTATTTTTTGCATCTCACAGATCTGAGAATTTTGTACATATTCCCATCAATTGGTATTAGAGCCTAGGGTTAGGTTTGAGTGGGAGCAATGACAGAGGAAACAGGAAAAGTGTTTGGAATAGAAAAATTTGATGGCACAGACTTTAGATTATGGAGGATGCAAATCGAGGACTACCTTTATGGGAAGAAGTTGCACCTGCCACTTTTAGGGGAGAAACCTGCAACTATGAAAGATGATGAATGGACTCTTCTTGACAGATAGGTACTGGGAGTTATCAGATTAACTCTGTCAAGGTCTGTTGCACACAATGTCGTGAAGGAGAAGACCACAACAGATTTGATGAAGGCTTTGTCTAGTATGTATGAAAAGCCGTCAGCAAACAACAAGGTGCACCTGATAAAGAAATTATTCAATTTGAAGATGGCAGAGAATGCATCAGTAGCACAACATCTGAATGAATTTAACACCATCACAAATCAACTGTCCTCTGTAGAAATTGATTTTGATGATGAGATTCGTGCACTGATCGTTTTGGCTTCGTTGCCAAATAGTTGGGAGGCTATAAGAATGACAGTGAGCAATTCTACTGGAAAAGAGAAGCTAAAGTACAATGATTTATCAGATTAACTCTGTCAAGGTCTGTTGCACACAATGTCGTGAAGAAGAAGACCACAACAGATCTGATGAAGGCTTTGTTTAGTATGTATGAAAAGTCGTCAGCAAACAATAAGGTGCATCTGATGAAGAAACTATTCAATTTGAAGATGGCAGAGAATGCATTGGTAGCACAACATCTGAATGAATTTAACACCATCACAAATCAACTGTCCTCTATAGAAATTGATTTTGATGATGAGATTCGTGCACTGATCGTTTTGGCTTCGTTGCCAAATAGTTGGGAGGCTATGAGAATGACAGTGAGCAATTCTACTGGAAAAGAGAAGCTGAAGTACAATGACATACGAGATCTAGTTTTGGTTGAGGAGATTCGCAGAAGAGATGCAAGTGAAACCTCAGGGGTTTTGCCCTAAACCTTGACACAAGTGGTAGAGGTAATGACAGAAATTCAAATTGAGACAGATTAAAATCCAAGAATTCTTATTGGAACAAAAGTAAATCTAGATCTGGCCAACAGGTACAATGTTGGAACTGTGGCAAAGCCGGTTACTTTAAGAGGCACTGCAAAAGCCCTAAAAAGAAGAATGATGATGATTCTGCTAATGCTATAACAGATGAGGTACAGGATGCACTGTTTCTTGCTGTAGATAGTCCACTTGATGACATACCACTCCCACCAAGAAATCATATAGAACTATGTTGAAAGTGATTTTGGTAAGGTGTATTTGGCTGATGGAGAAGCCTTGGATGTTGTGGGTATGGGAGACATTCGAATTATATTGCCCAATGGGTCTGTCTGGTAACTGCAGAAAGTTCAACATATTCCTGATCTGAGGAGAAATCTGATTCTGTAAGACAATTTGATGATGAAGGGCATGCAATACCATTTGTTGGTGGTACCTGGAAGGTTACAAAGGGAGCCATGGTATTGGCTCGTGGAAAGAAAACTGGTACTCTGTATATGACCTCAAGTCCAAGAGACACAATTGCAGTTGTTAAAGCAAGTACTGATGCAAGTCTATGGCACCGCAGACTTGGTCACATGAGTGAGAAAGGGATGAAGTTGCTATTGTCCAAAGGGAAAATTCTAGAACTGAAGTCTATTAATCTTGACATGTGTGAAAGCTGCATCTTAGGAAAGCAAAAAAGGGTGAGCTTCTTGAAAACTGGAAGGACACCAAAGGCTGGAAAATTAGAGTTAGTACACACTGATTTGTGGGGGCCTTCTCCGGTTGCATCCCTTGGAGGTTCAAGGTACTACATCACTTTCATTGATGACTCAAGTAGAAAAGTATGAGTTTATTTTCTGAAAAATAAATCTGATGTATTTGAGACTTTTAAGAAGTGGAAGGTCATGGTTGAGACAGAAATAGATTTGAAAGTAAAATGTCTTAGGTCAGACAATGGAGGAGAGTACATAGATGAAGGGTTTAATAAGTATTGTGCTGCACATGGAATTAGGATGGAGAAGACCATTCCTGAGACATCACAGCAGAATGGTGTGGTTGAGCATATGAATAAAACTCTCAATGAGCGTGCAAAGAGTATGAGGTTGCATGCTGGATTACCAAAAAACTTTCTAGGCTGATGCTGTTAGTACTGCTGCTTACCTGATAAACCGAGGACCATTAGTTCCCATAGATTTCAGAATTCTTGAAGAGGTTTGGAGTGGTAAAGAGGTAAAGTTTTCCCATTTAAAAGTTTTTGGTTATGTTTCTTATGTTCATATTGATTCTGATGCTTATAGTAAACTTGATGCAAAGTCTAAAATATGTTTTTTTATTGGCTATGGTGATGAGAAATTTGGCTATCGATTTTGGGATGAACAAAACCGAAAAATCATTAGAAGCAGAAATGTGATATTTAATGAACATGTTATGTACAAGGACAAATCAACTGTAGTGCCAGATGTTACAGAGATAGATCAAAAGAAATCTGAATTTGTCAACTTAGATGAATTGATTGAAAGTACTGTCCAGAAAAAAGGTGAAGAAGAAAAGGAGAATGTAAATTCATAAGTAGATCAGAGTGCACCTGTAGCTAAAGTCCTAGATCCTCCAGGATCATTAGACCTCCACAGTGTTATTCACCCACTCTAAATTATCTCCTGTTGACTGATGGTGGTGAGTCAGAGTGTTATGATGAAGCCTTGCAGGATGAAAATTTAAGCAAGTGGAAGTTAGCCATGAAGGATGAGATGGACTCTTTGTTAGAGAATCAAACATGGAAATTGACTGAATTGCCAGAAGGAAAGAATGCTTTGCACAACAAGTGGGTATACAGAATAAAGAATGAGCATGATGGTAGCAAACACTACAAGGCTAGATTAGTTGTTAAAGGGTTCCAGCAGAAGAAGGGCATTGACTACTCAGAAATATTTTCTCCAGTTGTGAAGATGTCAACAATTAGACTAGTATTGAGAATGGTGGTTACAAAGAATCTACATCTTGAGCAGTCAGATGTGAAGACAACATTCCTTCATGGTGACTTGGAGGAAGACATTTACATGAGTCAGCCAAAATGGTTTATTGTTCAGGAACAAGAGAGTCTAGTCTATAAACTGAGAAAGAGCTTGTATGGCCTAAAGCAAGCTCCATGACAGTGATACAAAAAATTTGATAGTTTTATGAATAGAACTGGATTCAAGAGATGTGAAGCTGATCACTATTGCTATGTTAAGTTTTTTGACAATTCTTATATTATTTTACTGTTGTATGTGGATGATATGCTCATTGCAGGGTCTAGCACTGAGAAGATTAATAATTTGAAGAAGCAATTGTCAAAAAAGTTTGCAATGAAGGATTTGGGAGCTGCAAAACAAATCCTTGGTATGAGAATCATTAGAGACAAGGCTAATGGTACATTGAAACTTTCATAGACAGAATATGTGAAGAAGATTCTCAGCAGGTTCAACATGAATGAAGCTAAACCAGTGAGCACATCATTGGGTAGTCATTTCAGACTAAGTAAAGAACAGACACCAAAGACAAAAGAAGAAAGGAACCATATGAGCAAGGTGCCCTATGCCTCAGCTATTGGCAGCTTGATATATGCTATTGTGTGTACAAGGCTAGACATTGCACATGCAGTAGGAGTTGTGAGTAGATACATAAGTAGGCCAAGAAAGCAGCATTGGGAGGCAGTCAAGTGGATTCTGAGGTATTTGAGAGGCTTAATAGATACATGTCTTTACTTCACAGGTGCAAGTTTGAAATTGCATGGTTATGTAGATGCTGATTTAGCAGGTGATATTAATAGTAGAAAGAGTACTACTGGGTTTGTATTTACTTTGGATGGTACAATTATATCTTGGGCTTCAAATCTACAAAAGATTGTTGCTTTATCTACTACAGAAGCTGAGTATGTTGCAGGAATTGAAGCTGGAAAGGAGATGATTTGGCTACATAGCTTTTTGGATGAATTGGGTAAGAAGCACGAGTTGGGCGTTCTACACAGTGATAGTCAGAGTGTAATTTTTCTTGCTAAAAATTCGGCTTTTCATTCATAGTTGAAGCATATACAAATGAGATACCATTTTATCCGTTACTTTGTTGAGGATAAACTGGTAATACTTGAGAAGATTTGTGGATCTAAGAACTTAGCAGACATGTTGACTAAGGGTGTCACTACTGAAAAGCTGAAGCTGTGTGCAACTTCAGTTGGTCTTCTAGCTTGAGGGATAGGAGAATGAGTTGCAGTGATGAGGGATTGTCTTTGGAGGATTGCGGTTGATGTTGGTGATTGAACTAGTCTCCAAATGGGAGATTTGTTGGGCTTTTGTGGAGCCTAGTTGTGTGTTGATCCGGATCATAACTTGACCCGAAATAATATTGTTACAGTTTTTAATGGGAGATTTTCTAAGACTTAGTCCATGAAGCGAAGACTTGGGCCGATAGGCCCAAGCTGTAGAGAAAACTATTTTTGGGTTTTATGTTGCCTTGGAGATTAGGGTTTGATGTTGTTTTTGAAAGAGAAAACTGTATTACCGTACTTTGTATTTTTCCCTGAGAATAGTGAAATCCCTGCAACTCCATGGACGTAGGCAAATTGTCGAGCCATGTAAATACTATCTTGTGTGTGATTATTTTTCTTTGGCGTATATTTTTCGCTTTTTTTTTTTTTTTTTGAGAAAGCTCTATTTTTTGATTCTCACAGATCTGGGAATTTTGTACATATTCCCATCATTACTAAGCATTCTATTGTACCATCCAATAGTAAGGCAGACTAGGAATTGGCCATAAAAATTGCATGAATAAGCAAGACCCAAAATATTTTTAAAAAATAAAAAAATAAAATAACCAATTGAATAAGCCCACTGCCCTTTGGAAATTTAAATGAGCCTTTGCATATATAGATTTTAAAATTTAACACAATTCTACCCTTACAAGTTAGACTTACCGCCACTCTTATCTCTTTATAATCCAAGAATTAACTATCATTTTTTAATTTAGTACAGGTATTTTATTTTAACAATCTCTAAGGCATTTTCTTTTACCAATATATATCTATTTCTCTATTCACCAATCTCTCTCTCTCTCTCTCTCAGAGTTGTTTGCTCGTGCAGTAACAAATAAAAATGGAGGTGCTTAGAGGGCCTATGGCAATATTCCTTCCTTTGGCCTTGGCCTTTCTCCTGTGTTTTGCTGCTTGCACTGGTGTGTCTTGTTTCTTATTACGCCTAACATTTTTAGCATTTGCATATTATTGAAGTGTCTTTAACAAGCACCATTTGAATTAGTTGCACCGTACATATCAAGTGCATCCATGCTTGCCATAATCAAAAGGTATATAAGGAGATGCACGGTGCGCCAATTTTTTTTTTTTCTCAAGTAAGCCTATTAACAAGTTATCCTCCTTTTTATTTTGTGTTTCACATGCCAACTTCTCTGCACCTTAGTTTTCTCACCTCATTTTTTTATTATTTTTATTTGATGAATGCTAAACGATTTGTAGAGGTTGTTTTGGTGTGATAGCAAGTGCCTTGCACCAAAAGCAACAAACCACAAGTTTGAGTCCAAAAATTAGCCTTTTCAAAGAAAAAAAAAGAAAAGATAAGGTTATCTACCATGATCACTTTCAGACCCCGCAAAAGTGGAAACTTCGTGGATGAGAACGAATTTAATTTTAGCATGTACAGTTTTAAATTTTGGGGCTGATGGGATGGTTGTAATATTTTACACCTAATTTTACCAAGCAGAGTCAAGGACGCACTGATTGGAAGAAAGTTGGAAAGTCTTCCAGCCATTCCAGTGGCCTTTTCAGTTGTGGTAATTTGTAAATGCCTTTGATATTGATTCTTAGCAGGGTTCAGAAGGCAGCCAATCTAAACAACAAAAATGCAACCCCCGGCCATTTTCTTTTTCAAAATTCAATCCCTATTTTTCTATAATTGCTCAAGGATTTTTTTCCCCCCTGGTGAGCCCTGGTTATTCTCCTTTTAGAAAAGATAAAACATAACTCCAATACTGTATTAAAAAAGTTTAGACAGATTTTTGATATCATGATAGAATTGGTGTTGAGAACGGAAGAAAATGTAAGAAATTAATTTGGTTCAGACTTAGAGGCTTATATACAAAGCAAAAAGCCCTTAAATGGCTACATCTTTACTATCAAACTCAATAATTATGATAAACCTATTGATGAACCATATACTAACTATATATTGGTAACAATACTTGCACTACAAGATTATTTTGCCTGAATTCTAAGTAAGATTATAATTACTTTGATTGTACTCTATGTAGCATTACTTGTTTGACATTACTGTAGGAAGTAGCTAGGGTTTTAACCATAGAGTTTTTGCGATATAGAGTTTTAACTGAAGCTCTTTGGTATTTTAAGTATTTGGAAAATTCTAATAAATAATGCTTTAAAATTATGGATTTATAAAGGATACACAGTGGATTGTATAATTTTTTTCATAAAAGCTGAAATTTTCAAAAACGGCTTAGTGATCTTAATGCCTTTTTTAATGGTTGTGCAGTGGGCTCTGGATACAATAAACTTAAGCGGGGGGTGGCGTAGCCAGGAAATTTTCTCGGGGGGAGGGGGCCAGTGAATACATTTTTGTGTAATTTTTTAAATTTATTACCAAATGTAAAAGAAAATTAAGGGAAAATTTCAAAAGCTAGGGGGGGAGGGCATGGCCCCCCTTGGCACCCCCCCTAGTTCTGCCTATAGTTAAGCCTAGAGTTATGCAACAAATTGGGTCTTGATTAAGATTGGTGTTGTGACAGTGGAAGTTTTTATACCAATTTGTTGAGGGAAAGGATCTCTGGATAGCAGTATGGATACAAAAGATTGATTGTGCAAAATATTATGGACTTTAGAAATATCTCCAAAACAAATAACAGGAACAAAGAGTGTTAGAAAGAAAAAGGAGACGCAAAAGCATACAAGAGAGAATACTTAGGATTTACGCAGTTTGGCTTTTGGCTTAGGTCTTCGGGCAATGACGATGAGAAATTTCACTAACAAATCTAGAGAATATTAAAATGGTGTAGAAGCACTCTTCAAGGCTGCTAAAACAATGAGAATTTGTTCTCTACTCTGCAATTGCAGCACAACACCCTTCTAAGAGGTCTCTCACGTTGTTGTCAAAGTCCTATTTCCTGTAGGACTTTAAAGCCAAGTAGAAAAGTGAGTAAACGCCTGACAATTGGGTATTGAATATTTATATCTCTAACGCTCAACACAATTCTTGTCAATGTTTTCTAGCCGGAAAATGAAGACGAGATTACATGGTGCATTGCTAAATTTTCCACAAACATTGATATACTTCGTCACAACATGGAGTATAGCTGCGCAGAACCTCGTGTCAACTATAGTAGCATTGAACCTTGAGTTAGCTGCTAAGATCCAGAAAATGTAGTCTCACAAGCTTCAGTTGCTATGAATCTCTTCTACAAGGCCTCCGGGAAGCACACTTGGAACTGCCATTTCGATGGAACCGGTCTCATCATCTCTGAGAACCAATGTAAGTTGTATCCAAAATAACTTCTTTCCCTTGACAGTTTGAGGGAAAAGAAAAAAAAAATGTTGAGGAGGATTATGTAGCAACTAGCTAGCAAGCATTATCATTGTCCTGACTCCTGAGGATTGTTTACTGAAATTACAACTGAGTTATTTTTCATAATGTTACGTTTGGCTTTGAAGATGTTGGCAATTGCGAGTATGCGGCTTG
This sequence comes from Quercus tomentella, assembly GCA_028535165.1. Taxonomy (NCBI): domain Eukaryota; kingdom Viridiplantae; phylum Streptophyta; class Magnoliopsida; order Fagales; family Fagaceae; genus Quercus; species Quercus tomentella. The sequence continues at coordinate 30,604,610 of JAPQVY010000023.1, read as the reverse complement.
ATAAGAGAGCACAGGACAAGAAGAAGTTTGAATAAATCAGAGGTTTTCATGCTAGCTAGTTACATTGTTAAAATATGTTAGAAGTCCCGACTCAATATGACGTGTTCACTTGTTCAGTCATTTTAGTGTATGAGAAAGAGACAAGTTCGATATTGAATAAGGAACAAAATGTAGTAGGTTTTTATGGGGATGGAAGATCCCAATTTCTGATGTTAATAGTGATAGTGATAATGTTTCCCAACTTGATAATGGTAAACCAAAATTGGTTAGAGGGGGTGACTAGTGTGGCTTCCCTATTTGGGTATAATCATAATAACAATCTAACCGCTCTCAGGTCCGGGCTAAGACCACACACCATAGTCGCTAATAAGCCTCCATGGTTGATTCTATGGTGCTCCAATGATTCCCAAAGTTCCAATCAACACTCACAACTTATAGGTCGTGATGGATGTTATGGGTATGATCTCCTCTCGGGGATTTGGCAATGATGAGAGGGAGAAGGTAGAGAAAATTGATGGTGTTTGGCTCTCAATTTTTTATGGGATTCTCTCAACCTTCATACGGGAATCAGGTTTAATTTAGGGGAAATGAGGTATATATAGGCTGGGAAAAGGCTGAAACAGTAGACGAACTCTCTCTGATTCTGACAATTTCGATCAACCCAATGTCCCACAAAAGTCCCGCTAGATCACTGCCTCAACTGCTTTTCAAATTGCTGTGCCATTTCGCTGGACACTTCACCAATTCACTCAACCGAAGTTTCTTTTAGTCCAACTTCAATTTCAGTCCTTGAAAGTTGAAATCCCAACCCAATTATAAATAGACCCACAAAGTACAAAATACAAGATAATTAAGAGTTTAGTTACAAGAAAACTTTGACACGCCAACACAAAAGAAACCTAATAATAATAACTAACATAAGGATGGCTAACACCTGAGACTATTATTGGATGACACAATGAAAAAGATTTGTGAAACAAGATTAACAGTACAACCCAATTTCGATCTATGGATTTGTCAAGCCCCGATCAAGACAAAGGGAAGAAGATAAAAAGTACTAAAGCATCTCTTGGAAAAAATCCAAAAGTTTCATTATAATATTCAAAGAAATAATACAAAACGATTCATAAACTATGACTTCTAACCAAGCTAGAAAACATGATAGGATAAAATAAAATAAAAGAGGTAAGATGAAAGACAGTAAATTCAAAATCATAATTAAATACTCAAATAAGAAGCCTAAATCAACTACAACTAGGAATAATATTAGTAACACTCGTCAAGAGAGTCTTGTAGTTCAATTAGTCGGCACTTTCTGGTATTTTTAACTAAGACATACAATATTCAAATCCCTTCACTCCCAACCATTTAATTATCGAAAAAAGTTTAACTCCAAACCAATTTAGAAGAATCTTCTCTTAACCACTACGTGATGTTTCATAAGACTATCCATGTTATTATTTAAACAAGACACATTACTTAAAAAGTTAACATGACTAAAGTTACATATGAATATTTTTTAAATCACCACATAATGGGTTGTAGAAAAATTTCTTTAAACCGGTATAGAGGTAATTTTTTTCCAATTCATAATTCTTGATACGCATTAACTAGATACAATGTTTTGATATCTTCGGAGTACAGACTCATAAATCATTATATGCGTACTAATTGTTTGACTATAGTATACCACTAAAAGACTCAGTCTTCATATAAGAGCATTCACATCCGAGATTCCAAAAAAGTTCTATTTTACTCAAAATCTACTTTATGGTTTTAAAAACCGGACCGGCCCGACCGGTCCAATCGGTTCAACTAGGAACCGGCCTTCAATCCGGTCCGATTATGGCAAAAAACCGAAAATAGCTTAAAACCCGAAAAACAATGAAAACCGGTGTGGTTGAACCGGTTACTGACCGGTTGGGATTTTTTGTCCTTTTCCCAGCCTAAAACTACGTCGTTTTGGCTAAAAACTAACCCTAAGGACTCCTAAACACTCTTATCTCACACCTGACGCCTCAATGCCTCTCATCTCACGCCTCACTCTCTGAAATCAAATCAAGCTCTCTTAACTCTCAAGCTATCTGCCTCTTTGCCTTACTCAACTCAAGCTCACTCTCTCTGAAATCACAAATATCCCTCACTCTCTCTACCTCACTCTCACGGTCTCACCTCTGAATTTTTTTTTTTTCCCTTCTCATCATTCCTCTCGACGTCTAAAGCTGTGAAGACTGAAGTGTTCTCGGTCTCACCCTCGCCCTTTCTACTCTCTGCTTCTCAGCGTCTGAAGGTAATATTCTTTTCTTTTCTCTGCTTCTCATCATTACTTCATTTTGATTTTGATTTTCTCGGTTCTATTTTATTTTATTTTTTCATTTCTCTCGGCTTCATCAGGTAATGTAATAATTAATATTCTTTTCTTTTTTATTTTGATTACTTGATTACTTGATTTTGATCATTTTCTCTCAGTTTTTTTTTTTTTTTTTCATTTCTCTCAGCTTCATCTCAGATTCTCAGTTGATGGTCTCGGCTTCATCTCAGGTCCTCCTTCCGTGACTTCACTGGTAAGTGGTAACTTCAATTATTAGTTTACAATAGAATTTTAGTTTATTTGTGATTTTGTGTATGTTGTGGATTTGATTTATAGAGTATTATTATTTGTGAAATATAATTTACAAAGTATTATACTATTGATTGTGTATGTTGTGTTGATGAATTTATTTGTTTATAAAATAGTTGCTGCCAGTATGAAATTATTGACTATTGTTTGTGTATGTTGTATTGATGAATTTATTTGTTGATAAAATGGTTGATGTTAGTCTGAAATTATTGACTATTGTTTGTGTATGTTGTGTTGATGAATTTATTTGTTGATAAAATGGCCGTTGCCAGTCTGAAATTATTGACTATTGTTTGTGTATGTTGTGTTGATGAATTTATTTGTTGATAAAATGGCCGTTGCCAGTCTGAAATTATTGACTATTGTTTGTGTATGTTGTGTTGATGAATTTATTTGTTGATAAAATGGTTGCTGCCAGTCTGAAATTATTGATGATTGTTTGTGTATGTTGTGTTGATGAATTTATTTGTTGATAAAATGGTTGTTGCCAGTTTGAAATTGTTGAGTGAAATGGAGTCCACCTCTGTACCATCTAATGAACATGATGATAATGATGCTAGTGGTGGAGCATTTGGTTCACATGATGATATTGATTTCAATTTTCTTCATAACAAATGAGGCTTGGGTCTTAAAACTTAGTAGTTGTTTGTTTGAAACTTTAAAACTTATTTGCTATTTGGATGTAATGAACTTATTTGTTATTTTCCATTTGGATGTAAATGTAACGACTAATGAACTTATTTATTTGGTTTTGTTGAAAGTTTATTATGTTAAGGATGATTGTTTTGTAATGTTATTATGTTAAATTCTTTAAAAAGATGTTATATACTTATATACTTGTATTTTTTTTAAAGGAAACATATTTATTACTATTGATTTGTTAGTTTTAGTATATTAAAAAATTATTAATTATTTATATAATTTAAATAAATAATAATTAAATTATTTATGACATCACCGGTTCAACCATCGGTCGAACCTCGGTCCGACCATAAAACTGGTAATTAGCTCCTTTTCCGGTTCTTTCACCGTACCAGTTTTTAAAACCATGATTTTATCATCTCATTTTACAACTCACCCAATATCCTAATTTTTATTTTTATATATAACTCATTAAAATAATATAAACTACAAAACAAATACTATAAAAAAACAATTGATTTCTCTCTCATCTCTGTCTCTCTCCTCAACAACCAAACCTCACACTGAAACACCAGCACCATTGAACTAATCACCCAGATACACCAAACCAACCAAACAACACCACCACCACCACCACCACTATCACCTGTGAAACACCAAGCCAAACCCCTAAACCCACTATTGAACACCAAACAAAAATTTCAAATCCAAACCCAGCCAAATTCGAACCCACAGAACAAATCATAGCCAAAAACCCCATCACCTATAACCAATTTCGAATACCCACCGCCACTGCCACTACAGCCTCACCTGCGACCGATTCAACGCAAGCCCCAACCAATTCAATCCAACCGATTCAACCCAAGCCCCAATCTGATCTCCACCACTCTCCACATCAACCACCATCGGAACTGAAACCCAAATGACAGAAGAGGAAGAGATAGAATTGAAACCTAAACCCGATCTCCACCATGACCTAAACTTGATCTCCCACGGCAAGTAAATCCTAGGCCTACGGTGAGCACACCCACCAGTGGCAAACCCTCAGAAGTCCATTGAAAAACGTCGAGATGACAAGGCGAGCGTGAGGTTGAAAAATTTTATGGAGAGGAAATCTGAATCTGGAGTGCCATGGAGAGGATTTCTGAATCGGAGCCCATGGAGAGGAAATCGAAGCTAAAGAGGGACGAGATAGTAGGCGTGAGAGAAAAGGAGAGAGGGAGTTTGAGCGTGAGAGAAAATGTGAGCACACCCACCGGCGACAAACCCAAGAGCAAACCCTCAGAAGTCCACTGAAAAACGTCGAGATGACAAGGCGAGCGTGAGGTTGAAAAATTTTATGGAGAGGAAATCTGAATCTGGAGTGCCATGGAGAGGATTTCTGAATCGGAGCCCATGGAAAGGAAATCGAAGCTAAAGAGGGACGAGATAGTAAGCGTGAGAGAAGAGGAGAGAGGGAGTTTGAGTGTGAGAGAAAATGTGAGCACACCCACCGGCGACAAACCCTTAAAAGTCCACTGAAAAACGTCGAGATGACATGGCAAGCATGAGGTTGAAAAATTTTATGGAGAGGAAATCTGGTGTGCCATGGAGAGGATTTCTGAATCGGAGCCCATGGAGAGGAAATTGAAGCCAGAGAGGGACGAGACAGTAAGCATGAGAGAAGGAGTTTGAGCATGAAAGAAAAGGAGAGAGAATAAAGTATGAGAGAGAAAAAAAAATTTATATTTTATGTTTACAACCGTGAACAGTGTCACAGGGTCAATTTTTCACTCAAATTTTTTGCTTGTGATGGCCCTAAGTCCTTGACTTAGTCTCAGCCAACACCACACACATACTACAATAACACTTAGAACAGATTACTAGGGACGTTTAAACACTCAGCACACACAATATTTACAGGAAACCCACCCCCAACCTTTATTACTTAATCTCAAGTACAAAGGAAACCCTTTTACAAGCCTAGAGAATTATACAAAATTTTCCCAAAGCCAAATATACTCTGCTGCTGGAACCCCCAACAACCTTAGGGTTAAATATACAGAATTAACTGCTATGGTAGTTACTGCCTAGGTCTTGGGCAATCTGCCACTTGTGGTCTGACTTAGGACACCTTCAACTAATGTTGTCTTGACTCACTCTCCACATTTCCAGCCCCTACACAGTAGGTGTGATCATCAGGAAAGCCAGGAACTACTTGGTAACTGCTTAGTAACCACCACTACACATGCTGCACATGCACAACCCATGTCTCAGCAGACCATGAAGCCTTTGCCCATCCTCTAGCAGCCCACACAACTAGTTCCCACACGTTTTAGAGAGGTTTAGCCCATGCTCAAGGTCTCCCATCAGCACTACAGCCCACACAGCATGCCCATATGCAGCATACAAAGTAACTGCCATCAACCCACTAGCACTTATCCATGCATTCAGCTAGCCCACACTAGCCTAATGTCTTACACACAACATTCAATCATCACAGCAGCCCAGCCTTGCCTTGCACTCCAGCTACCAAGCCCACACACAAGGAACCAACAACTAAGCCACCAATGCCATGCACCACCAAGTAGGGTCAGCACCACCTGCTGTTGCCCATCATTAAAACCATCTTTGCCCACCATGACCCTCCTTTGCCATGGCCTTAGGGCATCATGTGGAGCAAGGTGCCTCTACATGCTGCCTTTCATCACTACTCATCGATCCAACTCGAGTAGGGAGACTGGGCTAGTCCCCTTCAAAAAGCCCTTAGGAGCATCACTAGTCAGGCATGAGGAGCCATGAGTGTGTTGAGAAAACATAAAGCCAAACGATTGACTCAATGCTGCCCAAGCACCCTCATTCCTCATGCCATCATCAGCAACACATAATGCTTATAACAAACAGTCAGGTTGGATATAGATAACCTGACTGTTCACGGATGCTAAAAAAATCTGGATTCCCATCCCCCGGATGGAGCTCTATTTCAGGGTTTTGGTTGCTAAAATAGCAACTGGGGGGTTTTTACACCCCTCAATGCCCTCAAAGCTAGTGCTCTAAGGGAAGATGGATTTGCTAAATTTTTATTGAATGGCTCACCAGTTTTGCAAAGAAGGATTAGTGTAAAATAATGGTTTTAGCAAGGCTTCTTTTTGGAATTTGATGCATGGCCAACCATGTTCCACTCTATGTTTACCTAATAGTACGCTTATTCACTTCTCGGTCGGGCCACTGAACCTTTTTTTTTTTTTTTTTTTTTTTGAAATGAGAAACTTCATTCAATCAAATAAAAAAGCCCGAAAAGGCATTACAACAAAGGAGAGTAGCAAAGGCTCAAAAATACATAGCCTATGTGGGGTCTGGGAAGAGAATAGAATGTGGCAATGGGGGAGAAGTTCCTTTCCAGATTTGAGCAAAACCAACCGATTTGGCTAGTTAGGCGAGCTCGTGGACTGCTCTGTTGTGATCCCGTTTCAGGTGATGAAGACTCCAGCTGCAGAAATGGAGCAAAGAGCTGTAGATTCCATTGATAATATGGCCAAGCGGACCACTTGATTCCATTGCAACCATAGATTGCACCGTTGCAAGGGAGTCCAATTCAAAAATTACCCGGGAAATGTTCATTTCATGCGCCAAGATAACACCATTTTCCAAAGCGAGGACTTCAACAATTTCATGGGAATAATGGGCTGGTAGAGGTTTGCTCAAAGCCGCTGTAACATGCCCGGTTGAGTCGCGAATAATGACTCCACTACAGGAGCTTGAGCCATCTGGGCAAGTAGCACCATCCACGTTTACTTTATGGAATCCCGACGGGTGTAGAGACCAATGAGAGGCACGGCTACCTTGCTGGTTGCTATGTGGAGATAAAACACCCTTGAAATCCTTAGCAAGCCTCATGGCCGAGTCCCATATTTGACCAGGAGGAGTGGAGAGGGATTCATGCACCACCTGATTACGGTTGAACCAAATGTACCAAGCAGTGACAAAAAGCGTCTCTAAAGTCCTTTTGAGTGCCGTTTCTAATTATGTGCATGGCGGGCCACTGAACTTAATGCATGTTGAAAAGTGCTTCTGAGATGTTGGCACACTGAGTACTTACAAATTTAAGGAAGCACATCAGCAGCTGGCTGCAGCCCCCAAGGTTTTGGATCTTTACAGCAGCCATCACTATCACACCTAAAAATTATAGAGGGACCATCCTCACTTCATATTAGCTTTTTGTTTGCCTAAACATGGTCAAATACCAGGCTTGCACACAATGAAAGAGGTTGCTTCATTTCAACATGTCAAATCATACCCTCAACCGACAGTAGGAAATTTACAAGTATGTTCCCACTGAGCAGTAATTGAGATGCAACTGATAAACGTGAAAAGAGGGAAAGAGAGGAGGGAAATTTGGTTTTGCCTATTAAAACTACATATTGGTGCTGCCCCCTACCTGCTATATTCTGCACGCAATCCAAGCTTGGCAGCTCTTTACTGATATTCCATGCCATAATTTTGACAAAATTCTCATTAATTTTTAATTGCATCAAGACACTGGTAGCATGATTACATAAAAATGAAAAATATATTTAAAATAAAAAATAAACAAAAAAGAAATAATAGAAGATGAAATCAGGGATTAGGACATGAGCTATAGTTTTAGATAATGGCAGCAAGTAAACACGCAAATTATTCATCAAGTACCAATTAAAACAAGCATTGAACAGCAGAGGATAGGATAGAACAATCTAAGATTGGGGCTTCTCCCACTTGAGGGGCATCACAACCTCCCAGGTGAAGTCAGGGTCGTCCCTTCCGAAGTGTCCATAGGCAGCAGTCTTCAAGAATCTTCCATTGCCACCCCTCTTGAGGTCCAAGTTAATAGTGATCATTCCAGGCCTGAAGTCAAAGCTCTCCTTCACGATTTTAAGGATCTCCTTGTCAGGAATCTTTCCGGTTCCATATGTATCAACAAAGACGGACAAGGGCTCGGGCACACCAATGGCATAAGAGACCTGAACAATGGCCCTGCGAGCAAGACCATTTGCTACTATACTCTTGGCAGCCTGCCTGACAATGTAGGCACCACTCCTGTCCACCTTAGTTGGGTCCTTTCCAGAGAAAGCACCACCACCGTGGGCTCCCCATCCACCATAAGTGTCAATGATGATCTTACGGCCAGTGAGACCTGCATCACCGTGAGGGCCACCAATAACAAAGCGGCCTGAGGGGTTAAGGTGGAAGATGGTCTTCTCATCAAGGTACTTCTCAGGGATAACAGGCTTAATAACGTGCTCTTTAAGGTCAGCAGCAATCTCATCGTTTGTGACAGTCTCGTCGTGCTGGGTGGAGATAAGGACAGTGTGGACACGGACTGGAACCATGGCACCATTGTCATTGTAGTACTCAACAGTTACTTGGGTCTTGCCATCAGGTCTCAACCAGGGGCAAGTGCCATTCTTCCTAACCTCAGTGAGGCGAGCCCCAAGCTTGGTTGCAAGAACATGGCTAAGGGGCATGAATTCAGGGGTCTCATCAGTGGCATAACCAAACATATGGCCCTGGTCACCAGCACCAATCTCCTCAGGGCGCTTGGTGAAATGTCCATGGACACCCTGGGCAATATCAGGGCTCTGCTGCTCAATGTTAACCAAAACCTTGCAGTTGTCAGCATCAAGACCCACATCATCAGAAACAAATCCAATAGTACGGCATGTGTCCCTAACAATCTTCTCATAGTCTATGTTGCCCTTGGTGGTGATTTCTCCAAAGACCATGACCATGTTGGTCTTGGTGCATGTTTCACAGGCAACCTTGCTGTCAGGGTCCTGAGCAAGGCAAGCGTCGAGCACTGCATCAGAGATCTGGTCACACAGCTTGTCGGGGTGACCCTCGTTGACGGATTCAGATGTAAATAGAAAGGTCTCCATTTCTCAAGCTACAATAAAAAAACATAGAAGACATCTTAATATATCAACACACAGAACAAATTCAGTTGGTGTGACAGCAGAAGTCTATCAATATCTAAGAATAAAGAAATTCAGAACAAAAACAAGTGCATCCGAAGTCTATCTAAATCTAATAATATGGAATTCAGGACAAAAACAAGCATATACTCAAGAAAGACAAAAATTTATCAAACTTTATGCCAACAGATAACGATTAGGAGATTCCTAACTCAATATTGTCTTCATTCTTTCTCCAATAGTTTGTCTTTATAAAAAGAAATTATGAAAGGATTAAATAATCACAGATTCCTTTGGCATCAGATATAATGTTGGAAGAATCTAAATCTCAAAGAACAATTTGACATAATAACAATGACGTCAAACACCATAGTCCATAGAGAAACCAAACATGTGAGAATACATCACTTTTATTTATATTTTAGCAATACAATCACCCCATGAAAAAAGTTGTGTCCCTCACAACTTAGGAAGTTGGCTATGTAATTGCAAACCGAGACCTGCCTGATCTCTTATAAGATTGGACTAAAGAAATAGACTTTATCGATACCCAATTGACAGATCTTGTAAATAAGTTGAAAGCAACAAAGACTAACCCAACCCAAATAGCAGATCAGTCAACCAAATGTCGCACATCAAAAACTAAGCAAATAAACAAAGCGTGTAGCCAACTATGAACAAAGCCTAAAGAACAGATCTAGTACAGTCTACCATGTTGCAAACATTAACAACCCAATACATTAAAATCTCCAACAAACATACACACAAGTCGTTAAGAAGTACTAGTATACACCCAGATCTGCAAACTTTGTAGTCAAAACTAAGGAAACCCAAACCAAAGTTGGTGTTTTTTAAGCAAAATAACAAAACCCATTTGAGAAAAAAGAGACTAAACGGCATTAGAGACGCACCTGAAGGAGATGGGGTTGGCGCAGATCTAGAGTTTATGTATGTGTAACTGCGCTCGAACAAGTACCAGACCCCAAAGAGAATTGAAGCGAAACTCAACGACTCGACGACTATGGGCTTCAGAGAGCTTTGCTATTTATAGATAAAATGGGGCCTTTGACTGGTTACCGGCTTGTACGGGTTGGATACGGTTTTCGTAGTGGGTTGGAATCTTTAGATCTACCGGGTGCTTGTTTTTAGGTGTATGGTATGGTATACACTATACCATGCGCTACGTTTTTGATGTAGATTCGTTGAGCTCTCTCTTTACCGTATATTTTTTTAAAAAAATTTAATAAAATTTAGAAGAAGAAAAATGATGGCTAAATATAAGTAATTTTGAATATTTTTTATTTAATTCAAAAAATTCAATTTATTTTTAAAAATAAATAAAAAGTCAATTATTACTAAGTGTACATTTGGATACCAATGAAAAATTAAAATTATTTTACTATTTAACTTATTTTTGCTACTATTCATGGGTCTCACTACACTTTTTGGTACTATTCATAGGCTCCGCTATACTATTTCAACTAACTTTTACCTTTACTTACAGTACTTTCAGCAATAAATTTTTAGTTTCAGCAAAATAAGCAGTATCCAAACAGACCCTAGATATATATATATATATGTAGGTTTGAATTTCTAATAGAGGAACCATTTACTAAAGAACTCCAACTGAATAAGGTGATAGAATGGTGATAGCTTACAAAGTAACGAAATTAGAATTACATGTATTTTCCAATGATTTTATGGATGGAGTTGGTGATTGATTCTCTGAAAAGTGGAAGAGAATTTGACAATGCACTATACTATCTTCTTATGTCGATTCAAGGGACATGCTTCTAAGTGATAGCTTCTCATGTTACGTTTAATGCAAAATGATGGGCGATTTTATGAGCATAATTAATGCTAATATGATGAGGTAAGTGACATTTTTCGTGCGCTCATTCTAAGATAAGAGATACTTGATTACCAAGCCTTGTTGCTCCGAGTGTTTGACCCTCATATGTCGTGTGCCCCTTATCTATAAGGGTTGGGATACCAATCAATGCACAAAGGTTATTGCTCTGTAGGACATCATGGGGTTTACCCCCTCCATCATACTTGTTCAAAACATAATTATTTATCTTCAATTGTTGGTGATGCATAAAAATTTGTGTTACATGTAATTAGTGTATATTTGACTTTTTTGTAGTAAAAATAGGCCTTAGCTCGTTTCAATTTGTATTTTGTGTTCAAACTTTCAATTACAACTTATCTCCTTATGATTTAACTTTATCATTATTTAATATCACAAAAAAAAATTTCAATTGTTATATCTTGATTCATTAATATTTGGATTAAAATGAATTCATTACAGCCTTTTTTATGAAACACCAATAAATTTCATTTTAATTCAAACTTAAAGTTGGAAAATACTACTATTGACAATTTTTAAAATAAATTATGATAAGGTTAAACCAAAAGGGGTAGATTATAATTTCCTCTAATTATTATAAGGTAAGGACAAAATTTAGCTACAAAATTGGTTATAGTCTAAGATTACAACTTTACTTAATATCTTTTTATTTGAGGTGAGTTTTGACAAATTTATCATTGGATTACATTTTCTTATTCTATCCACCATACTTGCAAAATTTTTAGAAAATTAAAGATCAATAGTTATGTCATCAATAAATTGTTTAAATTGTAATTTTTTGTAGTTTAAAATTATGCATAAAATACAAGCTTATAAATTATATGGTAAATAATATCTAATTGACACAAAGTTTGACATGTGTGTTAAGAGTATAAAAAACATGAAATCAAACGGTTATATTTCTAAAATATATAGTAATTTTAATTTTTTTTTTTAAGTTATAATTGTAAACTATAACTAATTTTGTAGCTAAATTTTGTCCTTATTATAATTTGAGTCGTGCTACTGCCATGATATTTCCCAACAGTCAAATGATACTTAAGGCCTTTTCATGCATGCTCTAACCTTGATTCAAAAAAATGCTCTAACCTTGATTGAAAATGAGAGCTCATGTTAAAGTTGATGAGATGTTCATACGGTAGCATTGCTCTGAGAAGTTTAGAGCCGTTAGATGTCAAGGATTTTGTGGATGGGATTTTGTTGGGGTTGGTGAGAGAGAGAGGAGCGCGACATTTGATTTTGATATATAGTATCCACTACCTAATATCTTGCGACTACTATTGTGTGAATGGATTTTACGACTTTGTCCTTCTGATTACCTGGAGAAGCCGGTCATTCACTAAACCCTTACCAGTCATCGGCTCGCTAGCTTGAGCCATTCGCTTGGGCTTTTCCGGTACTGTAAAAAATGAAAATCTATAATAAATAAAAATATTTTATAATTCTTTTTTTTTTTTTTTGGGAGAAGAGACCGTAAGAGATTTGTCTCAATGACAACGAAGTGGCTGACTAATGTCACGTGTCTGTGGGGCAATCAGTACACTCTCCCCTGGCCCTTTTTCTAAACAAGATTCATAATTTGATATTTCTCAAAAAAAAAAAAAAAAAAAAAAGATTCATAATTTGATAGTCATTAAAAGTCTCAAATTGCAACTCCAATGAAATTAAGAGAAGAAATTAAGTTGACATATAAAATAAAATAAAAAATGTTTTTCTTTTCTTTTTTGTTTTTTTTTACTTATGTTTCTCCCAATGTAGTAGCTTTGTACCACGTTTTTACGGTCCTTTTCAATAGTTTTGGACTTTTGGTTGAATGCAAAACCAAAACTTGGTTTTGTGCATGTCAAAGTCGTAATGGGATTCAAACTGACTCATGGTTTTTTTTTTGAGCAACAAACTGACTCATAGTTGTCTCTCATTAGTCATTAATGATAAATAAGTTGGTTTTTTTTTTTTTGAAGCATAAATATTTTGACCGTGGAAGCATAAATATTTTCAATTTCTTTCACAAATTGAGTTTTAAAAATAATTTTTGTTTTCTGTTTATTTTGGATTGCTAAACAAGTTTTTTAGTTTTAAAAATAGAAATTTTGTTTTTGAAAACAAAAAATAAGAAAAAAAAACAGTTACCAAAAATACCTTTAATTTTTTTTTTCTCTCTCTCACCTACGTCGACGCTATCACTACCATGTTATCACAAATCACGAAGCTAGTACTAAATACAAGCTCAACCAATCATGGTATGACATGTGTTTGATTTTTTTATTTAACTATTTTAAACTTTAGTAATTTTATATTAAAAAAATACATAACAAGTTGTAATTAATAAAGTATAAAGTAAAACACAAAAAAATAGAACAAAGGATTTGTATTTGCTAGTACTCAATAAAAGCTTAACATTTCTAAATGCCAAATATACCAATTATTTTCCTCATACATTTTTTTTTTTTTAGCTGAAATGTTCATCTTGCAAATTAACAACAACAACAATCAATCAAAGAGGATCCACGTCCCTTTTGGACAAGTAGAATTTCATATGAAAATTTCTGGATATATGAGTTTTGGAGCCGACACTTTTGTTCTTGTCGTTGAAAATACTAAACTTTTTAAAACAACAATTTGACTTTCACTCTATGGATAGTATTATTGCTAGAGTTTTTTTTTTTTTTTTAATAAGATCCTTCTTAGTAAAGTCAGATCCCTTATATCATAATTCTTTTTTTCTTTTTTTCTTTTTTTTTTTTGAGAAACCTTATATCATAATTCTAACTTTCACTTTGATGGAAAGTATTGCTACCAATTAATATCATTACTTCATATAAAATGCCAGATAAATCATAATTTGCTCGCAAAATTTCCTTAAGAAATTATTTGGGCATATCAACCTTCCTATAAAAAGCCAGATTAACGTAATTTGCAAGATTACCTCAATCATGTTCTTTTTATTTCCTTACTTTATTTATTTGATTATTTGTAACATACTTAGAAAATTTAAATTAGTTTGTTTAATTGCTAGTCCTAAGGTCCAAACTAAGTATATTCACAATAAAAAATTAGAGGGAGATCTTTTTTTATTTATTTTTATTGCCAATCCAATTCTCTTCATTTTCTTTGATTTCCAATAATTTTTTTTAAAAAAATCCTCTTTTTCAACCTTCATAAAAAATTTGGGTTGAGACGGGTTTGGGTAAATCCACCCACACCCTACCCATGGCCATCTGAATAAAGATTTTTTTTTTTTTTTTTGCTAAGAGCATTCTTATCCGGAAATTCTATTTTATTCTATTTTACCATCTTAAAAAGCTACTTTATTAATTATACCATACCATTTTACAATATACCCAACATCCTAATTTTAATTTTACAATACAACACATTAAAATAATATATCTACACAATAAAATAATATATTTCAAAACATAAATAAAAGTAAAAAATGAGACACGGAGAGAGAGAGAGACAAAGATTGAGATGTGAGGCAGAGAGTGAGAGGAGAGAAGAATGAATAAAAAAATATTATTTCATTTTACAATTGTACTACAGTACCATCACAACTTTGTGATACTTGTGATGATACTGTAGCACAATTCTAAATTCTTTTAGAATACAAGATAGATACAAAACCGGATGTTAGCTTGTTTTTTTTACTTTGATGCTAAAATTCTTCAACATATACCATTTACCTTAGTTAATGCAAATGCTCTAATACCCGGAATAAAGTATTTCTTGATAAACTCCCCGAATAAAGCGTGAAAGTAGAGTGCGTATTTTGATATTCACTGTGCAGCCGACACTACACAGTATACATTACAGTTGTAAAATCAGGGAAGCATAAAAAGCAATAACTTATTTTTATCTTTTTTTATTGAAAATGAAATGTAACCGTTACATATTAATGCAAAAGCTATTATTGGTCACGAGGAATGCCAAAGAAGGTGAGGACCCCACTATATTATTATTACGTGAGATTCGGTTCAGAAAAACAAAAATTTTCACATTAAAATATTTTTGAGAGAGTTTTAACTTGTGGGGTTCACTTTTGATGATAGTTCTTTATCATTAAATTAAGATATCAATCAGTTTTTGGTATAGACGGTAATTGAATCTTAGATCTCTTATACAACTATTAAAAATTTTACCAATTAAACTAACTGAAATCCAACCCACTAGAATTATTTGATTTAACAGAGAAATAGTATAGTTTGGTGGCTGTCTGGTTTTTGGTCGGGTTTCACTTTTTCAATCATTGGTTAATTTTTAAGCCATATGAATCACATTTTCAGGGTAAAACTTCCGAGCAGAGATTTTCTGACGATATTATCAAGATTGGTTTTGATTATTCAATGGCCGCCTTTTTGGGCAAATTCAGTAAGAGTACTTTGACATTGTTTCCTATCTTCCTCTTACTAAAAAATTATAAATAAATAAAAACAAAAAAACAAAAGGGGTTGGTGGGTATAATCTGAAATCCATATAAAATTAAGATCGGTTTGAGATTCGTTTATCTTGTTGAAATTGAAAATTTTTTGTTGAAAATATTGTAAATAAAGGTAAAAACTAGTTGAAATAATACATTAAGACCCATTAATAGTACCAAAAAATGCAATGAGATCTATAAATAGTAAGAAAAATAAGCCGAATAGTAAAATAAGTTAGCAAAAATAATTCATGCCAAACGCACACTAAGTAAGACTTATCGTGTAACGGTGTAAGAATATTTGACAAGTATTCATTGATTATCCAAGAATTATACTAAAGTACTTTCAAGTTTCAAGCACCAAAGAATATTGGGAATTTCTAATTTACATGAGAAGGATAATAATCAAGGTTTTTTTTTTTTTTTTTTTTGGTGGTGGGTGCAAACTCTAAATAAAATCAAATAAATGGAACTCAATTTAATAAATGATATTTAATACTTTTCTAAAAAAGTGGTATTAATACTTATTTTCACTATTCTCCAAGAATACATAAGAATTTTCTACCTTCTACATTCACAGTATGTAAGAGTACAAATTCAACTTTCCCTAGATCACTTTTTTCCTTCTTAATTCCTCTTACACGCCTACAAATTTCAGTAGAGACAATTATCTCCACTCAGCAAAATGTGATCTCACTCCTAATACCATGTCTAGTCACACTCCATAATTATAGTTAAGTTATAATAAATAGCCAAAAGTTCCATTTAATACAGTCTCAAATCTAAACTCCCAAGCTTAGAATGATGTATCTACCTCAACTTATAATTTAGATTCAAAGCTTTGAACACTTTTAGGTGTTACAAGCTTGCATAATCTTGTCGATTCCAAATTTGAAGAGGCGTATCATTGTATATTAGTTTAACAGAATAAACGTTTAGAGGTGAGGCAGAGTCAATCAATCCTTAACAACAACAACAACAACAACAAGGGTCTTTGAAAGGTCGTCACTCATTAGAAGTCAAAATCAGGTATTGCAATTCTTTCTATAGGTTGATTAATTTGAAGTTTAAGCTTTGGTGTTTGGTCACCAACCAAATAAACCAAGACAATTTCATTGAGAAAGACTAGCACAACCCAAATAGGCTCAAGCGAAAGAGGGTAAGACTTAGCAAGCTAGCTAGCCAAAATGGGTTTTGGCTCCACAAGTGATGTGGCAACGACTAGGCATTAAGGCAAAGTAGGATTTAATTAAGCAATAATAAGAGACAAAGTGGGGCAGTTGGGATTTGTTAGTAGCTAAGCTTGATGCGGTTTCCACCAAGAAAAAAAATAAAAGAAAATCAGAAAGTACTGTATATATAATTATATATTAATATATATAGGAGGTGTCCCTATAGCATTGTTAATTAGAGAATTTCCCAAAAGGTTGGGCTGACCGGCACGTAGAGGTTGCATGTGGTTGGTTTGGATGACTTGTCAGTTTACGCCACCCCCGAATGCTAAAATCTATAAATTAACCAAGGTTGTACTGTGATGGTTGGTGAGGTTGGTAGGTTTTTTTTTTGGGGTTTTTCTAACTCACTCTAACTTGGCTGCTCATCATGTAAGAATTAAGGTTGGTGGGAAAAGAAAGTAATGAATTTTTTATACGAGGCAAAGAGTTAGAGATTAACCAAGATTAAGTTTGGGGCATCTATCATGCTTTCCTACCTAAGTTTCTGCTATTAGTTAACATAATATTAGGCAACCTTCAAAATAGCAACTAATTACGTACAAAGAGTGTTGCTGGATAATACTACTACTATATATATATATATATATATATATATATATATATCAACTAATTAAGATTGCTTCAACCCACCAAGGTCAGTGTTTTTTATTTCTCCAATGCTGTTGAACTTCTCTACTGCTGGTAAGGATGACAATTCTCTGCAATTCCAATCTTGCTACATTAATAAAGTGCTTCTTATTGGATTGCAGTTATGAGTAGTTTAGGTGTGCTTTCGTTTAGACAGAATTTTTTTTTTTTAATTAATTGTAATTATTATTATTGTAGTTTTTTTTTTTTTTTCAAATTAAAGAATTGTTATTGGAGTAGTTTTTTTTTTTTTTTTTTTGGTTATTGGAGTAGTTGTTTTCTGTGCTAGAGACCTTGATGTAATGAGCTTATAGTTTATGGAGCTCCTACGCGTAGAAATGGTTTTGTCCAAAGATAAGAAAAATAAAATAAAATTTTCGAACTAACTTTTTTGAGTGCGTTGTAATTTGTTTTTAATCGTTCATTTCTTTTTCTTTTTTTTATATTAATTTTTACTTTTTTTTTTTGGTTGGATTTACATGATTCAAAATAATTAGTCCATGTCCATTTTGAAATATTTTGTAAAAAATTATCTTATGGTCCATGTATATTTAGAAATCGACTTCAATTATATTCATTAGAAGGTGGAAACACAAATTGTTAATTTGTTTTTGTCTCTTGATGGATTTTGTTTTTCAATTGTTGGCAAAGCAACTAAATACAAGGAAAAAAGTCATACTCCAAATTCATTAATTTCTTTTCTTGGATAATAATTAGGAGTGTGCAATCAACCCATCAATCCGCCAAAACCGATACAATCCAACCCAACCCGATGGGTTGGGTCAGTTTTAGGGGTTGATGGGATGCCAAAATGTTTTTTAAAAGGGTTGGGTTGAGTGTGGGTCAGTAGATTTACAAATCCACATATCCCAACCTGACTCACCTATATTTAATATATTTTATATGATTTTATAATTTAATTATTATAAGGTTTGATGCACCAATACATTCTCAAAAAAAAAAAAAGGTTTGATGCACCAATAAAATAGTTTGTATTTGTTTGATGATATGCTCAGGTTTGATTAGTGCATCAAATCAATGCAAATAAGATTATAAATTTGTTGTTATTTGTGCTGGTAATCTTATAAATCTACTATTCTAATGCTCAGTTTTTTTTTTTTTTTTCAACTATCTAACTTGTTCGTCCAACCAGATCCATGTGGGATGGGTTGAGTTTTTTTTCAAACCGATCATGGTGACACCCCTAATAATAATAAGTATTCCAAATGAATAATTTTTTATATAAATTGTTAATAAAATTAATCATAGAAATTCCTTTTATATAAATTACATGCAATGTGTGTGTCACTGTTTAGAGACTCTTTTTTTTTTTTTTAAATTAAAATATAACATCTTTAATTCATGATTGTAAGTACTTTTAATAATTAATTTTGGTATGAAAAAGTGGACATTGAAGAGTTTTATTCACAAAGAGTGGACACTGAAAAAGTGGCACATCTTAGCATTTCTAACAGAGACATATATGATTTGAATCCCTTCATCCCTAACTATGGACAAATCACAAAAAAAAAACAAAAAAAAACAAAAAAAAAAAAAACAAAAGAGACATACATGATTCAATTAAGCTAAAAGATAATTAATGGAACTATCATGAGTCGTGACTAATTATCTTGGTATGACCCCAACTCATAAATGCTAGAACTATATAAATCCTTTTCTTTTCTTTTTTTTATCTAGTGGAGTTATTATTTAGGACCACAAAGGCCAAAAATAAGCATGATCAAGATGATGATGTGTGCGTAAATGTCTCCTTGTTTTTGACATTATTTGATGACTTTTGTCATGTAATACTAATAATCCATCTACGCAATTTCGATTTGTGGGCCTACATCATGCATAATTACCATATCACAATAGTACAACTATGGTCCCACAATGTAGAAAATCCTAGAGACAATTAGTCAACTTAATCAAATGGTTTAAATATTTAAACTTTTAACTGGGGATGATAATTTTGCCCCGTCCCGCTTAATCCGCTTCTCCCCGTTTCGCCCCAGCAGGTTTTTCCCACCCTGCAAAACTGGTGGGGCGAGAATGGGACAAGATTTTAGCCCCACACCATGGGGCGGGGTGGGGATGAGTTTAGACTTTTTAGACCCATCCTGCCCCACACCTCCCCGTTCCCGCCCCGTCCCACGATGCTAAGGGTTATAATTGTAAATTTTTCATACCCTAAAACCCTATTATGTAAACAAACATATCAATATTAGCTTATTTTATTTTACCCAATGTGGTTCTCAGCCTTTGTTTTGTTATGTATTATACTATGCGATTTTTTTTGTGTGATTATTTTGTTAAACGCTAGGATATATTATTCATTTTTTTCTAAAAATTGATTGGATTTGATGGGATTAATTTAGTTGTAATTTCAAGTATATTTTTGTTAATGAAATAGGTTTCATTAAAAAAATTGCACTAGTTGTAGGGCAAATTAACAAAAAGTAAAGTTTTACGGGGTGGAGCGGGGCTTCGTAGGGCTCCAAGGGGCGGTGATGGGGTTAGAAAATTTTCCCCGTCAAACGGGGCAGGGCGAGGATGGGGAAAGATAAAACCATGCGGAGCGGGGACGAAAACACCATCCTTCGACCCTGCCCCGCCCCATTGTCATCCCTACTTTTAACCTATTAAAAGTGTCTGCATGAAAATTGTTTATTTTCGATAATTTATTTGTATAATGTAAGACAAAATGTTAAAAATTAACTTATTTTTAAAAAATTAAAAGTTAAATTATTTAAAATAAAACTGACACAAAAAGTAATATGAGATTCAAAAATAATAATAAATAATTTAAGCAAATAATTAGCTTTACTAAGCAACCTGAAAATTTTAGTAAAATTTAACCTATATCAATAATTTAATATAATAAAAATTTTGTGTATAAAAATTGACATATCAAGTTATACTTAAATAAAAAATAACCATAAAATTCGTAGTGTTTTTAAAACCACGCAAGAAAAATATATGGATAAGAATAAGGACGAAAAGTCTTTTATATATATATATATATATATATATATATATATATATATATATATTTTTTTTTTTTTTTTTTTTTTTGAGAAGGACGAAAAGTCTTATATAGTTTCAACTTTCAAGATGTCATTTATTTCATCGTTAATCTAGAATATGCATCAAACGTGGATCCATGTAGTCTGTGGTAGGGTTTCATGAATTTGATTACTCGTTAGCATTTCTCATACATATATATATATATATATATATATATATATATATATATATATATATATATATATATATATATGGGGTATCTATCGTTAAGAACATGGAGGAAATACAAATACAAACGAGAACATGGGTAACGACCGATGAGTGATGACCACGTTCCATTACAAAATCCAATTTCTCACTTGGTTGGACACCAGTTCCCAATGTGTTCATGTACAACATACAGTATTAATAAATACTACATTTAAGTATCAATTGTAAAAAGCCCATTAAACTATTTAAGTGCCATGAAAGCTTTCAAAGTTTGTGCAACTTTGTAAATCTTTATTTTTTTAAGATACCATTTATACTTATTCAACTTATTTTTCACAATAAGCTTATTTAAACACGTTTAAAGTTTATTGACCAAAAAAAAGTTGATTGACCAATTTATCCATAATGCCATTTGATGCTTTAAAAAAAATTAAAACCCACCAACCCAGCTAGAGACTAGACATCCTATCACAGAAATGGCATTGGGAGATGTGGGCTTGGAACTCGGATTTAGCTTGAAGGACCATGTTAATGGTAATGCTCAGAGTGAGAGTGGCCTGAATGGTAAGTCCAGTCCACAAGTAACATATTACTCACCTGTAAACCCAAGGATCCACATCTCATATTTTATCTTGTAGCCCTCATCAATCACTCTCATTCAATAGAAAAATATGGGCATTGTTTAACCAAAATAGTACCCTCCTAGTCCTGGACACTTTTGTGAGAAAAACAAAATGTGGCTATATTGATTAAATTCCATTTCTCTTTGATCAGAATCCAATACGGCCATCATTGATTGGCTAGGTGAATGAGTTGGATATGTAAATCCATGCCATATAACCTCATCAACCAATCAGGCAAAGGATGATGATACACAAGGATAGGATATGTGGACCTCGCCAGACCCTATATATAAGAGAAACTTCAGTATGCTACATTCATTCAAGTAAACACGTAAGTTTCTTGTATCAGTATCAGGTATCACCCACCACCCTCACTCCAAAAGTCTTAATAATTCATGGCAACCATGGCTCTCTCATCTCCATTCACAGGAAAGGTGGTTCCTTTGAACACACCAGCAGAGTTATCATCAACTGCCCGTAGCAACAACGGCAGAATTTCGATGAGGAAGACAGCAGGAAGGCCAGGTGCTTCCTCTGGGAGCCCATGGTATGGCCCTGATCGCGTCAAATACCTTGGACCATTCTCTGGTGAGCCTCCATCTTACTTAACAGGTGAATTCCCCGGTGACTATGGATGGGACACTGCAGGGCTATCAGCAGACCCGGAAACTTTCGCCAAGAACCGGGAGCTTGAGGTTATTCATTGCAGGTGGGCAATGCTTGGTGCTCTAGGATGTGTCTTCCCAGAGCTTCTTGCAAGGAATGGAGTGAAGTTTGGCGAAGCAGTATGGTTCAAAGCTGGTGCTCAAATCTTCAGTGAGGGTGGTCTTGACTACCTTGGAAACCCAAGCCTAATTCATGCTCAGAGCATTTTAGCTATATGGGCTACACAGGTTATTCTCATGGGTGCTGTTGAGGGTTACCGCATTGCTGGGGGACCTCTAGGTGAGGTCACTGACCCTCTATACCCAGGTGGCAGCTTTGATCCTTTGGGGCTTGCTGATGATCCAGAGGCATTTGCTGAGCTTAAGGTGAAGGAAATTAAGAATGGCCGCCTCGCCATGTTCTCCATGTTTGGGTTTTTTGTGCAGGCCATTGTCACTGGAAAGGGGCCTTTGGAGAACCTTGCTGATCATCTTGCTGACCCAGTGAACAACAATGCCTGGGCTTATGCCACAAACTTTGTCCCTGGAAAGTGAGGAAACCAACTCATGAACACAAATTGAATTTCCTACCTAGTGTTTTGCCTATATGTAATAAAGGTTGGACATATATGTAATCAATTTATGAAATTTAATCATCCAAAATTGTACTACGAGTTACAGTTACAGAGCAATGAACGCACTCTTTAACCACAAACCATGTCTGAATTATTACGTTTATGGGGCTGAACATATAAAACAACAGGTTCCGGATCTCATTGTCTTGTGTATGCCCTAGCATTGGTCAGGCAAGGAAAATCTAACAGGTAGATTAGACACCATTACTATAGAAGAAATTCATTACCTATATCCCAATGACTTGCACCAATAAGTTCCTAAGAGCTGTCTCTCCATTCCAGCTGGCCAGCTAAATGTGAGGGTCACTTTAGGAGCAAACATCAACTTTGGCAATCGTCATGTATACTTTCCCATCTCCCGCAGCAACCCAATTCTCAACACCACCAGAAATTTCATATGATTTTAGGGATAAAACATCCATGCATACATACAATAGGAACCTCGTTTCTGACCAATTTAGCATGATAAAAGATAACCCCGATTCGTGGCAACATAAAGGGAATCTTCACATGTGAAATGTAAACAACGGACATATTCACTTTTGCTGCAACAGGAAGGGGCCAACAATGTCAGTACATTCGACAGCAACAAAAATGACAAATAACAAATACCAGTAATTAAAAAAATTAAAAAATAAATAAATAAAGCAAGAAAAGATTAAAATCTCTAAGGCTGTTGGGTGTCTGAAGTTTATGAATCACCATTGTTGGGTTCCACAGTGAGATGCCCCAACAAACAATCCAGTTAAAAATTTAGAAGTTGTGGATATCTTTAAAGCAAAAATTCAATAGTATTTATGTTATATAGAAATAATGTCTTAAGAACACAATTTTAATTTTACATATCAGTTTGGATATCTGTAATATAGGAATGACCTCTTCAAATAGTATTCATGTTATACAGAAATCGTGTCTTAAAAACGCTATTTTGATTCTACTAATCAGTTTAGATATCTCTAAGGCAAAAAATTCAAATATTATTCATTTTATACCAAAATTGTCTTAGAAACAATATTTCAGTTTATATATCACTCATCCAAACCTTTAAGATTTGGATATCTCTAATGCGAAAATTAAATAATATTCATTTTATACCAAAATTGTGTATTAGAAACACTATTTCAGTTCACATATGAGTTTGGATATCAAACGTCCAACTTTAAAGCAAAAATACAATCTTATAGAAATTGTTATATAGAAATTGTGTCTAAAAAGCACGACTTTAGTTTTACATCTCAATTTTGATACCAGACATCCAGACCCTTAAAGTTTAGTTTTCTTAAGGCAAAAATTCATGGAATTCATGCTATACAGAATCATGTCTTAGAAACACTATTTTAATTCTACATATCAATTTGGAATTTGATATCAAGCATCCAAAGGTTTGGATATCTCTAACACAAAAATTCAATACTATTCATTTTATGCCAAAATCATGTCTTAGAAACACTATTTCAGTCACATATGAGTTTGGATATCATATATCCATCTTTAAGGCAAAAATACAATCTTATTCATGTTATATAGAAATCAAGTCTTGAAAGCACAGTTTCAATTCTACATATTAGTTTGGATATCAGACATTCAAATCATTAAGGTTTGGATATCTATAAGGCAAAAATTCATATAAATTCATGTTATATAGAAATCATGTCTTATAGAAATCATGTCTTATAGAAATCATGTCTTAGAGACATTATTTCAATTTTACATATCAATTTGGATATCTCTAAGGCAAATATTCAGTAGTATTCATGTTATACAGAAATTGTGTCTTAGAAATACTATGGGGGGAGTTTGAGGTCAATGGCCATAATGGGCCCATTCCGAGGAGCATGCAAGTGAAATTGATGGTCAACTTGATCCAAGGGAGCTGAGATAGCTCGAAAGAAGAGTTTTTGTGGCTGAAGAGCTAGGTAGCATGAGGATGACCCTTGGTTGCAATCCACCCAAAGAAAACAGGATGAAGGCCACGCCAAAATGGGGTGTAGAAAGCCGAGGGAGGCTAGAGTGACCAACGTGGGCAGGGGAGAAGGGAAGCTTCCGAGGGAAGCATCCATCACCTCTGCATTGAATGCACTACAACAATCATGCCAGCCGCATTAATAGCTGAATGACATTTGAATAGTGCAAAGACAATCTGTATTTCACTCTGCACATCCTCCAAAGGGAGGATGGGACAAGTATCTTGAGGAAGACCAACCACCCTCCATGTGGAGGGTCAGGATGAAAATCATATCATTATAAAAGGGGGAAGAATCCCAATGAACAGGGATCGAAATCTAGAAATTAGAGAGAAAATCACTCTTAAACTTGTAATGCCCCAAGTGTAACAAGGCTACTTGGCCATTCCGAGGAAACAAGAATACACTTCTTTTGTCTTTGATTAACCTTGTTAAGTCTAGCTTTACTACCTTGATTCGTTTCTTGTTTTGATACATTAGGTAAGATGCCCAAGTTGTGGTCCACTTACCCATCTGTACAAATTAATTGTAGTGGGCTATGACCCAAGCCCAACCTCCTATTTGGCCACGGTTTTTCCCCATACAAATACTATTTCGGTTATGCTAATCAGTTTGGATATCAAATATCCAAATCCATCTCTAAGGCTCCGCTTGGGAGGAGGGAATGGAATGGAATGGAAAGGAATAAAAAGAATAATTTTAGAATATTCTTCCCTTCTCTTGTTTGGGAGTTTTAATGGAGGGAATGAAAAGTCCATTCCCTTGTTTGGGAGTTTAAGTGAGAGGGAATGAAAAGGGTAGGAGGGAACACTTATTCCTCTCTATTCCCTTAAAACCTCAAATTTTCATTCCCTCCGAAATTGGGAGGAATTGGAGGGAATGAAATTAAATTTAATGATTTTTTACTAAAACTCTCAAAATAACCCTATATATTCAACCCTTTATTTTAAAAAAGGGGTCTAATAGTAATATTGTCATAAAATGATTCCATTCCATTCTCTCAATGTTGCTCCCAAACAGGATTACTTACATTCCATTCATTTTCATTCCTTTCCATTCCTTTATTTTAAAACATCCAATCAAGGTTACTCAATTCCATTTCATTCCATTCCTTTCCCTTACTTAAATACATTTCATTCCATTCAATTCCTTTCCATTCCCTTATGACCATCTCATTCCATTCCATTCCTTTATGAACTCCGAAGCGGAGCCTAAGGAAAAAATTCAAATAGTATTCATTTTATATTATTATACATATCAATTTAGATATTAGACATCCAAACCTTTAAGGTTTGGATATCACACATTTACCTTTAAGACATGATTTCTTAAGACATACATTATGCTATAAGAAGTACGTACACTGCCCAAGATTCAAGATCATTGTAATCTTTTAAATACCCGCCGTGGCACTTTTAAAAGTTAATGGAAAATTAGGTATTTGATAACCAAATTTAGATTTCCTTTAACTGTAAAAACAAAGCAAAACAATGCAATATCTACCATGTTTGGGATGAAAGGAATGCTAGATTACATGGGGGTGGGGGAGGAGGTAGCTGATCAAAAAAATGCCTGGATATTAGGGGGGAGTCGCTTGGTGTTAGAATAGAAAAAAGACAATCCAAAACAGGATTGTGCAGCATGTGGAGGAATAAAATCATTATTCGTGACTGTTGCTAATAGAGACAATTCAAATCTAAGATAGTAAAGTGCTTGATCATCACCCCCGCTTAATATTATATTTGACAAAAAACCAGCATGAGAACTATGACAATCTTGTATATCCGAAGCATGAAGACAATTGACACCGGATTGGTGAACATTATTTAGAATATGTAAAGGTCTTATTTTACATTTCTCAGAGTCATCTGAATTCACTTCTGACTGAAAGGAAGTAGCGGCTTAAGAACAAGCTGCAGCACTACTTTCAGAATCACTTATTAACAACTATGTTCATTTTGCAACATTGTTTAGCATATTGTAAATTTTTACAAAATGAGGTAGCCTGGATGGCAAGCCACAAAGGAAGCAAGCCCAGCCCACAATAGACTTTAATTTTACGTTGTCCGCTGGGGCTATATTCCTTAAATACCATATGGTTTTGAACAAAATCCAATATGACCGTCATTGATTGGCTAGGCGAGTGAGTTGGATACGTGAATCCAAGCCGAAACCTCATCAGCCAATCAGGCAAAGGATGATGATCCACAAGGATAGGATCAGTGGACCTCACCAGACGAGAAACTTCAGTATGCCACATTCATTCAAGTAAACACAACTTTCTTGTATCACCCACTACTACCCTCACTCCAAAGGCTTAACAATTCATGGCAACCATGGCTCTCTCATCTCCATTCACAGGCAAGGTGGTTCCTTTGAACACCAACAGAGTCATCAACTGCCCGTAGCAATGCTGGCAGAATTTCAATGAGGAAGACAGCAGTAAAGCCAGCTGCTTCCTCTGGGAGTCCATGGTATGGCCCTGATCGCGTCAAATACCTTGGACCATTCTTTGGTGAGCCTCCATCTTACTTAACAGGTGAATTCCCCAGTGACTATGGATGGGACACTGCAGGGCTATCAGCAGACCCGGAAACTTTCGCCAAGAACCGGGAGCTTGAGGTTATTCATTGCAGGTGGGCAACGCTTGGTGCTCTAGGATGTGTCTTCCCAGAGCTTCTTGCAAGGAATGGAGTGAAGTTTGGTGAAGCAATATGGTTCAAAGCTGGTGCTCAAGTCTTCAGTGAGGGTGGTCTTGACTACCTTGGAAATCCAGGCCTAATTCATGCTCAGAGCATTTTAGCTATATGGGCTACACAGGTTATTCTCATGGGTGCTGTTGAGGGTTACCGCATGGCTGGGGGACCTCTAGGTGAGGTCACTGACCCTCTATACCCAGGTGGCAGCTTTGATCCTTTGGGGCTTGCTGATGATCCAGAGGCATTTGCTGAGCTTAAGGTGAAGGAAATTAAGAATGGCCACCTCCATGTTTGGGTTTTTTGAGCAGGCCATTGTCACTGGAAAGGGGCCTTTGGAGAACCTTGCTGATCATCTTGCTGACCCAGTGAACAACAATGCCTGGGCTTATGCCACAAACTTTGTCCCTGGAAAGTGAGGAAACCAACTCATGAACAAAAATTGAATTTGCTAACTAGTGTTTTGCCTATATGTAACAAAAGCTTGGACAAATATGTAATCAACTAATCAAATTTAATTATCCAAAATTGTACAAGTTACTGTTACAGAGCTACACAGCTCAGATTTGCACAACTTAACCTGGTATCCTAAAATTGATAACCCAATACATAATTGAGGTGGTTATTGCCTTTCCTAGGAAGTGAGGCCTTGTTGCTTCCTAGCTGAGCCGGTCACTTGCAACCAAAAAAATGGTTTCTTAAGGGGCAGGAAACTGTACTTAATCTCAGCTGCAGATCTCATACTTGCAAGTCAACCTACATGAACTATGGTTGACCAAGATGGCTATTGAGGACCCTTCTCACAATAGGTTGTCAGACCATTGGCGAGAGTGATAAATCATTTGCAGTAACAAGGTGATGCTGAAATGATTGCAGTAATGAACCTCATGTCAAAAAATTTCATGTAAACTGGCAAAAAAAAATCATGAAAAACTTCATTCTCCCCAGTCCATTTCACAGATTCCAGAAAACTCAACAATCTGCATCCCTCTTCCAGCAACAGCAATCTGATAATTGTTTCTGGAAAAGACACGAAACCCAGTAAATGAAAAGGCAAATAACTAACCAGAATCTTTATCATAGAATGTTGAATAATTTCCCTGAAAAGAGACTCCATGAATGTAAGATCTACTTGAGATGCTTTACTCACCTGCCACAGGCTCTAGCATCCAATGCTTCTGGCTCTGGCACACTAATGACTAAACAACCATGCTCAGTTAATTTTCCGTGTTTTTCTAAACTCCAGCATCTGACACGCTGATCAAGACCAGTAGAGAACACCCAACAGCCATCCGTCCAAACACCTTCATAAATGAAAAATCAATTTTAATGCTTTAGTAGTCAGAATTCCTCAACAAAAGACATGCCCAGAAGTTCTGAAAGGTTACAATCTCCCTTTGGTTCATAACCAATCAATCTTTTGAATTAATGTCCTAGCATTTAAATCGAACTAGAAAAAGACAATTACAAAAGCATTGATATCTCTCAACATGATTTATACTAATAAAATATTTCAGAATATTGAGTTGACAGTCATTAAGTATTCAAAAAATCAGAAGCACTAAGGAAGAAAGGAATATTCTTAGCAAGTTATGTTGATTTAAAAAAATGTTTCTTTTTTTGATAGCAAGGATATTTGAAGGAATCCAAAACACAAAAATATTCAACCACTTCAGCTCATTTTCATACAGAAAAGATCTTTACCAGTATTGAAAATTCAAGCTTAAGAAATTGTTGTTTTACCTTTTATGGCAGAGCTGTGAGCTGATGCAATTTTCTCATGATATAAGAATTTGATGGCATAATTCTTGTTCTGGTTTTCTCCATAAGTAACAAAAGGCCTTGTAATTTCAGGTCCACTAATTGAATTTCTGATGTCTGGTGTCACAAACTCATCATCTGTGACTGTTGCTAATAGAAACAATTCAAATCTAAGATAGTTAAGAGCTTGATCATCACCCCCACTTATTATATTGAACAAAAAACCACCGAGAGAACTTTGACAATCTTTTATATCTGAAACATGAAGACAATTAACACCAGATAGGTGAACATTATTTAGAACATGTAAAGGCCTTATTTCATATATCTCAGATGAGGAGTCATCTGTATTCACTTCTGACTGAAGGGAAGCAGTGGCTTGAGAACAAGCTGGAGCACTACTTTCAGAATCATGATGAACATTATTTAGAACATGCGAAGGCCTTATTTCACATGTCTCAGATGAGGAGTCATCTGTATTCACTTCTAACTGAAGGGAGGTAGTGGCTTGAGAACAAGCTGCAGCACTACTTTCAGAATCATTTATTAGCAATTCTGTTCTACTTGCAACATGGTTTAGCTTATTGTGATTTGTTCCGTCTCCACCTTTCGTTGTAACTAAACCACTGCCTACTCTTCTCTTAGATAGACTACTGCTTAATGATCTCCACCATCGCCCCCCCTGACTTCCCCTCCCTGTGCGTGGCCGTTTCTGACAATCAATGAACTTTTCTACATGAAGAGTCGACACCCGCTGCATAAAAGCTTCAATACTCCCAGTCAAATCCCAGAAGGCAATACTACCATCAGTAGCTCCACTAATCACAATATACACTTTTCCTTTCTGAATGCTTTCTGTGAATAAAATTTATGAGTAAAGACTCAACACCTCCAGATGGTACTGGAAGCACCAGCATGCAAAAATTTAAGACATAAATCAGAAATGTTCTCTGAAGCATGGATTAAATCTCCAATGACATTAGTAAAAGAATTTAGCATTGCAACTAAAAGTTCAACTTAATGTGAGACTGGAACACCTAGATCCTAGATCCTAGATTCTCCACATCTCCTCAACTTCCACATTCAAAGTGGTAACAGAAATTGTAGACAAGTACAGTAATTAACGAAGAAATTTACAACTACAAGTTGAAGGTTTCCAACTATACTGGTGAAGGAAAGTTTTGCTTATTACTTTAAAGTTCTTTGTCAATGACATAATAGAAGGTTTTAGAATACACATCTACAGCCCTCTTATCTCAACAAAAGTCGTTTTTGAATTCGTTCCAAGACTCATAATTACATTAGTTGATCAATACTGCTGATTTTTAATAAGTTCATTGTGATTGAGACAGGAAAAAGGTTAACAAAAGGAGAAAATAATTAACTAATGAGATGAGGTGGGATTGGAGAAATCTTCAGTTTCATAATGCATTTCCATCAGAGTTTGATGGACAATATCTGCACAACTTCCATTATATTTTAGATTCAGATGCAGAGTCAAATAACAGACTAACCTTCAGAAGGAAGACATATTGGGACAATGACATGCTGCAATGCCAAAACTGGTGATGATAGAGGAGCCAACAGAGCAACATCAAACCTGCAATAATGTGAAAGGGGAAAAAAAGAAAAGAAGAATGAAAAGCACATGAGGAGACATGCAAGAGAGGGCAAAAAAATCATTAGGTGACAAGACAGTGGTGACTTGATAAATACCATAAACGATAGGGCAAGATTAGAGCCCTTAGTGCAAGTGTGGCATCTGAACAAGCAACAACAACAAAGCAGACAGTTAACCTGAAAAAAAGAAAGAAAGAAAAAAAAAAAGGTTCATTTCATATGTTCATTGTATTATTGATCTTGTAAGAGTACTTATGGGCATGCAGCTGGTATACTCCATTTTCCCATTGTACTCGGAAAAATTTCATATTATTCAATTCAATTTACTTAAAATAAAATAAAGTAATTTTTTTTATCAAATTCAAAATTAAAAATTAAAAAAAAAAATTCAGAAAAGATATTAGTTATTTCCTCTCACCTGGAACCAGCATATTTAACAAGAAAAGCAGTTACAGCCATGTATCTCCAATCATCTTCATATTTATCTCCAAGGCAAGGCTTTATGTCCACCTTCCCCTTCCCTTGAAAATGTGATATTGCATCAACTTTTGTACTAGAAACATTTTCTGCTGCACCAACTAATTTTTCAGCGTCTTCTGGATATTTATGAGAGCTTGAATACTTGGCTGGCATGTCAGTAGAAAGCCACTGAAATGACATTGATGAGGACACTCCTGATGAAGGCTTATTGCTACTTCCAATTTCACTATATTGCTGATCAGCAAGTGCTTCTTCCTTGTCTAACCTCCTATTTCTTAGTAGCCAAGAAGTCAAGACCCGTTTTGCACCAACTGAAATCAGTAAAAATGGATTCTCTCCATTATCCGTGTCAACGACTTGTCTGTTCCTCCCATCGGATATGGTGTTCGCTTCTGATGCAAATACGTGTATCTCTGACACACAGCATATTGATCTTACAGCTGATCCACTAACATGCTCCCCAAGCAATTTTGATGCAGACCAATTCTCAACACCTGGTGTATACCTAAACAAATCATAACATAGTTAGGAGATTGCCCCGCTAAGTAAATCCACCATATCAATTCCTAAGTTTTGTAATGAGTTAATAAGAGGACTTTTATCCATTTGTTTTTTAAGGAAAGAAAAGGGGGTGAGAAAAGGAGGGGGGGGGGGGGGGGGGGGGGTTGGCGCACTTAGGTCCATTGGCATCATCGGCTAAAGTAGAGCAGAAACTTTCATATACATTGAATCCTCTTTCCTCCTTCCTCCTTGATGGTCAAGTCATTATCTAAATGTGAAATGAGCATTTCCATACCTAGTCAACCTGACGGTTCCATCTTCACAGCCAGTTGCAATCCAACTAAATCTAGAATAAAGGTTGTGCTTCCCATTAGCTCTGAGTTGCAAATTTTCAGATACAAAGCATAAGGAATGCATCTCTCTCCCATGGAATTGCACATGCAAATTCCTGGGGATTATCTTCCCCTCCCCATCAAGTATCCAATTTCTATGAATATAGATCATTTCATCCTGAAAAACAATAAACAAGAAAAATATAAAATGTAAAAAAATATAGTGGAAATATCTAACATTGGAATTATAGAAACTTAGTGCTGGCTTATTGTTTAACATTGATACTCACCAGTAAAGACCTGATACTTTAAACAAAAAATACGCTTACTGCAGAAGTATACTTTGTAAAATCATAAGAAAATCTTTTGGGAAGAGAAAATGAAGAAGATAAGAAAAGACAATAACTCGTATTCAAAATTAGCTTATTTCCAATGGCTTAATTTGCAACCAAAAAAAAAACTGGGGAAGTTGTATCTAGAAAAAGTGAATCTTTAAAAAATCTGTGCACACAAGATATCTGACTCAAGAAATCGAGAAGTTTCACTACCCCAACCTTTGCCAGACCTTTTGGACTTAACTGGAGATCAAAATATACAGAGGCCAACCAGTTGCAAACACCTTTCCAAATAGTTCCACTTGAATTGGGACAACAAAAGAAATCTGAGCTAAAGAATATTCCCAATTCTTCCTTTAAAAATGCTGTAAAATTGATAGGAAATCAAGCCAAAGCACCAAATTAACCCTTAAAATCAAATCAATTTGGTTTGTTTTGATTGCACCTAGTCTTTTTTTTTTAATTAACCTTTCTAAAGAACCCTTTGGACTCGCCTCTAGTCGATTGCACCGAGTCTTTCACTCTTCAAGATTTGGATGCAGGCCTAGAAAAATTTTACCCATGTGGCTCTTACACAGTTCGTATTCAATCTGATTGAAATCCTAATTATTTTGCCAACATCTATGCTAATGGTCCAGGAGAATAAATTTTGAATGTCTATATATAGGACCACTGGTCAGCATTGTCTGCCTGCATTGCTTCTCTAACTGTGAAGTGTAGGTGTAACATGTCAAGTAGAAGACTCAGTTACCTATGATTTGTTTATAAAAAAAAAAATCACCAAAGAAGCATTTGGGCAAACCTTGACATATGCAAAGCAGTTCTTCATCTCTGGTACATCACCAAGATAATAAGAATGAGGACGCCGCCATCCACCACATGGTATTTGCACAACCTACACCATTATGCCCTCTTAGGCACTAAATAGAATAACTTAGGCAACATTTGTATTACTTTGGTGGTGGGGGAGAGAGAGAGTACCTTTGTCTCAGTTATCAAGTTCCATATTATAAAATCTACTGATGCAAAACCAGCTGCATAGCGACCACTTGCCAAATCATCAACAGAGTCATTACCTTCAGATACAGATTGAATCAAACTCAATTCTTTCACTTGTTTCATCCCTATAAATTCCAAGTGTTTCCGATCTCTGTCATATTCCAAATAGCATATGCACCCATCTCCTCCAGTCTAAACAAAAAACAAAATAGCACAAGAAAAAACAAGCAAATCAATTCCCCAAATACACAGAAATTTTGTTTTGCATACTTGAAAGCTTGATTATTGGCCATACCGAACATATTTCAATCTGATTGGAGCTTAATCTAGCAAATGAAACACTGGACACACTTGATATCCCATGTACTCCCTTAAAATAATTTATTGGGGACATCTTCTCTTCTGAGGCAACCGATGTATTCAGCAATAGGCTTTTCAACAATGGGAATAGCACCAAATTACCACGTAAGTCCCCACACACCAGAAACTGCAAAATTGAACTCCAATGTGAATCAAGACAATGGATTAGATATAATATCAAAGTGCAGAATCTTCTTTTAACTTGAGAAGTTCGTATAACTACATCCGGAAAAAACTAAAGGGGGGGAAAAATTCTTTTCTCAGTATATTTCAGAAACAACAATTTATTCTACTTTTATCAAATTGTTCTGTTAGATAGGTATGTGTGCATGCACATGTATTTGTGTGCGTGTGTGTGTATGTGAGAGAGAGAGAGAGTAGAATATTTGTATAACACTATTATAACATTAAAATTTGGGAGTATGTACTCAGGCTTTGTTAGGTGTATGTACTCAGTCCTTTCCTTGGAGAAGTATTTGGAAGCAAAAAGTTCCTTCCAAAGTTGCGTTTTTTGTTTGGACTACAGCTTTGGGAACTATTTTGACTATTGATAATTTACGTAAGAAGAAGGTGTTGATTTTAGATTGGTGTTATATGTGCAAAAGTAATGTAGAATCAGTAGATCATCTTTTACTACATTGTCCTATTGTTTTTGAGTTGTGGTTTGTGGTGTTCACCTTGTTTGGTATCTACTAGGCAATGCCAAAGACTGGTTGAGCTCCTTGCATGTTGGCAAGGAAACTTTGGTCATCATTGTAATGGTGTTATCTGGATGGTTGTCCCTCATTGTTTGATGTGGTGCATTTGGCAAGAGAGAAACAACCGGTGTTTTGAAGATTCTGAAAGGAGTATAGCCGATTTAAAACTATTCTTTTTTAAAACTCTATCGGATTGGATGTCTATCATAGGAAGTCATTCTATTTTTTCGGTCTATGATTTGATGAATGCTTGTAATTTATGTACTCGATTGTTTTGGTCCCCTGCAGTATACTTCCTGTATACTTGGATGACTCCTTTTTAAGACTATGAATAAAATTTTCTTTACTTATCAAAAAAAAAAAAAAAAAACATTAAAGCTTGGAGAAAGCAGGACAGGAAGAACAAGGAGAAATGAAACGACAACCAGACCAACAAAAGAGTGGCTACAATGTGTTAAAATGATATACCAATTTAAGCTGACATAAGTTATTCCAGATATGATCAATCACATTGGCAAAAAGTTGATACTCCAGTTTGAACAGGATATCAACTGAGTAGAACCACCCCCCAAGGAAAAGAGTAAAAACTCATTTTAGAGCCATAGAACAAATACCCTGATCCAAACAACATTATAAAGAATATAAAATATGGAAAACACAT
The DNA here is from genome assembly GCA_028535165.1 of Quercus tomentella. NCBI lineage: Eukaryota > Viridiplantae > Streptophyta > Magnoliopsida > Fagales > Fagaceae > Quercus > Quercus tomentella. The sequence goes on along the minus strand of JAPQVY010000023.1, from coordinate 30,569,720 downwards.
ACCTCTTCCTCAAAAGATGCATCCAAACACAATATTCTTATTCCAAAACATGATGCAAATTCCCCAATTAGAGACACATTATAATGCCCTGCAAACCTGTGAGAAACTGATGGTGAAGGATCGTTTAACCCCCACAGCTTCAACGTTCCTTTAGGATCAGTGGTGAAGATGTACCTAAAATGTAGAACCACAGATTGGTGCTCTTTCAATACATCCTACTTTTAATCAAGAAAGCAAGATGACTAAGAGACCTATTAATTAATAACAGTATAAGCACGGTGCTATGCATAGAGCAATGTTGTGTGAGACATGTCATTTGATAGAGCAATATGAAAAGCTACACTTACCCAGGATAAAAGAGAACTCGGTCACCATTCAGATAACCCAACTATTTATTCTATGATGTTCTTTCTTTTCAACATTAGCGGAAGATTTAAAAATAAGGAACAACAAAACAAACAATAACTAAACTACACACTCACTCTTTAACCAACAACCATGTCTGAATTTATTATGTTTATGGGGCTGAACATATAAAACAACAGGTTCCAGATTTCATCATCTTGTGTATATCCATGCACAGGTCAGGTAAGGAAAATCTAACAGATAGATTAGACACCATTACTATAGAAGGAATTCATTACCTATATCCCAATGACTTGCACCAATAAGTTCCTAAGAGCTGTCTCTCCATTCCAGCTTGCCAGCTAAATGTGAGGCTCACTTTAGGAGCAGAAACATCACTAAGAACTTTGACAATTGTCATGTATCCTTTACCATCTCCCACAGCAAGCCAATCCTCAACACCACCAGAAAGCTCAGATGATTTTAGGGATAAAATATCCATACATACAATAGGAACCTCGTTACTGACTTGGACAAGTTCAGTCCATTTTACATCCCTGGTTTTGGATAATTTAGCATGGTAAAGATAACCCTGATTCGTGGCAACATAAAGGGAATCTTCGCATGTGAAATGTAAACAACGGACATATTCACTTTTGCTGCAACAAGGGACCAACAATGTCAGTACATTAGACAGTAACAAAAATGACAAATAACAAATACCAGTAACAAAAAAGCAAGAAGATTAAAAACTCTAAGGCTGTTGGGTGTCTGAAGTTTATGAACCACCATTGTTGGGTTCCACAATGAGATGCCCTAACAAACCATTCAGATAAATGTTTATCATCATTGTTGTTATGATACACCACATTTTCCTAAAATAAAACAAACACCAGATGGCTAGGACCAACAAATTAGTGCAACCCCTCTCCCGAGGTGTGTGGGGGATCCAGGACAAAAGTATTATCATTATTATTATTATTTTGATAAGTAAAGAAACAGGACAAAAGTATTATTATGGAGAACTAAATCACATTTCCAATTAATTTACACAAGGTTACTTCAAGACCAAGACTATATGCTTCCTCGTCTACATTAAGGATCCTTAGAGTTTTAAGAATAGTAAGACATCCTAAGAAACTACTGATATTAAGAAGTGCTACCTGTCCATTAGTCCATTATGCTCTGATGAAGTAGGGATACGAGCAGTGAATATCTCTGTTCTGTCAATAAACTCTTTTACCTCAGCACGTCCATCCGAGCCCTTAGACCAAAAACCATGCAGCTGATGCACTTTAATTGCAGAATCAAATCCAGCAGTAATGAGAAGCGAAGAGTTCACATCATACAAACAACGCCAAATGCCCCTTCCTCTGTACATTAACCCAAGAGAGGTGCACATGTTTATTATTACATTTAGTTTAAAAAAAAAAAAAAAAAAGGTTTTTATTATTACAACACAACACGAATATAACATATATTAATTAGATATAGATTTTCTAATGACCTTGGGTCAATTTGCACCTGCTAGTGTCCTCAAAATGGACGGGGTTCAACCCCCCACACCCAACTTAATGTAGCAAATATGTGTGTGTGTGTGTGTGTGTGTGTGTCTGTGTGTATATTCTGTATGAGAATTACATAACAGAGTGAAGAAGGTAGGGGTAATAACTGTCATAAACTCATGCCGGCCTAAAATTTCAAGGAGAGAATCACAATATCAGTGTTGGTTCTTGGGTGTCACTCCTTTTTATAAAGAGTCACTTTACAAGTTAATGCTTGACCCACATGATGCACATTTATTATTGTTACCCCTTCGAAACAGAATGGTGCAACACTTTTTTGGGAACTTCGAACGTGTGTTTTCCCTTATTCAGTTTAAAGTTAAAAATTAACATTCTACTAGGAAAAAAGAATTTTAGGTGGAATAACCAATCACGAAGTATAAGCTAGAGCTTGAGGTCCGCTATAAGGTTTAAATCAAGGTTGTCAACAAACAGCAAGTCCATAAGATCCTAGAACAATTACAAATAGATAATTCTTAAGGGGATCATTTTACTTTTACATCTAGCACCTGGATCATCAGTTATAATACCAAACAAGTTACAGTTCTAAGTACTTATATAAAAAATAAAAATAAAAAAGTTACAGTTTTAAAGTCACAGAACATGAAATTTTAAGGAATTAATCATCCTCAATGCTCAGGAAAAAAAAAAAAAAAGAAAGAAAGAAACACAGCAACTCACATATGCTCCTTGATCATCAGAAGCTGCTTTCCATCCAATCCCCACATGCGACATGAGCAATCCTCACCCGCAGTGACAATTAACTGAGACAACTCAGGTATTATAGAATCAGATTCCAGCAGTCCATATGTCATAGAAAAAGCAAGAAATCAACAAACTTCATAAATGTCAAAAATTGCATTTTGGCCCTTTGGAAAAAGAGGAAATGAGTGGCAATCATTGATGGATCAATACCCCTCCCCCATGTCACAGTATGGTGATATTATCCCTGCCCAGAATAACAATAAAAAGAAGAGCATTGCAAAAATCACCCTAAAGGCAAAAGCAAACCGCTTATGGTCTTAAAGCCACAAGAACCAAGACACTAAAAGGTTGAAAAAAAAACGTTTAGAAATGACAAGAGGTGTTTTTAGTTAATTACATAAAAATCTGCTTAAAATCAAACCAGTATCACATTTCTAATGTTATTCAATCCATCCTGTTAAGGTCATAAAACGTAATACTTGAAGACAATTCTAACCAGGAAAAAAGTGTTGATCTAATAAATTAAACATATTTAAAAGATAATAAGATAAAAGAACAAAAACTATGAAATAATAATAATAATAATCGATTGAGCTGTTCTTAATCACAAAAACGTTATATTGGTTTGACCTTAACCATTAAATGCAATCTATCAATCCTTTTACTACCTGTTTTCATTTGTCTGTATGTCTTTAATCTAAACCACTCTGACAATAATGCTCAGAAGGACATTTTAGTCACATGCTAAACCAACCCAGCAAGATGATGAAAATAAATTCTATTACGAACTCATAATGAAAACAAATTCTTATTCATTTAACAGTTTTACACATGTAAATAATTTTCATATTGAGAAAAAAAATTAAGAACACTTAAAATGAACTTTAATCCCAGAACTTTAAACTAATGTCAATAAACTATTTTCTTTTGTCCTAAGTTGTTAAAAAAGAAGACGCAATAAAATGAACAAGGATTTTGTAAAGCTTACAGAATCACTAATACAGCAATCCCAAACTCTGGCATTGTGACCAAACAGCACAACACCATCAAGTTCAGGCGAAATAGAATACCCAGGCTTGTCAGAACCATTTCTTTCAGTATGAACCACCCAAACACGAGCACTGCACAAATCAAGAAACCAGTTATTGTGTGGAATCACTCCTCCAAGAACAAGTATTAACAATAAGAATGGTATTAATGAAGAAACTAATTCACCTACGATCATCAGAGACAGATACCAAATTGGAACCATCAGAGGACCAGGTTATGCGGAAGATTGATCCTTCATGTCCAGCAAGTTTATCCATATGAACAGCTTCAAACTGCTGATAATGAAATAGGACATGGTTGGAAAATGGATAGCTCTGATCAATATGGTCTTCCACAGGACTCTTCGAAGATGGAGCATCATACTTAGGAACCACCTTCCAAACAAGAATCTGAAAGAATCATTTTTGTTTCAAAGGGTTAGGAATAACATAAAGACCAAGGTCAAAAGCCTCTTTTAAAAACTATAAGGATTACGGTAATTAAAAGATAAGTACAATAGTCTCTAGTGGATGATAAATCAGCTCCACTAACAGCATGGGACTAAAATTTTATAATCAGGGAAAGGACTAGTTCCCTTTCCTTTTATCCTTCCTGAAGGAGGAATTCAATCACTGGAGACTCTGTAGACATGCTAGGAGTGACCATAGAATAAGACTTATCAAAAGAGAAAAAAGTGACCACACAATAAGAAAATTAACAACGATAGTATTAGAAAAATTACAATGCCCAATATAAAGATGTTCTTTTATTACTACATTACAAAGTATGTTAATTTCTGAATTGAACTTAGACTATTTTTATGTCCATGTGTGCGTGTGTGTGAGTTTATTGATGGAATCAAAACCTCAGAGTCGGGTGAGATTGATGAAGGTTAAAACTATGAAACCATATACATATATACGTAGAAATCCAGAATCCAAAAGTAACTAAACTGAAAGAAATTCATCATAAGAAGAGATCAGCCACCTCATTAAAAATAGTACCAGATGCAATACGGAGAGCTTCGATATTGTCACCCCATAGCCTCATGGAATAAAGGAGGCACCTCTCTACAGTTCAATGAAAAATTAAGCAAGAAGAGTGGAATAAAAAACAAATAAATAAAATATTGAACAAAAGAAAAAGGCAGTTTTGTGCAACTATTTTTGGCTAATTTATGAGGCACCCAGTCCAATATATAATTCACCAATGCAACAAAATATGAAATACGGAATTCCAATAACTAAGTTTATGCGAATCCATCACTTTGAACACAATTGTAAAAGCCCCCAGCATGGGCAACATTTCAATCAGTGAACCAAATAGAATGAACATCACAATCCTACTAAAACTAACCTGGAGACTGAACTTCAAGAATCACAATAGAATTCAAGATATCCCACACATGGACAGAATTGTCACCACACCCTATTGCAAGACAATGGCTCCCCTCATTGTAAGAACTCACAAAGCCCTACAAAATCAATCCATTGAGCAAAAGCCAACACAGTAAGGACCAAACATTAATTCCAAAATTAGCCAATCAACATAGTCTACCAAAAAAAAAATTAAATTAAATTTTTATACCTTCATAAAACAAACATCCAAAACCCAATTGCCAAACTTGGGCAACAAATGCAATGGGTTCAAATTCACAGAAACCCCGGACTGATTTTGAGTACCCAGAAACAATTCAATGACAAGGCTAAAGAGTTTGACTCTCCTTTCACCAAAGACAGCAAGTTGAAAGCCAAGCTTAGAGGAAACAGTTCCTTCCGTACAATCAATGAATAAACAAGTAATGCCATGCACGCGAATCCCATCGAATACGTGAAAGGACCTTAACATCTTTCCTGATTCTAAATCGTAAAGCATGAGTTGTGAACCCGAACCTGTTATATATGAAATAAAGTTTAAATTTTGAAACAAAAAGTGAAAAAAAGTTATGATCTTGAAGATGAAGAATTGAGTTATGGAATGAGAGAGAGTACCAGCGAGGAGAAAAGGGAGAGAAGAGAGGTGGGTTGGGAAGTGGAGGAAACAGAGGGCTGAGATTTCTCCAAGGTACTGACTGCATTGTAAACTCCATTGGGTTCGAGTCTCTTCAGCCATTGATGTGCTTATTACTGAGATAACTAATTAGCTCAGCTCAGCTAAAGCCTAAGCAAACAAACAAACCAAAAACAGTGGCTGTGGCTGTTGTTTGTTGCTCTGGTTTTGAAGCTTTGATGAGAGTTAAGGAGGCTCTGCAAGCTCGGTTTTTTCTTTTTTGGGGTTCAGAGACACAGGAGAGGAGGGTTTAATGAATAATGGGTTTTTTTTTTTTTTTTTTTTTGAGGAAATAATGAATAATGGGCTAATTCTAGATTGGGCCTTCAAGAAATAGAAGCTCTAATAGTTGTTCATACTTTTTTCTTTTTTAAGAGGTTAAACGTGGGTAAAAACTCATGTTTTACCATTTCAATCTCAATATGCCACATCATCTTATCATATATTTAAAAATAAGTACAATCACATCCAATCAATTCTAATACCCATATATAAATTCAACCAAATTGAGAATTTATTGAGATGTTATTTGATATGGTAAAATATATTGAATTTTAAGTAAAATGCTGATATGACAATCACTTATTGGATGGTGTAAAACATGGATTTTACACCTCATCCTTACCAAATTCAGACTCTTTTTTTTTTATAGGTGCTCATACTTTATAGTATTGGTATGGGCCTGGAGATAAACAAAATAGGAAAAATACTTTCTTTGTTTTTTTAAGAAAGGAAATACACTTCCAATTCTATATTTTAGTATAGGAAAAAGTTTGGTTTCAAATATGTTTGAAGTTATCTTACTCTAATCTATTATATGGCAATTGAAGAAACAATTTATGTGTAGTTTGGTTACATGACTTTTGTAGGGATGAAGGGCCCAGATAAGAATATTGGGCTGTGAGTCGCACCTGAGGACGTCAAATAGCCCGAGAACAGATAAGTACTAGTGAAGGCAGGAAGATTATTAGGCCAAGGAAGAGGTCTGATCATAATGAATAGGTGACATTGTCCGAGGAGCAACCTCTCCTCGGCCAACAGAGTGGAAGCCTAAAGTCCGACCACCCATCAATTACAGGGCAGTAGGCAACCGTGTTTGGGATGATAAACTTTAGAAAAAGATGAGTCAACAGAGAATTGAGGAATATCTAGGAAGAAAGCTGCTACCAACGCATTGAATGCTCTGCATCTAACCCCCTAGTCGTATTAATGTAGAAGTGATACCTGAACAGTGACTTTCAACCTTACAGCTACCCACAAAGACTTCAGAAAGGTGTTGACGGGACAATTATCAAAGAGATTAGCAATCTGATCTACACGTGAAGGGCTGAGATGAAAGAGGGGAAGGGAAGGACTCCATTATAAAGGAAAATTAGGAGAAAACCAGGAAAAAAAAAAAAAAATTCACTATGTAACCAAGAACTTGAATATTTGTATAAGTTTTAAGAGAAATATATAAGAACATACCTACCTCAGACCCAGCCGAGTAGTATTTTTCCTTTTCAAACTGTTTGTCTTGTTCGTTCTAATACCAACTAGCCTATTGTGATCTACATTCTAACTCATTGAACGTTCAGTAACAAGCCCACTCTCTAATAAATTTATTGTTTTGGGCTCATTGGGCCATTGTCCCAATCTCTTGGGCTGTAAACCAAAACATGTCCTTACAACTTTTTTAATGAATTGTTTAAATAATACATATTAGATAATCTTATAATCTTGCAACATAATGAGTTTGAAAAGATAAATCTAAACATATTTAGAGTCAGACTTTGTCCTATAAAGAGTAGTTTAAAATTAAATTCTAGAGTTTATGAATGTTAAACTTTAAAAATTGTAGTAATCAAAACTTTAATTAAACTCAATAATCAAACTCAAAGTATCCTTGGTTTTACATGATACAGCCTTAGAAGTATAGAAATTTGATTTAAAACTAGAGAAATAAAAAGATTTGAGTGCAAACAGTCTTGAACTTCAAGGCTTAATTTGAAACCATGTAAGATATTTATATGGACAAAGTTTGGTAACAAATTTGGTTGTAGTTTAAGGTTACAACTAAACTTAATATCTTTTTATTAGATGTAAATTTTGATAAATTCACTATTGGGTTACACTTTTTTCTTATATCTTTCATGCTTGCAAAATTTATAGAAGATCAAAGATTAAGGTATGTCATTGATCAAATGTTTAAATTTTAAGTTTTTGTAATCTAAAATTATGCATAAAAAATAAGTTTATGGATCGAATAGAAAATTACATTCGATTGACATGAAATTTGACATACGTATTAAAATCATAAATAATATGCAATTCAAATATTAGATTTTAAAATATGTAGTCATGTTACTTTTTTTTTTAGTGGAGTTGTAGTCTTAGGATACAAACCAAGTTTGTAACCAAACTTTGTACTGTTTATATTTATATATAAAAAGTGTTTAAAATATAATTTACCAAATGAAATAAAAGAGACAATACTGAATTATAAAATAAAAAAATAAAAGCTACTTGTGAACTATTTGAGTTCAACTTGGTAAGATGTTTGCTTAGACTCATGTATAAAGTAAATAAAACTATCAAGATTGAAACCTGAGTAGTTAACAAACCAAGTTTAAATTTTGAGAGAGAGAGAGAGAGAGAGAGGCCTAGCTTTCTTAATAATAATAAAAATAAAAATAAAGAATTAAATAAACTTAAGAAAGCTTTATAAAGTCCTATAGTTTGGTATGAAAAAGAGGTTTGGTGTAAAAACTAATTAAGTAAGAATGCGGTGAGCGTGGATCGAACACGCGACCTTCAGATCTTCAGTCTGACGCTCTCCCAACTGAGCTATCCCCGCTTCGCGAAAGAAATATTCCTTAACTTGGACTATCTCACTCATTCACTTATTCACGTCTTCTTCTTCTTCTTCTTCTTTATCAATTTATCATTATCCCTGAGCAGAAGAGCTAGTACTCTCTGATTCTGAACACGCATTTATTAACACAAAGACAAGCACCCAAAAACCCAGATGGGAAAAACCATTTCTTTCAAGGACGAGTTCACTTTCGGTCTGTTCTGTTCCATTCTTACTTGCTTTCTCTTCCTCTTCAAAATCTTTTTTTTTTTTTTTTTGTGTATGTATTATATTCATTCTGAGATGTTTGTTTGTTTCATATGAATCCCATTTGCAGAGCAAAGGTACGAGGAATCACGTGACATCATTGCCAAGTACCCAAACCGAGTCCCTGTATGTTTTCTTATTTTTCCCAAAACTCATCAATTTCTTATTTGTTGATTCATATTATTTTTGTACCCCACCACCCAAAATATGAACTTTGAATCAGTTTCAATTATAATTCTCTTCCTCTAGATTTTCCAGATTACTCTATCGGGATTTTCTTAAATCCTAACCATTTAATATTCTCACAATTCCAGTAACAATATTTTTAAAATAATATTGCAAACAAAATAATTAAGATTATTGTTAGTGGAATGCTACTATGGCAAAATTTAGACTATTAAATCACTAAAAAATGGTTAAGATTTAAGGAAATCTATTCGGTGGAGTAACTTAAGAAATCTAGAAGATCCAAATCCCTTTTAGTTGTATATAAATTTGGGAAATGCTAATGGCATCGGGCAATGGTTAACAATCCATTTAAAGAAATTTTTTATAAGAAAAGAAAAAAAATAATATTTTGACAGCTCTTTCCATTTTTCTTAGAAGTGGTGTCAAAACTTTTCTAAAATAGATTGTTAACCATTATCCTAAGGGCACCTGTTAGCGTGACCCTATAAATTTTTATTGCTAGGATTTAGCTGAGGCCTTGGAACAAGGAGCTAAGAATTATTTCTAGTTTAATTAAGCAAAAATCTAATTTATATTTAAGCATGAAATTTGGTGTGCCTTGTTCCTAAGAATCCGGTTGTGTGGAAATAGTTTGTGCAAGAGTGGTTTTTTTTGGGTTAAAAATATACATATGGTGCCTAAAAATTTGTGTCCGGTTCTACTTTAGGGAAAATTATTCAATACTTCAGGGGCAATGGTCTCTCTTCTCACATGAACCATAGACCCCATTATTATAAATTTAATTAGCAAGACCCATTATTACATGAGAGGAGGAAGAATTGTTGTGTAAGTAATGAATAATTTCTCATATTTTAGTCTAAGAAGCATCGACAATCCAAAATTATGTTGGACAGCCGGAGACACTGTGCATGTGTGTCTGTATTTTTTTGATAAGTATGTGTGTCCTCAATGTATTGAAAGGAAAAAATATAAATTTTTTATTTTAAAAAAGATTAAATACGTTTTTAAAGATTTTGACCGTTTTGATTTATTTTGTAAACTAAAAATAAACATGAACTATTCTGAAATAAATAAAATATACCTAACTATATATTAATTAATTAATTAATTTTTGTATCTCTGTTATGTCTAACTTAATTTTTCAAGAATTGTCATGTCCCGTCTAGTGTTTCATGTCCATGCTTATTTGTACAGATTCAATTGTCTTTATACAAATAAGGGAATTAACCATTAGCAGTCTGTATGCTTAACTAGTATTCACAAAAGGGTGTGCAGCTGTTTGGCTCAAAGTTTGTGTGTTTGAAAACTTTAAACACAATTAAAATACAATCGCTCCCCCCCCCCCCCCCCCCCCCCCCCACCACCCACCCAAAGCTTCTTAAAGTGTAGATATAAATTTACCCCTTTCTCCAAGTCATTACTTATTGATTATACATTGCAGTTAATTGTGGAAAGGTATTCAAAAAGCAGACTTCCTGAGATGGAAAAGAAAAAGTAAGTTTCAGCTTTGGCTTTGCTTTCTTGAAGTTAATAAGTTTTTTTCTTTTGTTTATATGCATACTGGGATACACTTTGTTTCAACTTTCAAGATAAATCTCCTTAGTGTGTATTTCTATTGGCTTATTTGCTGAAAATAAGTATAAGTACAATTGTAACTAGAAAAAAAAAAATCAGGCTTTAAATGGCTGTACATAAGCAAAAAGTTAAATAAACTCCTGAAAAAAGCTAAACCAAACACACACTACTTCTAGATTAGAATCTCTGCCTGCTGATGTAGCTAAAACTGATCATGTTTATTAGTGCTTTTGGTTGATTAAGTTATAGTAGTATTAAAGTATTGGCATGCTTATTCAAATCCCTATTTGCTATTTGTTGTTTGCTTTTAGTGAAAGAGAAAGAACCTTTCATTCTCACATGTTATCTGGTATCTCAAATCCTTTGGCCTGTTTCCAGACCGGGTCTTACTAGTTCTCAACTTGCAGTATTTTCTTCTATTTGGATACCGGAGAGAGGATTTCAATTTACTGGTCACTAAGATCTAAATATAGAAACCGGAGCATAGGCTTTATAGGAGTACATATTTCAATTTCAGTTTCTTTCCATTTATTAACAGCATGTAGACTAAAATGAACTTGGTTTTCTAGAATGATTTTATGGATATCACATATTGACATACCATTTGTTATCACTGGGCAAGTCATGGAGTCTTGATAGAAGAAGTCAGAGATTTGGGTAAATGAATACTTGTATTTGGAAGGCATGATGAAACCTGTTTTGTTAAAAATGATTGTCTTTTTCCAAAATTTCTGATCTTATGGGAAACCACCTTAGCATCGCTAGACGAATCAACCACATATTTCTGGGCATTGGAGCACTGGGTTTGATATGGTTATAGGGAAAGGTTGGAATATTCTTCAAGATCGATTGAGTATAACTTAAACTTGTGTTGCCAATTTTTTGTGCTTGTACTGATAATTAGTTTAGCATCTCTATGATACCTCTTTCTTTGCTCTTTGGTGATAGATTCCTGGTTCCCCGAGACATGTCCGTGGGGCAATTCATTCACATTCTGACTGACAGACTTCATCTAGCCCCTGGAAAAGCTCTCTTTGTATTTGTGAAGAATACCTTACCTCAAACTGGTATAATTTATAAATCCTGTGTTGCTTGCCTTTAATTGAATTTTTTTGCTAGAAGTCTTTTCTGTGTGTGTGTGTTCTGATTTGCTCTATTATGACTTTGATCTGCAGCAACTTTGATGGACTCTGTTTATGAATCCTTCAAGGATGAGGATGGATTTCTATACATGTGTTACAGCACTGAGAATACCTTCGGCTATGCTACAATTTAGATTTGGGAACACTGAACTCTATACATTGTTGTAATTAAACAGTCGCGGCCCCTCAATGAAGATTATTCTTTAAAGCAGCATCTGATGTATCATGTTATGTATGTGTGTGTATGTAGTTTTATGACGTCATTTATTATTTACATTTTAAGAACGTAAAAAATGACAACTTAATTTTGTGCATACAGACCTTTTTATGCTTAGAAATTGCAATTGTTATTCAGTGGAAAGAATCATAAGTTTTGTGTCAATAGATGCTGAGGATGCACTTCACTCCTGCAGAATGTTGTGTATTGTAGTTATGGGTGGTGAATAATTGGGTCAAGGTCCACAAAGGTCAAAGGGTAATATGCTTTTACAAATATATTGGATCTCCAGACTGGTTAATAGATTTTGTATAGCTGTGCAGCTGCTATTGTAAAGCAAATTAGTCGCTGTGCTTATTTTTAACCAGTAAGTTTTGAAAGATCAACCAAATTTCAGTTAATTATGATATTGTGAAAAGACGAAATGAAGTTGCTATCAAGGCTTTGTTTGACTCTACCAGCCATGGTGACCCTCATTGGACATTTAGTTAATAGGATTGGTTTTTGGTGGACTGCGTTCTTGAAATTTTTGTGTCTCTAAGAGAAAATATCCAACTATTTATTCTGTTTTTTCCAGGAGATGGCAAGAGCCATATAGGCATATACCATTCCTTAACATAAACCACAAGGCCACAAGTATAATGTTTTGCCTGCACTCTTGTGCTGGAGGAGCTACTACCCTTTCTTTGCCAATGAATAATAGCTCCAACGGCACCCTCGTTAAGATGATTGGATCCACAAAGAGATGAACAGGTAGATAAAGGTCCTAGCCTTCCTACGGGTAGGTTACCCAACACTTACTTCTTTTGCCTGGCATTCCCAGAGAAGTCCCACACAATGCACAATTTCATTCATAAAAATATAAAACAAATGATAGATGGAAACATATCACACATGGAACGGTCCTCAATGTAAATTAAATACAGAAATGCCATTGCGAAGTATAAGATTTTCAACCTTTGCACAATATATATTCAAAAGAATTATTGTATATCAACATGACAACACTTGTGGTTATCAAGAAAGACCTAGAGGTGAAAAAGAAACACCCCCACCATTCAGGCAGCATTCTCTTTGCCTTAAAGATTAGCATGCCACAAAATCAGACTTACGGCTAAACAAGACAATCCAACCCAATTCAAAAAAAAAGACGACAATCAAGGCAAGAAATAGAATCCTTGTTGTCTTTTGCCTGATCAAAATATAATTCAGATACTGTATATGATTCTTGTACTTCTGCATGATAACTACTACCAGAATTCAGTAGTTTTAGAATCTCTTGGAAAATTTGCTAGGGGAAGAGTTTTTGACCTCCTCCATTTCGCCAGACACCACGCACTGGCAACCCTCCAGTGAGGTTCTGGACATCCACTGCTTCCAGATCTGAGTCAGGATCTTTATTTTTGAGGTCCAAAAGTGATGCCACAGAGCCATCACCTAATCGAGCTCTGAGGAACTTTGAGGATTTCTTTCGTTGCTTACTCCCTCCACCACCGTCCCCTATATTTTGATTAGATACACTAACAGCTGATGGGGAATCATTCTGGCCCCTCAGCTTCATTAAAGGTTGACTACCAGTACTTAACTCCATGTGCTGCTCAAAAACCGATTCCTGTGATTTGCCTTTGGATGCACGGTACCCATCCTTGGATAACATCTCCGCCTCCTGTTCTAAGGGCTTATAGCTTGACTGCAGTTGCTTTACGGTGCTTAAAATGCTATTTGCTAATTTATCCTTTGAATTACTATCTTCAGCAACTACAGACTTCCCTTTACCTTTCTTAGAGCCTTTACTGTCTTTCAAGTGGGCACTACCACGGCCCCAACCATTACCTTGTGGACCATTGCTTCGCAAACTAGCATTATAGGTCTCAACAAGCTCTTTCTGTTTCCGAGGATCAGGACAGAGTCGAGCCAAGTCAACAACAAGATGTGACAGGCCAAACTGCTGCACATAATACAGATATCTTCCTGTGTCAATTAAACCCTGCCGATATTGTCCAGATATGTCTTTAAAAGCAGCGTATCTGTCTTCATCAAATTCAAGAGCAGCACGCATCTTTTCCACCAAAGACCTGTTTGCAGCTTGAACATCCTCCACACTTGGCAAGGCCTGGCTACTTGTGGGCAACTTGTGAATTTGTGCTGCAGAAACTGGAGGAAAATCAGATATTGAAGGTTCCACAGATCCTCTCTCCACAAGATCCGGGGCTGATGTGGAGTGGCTGATCCTACTAGTGTTGCCCAAGTCCCTTGAAGAGCCAGCTGACAGTTGTGCATGGGTCGAACGAGGTTGAGCCAAACTCGCATAAGTTGATTTTGCCAGTCCATTACCAGTGGAGGTATTGGTCTGACCAGAACTACGTGACATTACAGGTCCTGAATTTGTTGCAGGCCTAAATTGGGTAGAAGTACTTGCTGGTACCACTGGCCCACGGGTAGCAGCTGGCCAACCCTGAACTGAATTAAGAACAGTCACATTTCTTTGGCGGCGGAGATGTGCTGCCATATTGTTACTAGGCAAACCTTCTGAGTCCTGTTTTGGTTTTTGTTGACTGCTGTTGGGTGCCATACGGAGGGGAGGAAAAGAAGATCCTACCAAAGGAGCATTCCTTGATCCTTGCCCCAAGGCTTGAAGGTACCTTGAAGATGATTCAGAATCTGTTGTGGCTAATGATTCAAATGGCTGAATGATTGGATCAATATCACTTGCATCCCCAGGGTCAGGGGCAACTTGCCCATTGGACGAAGATGATGGATCATGAGATGTACGGTCTGCATTAGCTGTCTCCAAACTTGCTTCAATGGCCATAGAAAGTTGACCTTCAGAAGAATCACGTTGAAATGTTCGTCCTCTTCCACGACCACGACGACGATCTTGCTCACTACTTCGATACCGAAAGCTAGTTGGTATCTGTGAGGAAAAAGAATAAAAGAAAATAAATAAGTAACTAGCCAAGGGGAAAAAAAAAACTGCAAAAATGTATATATTCTTCATTGAATAAAAAAGCAGCAATACATGACATTGTGATCCAAAGATCAGGAAAAAAAAAAAAAAAAGGATAAATTATGATGTGCCAACAATTGATAGATTATACATGCCTGCAGAGCGGCATTACGCTTGGAACGTGACATTCGTCCTCCATGTTCAAGAGCATTGTGTCTCTGAAATATCAAAAAGGAAAGCAACTCAAGCTATTGAAATTACTCCAGAATACCAACTACAACAATATAGCTAAACCATTTCATAAAAATTCAAAATAAAAAACAGGCATATGTGTGTACACATGCAGTGCACACTACAATGCTACATTCACATGCAATATGATAATATATTACCTTCAAATCTGCTTCGGATTGATAAACAATAAACTTTTTGGCAAGGCAGGCCTCATCTTCACATAAGAAATGCTCTTGACGGAAGTGGATCTGTGACAGAGAGCAGCCATTTGTTTATACAGGTATTCTCAAGCTAAAAACAACAATGAAGTGTGGACTTCACAAATTTATTACTAAAAGAAGGGAAAAAAAAGAACAAGCATCGTGCCTCGAGGTCATCGTAATTCTTGTAATACTCATAGTGTCCAGGATGTTGCCTACATTCAGCAGAATAAAAATCATGAACATTACTAGTCTTCATTGCAATCAAAGCATAGGATTGTCTTTCTATGTAGCAGATTGCTTGTTTACCTTTGGCATATATGGCAGGTATAATGTTCAGTAGACATATGCGAGTAGAGTTCATTTTCCCCATAGAATGGTGATCTGCAAAATTCACACGTAGGATGCCCCATAAAACCACCCCTTTCACTCTCACTTCCATCCACCTCAGAGTCTCCAGTGTTTATATGCTGTTTCAGTTGTACTTTAGTATATAGCTTTTGTTCACAAATAAATACCTGTATCACACAAAGGAAGCCAATGAGGTCCTCATGCAAACCATATAAGAAAAAGATGGCTTTTTCAAAAACCCAAAGTCATAATTTTTTTTTTTTTGTTAAGTAAAAACCCGAAATCATATAGGAAGTCATGCATTTCACCTTCCTCCCTTCCAAACAAAGACTGCACATAAACAACTTATGTTGATGGAATAAGTGACCCTTCAACTGTTCAATGTTCCTGAACTTTGCTCGACGCTTTGGGCCATCATTTGGTTGCCCCTCCACATTATCACATACACTGCAGGAAAGCCTGCACATTGCCTTGATCATGTTGTAGTGGTCCACATCATCAAAAAACGCTTGTGTATCCTCATGGTACCAGTATGATCCCACTTTACCCTCCTTTACATCGGAGGGCAAGATGGAAAAGTCATTAATCAACCTGGTGTAATCTCCTAAAGCCTGCAACAATAATAAATTCACATGGATTTTAGAATAGATTGAACAGCTGCATGGACAAGGAGTAGAAAAAAAGAGCATTAAATCAACCTCAATCTATCTTTCTAGGTAAAAAAGAAAAATTCTCCTAAAATAATGAACCTTCAATTATTAAACTGTAAGAAGCCTCTTGTCATTTAAGCGACAAAATCAGCTAATAATAAACCAAACCCAACGCGTAAAAGTGCATAGAACCCAGAACAAGGGGAATAATAAATTCAGCATAAAAAGTTGGGAAGCTCAACATTGAGCAATAGCATCAATAACACAATCATAGTAAAAACACTGGAATTAATCAGAACAAAAATCAACACCACCACATGTCTAAAACCCACCTAGTTCAATGCTTGATTATAAATTTGACAGAAACATAAAGTAGAAAAATTTTCCCTGAAAGCAAACTGAAATTAAAGGAAAAAAAAATAAAGTGTGCAGCAATGCCATATGAAAACACACAATGCAGTAAGAGAAATAGTTCATAACTACAACTGCATCAACATGGTGAAATTGAAATTCAAAGCTACAAATCAAGAATCTAAACAAAATTCATAACAAAAAAAAAAAAAAAAAAAAAAAAAAAGGAGAGGAAACTTGACCTTGGTGACGAAAACGACGTCGGACTCGGACTTGCAGATACAACAACGGCGATCCTCGCAGATGAAGCGGAGGCGAGCGACGCAGGTGGAGCAGACCTCTTTGTGGCCACAAGCTCCGTACGCAACCCATTCAAGAGCATCGGCACACACAGCACAGCTATCGTCCATGTCTTTCCCTTCCCCCTCTTTCTCACAAAACCCTAATCGGACGTTGAAGACGAAGATGGAGATCTAAATTTCTAGGGTTCAAAGAAAGGGGCGGCTCTGAACAAAAGACCCAAATTTTACTTTTAGATTTTTTTTTAGTGTTTGAAGAAAGTGATTATCGTGTGTTGGTTATCTATATATATAGAGATTAAGGTTTATGATTGACGGAATCGGAGTTGAAGTTGGATTCGATGGGTTTGAATATTGGTGGAGTGCTAACGTCTGCTCTGAGAACCTGAGGATTTCAAAGGACAATGACATTATATATATATTTTTTCAACTCTCTTTTTCTTTTTCTTTTTCTAAGGCGGCGGATTTGGGCTGCAGCTGAGGGCAATTGGGCTTTTATTATGAAAAAGAGAACTCCCATTAGGAGTAGGATTTCCATTGCTCCCTGTCTTTTTCCTTTTTTTGGGTAGTACAAAATAGTATTTAAAGTCAGTCTTGTTGCTGAGATGAGAGAGTCTGTAAGTGGGTAATTTGGAAGAAAATATCTAAGACCACGAAATTTTTTATAACTTTTTGTCATAATTGTGATATAACAAAGTGTGATTAGTAAAAAAAAAATAGTAAGTTTATATGTAAGTAATGGTTAACTATTCATAGTCTACCATGTCAGAGTTGTGGTATAAAATTGTAGAATAATTTGTTGTTCTAAAACTACTCAAATTAGAATTAAATTTGTTTAAAGTCCATGAGTAATTCTTGAGTAATTCTTAAGTACTCTCAGAATAACTCACCATGAATGTAAAAGAAGGGAGCACCATTTATCTATACTCTGAGAGTGCCTAAGAATTTTTCATGACCACGAGCATGTTAAAGAAATTAAGAAAAAAAAAATCCAGCATGCTAAAATGCTATTAAATATTAGGAATTTTAGGCAAATCATTTATCACTGATACAAAAATTCGGAGCATGAAGAATGGTGCTTTCTTTTCTCACATTCATGATTGGGTCCACTCATTAAATTCATGATGGGATCCACCATGAATGTGAAAGAAAAGAACATCATTTATCTTTACTCTAGAAGTGCCTAATAATTTTTTATGACCATGATCTATACTCTGGAAGTGTCTAATAATTTTTTATGACCATGAGCATGTTAAAGAAATTAAGAAAAAAAAAATCCAGCATGCTAAAATGCTATTAAATATTAGAAATTTTAGGTAGATCATTTATCATTGATACAAAAAAAATCAAATATTATCTAGTGTTATTTAAAAGAATAATTAGGTGTTACAACTTACTTCTTCTTCTTCTTTTTTTTGTTTTGGATGATTGAGAGCATAGCATTTAGGGTGCATAAAAAACCCCCTAGTTGCTATTTTACCGACTAACAAGTCAAAAGTCATCATTATCCGGGTATGTATTGCTAAAAAAATTTAGCAACCGTGAATAGCGGGTTCTTAAATATAGAGCCTACTGTATCTTGAATGTAAAACCAAAAAAATAATATTGTATTCTCACTCTCTCTCTTTCTCCAAATAAATTAAAAAACACCTTCTCTCTCTCTCTCTCTCTCAAAAACCAGTGTAGATCAGCAGCTCTCTAGTCTTTATCTTTCTCTCGGCTTTCTCCATCATAACCTTACCATAGGTGTAGATTGGCAGTGTTGTGGTGGAGGTTCGGTGGTTTTGGAATGGGTCTTTTGCGTGGTTCTCAATGGTTTGTTTTGTGAATGGTGGTGGGTTTTGGTGGTTTGCTGGGTCTATGGTGGTGGGTCTTGGTGGTTTGTAGTGGTGGTTCAGTTTTTTTTTTTTTTTTTTAGGTTGTGGGTGTTGTTGGTGGGTAGAAAGGAGGGAAGAGTTGTTGGGTAGAAGAGAGAAAAATAAATTTTTTATATTAATTTATTGGGTAGTTTATATTATTTAATTGGGTTGTATATAAAAATAAGAATTGAGATGTTGGATGTATTGCAAAATGAGTTGCTAAAATAAATAAAGTAGTATTTGAGAATGTAAAATATGTATTTTTTTATATCCTATGTGAATGCTTTAACTAGCTCTTCAATTTTAAATATTTTCTTTTTCTTCTAGTGAATCAAAAGGTAATCTGATGAATCTCCCACGTTTGCTAGACAATAAACTACAATAAGCCAATAAGGCTAAAACCATGATTGAAGAAAAAATATATATACAAATTAAGCTAAAACCCAGTTGGCTTATTTAGGAAGACTAGTAATTGCGTAGATTTTGATGATTATTAGGCTAACAATATTGATCTTAAACCAAAATTCAAAGTTTCAAAAAAGAAAATGCTTTAAACAAGTACTGCTACTGAATTCTAACAACCTTTCTAGCAAGTTTTCATTTAAATATATGAGGTTAGCCGACAATGACCTACATTCTTAATATTGTAGTGATAAAATATTCTAAAAACATAATGCTCATTTGACAATTTGACTGTTGATAGATATAGAAAAGAGAGGTTTATGGAAGTAGGTGGCTGGTGTTGTCGTGTTGGGTATGCTTGAAGTTTAAAGAAAATTTTGGTTTGCCGGAGAAGAAAAGAATATATAAAACAAAGAGAGTAGAGAGTAGAGAGACATCCAACGAAACAAAACGCGATATACAAAAATTTGCAAGAACAACTATTATGGTCCATTTGAATTGAAGGGAGGGAGGGAGAGTAGAGTAGAGTAGTGTAAATTTAGTACAAAATTAGTTTATTTTTAGCTAATTCTACTCTACTCCCCTCCACTCTCCCTCTTTCTCCCCTCCATCCAATATGTAAACAATAATGAAAACTGCAATTTAGATACATCACACAAGGGTTGCTTGCTCTTATCCATTCCCCAGGTGGTGTTTTTGTGTCTTCTATGTTCTACTAATGACTGACTTCCATTCTGCTGTGAAGTTCTTTCTTATCTCATTGATAATTCTGGCCATAGGGGGGGAGTAAATGCAATGGCATGCGAGTTTTATTCCAGGACAATTGCTCTGATAATTTCACCCTATAATATAACCACTTTTTCTGCACTGAGAAAATGTCAAATCTGATTTCTCGCTAATTCCAACCAAACTGTTTCTCATAAGACCTCATTATATATCGTACAAAATCTCTTTCTATTGGCTGATTGTTGCATGGTGCAAAGCTGAAACCCAACAACGAATTGGGAAATTTTGATAAATTCTATTTAATGCAACGAATACCTCTTTCTGATTGGATAGCAAAAAGCCTATAGTGTTCGGATCAAACTTTGGGTGAGTTTGGTTCAGCTTTATGTAAAAGTGCATAATGAAAAAGTGGAGTTTTCAAAAAGTGTATAATGAAAAAGTGCATTTTCAAAAAACTGAGTGTTTGGTAAAAGCTGTTAAAAAGTGCTTTTTGAAAAAGTTGAATGTTTGGTTAGCACTTATAAAAGTGACAGTTTGAGGGATAAATTACCAAAAAGGACAATGTATATGTAAGGACACGATTCTGTTGAGGCCCAATAAGGATGTTGGGCTCGTACATGAAAGATCCCTCACAATATGATTTGTAGAGAGTGGGTTTGAAAAGCTAGCCGTTGGGCGCGGGGCGATATTCCGGTCTTGATTTTAGAGGAATTCATATAGAAAGGGGAGTTGAGTTTGAACATTTAAGCACTATAGTGTCGCATCCCATGGGGTTGGACTTCTCGGACTTGATCCGAGGAGCATTAAGGTCCTACTCCGTTTCCCCAATGGTGGCTTTCTTTCTGATCAGCATGAGTCGTTCCGGTGTTTCCCCCATGGAGTCTCTTCCTCCGGTGGGATGGAGAGAGCCCCCCCTTTTGTCAATGCTGCGAGCCTCCCTTTTATACTAGTATTTCCTTCCCATTCTTCACCTACGTGTCCGTTTCTCCTTGGTCGGGATGGTTACGCGTCTTGTCAATCCTCACATCAGAGTGGTTGGGAAAAGTTGAGTAGCATGGTATGAGTATGGGTTTGTCAGGTGATGGGCTCCACATTAAGGTGTTGGCAGCCTTCTCCCTTGTGCTTATCTTGTACTGAATTTGTCCTTTTCTTCAGGCCTTTCTGTGAGATGTCGGGCGCAAAGTCGTCCTCGGCCACATCCTTGGACCTTCGAGAAGCTTTCATTGCGCGTCCTTAGCAGTGAGGCTCCTCGGCCTGGGCTTGGGCTTCTAATACAAAGTGGGCTGGGACCTCAGATTTCGGGCCCCACAGTATATATAAGAGCATCTCCAGCAGGTTAGACAAATTTTTGTACTGTTTGGACAATCAACAGTGACATTTATCTTTTGCCTATCCACTTTTTTAATTTTTATTTTGTAATCAAATTTATTCTTTTTTAATATTTATTTATTCTTTTTCTATTCATTCTCAACAATTATATTTTTCAACAAAAAGTGTTACATCCACAATATTTTTTGCAATACTTTCACAAGAATCATAACAAAATCTTATATGAAAAGTTGTTACTAGTTCTAATTTGAACCCATTACTGGAATTATATTTTTACTCATCAATATTAGCTAATTACTTAAAATTTATTGTGAAAATATTGTGGTAATATTTTTAAGTTGTGATTTCTAATTCTTTGCCTTTCTTTCATCCATACGTTTCCTTTTCCTTTTTATTTTTTTATTTTATTGTGAAAATTTTTTTCTCTTGCATTTTGTCCACCACACACGTATACCATTGTCCACATCCTCTCCTTTTTCTTTTTCTTTACTTCCACTTTCCAAAAGCTCCTCATTCTTTCCTCTCTTTTTTTCCTTTACTTCCACTTGATTCCAGAAGCTCTCCGACTCTCTCAATTTCTTCTCTTTTTTTTTTTTCTTCTTTTTTTTTTTTTTTTTTTTTTTTTTTTTTTTTTTTTTTTCAGAAGCTCTTCGGCTCTCTCAATTACTCGAATTAACCAAAGAACAGAGAAATCAAAAAAACCCATACCCATGAGAAATCAACCCAAAGAATAGAGAAATCATAACCAACTCATACCCATGAGAAATCAACCCAAAGAACACACAGAAAAATCATTACCCAAAACACAAACCACAATCCAAAACTACAGAAATCAAATAGCACAAATAAGTCCATAAACCCAAGATTTATGAGACCAAAAGAGATAGAACACTAAAAACAAAAATAGCGATACCCAAACCCACGGCCAAACAACCATAAACACGCAGAAAGACAGAAAGAAAGAAGAAGAAGAGGAAGAAGAAGAGGAAGACGAAGAAAGACAGAGCAGAGAGACTTACCACGGAGAGGGCAGAGCAGAGAGAAGAGATGGGAGGCGTGAGAGGAGCTTCTTGCAAAGGGAGAGCAAAGAGATGAGATGAGAGCAGAGAGAAGAGATGGGAGGCGTGAGAGGAGCTTCTTGCAAAGGAAGAGCAGAGAGATGAGATGAGGGGTGTAAGGCTTCAGGCGTTGAGAGAACTGATGAATTTTATGAGTATTTTCGTAATTCATCATTAGCCAACGGTAACAATTCAAATGCGCAGTGCGCGTTTTGATTTATAGACCTCCTGAGGTCCATAAATTTTGCACATTTAGACCGCGTTTTTTGCCTATGCCCAAATCGCAATTTTTGTGTGGATATATTCAAATGCCACTTGGTAGATTTGCTCACGATAGTCCAGTCCTGTATGCTTTTTCAATGATTTTTAACAAAGGATTAATTCTAGCATTCGTATATATTCAGCAAATTGGCATTTCTTCAAACAGTTATTCGTATCAAAATACATGGATTTTCATTTATTTGTTTTGCTGAATCGAAATTTTATTCACGATACAAGAAAAAAGACAAAAGAAAAATCACACACAACAACACTCATTGCTCAATAAGATGAGAAGTCCATTAGATATCGCATGATATCCAAAGCGGTTCCTCAAACTCACCTCTCAACTCATCTTCATCTTCATCCTCACTCCTCAAACACAAACGCTCCAAATCCAGCTCCTCACCCCCCGTGTACCACGCTGGAGTGCCATTTTCATAAGCATTAAACGTCAGCCTCCTCAGACCACTCCCATCCAACCTCGCCACGTACAGATCTCCATATGGCTGAAACTGATTGGGCCACGACACCGGCTCAGCCGTCACCCCACCCAAGTTAGCCGTAAACAACAGCCACTCCCCATCTTCACTAAAGCACACGTGGTTTATCCTCTCACTGACCACGTCATCCGATCCTTCTGATCCCGCCACGTGGATCCTACGCAAATCAGAGCCGTCCGGTTTAACCACGTAGATGCCGAACGTAGCCACGTCGTCAGGGTTATGTCTGTTAGATGAGAAGGCAATGAGATCTCCTTTAGGTGACCAACTGGGCATTGTATCAATCCAGGGCCCCTCCGTTAACCTCCGTAAGCTGCCGTCAACAAACTCGCCGTTAACGGCGTCAACTATGTACAAATTTTTGAACCCAGACCGTCCAGACCGAAACACAATAGACTTGCCGTCAGCGGAACATGACGGAAAGGCGTTATTCCCCGTTTCCTCTTTCGTCAAAATCTTAACGTCGCACTTGACGTCTCCACCATCGCCGTTGAGATCCGATGGGTCGAACTTGATCCTTGCGATCTGGACCGTTGCTTTTGCTGACTGGAATATCGGTCCCACCGAGGTGTAGATGACGTGTTTCTCTGTGGGACTCCATGCGTTGTAAAATGCTGTACGGCCTTTGAGTAGGGTCCACCGCTTAGAACCGTTCGATTTGAAGACTTTGACGCCAGAGTTGGTATCGAAGTTGTGATTAAACGCGATGAAATCGCCGTTGGGAGAGAAAGAAGGAAACGAAGCGTTTATTCTGAGCATTTTGATTGGTTTTATCGGAGACAAAACCGGGTTGAGGTTTGGAATCGTTGACTCGCCCTGAGTTGACCCGGTGCCTCGGAACCGGTGGTACCCGATGAACTTTGAACCCGGGGAGACAAACGGGTTGTAATGGTGGAGATTCGGGTTCAGTGTCTCTGTGACCGGGTGAAAAGTCTCTGACTCGATGTCGAATATCTCCACGTGGCGGAAATTCTTGCCGCGCCTCCGAGTGGCAACGGCGAGTCTTTTCCCGTCGTGTATCGCCGCCGGAGTGAAGCAGTGGAGCCCCGGAGGTGTGACCCGAGTGGCAGTGTTTGGAGGGCCGGAAAGTTTGAGATTTTCCGGGATATCAACCCGGAAAATGCTCCACCAACCATCTTCAGCTTGGCGGTGAAAGTAGATGACTGAGTCACCGAACCAGGTGGGCCAGCCACCTCGTTCGCAAACAGTGACACGGTTATCCGGGTCGGATTCTGGGAACACAACTATATCAGTGTTTAGCTCGTGGAACTCACCGCCCCAAGAACGAGACCCGTACGAAGCAACGGCTATAAACTTTCCAGACTGAGAAATAGCTGGACTGTAATCAACAGAACCTAACGGAGTCAAACGGGTAAGGTCCAGTTCATCGATCCGGGTCGAGTAGAGAGCGGACCAGCTCTTGAAGAGCCGGCCGGGATCTTCGTGAGCGGAGATGAAATAGACTCGGTCGTTATCCACGACGGGACGGTCGTGGAAAAGACTAGAGGGCACGAAAGGGAGTGATTTGGGAGAGGACAATCCGGGTCGGGTAAGATAAAAACGGGGCGAGCCGGTTCGTTCGGAGACGAAGACGATGGTTTGGTTGTCATCGAGGAATTGGGCATTGAAATTGACAGAGATACCGTCAGTGAGGCGGTGCTCTGGGCCGAGAGTGGTGGGTTGTTGGGGTTGGAGTTGGAGAGAGAAGATGTCGAAGCCATAGTTGGACCTACCGACTGTGCTGAAGATGATGGTGCCCTTGGGAATGGGATGATCCATTTGAGAGTGAGTGTGGTGAGAGTGGAGACTAAAATAATTAGTATTAATAAGGAGAAGCGGGGAGCCTGATGAACCAGTGGTAATACGCATGAGGTGACGTAGCATTTGGTCGTCTTTTCTTGACTAATCAGTAAATCCACTCTGTTCAAATCTTGCAATGTATGAATTTTCAAACAGAAAAATGGATTGGAACGAAATCCTCAAGAGATGGAAACTTGTTTCTCAAGTCAAATTTTCTGTATGATAAAGTGTTTTATAATTTTGTTTAAGAGAGATTATCAACATGGGGATGTAGCTCACATGGTAGAGCGCTCGCTTTGCATGCGAGAGGTACGGGGTTCGATACCCCGCATCTCCATTTATCTATTTTTTCCCCTTTATCTCTTTGTCTTTTATTCTTGTGAGGAGAGATGTGTTCAAAAAGCCAAATTGAATTTGGCCAAGCCCTTTTTCAAGCCAGCATCTGACTAATGGGAGTTCAGATAAGGCCATAAGGGTGACACATCTGCTCATGCTCATCCATTTGAATCTGATAAGTGCAGGCAGATTACTAGATTACGATTCTACTAAGCTTATGAAAGAAAGTTCAAGAATGGAATGGGCGAATAGCTAACCAAATTATAGCCATGAGGAAATTAGTTTTAGACTTGCTCCACTTTTGTAATGGTAGAGATAGCCAGTCACATTTTACAAGCTCCCAATTTTTGCAATATAAAGTAAATGCTCCCTAATTTAAGAGGAAAGTAAGCTAAGTGTATCAATTGTAGGCTGTTCAAAGAGATTGTAGGCTGTTCAATTGTACGGGGTTCGATACCCCGCATCTCCATTTATCTATTTTTTCCCCTTTATCTCTTTGTCTTTTATTCTTGTGAGGAGAGATGTGTTCAAAAAGCCAAATTGAATTTGGCCAAGCCCTTTTTCAAGCCAGCATCTGACTAATGGGAGTTCAGATAAGGCCATAAGGGTGACACATCTGCTCATGCTCATCCATTTGAATCTGATAAGTGCAGGCAGATTACTAGATTACGATTCTACTAAGCTTATGAAAGAAAGTTCAAGAATGGAATGGGCGAATAGCTAACCAAATTATAGCCATGAGGAAATTAGTTTTAGACTTGCTCCACTTTTGTAATGGTAGAGATAGCCAGTCACATTTTACAAGCTCCCAATTTTTGCAATATAAAGTAAATGCTCCCTAATTTAAGAGGAAAGTAAGCTAAGTGTATCAATTGTAGGCTGTTCAAAGAGATTAGAGACTCACTTACATGTGCAGTATAAAGTTGAACATATTTCACTAGGATTGTGTAACCAATGAAACATATTTTGTCAGAGTTATATGATCAGAACGATACTGCTTTGTGCTTTTCCTCTTTAGTTTTTCTAGAAGGCTAAGATGCTGCTGGAGAGTATGCAATCTGCCGAAGCAGATTGTACCTTGTCCTGGTTAGCTAAACTTTTGCAATACTCGTGTCAATTACCAAATTTCATCCCAAAATTTTTTTGTCAAATTGTCCCTAGCCAAGTCCAAACTGAAGAGATGAATGTTATCGTGTAAATGTATTTCATTCACTTGCCAAGCAATTCTCAGAACTCTACTCCTCATTTCAAAACTTGAATAAGAGTGTCATACAAAAACACATTCTACCAAAATTGGAAATCATATGACCTTACATAAAAGAAAAAACAAAGACATCTCAAAATTGATTAGTATGTCTGGCAATCAGTAAATGGTTTTCAGGAGAAATGCTTGATGGAACATATTTGACAAACTCTGTTTCTAAACCACATTCCTTGACCCACATCAATCTTCCCATGTCAATAATCTGCTTGCACATAAACCCCAAGACTGCCCTTTCAACTGCTTTCATGTTCCTCACAATGTCTTCAACTCCACTTGCATCTTCACCACATTCTTTATTTTCACTGTCATATCATGAAAAAAAGTAACTGCGTCAATTGCTTAAAATGAAACACCAACCCAAATATTTTTCCAAAATTCCTACAAGAAAACTTGAAGAATGAATCCACATTATGACAATTTCAAACTAATTACATAGACTCTAGAAATGAAAAAAGTAACTTGGTCAATTGCTTAAAATGAAACACCGACCCAAATTTTTTCCCAAAATTCCGACAAGAAAACTTGAAGAATGAATCTACATTATGACAATTTCAAACTCATTACATTGACTCTAGATGCAATTTGACATCAGGAACTTCAGGAAGATCTGAACCATGGTCAGCATCTACCGCCCAGCTGGTAAACCATGTAATTGCATGAAATTCTTCCTTGGTGATCCCCAAATGTGATAAATATTTTTTACCTGCAGGGTGGCCAGGGTCACAGAGCTAGTGAGCTCATAATAAATTGATCTAAAATTAATAAACATGGCCAGCTACTGCTTCATATTTTCAGGGCAGGATAAATTGATTACTTGTATAGTGTTTCCACTGGCAAAGATGATGGCAACATGTTGCTATAGCTAGACCTCTCAGATTCCGATTAGCACTGCAGTGTTCGACACTATCCTGACTAAAATGTTCAGCAAGGCAACATCTTAGAGTCAAATCTGCATCCAAAAGTTATAAAAAGATGAACTTATTTTGTCACTCAATCCTTCATTAATGACAGTTATTTACATAAAATGCAGTGATTATCCTATGAATTTCATGGTCAAGGTTGTATGGAAATTGCATAACAATTACCTGTAGCAGGCCCACAAAGATGTTTACCAATAGCCAGGTAAGGAGATCCTCGTAAAGACTCAACAGCATTCAAGTTTAAATCCTCAACTGCAACCGTTGAAATTTCACAATGTAACAAGGTATGCACGCACAATAAATTGTTATCTTGTTATATTTTATACATAGCAAGAATTCAGCATGTAGATATATGCCATCACTTTGTGACGTAAAACTTTCAGAAGGAACTTAAATCTATAGAAGTTTTTTGCTGGTGAGTATAACATAATACTACCCTCAATAGAGTGGAAATTCGAACCAAGATAACTACAGCTAAGACAATATAGTAGGATATAACTAAGAATCTAAGAATCCTCAAACAATGCAAATAGGTATCAGACAGCAATATGAAGCTTACACAACTTAAATTCTATGTAAGAAAAATGCTTCATGCTGTTTAAACAACTAGATGTTACATTTGTTAATCCATAATGCAAAGTACTTTCCAAATGCAAGTGCTCATGGCAGTGGTAAACAGACAATAGCATCACTAAAACACCACCACCTTCATTGCCAGAGTTGCTACAAAAGAACAAAAGCTATTCAAACCATCACAACACTAAATAAAGTTGTCAACACTGTTTTCACCACCACCATTATCACCAATACTCATTCCTCTCTTGAGTAGTGTAAATTGACTAAACCCAAATACAAGCTGCATAAAAGAAGCTAGTGGTACACATTGTATTATTCATGAAGTACACTTAGCCTTCAAAATATACTATATACATGTTCATGCTCAAGCAAGTACCCATGGTTTGTGAGATTGCATAAAATCATTGGAAACAATTGAATTCTAAATGCATTACATTACCTAACCTTGTAACTTGGGTTATGCAAAGTACAAATTTCAAAGATTTGAGTCTTTCTTAAACATAGGAGTATAATCTTAGTTAAATGTTCCAGAATAAACATGTCCTATCAAAATGATCATAAAATACAGAAATGATCTAATAATGGAAGTACAAAATATGTTTTCCAACAACAATATTCCAGAGATCCTTACTGTCAATTCTCAAACGCTCTAATATCAAGCTCTCTTTCTGTCGCAAGGATCGATCAGCCTATGAGTAGCAAGCATTGGCACAACATAAAATTAATATCTCTTATCAATCTCAGTTCAAAGAGTTCACGAACAACTCCAAATTAAGTTATAAGAAATTACAGCCAACATTAGTCTTAATGTAAGAAACAACCAAGTCCAACCAAACTAACCTTCAGCTTGTATGACTTCCGTTCAACTAGAAAAACCCTTTTGATCCCATAACAATCAGCAAGCATTTGTGTCAAGTAGCCTCTTCCTGCACCAAATTCAACCACTGCAGAGACACCATTTTTCTCATCCTCAGATGCCTCCTCACAATCACATTGTTCCCTCCCAATAGCATTCTTCAACACCCCAAATTCTTCCAAGTTCCCTAGAATCGATGCCTGTTGCATAACATGTTTCTCCTGAAATGGCAATTTCCTGCAAACAACAACTCATCTTACAAAACCACACCAACCCCACAAAAGCAAAATATATAAAAGCAAAAAAGCAAACTCTTTTACCTATCTATTTCTCTCTTCATCCA
Source organism: Quercus tomentella (assembly GCA_028535165.1). NCBI lineage: Eukaryota > Viridiplantae > Streptophyta > Magnoliopsida > Fagales > Fagaceae > Quercus > Quercus tomentella. The sequence continues at coordinate 30,540,542 of JAPQVY010000023.1, read as the reverse complement.
TACATTGCAAGCTTCTGGCATCTTATATGAGTCCCGGATATCCTTACATATTAACCCATGAACAGCCTCAATCTTCTCAATCAATTTACAGAAATCAGGCGCACTCATTCCATAAACAGCACGTCTCTTCATTTCAGAAGATATATTATCCAAAGAATCCGAACCAGGCTTATTTATTGCAACCAAATCTTCAACCTTTTTTTCTTCTTCTTCTTCATCATCATTATCTCTGCCAGCATTGATACCCTTTTGATAAAAGGGTTGGAGAGTCAAGGATTGAACTTGTTTGAGTAATGGGCATCTCTTAACATGCCAATCAAGATTTTCTTTGAGCACAGAGCTATTGAATTCACACAAATACCATGCTTAGAGTAAAAAAAAAAAAAAAACCTTTCAGCAGAGAATGAAAATAGGAAGTGGAAGAAGAAGGGAAGAGAGATATTACTGAGAAGGGTCAAGTGGGCATGGAATCCACTGGCCATTGGACCTGGGGTTGTGGTTGCCACAGAACCTGCATCCACAATTTGATTAAGCAAGAGTTTGAGAAATCAAAGACAGAACAGAACAGAGAGAGATGTTAGTTATACAAGGAATCGTGGAGAGGGAGGTTGGCACAGAATCTGTTCTTTTTGGGAAGCCAGAATTTGCAGCGCCTCTCCTCCATAACCGAAGCTTTTTAGAGTCCAATAGCTTTAGTTTGGAACTCGGTCTCCTTTTGCTGCCGAAAACGTTCTTTTACTTTGCGATTTCCCTGTTTTCCCTTTCAGTTTACATTTGTTACAAAAAGTCAAAAACTTTGAACAAGAGGGTTTGTTATGTCGACCTTTTAATGCAGTCGTCTTAATAAACTTCAGCCAAAACATTTCGTTTCCTTACGTTGCTCCGATTTTTTTTAAGCAAGCAACTTCGCATTATAATGTTTTAACTCTGTGGAGGAAAACTAATTATATTATTGGAAAGATAAGAGGTTACCTATCGAAAAATTATCTTATGAGATGATATTAATCATATTATTAGACATATCTTTTACATATATGTGTGTGTCTCATATATGTGAGTCTCACGTGTGATAAGAAAGAAGTCTTATAAATAAAACCGTCTTCTAAGATACCTTTTCGTATTTTCTCAGAAAAAAAAAAAAAAAACCTTCTTGTACATGTTGACTCAAGTTCTTCATTTTTAAGAAATCTCTTTAGTAACAACAAATAATAAACTATTTCATAACAATCCATCGCAAAAATTTTAAGGTTAAAAACCCCCTTTAAAATTTGGGTCATTTGAAAAAACACTTTTGGGGTTTCAATTCTTCCTTATAAGTCCATGAGATTTTCATATCAACCAAATTGAGCACTGAAACTAAATTACTTTAGCTTTTATGGAAAGAAAAATCATACGAATTTCACATCGTTACGTTAAGAAGACTCACTAATGGATTCACGCCACTAATTACATTAGTGCCATGTGATTTTCCATCCATTAAAGCTAAAAGAAGTTAGTCCCATAAATCAATTTGACAGATATGGAAATCTCATAGAGTTACGAAGAAGAATTGAAACTGATGGTGTTTTTGCTTTTAAACCACATTTTAAGAATTGAAACCCAGTAGCTTGGTGGTGATGTTGATTGATTCAGAATCGTCGATATGGTGCGTTTTAGGCTCTTCTTGATAGTCTTTTAGGGTTTTGGAGGAAGGAAACCAAAACAATTCGTTTTGGAGAGAGAGGAAAAAAGAAGGTGTTGGAAATTTTTGGAGTTTAAAAATGTTACAAGTCTCCTGTAGTTTTATTTTCTTATCTGTTGAAGAAATATGATCACTGCTGCTTAAGCAAAGCAAAATTGGTTTGCATTTCCAACCCTTACTTAGTAATAAAAACCTTATTCATTTTGATTACTACATTATGCTCATCTAATTTCTTGGTTTGAATTGAAACTGGTATAGCTGCTGCTACTACTACTGGCTGTAGTAATTGTGGATCATTCACTTCTGTTGTGGTAATTATGCTAATAATGGACAGAGCTCACATTGGGATCCTACAGTGTTTCTAGGTGTTGTATAATTTGACAAATTAGTCTTGGTCATCAGCTCTTGCTTGGTTAACTTTAGCCAAGTCTTCGCTTCATGCTATTACCCTGTTCCAATTTCACTGTGATCATTGACTACTTTTAAAACATTTCTTTAAAAATTGTCCTCCAAGAGGTGTGCAAATTTAAGATGCTTGATATGCTTGCAAGTCTTCACTTAATGCCTCTTCTTGTTAGATGGTTTTGATATTCAATCCATATCTTGAAGCTCAAACCTAATGATCCCTTCACAACAACATCGCCACTTTGCCTTCGAAAACGTGGCTTGGCGGTCTATCTGGTAAAGCAGCCACTACTTTGATAGGTTAGGAGGATTTTCAAGGATGCATCGGGATTGGATCATTAGAAACGTGAAATAGCCAATGCCAAGAAGCACCAAGCACAGCAATTAACATGTTTGAATTATCTTATACATTCAAGATTTATACATGGTGAGAGGGAGTTTGCATATATTGGATGCATGAAATTTTTTATAGTGTTAAGAAGTAACTTTAATTTTTACATTCTTCTTTTTCAAGTAAAAATAGGGTCAATTCGTTCCTAGGAATTAAACCTCTGAGAAGTCATTGGACCATTTGACCATTGTTATCAAATCTTAAAATCCAACAAAGACATTTAGGGTTCAAATATTTTCTTCCTTAACTATCAAATTATCAAATATTTGTGATTAACATCGATGATGTTCATCTTAAAATTGTGTACAGACTAAAGGGATCCTTCCAGACTTTTTGCAGCAACATTCACTAACCATATACTGATACACAGAAAAAAAAATGGAGAAAAATTTGTGCTTACATCGAAACTCTGGTCCAATACCATCTCAATCTCAAAGATAAAAAAAAAAAACATCTATAATTAAGACTAGTCCATAGAAAGAAAATAAAAAAAACCATGGGATTTAGTTTTATTAATTTTTGGGTATTTTTTAGATTTAGATTTATTTTGTATCACAGAACAAAGAGCTAAAATGACCTCACAAATGCTTGAGGGAACAATCCAGGGAGAACTGAAATTTTCATTTTTTCAATCTGTACATATATCCAATAACACAGGACGTGAACCAACGCCAAGGAAAAATACCTGTAAATCAAACACATTTGTTAGTTTCATCATATCTACAATTCAAGGGGAAAGCAAGTTGGATATAGATGATGTAGATAAAATACCACATAGGAGCCCATGGCGTGTTAAGCTCGAGGAAAGGATATGGCCACCTGAGAGATTCAAAATATGTTACTAGCTCTAGAATCAATATCTGAGATATTAGAAAGAGTGTTTCCCTAATCCAACACAGCTACTGAAGGGGACAGAAGAAAATTATACATACCATGTATAAAAACCACATGCACGAATGACCCACTGGAAGGTAACATAGAGACAGCTCCACAGCACAAAATATGCAAACCCAGACCAAAGAAGTGGCTGAAAAACATTATGGAAATGGGATCATCAATCTTGTGAACTCAGATTACAGGAGAGTTAATTTAAAAATGTTAATTCATAAAAAAAAGGAGGTTCTATTTATATGCCAAAAATACTGGCTAGGCAATCTTAGCCATCTAATCTGACACCTTTACATAAGATGTAAGCTGTTTATATAAATATACTTTAATTTTGTGTGTGTGTTTTCCCTGACAATTTAAAAGCCTGTGAAAGTTCACTCCTAGCTTTCAGCTTCTAAATGTTCGAATACTTACAAGTCTATTGAGAGCTGTATCCAGAATAAGAAAAACAGCATTCAAACTATGGATGCCACCAATCAACTGCCAAGAAAACAAACACATAAACAGTGAGGAGAATATTCATTATAAACTAGTAAATAAAAATGATGATAAGAAGAACTTAAGCAACTTGTCTGCATTTTCTTATAAACAGTACAACTAAAGAAGAAAAAACTGTTCTGCGCATCAATAAAAGATGGAAACTTTTGAAAAAAACAAACAAATGCGTGTCATAGTAACCATGTATGTAAACAATCAGTTCCTAGCCTGCACACACAACACACACACACAGACACACTAATACATTTAAACTGCTGGTTGTAAATTCAAATTTACAAAACTTTAGTATTATTAATGCCAAATAGTAAAGAAGAGGGAAGAGAAGATCCAGAGTACGCAAACAAGCCATACAACATATAAAGTAAAGAAAATAAAGGCATTTATGTGCAACAAGCTATAACCGTATATTGCCTCAAAGATATTTTGAGGAAACAGCCAAACAGGATAAGTAACTAAGCAAAGGAATGCACAAGGTATTTGGATTACACCATATAAAAAGCAGACAATCAAGACCTACAAAACATTTATAAGTTTAAATTACATAGATGAGTGAACAAAAGGCAAAAGGCAATGGCATATTTTTGGCCGTAGAATCAAAATGACCCTGAATTGATTCTTCATGGAAGGAGCTCAACCTAGAAGAAATATGCAGCTGATATCAATATAATTACATAATAATGGAGGTTTTGCATTTAATTTTGCTAAGCTCCTATTGCGCCATGTTACTCGCAAATCAATTTGTCTTATTAAAACTTTGGCTATTCAATTCCCTAGTTCCATTTTGAGAGCAACTAAAGATTGTGATAGTATGAAGAACATTTTTTATGGAAGAAAAAGGTCTGATTATTCACTAGAAGTGGACACTCACCAGGGTTATGCTAAACTGATCACCCAATAAAAATGGCACAAGAATACACCAAAACACAATGTCTGTTAGCATCACAGCACCTGCACAAGTCTGTCGAAAATAGAACATTAGCTTCAAACAAAAACTTGAAAAAGCAAATTTCAGAAACTGACAAAAGATTTAAAATATGAAGTTATTTTTGCCACTTAGTAGCACTCTGAGAACCAGTAATCTATTTAGCTTACAATTAATGCCTTGTGTAAAAAAATTATACCACAAACTAAGAAGAAGAGCAACCATTAAAGTTGGTAGGTAAAATATTCAAGTGAGAGTGAAGGCATCAGCCTAAAGGAACTACAAGGATTTAAAGCTATTCTAACAAGAAATTCAGTAACTACAGCCAATGAGTTATAGCTCAAGTGACACACCCTTCTCCCATAATAATGGGATGGAGGGTGAGGTAACTTATCAATTAAAAAAAAAAAAGATATCCAGGAACTAAGAAAAATGAATCCATTACATTAGAGAAATTTCATCACTAGTTTCAAGTAAAGGCTTCAAAGATGGACTAACCTGGTATGTGATTAGCATAAGATATCCCCAAAGTCCCACTTTTTGCTGAATCTCCTCCAATTCCCTTTGAACAGACTCAGCACTATCCCCATTTTTAGAATGAGGTTTCTTGGAGGACAACCGGCATCCATATGCAGATACAATGGTCCCCAGCTACATTATGTGTAAAACAAATGGGTATGGTTTTAGTTGATTTTTAATATTATAAAAAAAAAAAAAAAAAAAAAAAAACCCATAATTCCTATGCATATCTTGGAAACCAGAGCAATGAATTTAGGACAGCAACTAATGGAAATCCTTGGTGTAATGGAAAGTGATTCCACCAAAAGTGACAGGTCGCTGGTCCAAGTCTGGAAATCAACCTTTCCAATAAATTGGGGGTGAAGCTGCCTACCATGATCGCAAGAGTGAGAGCTTTGTGCTCTGAGTATGACCTTTTAACTAATGGAAATCCTTCATACAAGAAATACAACAACAAATATATAGGCTTGTTATAAACTTATAGTGCTTGACATACCGCAAAATAGACCATGACCAATGCAAAAGTCCACCTACAAATCAATTACATCAAAGAAATATAAAATTAAACAGCTTTAATTCTTAAAAGCAAAAAAAAAAAAAAAAAAAACCCACAATCTGAAATTCTTCAACGAGCATAAATGAAATGACAATGATTAAATTCTTGAAACCCAACCAACACATGAGATTCATAAGAAATGGAGTGTAAGTAAAAGCCAGAAATTGAGAAATATGGTCTCACTGGGTATAGAAAAAGAAGCAAAAAGCTCCTGCAAAGACAACCATTTCGTATAACATCCAAGCCAAGCAAACGAAAGCGAAAGCTCGATAGTAAAGAAGCCAAACGGGACTGAAGTTTTTCCAGCACGGAGTCCACAAGTCAGCGTAATTGAAAGGCTGAGCTTTCAATTTTTTGACAAATCTCAGAGCCAACACAGCTGGGGCAACGACGATGAAAGCACAAACTGGAACTTGCCATTGAACCCAGTATTGTGTGTCGCTCCAGATAGACATTTCAAAGAGACAAATATCTAAAACAAATGATCGAAGAACCTTAAAACAGTGGAAGGACGCGTAAGTTGTTGCAAATGAAAAGGAAGTTCAAAGACCGTTGAAAATATCACCAATGATCAAACAACATGAACATGACCAGTTAGGAAGCTCTTTGGGTTTTCTTATAGGCCCATAAAAATAACTTCTGGTCCTTAATAAGTTACTTGTTTCTGGTCCACAACCAGCACAATTTAATTTTCTCCAAAACTAGGTGAGATATATATATATATATTATTTATACTATTTATAAGATGATTTCTTTCTTTAAATTGAACTTTTATGTGGTTCAGAAATATCTCTAAATCTTATATTCAACAAGGAAAAAATTTGAGAACAACCCGATAAAAATATATCTTCAACTCCACTTAAAATGCTTACAAACTAAGATACTTGTTTTCAAAATAAACTTATCCAAAAAATTAAAAAAAAGGGAAATTATGACACTAGAACACAAAAAAAAAAAAAAAAAAAAAAAAAAAAAAAGCCTCATCACACACACTTACTGTATAAGGTCCTACATCTCACAAAAATGTGAAAGTGATTTACATCCACCTATTGTATACATTTTTTGTGATGTCTTTTATGAAATAGGTTCAAGTTACACATTTTTTACACCGTAGATTTTTAACAGATCTAACGGTTAAAAAAAACATCATTAAATGTTATAACTTTACACCTTTTTTTCTCTCCTTATTTAATGTTTTTCACTTGATTAAAGGGCACATACCATTTTTAATAACTTGCTTTTTAAATGATTCATCCTAAAAGAGAAATTAAATAGATATTTGATGATGAAATTAAATTATTTGAAATAAAATTTATACAATTATGTATATGATTGAAGTATTGAACACAAAAGTGATCTGCTGCTTTTTAAAAGTTTTTGCATTGCAAATGTAATAATAGTGAAAAATTATTATCTCTGCTCATGCTTTGGTCCTCCATATAAAGTAAATTGTTATGGTAATGGTGAAGAAGGTGCCACCTAACAGGGTTATTTAATTAATTAAGAGTAGTTTTATTTTATTGAGCAAAAAAAAAGTATTATTCTAATTTATATATCTAATTCTCAAAAAAAAAAAAATATATATATATATATATATATATATATATGAAAAAATTTTGTCGGCAAAGGAATCTGAACGTACGTGGGCTTATCTTGTCCTTTGCCTCTTAAATTAAAGTATGCAATGATTTGCAATGTATGAATAGTATTATTCTAAATTAAATTGATATTTTGAAAGTAATAATAAATAAGGAGAGAGAATATTAGTATTAATTAGGTAATAGTATTAATAAAGTAAAAAGTAATAATATTTAATAATATTTTTTTCAACCGTTAAATCTCTTAGAAATCTATGGTATAAAAAATGTGAAATTTTACAAAAGTTACACCAGGTATAACTTGAACCTATTTCGTCTTTTATATATATATATTTATGATGTACCTAATCATATATCATAATTGGTTAGTCATTTATTCTAAAAATAATGGTTAGTAATTTTGATGGGAAAGATTATATATATAAAACGAGATGAATAAGTAGGAATATACGGAAAGATAGGATTCGAAATGAGGAAATTCATTTAAAAATAATTGATGAAAAGATGAGAGAAAGTCGGTTGAGATGATTTGGTTATGTTTAAAGTAAAGAGAGTAATGAGCTGGTAAGAAAGAGTGAGTTGATCATTGTTTAAGGAACAAAAAATGTAGAAGAAGACTAAGAATAACATTAGTAGAAATAATAATAATAATTAAAAAAAAATGCCAGTTAAGAAGATAACAAAGAGCATAACTTTAAATATAATAGAACGCATAAAAAGAATTTATATGGCCAACCCAATTTAATCTGTTGAAAATCCATAGCTGACCCCAAATTTTGGGATTATTGCTTTTTTTTTTTCTTTTTTTTTTTGTGTGAAAGGATTATTGCTTTATTGTTGTTATATATATAATGATAAATATACTATACAACATTTGTATGTGTTTTATTTGGTAAAAGATTTTTAAAATGTATTAAAATTTTGGCGCAAAAGATTAAAAAAAAAGGGGGAACTAGATGTGTTTAACGAACATATTATAAATTTAAATGAAAATTCGAAACTAAAAGAGCAACTATATATAGGGTGATTTTGGCCAATCACTCCTAAATTTGGGTTTTTTTTTTTTTTTTTTTTTTTTTTCTGAATTAAATGTCTTTCCTAAGTTCCCCAAAATAATCTTAAACCTACTATAAAGCGGTAAAAACTTACCTAGTACCAATTTTAGGCCAAATCGTTCACTACATATTAGGTGTTATTTACTTATTTTAGTATATTCCAATTTAGTACTCTACCATTGTTATCTTAGGATAACTTCATGTTTTCTATTTAAAAAAAGAAAAAAGAAAAGATGACTTCATATATTACATACTATATAATAAAAATTGGGCTTGGAAGCCGTGATTGCACCAAATGACTGCACCGAATTGCATAAAATTTTTAATTTTTTTTTTTTATAAAAATAGATATAATTTTTTTGTTCTTATCTTCTTCTCCTATAATTTTTAAGTTGATAAAAATTTTAATTTAATTACAATTTAAATTCTTTCATCTAATCCTTTTATTATTAATTTATTTTTTACTATTTATTTTTACTTAAATTATATGACTATACAATCATATTAAAAAAAGAAAAGAAAAAAAGAAGAAGAAGAAACAGCAACAACCCAAGTCCGGTATTTATTCCAACCGATTTACCAAACTGTTTTTTGGATAAAGTGAAAACAAAAAAATTGTAAATAAAGTAATAGTGAGAGTTCAAAGTAAACATTATATGTGTATATCAACGTTTCCTTTTTCTTTTTCTTCTTCTTTTTTATTTTTTTTTATTTTTATTTTTTTATATTCGTTTGAACTATTTTTTTATTCCACTTTTTATGGGATAGCAACAAAACGCATTGATTAGAAATCTTAATTTCAATAGGATTTAAATTCTATATCAAATGGAACTCTACATATATATATATATATATATATATATATATATATATATATTTTTTTTTTAGAGAGTTTCAACCTATGGCGTTCGTTCCTGATGATAGCTCTTTATTATCAGACCAAGACACCAATCAGTTTTTTGGTATAGGTGGGGATTGAACCCTAGATCTCTTATACATCAGAGATTTTACTAATTGAGCTAACTGGAACCCACATATATATATATATATATATATATATTTTTTTTTTTTCATTTTGTTTAAGTTATTTTTAATAAAAATTTCTCTCATGGGTTTTTGACTTTTTGTTACCTGATACTCACATTTCATCTCTCAAAGTGATAGAAGAAATAAATAGGTATATACTTTGTTCATTTTCTACATTAATATCTTAATTTATAATTTGTGTTAGTTTCTTAATTTTAGAGTATGGATAAATTTGATTATATTCCTAATATTAAATTTAAATTATTGTTTATAGGTTTTTAGTTGTGTTATATTCTTCTAAAAAAAAGTGCTATATTTTTTTGATACAAAAAAAAGTGCTATATTTATATGTGCATAATTAGATTAAATTTATTTTTCTAAATAGTATAATTTTAATTCAACTATTCCTTATTTTTATTTCCGCTATTAGTAATACAATCATATATATATATACATTACCTTTAAAACTTCTTTCCTTTTACAAGAAATAAAGAATATAATTCAATTTACAAAAGTTTCAAAGCATTAAAATGAAGTTTTGTTATTCATTATTATTATTATTGTCAACAAAATCTTAAAGATATTTTTGATTGTATATATGTTACAATTATATCATATCATATTATATACTTACTATATAATAAAAGTTGGGCTTTGAAGCTGTGGTTGCACCAAGTGGTTTTACCAAATTGCAGATTTTTTTTTTTTTTAGATTTTTCAATAAATTCATTCCCTTAAGTTTTTAGATAAAAACAAAAAGTTTTTGGATAAAGTAACAATAAGTGTTCTAAAGAACTTATTTTTTTTTTTTTTAAATTTATAAAGTAACAATTTTACTAGCTTATGTTAGTATTTTTATTTATTTATTTTGGGATAAACATTTATCCTACATCATCTATTTTCTAATAATAAAGTAACAAATTTAAAAGTATTATTTTTTCTTCTCAAATTTTTTTCTTTTGGAATAAATAACAAAAAATAGTTAATATTTATTAACTTTAACGTAAACTTAAAAAAAAATTCTAATAACATTAACTATTTTTTTGGGATAAAGTAAAAAAAAAAAAAACTAATATGTAATTAACATAAATTTCTTAATTACGTAAACTCCTTTTTCTTTCTGTTCATATCAAGTTATCAACTTCTTCACAATTTAAAATTATCTAATAGAAAAGTGGGGGTATATATACGGTTTGGTATAATTTTCCTTTTTCCTACCATACGGTTTCTTGATGTATCCTTTCCTTCTCATACTTACCTTACCTATGAAATTTGCATGTATGTATTTGCCTTCTTCTTTTTATTTTTTCATAAAATTATCTTCTTTATTTTTTTTCACCAAATTGAATATGTTCTGTGTGTAGGTTGCCTTTTATTTAAGTTATTTTTGTTAACTTTGATCTAATTTATATGCTTATTGTAAGGGCGGTTTTTGGGGCCCAGGCCCAGCAAGCCAGCGATCTTGGCCCAAAAGACCCTCGACAATGAATTTGTAGAGAGTGGGACTCAGAGCTAGGTCTTGACAGAGTGGACGTGATTAATGGTGAACCATGCAACAAATAGGACGTGAGATTGTCTTGTTCAGTTTTCTCCGATCCCTCTCCTTTTTTTTTTTTTTGTGGAGACTTTCAGCTCTTATATATCCTCCTTTAATTGATAATGACCTTACACTTGTTCGCCATCTAGGCCTCTACTCGAGTGCCTGTCCTAAAGGACACCCCCCTCCTTTTTCTGTGAGTTGCAATGGCCAAGATAATACTATTTTCTGTCCAATCCTCATTAATGCGGCTGGAAAAGTAGTTTCCCTGCATTTAATGCGGCAGTAGTGGTTGTTCCCTGTCCGTTTAGCACTTCCTTCTTTTAGGAGGGTTCCTCACCATGGACAGGATACGTATTTGACGTCCATTAAGTGCGTCCGAGGAGGCACTACTCCTCGGACTATCCTTAAATAGAACCGGCCCGGCCCAGCTGGATTGGGCTAAATGTCTGCCGACCCCGTTTTCGCTTCCCACCATGGCTGGGCTTCATCCTGGTCCTAAGGCCCACTGTTGGCTGACAAAGCGTGCCCCCCACAATAGCCCCTCAAAATTCCGGCTCTTTCTTCTTGATCCGAGGAGGAAAGACGGGATTTTGATAATTGCTGGACAGCCCATCGTGGTTCTCTACTTTATCCGGGCGAGCGTGTGTCATCACGTGCCTCATTAATGCTGAAGGCATTTAATGCCCCACGGGGGAGTTAACTGCAGCTTTTGGAGCATTACGCCTTTTCAATCCAACGGTTGGAGACCAGATCAACGGCGAACAACGTTTTGTTTGTTCTAGGCGGGAGTGCGTCTGTCCAACTTCCCCTGGGTATATAAGGTCTTGAAGGAGTTTTTTCCCATTTTCTACGAAAGCGCCAGTGTTCAGAAGACCTTAGTGCATTCTCCTTCAATACGCCCTTATCTTCGCCACCCTTTTATTGAGGACTCCGTCAAGTTTCTTACCCGTAAGTGCGCGTTTCTTCTTCGTTACTCTTCTCTAGGCGAACTTCCTTCGTGTAACCTAGGATTAGGGGGAAATGGGTAGGCTTTCAAAAATGGTAGACTCTCCGGCCGGTATGGCGGGCTTCAGGGCGAAGTATCGTATTCCACCGGAGGTAGGTTTAGAGTACTGCCATGAAGAGGAAATTTTCTTCAAAAGGAAGTCAGGGCAGGTCGTGATTCCAATGATAGCCTTCGTGGAGGGAGGAATGACGATTCCCATGGGGAGAATAACTAGGGACTACCTGCGTGGTCATAGATTGACCCCCTATCAGTGCACCGCAAACCTGCTCCGGATCTTGGGGTGCACCGACGTATTAAACGACCAAATGAACCTCGGCCTAACCTGGCGTGACGTGGTTCATCTCTATGAATGCCACAGACTCGGGGACTCATACTACCTAAAGTCCAGGTCTGATGAAGTGAGGTTGATATCCTGCCTCCCCAAGTCCAGCAAAGGCTTGAAGGACGACCATTTGATCGTCTCCGGACCATGGCATGACGGCATTCACTGTCCGACCAGGGCAGGAAAGCCAGGTGGGGTGCCATAACATTAGGTTCCGCGGAGAGGACCCTAGTTTGAGTTTTCCCCCTTTGTTTTGCTTTATTTGTGTTGCGTTTCCTTTGTTATGGCTACATGTCTCCTCGGACTAACATATCTCATTTAACGATCTTCGCAGACAAAGAGCACACAACCCCTCGGCTGAGCCTGGTCAACGTTCCTGCTCTAAATTACCTCTTGAGATCTGAGATTTTCGTGAGCGAAGACGGACAGTTGCGGTCGGCTCCGTTGATTTTGGATTTTGTTCCTCTTTCTCGGTCCTTGGTGGAAGCTGGTCAAGCTATTAGGGCTGGAAGTCCGAGATTGGCACGTATAAACGTTTCCATACCCGGGTTTCTCGCTTCGTCAGATTTGCCCCCTGCTCGATTGCCTGATCAACGGCCCATCCCTGCAGAGATTACTCCCGAGGAGGAGGCTGGTTCTTCGCATTCTTCCCTAGAGGAACAGATAGATCGGTTCCAATTTGCCGAGGAAGGGGAGGTGTCGGCTAGAGTTGTAGAACTCTCGGACTCTGACTCAGACTCGGACCGTGCTTCAGCAGCCCCTGCCCTCGGTCTAGTCGTCGCGCAAGTTGATACTAGCCAAGAGGTTGAGGAAGAAGGGATGGACTTGAAGCCCAGGGCTGGCCTCCGAGGCCTCCTATCTAACAGGAACAAGGGGCAGTCCTCTAAGGATGCCCCCAAGGAGCAGCGTCCAGCTAAGCTTCCCCCTCCTCCTCCTCCATCTACCGACCCCCCACTTCAGCCTATGCCCAATTTGAGGCGGAAGAGGCCAGTGGAAGAACTGGAGGAGGGTGAGGTCGGCCCTCAGCAACCGAAGCAGCAAAAGAAAGGAAAGGAGCCCAAGGATAAGCGGGCCAAGTCCACTGACAGCCGAGATGAGGCGGCACTGAGAAGGGCACAACGTACTTGGAGCCCACGGCTGGAACTGGACGGTGCTCCCATTCCCTGGGATGCCACAATTTGGGAGTGTCCACGGGGGCAGGCGACCGACCTTGCCGAGGCCCTGCAGCAACCCCTGCTCTTGCCCCGCGACATGGATGGGCTCAGGAAAACGGGGCAACCAGACCTCTTCAAGTCTTTGAAGAGGGATCTCGCTATGGTGAGCAACAAGCCTTGGCCAGATTAGACGCTGTGCTTCGCCCTCAGCTAGCATTATTTTCGTTCTAACGACACCTTTATTAACTTTATGCAGATCACCCAGCAAGTTTACATCGCCGAAGAGCGCGCGAGAAGTGCACGGGAAGAGGTTAATGGCGAGGTCCAATCCCGCGTAGCCGCGGAGAAAACTGCTGCTGTCCTGAAGCTGGAAAAGGAAAGCCTAAAAGAAAAACTTAAGGAGGCTGTGAGGGAACGGGACAGCGCCAATGCGGGCCTTGAGAGCACAATGAAGCAGGCCGAGGACATGCGCAAACAGCTTCACTTGTCCGAGATAAACCTTGCGACCGAGAAGCAATTGGTCGAGGATCTTAAGGCGCAGCTGGTACAAGTGAAGGAAGGGGCCAGATTGGCCAGGGAGGCCGCCGAGGCTGCGGTGGCGGCCTCTTATGAACGGGGAGTGGCGGATACTGAAACTAGGTTGGCCGAAGAGGTAGCTGTGGTCTGCAGGGACTACGTTACTGAGGCCTGGGGAGTCGCCATGGACCGAGCAGCAGTCCCTGTGGATTCCGACCTTAGGAGGCTCGAGAGTATCTTCTTCCCACCAGATATTCGCGAGATCCCTGGCTCGGATTCCCTAGGGGATCTCGCCTCTGCACAAACCGTCCCTCCCGGCGCCGACATCCCAGGGCAGACGTCAGCCAGGGGCAAATCGCCAGAAGACGCCCTTACTATAAGGGATGTCGTTGCGCAGGCTAAAGAAGTTGGGTCTAAACCAACGGCTGAGGAAGAGAACCCCGTGGCAGCTGTCCCCGAGAAGCGCTTGGCCCAGGACCCAGTTTAAAGCATTAGTGTAGGGATTAACTTGTAATAGGTTTTGCTTTCTGCTTTTTGTTTGCTTTTCGCTTCGCAAGTATGTGTAAAACGAGCCATTTTGGCATTTGATGAATGATATAGCCTCGTTTCGTTTTGTTTCGTTGCTTCTGCTTTGCCTTTGTTATGAACGAATTTTGACTATATCAGTAGAATTCCGAGGTTGAGCCATTAGTCGTAACTTGAACAATGCGATTAAGTATGAGCTAATCAAGTAGCAGTTATTTTCACCAAGGCTGAGGTCCGAGGTGAAGAAGGAAGCCTTGGGTCCCCTCCATGACTTGGATACATGCGGCTAATTTCCCCCAAGTCTGTGGTCCGAGGAGCCAGGCAGGACTTAGGTTCTGTTTAGCGCTTATTAGGAACAGTTTAGCAGTTAATTTCCCCCAAGTCTGTGATCCGAGGAGCCAGACAGGACTTAGGTTCTGTTTAACGCATATTGTTAACGTAGCTAGTTTTCCCATAGGCTTGAGTCCGAGGACCATGCAAAACCTTGGTTCTGTCTAGTACTTAAATGAATGTGACTAATTTCCCCCAAGTCTGTGGTCCGAGGAGCCAGGGAGGACTTAGGTTCTGTTTAGCGCTTATTAAGAATAGTTTAGCAGTTAATTTCCCCCATGTCTGTGGTCCGAGGAGCCAGGCAGGACTTAGGTTCTGTTTAACGCTTATTGTTAACGTAGCTAGTTTCCCCACAGGCTTGAGTCCGAGGACCATGCAAAACCTTGGTTCTGTCTAGTACTTAGATGAATGTGACTAATTTCCCCCAAGTCTGTGGTCCGAGGAGCCAGGCAGGACTTAGGTTCTGTTTAGCGCTTACTAGGAATAGTTTAGCAGTTAATTTCCCCCATGTCTGTGGTCCGAGGAGCCAGGCAGGACTTAGGTTCTGTTTAACGCTTATTGTTAACGTAGCTAGTTTCCCCATAGGCTTGAGTCCGAGGACCATGCAAAACCTTGGTTCTGTCTAGTACTTAGATGAATGTGACTAATTTCCCCCAAGTCTGTGGTCCGAGGAGCCAGGCAGGACTTAGGTTCTGTTTAGCGCTTATTAGGAATAGTTTAGCAGTTAATTTCCCCCATGTCTGTGGTCCGAGGAGCCAGGCAGGACTTAGGTTCTGTTTAACGCTTATTGTTAACGTAGCTAGTTTCCCCATAGGCTTGAGTCCAAGGACCATGCAAAACCTTGGTTCTGTCTAGTACTTAAAGGAAAGAAAAAGAAAAAGAAAAAAGAGAATAGGGTACAAGGCAAAAATCACAAGGAAAACCGAACTCAAGTGAAAAAGATACTTTTATTAATAGTGATACCTTTTGAGGTTATTTACATTCCAAGGGCGTGGCACTACATGTTCGTCCAAGTCTTCCAAGAAGTAGGCTCCTATGCCGGCTACGGAAGTGATACGGTACGGTCCTTCCCAGTTCGGTCCGAGCTTTCCCCACGCAGGGTTCTTTGCGGTGCCCAAGACCTTTCTCAATACTAGGTCTCCAGGCGCCAGCGGTCTGGGCTTTATCTTGGTGTCGTAACCTTGCTTGAGCTTCTGCTGGTAGTGTGCTAGATGGACCGAAGCGCTTTCCCTTCTTTCATCGATGAGGTCCAAGCTTTTCTCCAGAAGTTTGTCATTGGCAGTGGGGCAGAAAGCGGCAGTTCGCTGGGTGGGGAAGTTTACTTCCAATGGGATTACAGCCTCGGCTCCGTAGGTCATAGAAAAAGGGGTTTCCCCGGTAGACCTCCGGGGTGTGGTGCGGTATGTCCATAAGACGTGGGCTAGCTCCTCGGCCCACCTCCCCTTTGCGTCATCCAATCTCTTTTTAAGTCCGTTCAGTATTGTTTTGTTGACAGCTTCTGCCTGTCCGTTACCCTGTGGGTAAGCTGGCGTGGAATACCGGTTAATAATTCCTAGCTCACTGCAGTATCTTCTGAAGGCTTTGCTGTCGAATTGGAGTCCATTGTCGGACACCAGGGTGTGTGGGGTGCCGAACCTGGTGACAATGTTCTTCCAAAGAAATTTCTTGACATCGACGTCCCTAATGTTCGCCAGAGCTTCGGCTTCCACCCATTTGGTGAAGTAGTCAGTGCCGACGAGAAGGAATCTCCTGTTCCCTGTTGCCTTGGGAAACGGACCGAGTATGTCTAGGCCCCACTGTGCGAATGGCCAGGGACTGGATAGCGGGTTCAACTCTCCGCCAGGCTGGTGTATATTTGGGGCGAACCTCTGACATTGATCACACTTCTTCACGTACTCCAGGGCTTCCTTGTGCATGCTCGGCCACCAGTAACCGAGTGTTAGGGCCCGGTGGGATAAAGACCTACCCCCTGTATGACTTCCGCAAATTCCCTCATGTAACTCTTCCAGGATGAGTTCAGTGGCCTCTGGGTGCACACACAGCAAGTAGGGCCCCGAAAACGAGCGTCTATAAAGCTTGGAGTCCTCGGACAACCAGAATCGAGCAGCCTTTCTCCTGATTTTGTCGGCTTCCATCTTGTCGTCCGGCAGGGTATCGTGCTGTAAGTACAGCACTAGAGGATCCATCCAGCTCGGACCTGTCCTGACGGTGTGTACTCGAGCTCCGCTGACCTTCCCTGCTAAGGGTTGGATGAGGTCTTCTACCAAGATGACCCGAGGAAGGGGCTGGGCCGATGAGGTTGCCAACGTCGCGAGGGAGTCAGCATGTGCGTTTCCGTTTCGGGGCACGTGCGTCAGGCGGAAATGATGGAAGTGGGTTTGCAGGTGTCTAACCCGATCCAAATAGTCTTGCATCCTGTCGTCCTTGGCTTCCAGATCTCCATTTACTTGCCCCACAATGAGCCTCGAATCCGAGAGTATGTCCACGGATTTCCCCCCCATTTTCAGAATCATCGACATTCCCTCGAGTAGCGCCTCATACTCGGCTTCGTTGTTCGTGGCTGGAAATCCGAGTCTCAATGACTTCTCTATGGTTAGACCTTCCGGGGAGAGCAGAACAATTCCTACTCCTGAGCCCCTTTGATTCGCCGCGCCATCAACGTGTGCTCTCCAACAAGTGTTTTCGTGTCGAGAAATTGTGCTGATCATTTTCCCATCAGCCTCTAGCATGACTTCTAGCGTGGGTTCCGCAAACTCTGCCACGAGGTCGGCGAGGACCTGGCCCTTTATAGCAGTTCTAGGCATGTATCTGACATCGAAGGCGCCCAGGATTGTTCCCCACTTTGCAATTCGGCTGGTGTAGTCCGCACTGCGTAGAATGGCCTTTAAGGGGAGTTGCGTTAGCACCACTACAGTGTGTGCTTGAAAGTAGTGGGGAAGCTTTCGCGTGGCTTGTACGATGGCCAAAACAGCCTTTTCGAGGGGGAGATAGCGGGTCTCTGCCTCCTGCAATGATTTGCTCACATAATAGACTGGTCGCTGCGCGCCATTGTCTTCTCGGATCAACACCAGGCTGACAGCATGGGGGGCGACGGCGATGTAGGCGAATAAGACCTCGTCAGCATCGGGGCTGGACATAATAGGCGGTCGGGCGAGGTATTCTTTTAGCTGTTGGAAAGCGGTAACGCACTCTTCGTTCCACTCAAATCCATTCCACTTGTGTAATAGGAGAAAGAATGGCCTGCATCTGTCTGCTGAGCGCGAGATGAAACGGTTTAAAGCAGCTATCATACCAGTAAGCTTTTGGACCTCTTTAGGATTCCGAGGAGGCTGCAAGCTATGGATGGCTCTTATCTGGTCAGGGTTAACCTCTATGCCTCTGTGAGTGACCATATAACCCAGGAATTTCCCAGATCCCACCCCAAATGAACACTTAGTTGCATTGAGCCGTAGCTTGTACTTTCTCAGAATTTGAAAAACGTCGCCGAGGTCTCCAATATGGTCGGGCACTAACTTGCTTTTAACCACCATGTCGTCTATGTATACTTCAACGCTCTTACCCATCTGCTGTTCGAACATCCTGGTCATCATCCTTTGATAAGTTGAGCCAGCATTCTTCAGGCCAAAAGGCATAACCTTATAATGATAATTCCCAACCGGCGTGACGAAAGCAGTCTTCTCCTGGTCTTCAGCGGCCAAGGGTATTTGGTGATAGCCCTGGAAGGCATCTAGAAAACTCATTCTGGGGTGTCCGACAGTCGAATCTACCAACCGGTCTATCCGGGGCATAGGGAAGGGATCTTTTGGGCAGGCCTTGTTTAGGTCTGTGAAGTCTACGCAGACCCGCCATTTCCCGCTCTTCTTTCTTACCACGACCGTGTTGGCCAGCCACTCGGGATAGAAGACCTCTTTGATAGCCCCTGCCCTCTTCAGTTTTGCGACCTCTTCTCTTACGGCGTCAGTATGTTCTTTCGACGGTCGCCGAGGAGGCTGCCTTTTAGGTGTTATAGCCGGATTCACATTCAGGTGATGGCAGATGAAACCTGGGTCGACCCCGGGGGCTTCATAGGGGTCCCACGCAAACACATCTACATTCTGTCGGAGAAAAGCAATCAATGCTGACCTCTCCTGGGGCGGTAGTTCTGAACCAATTTGAAAGAACCTCTCTGGGTCTGATCCGACGAGTACTTTCTCCAGATCCTCACAACTTACTTCCGGGGCTGGTCTTTTCTCACCCTCGGCTGGGGCCGAGTTCATTAATTGCTATAATCCCTTCTTGGCTGATGCGGAAGGCTCACCACTTTGCCGTCGCGAAATTGCCGACACCATGCATTGCCTGGCCATGCCCTGGTTCCCGATTATTTCTTTTATTTGACCTCCGGACGGGTATTTCACTTTTTGGTGTAGAGTCGATGGTACAGCCCCTAATGCATGAAGCCACGGTCGGGCAACGATAGCTGTGTAGGGGGAGTACGCATCTACTACGATGAAGTCCACTTCCACCACGTCCGAATCTGTTTGCACAGGCAGCCTGATCATGCCTTTCGGGGTGACGAGTGCTCCTTCAAAGCTGACTAGAGGAGAATCGTATGGTAAAAGGTCTTCCTGCCTTAAATTCAGCCCATTGTATAGGTCGGGGTACATTACTTCCACAGCGCTACCTTGATCGACTAGCACCCTTTTGACGTCATAACCTCCGATTCTGAGTGTGACGACCAGGGCATCATCATGGGGTTGAATGGAACCTCGCTTATCATCCTCCGAGAATCCAATTAAGGGAGCGGCATCCACCCTGGCCCTTTTAGGAACTCTGCTGTCCAGCTGAGCTGAGATACCGCTCACTGACATCACCCTGAAAGGGGCAGAACCTGTCCTTCCAGGTGCGGCGAGGATGACATTAATTGTCCCGAGGGGCGGCCTCAACGTATTTTGTCCGCTTTCATTGTTCGACCGTTCCTGTCCTCCTTCAGGGCGATGCAGTAGATGCCTTAGCTTCCCTTCCCGGATGAGCCGATCTAAAAGGCTCTTCAGACTTCTGCAATCGTCCGTGGTGTGACCTGGCTCCTGATGGTACGCGCAATACAGGTTCTGATTGCGCCTCGACGGATCACCAGCCATCTTGTTCGGCCACTGAAAGAAAGGTTCATACTTCACTTTCTCCAGGATTTTGTGTAGCGGTTCTCGGAATACAGCATGAACCGCCTGAGCCCCAGTAGATTCGTGATGCCCCATATAATCACCTCTCGACCTGTTACTATTGTTAAAACGATCCGACCTGAAGTCCCGCCTCTCCTGAGGGACAACCTTCGCCTTACCCTTCCCCATCTGCTGATCTTCCTCGACCCTTTTGTACTTGTCAATCCTGTCCATGAGTTGACGCACGCTGGTGACCGGCTTCCCAGTGAGGGACTTTCTTAGGCCATGATCTGTCGGCAGGCCCCTCTTGAATGTGCTGATGGCGACATCATCATAATTCCCCTCTATCTCGTTATACATTTCCCAGTATCTATCCGAGTAGGCTTTCAACGTTTCTCCTTCTCGCATGGACAAGGACAAGAGGGAATCCAGGGGCCGAGGAACCCTACTACTGGTTATGAAGCGAGAGCCGAAGGCCTGTGTCAGCTGTTTAAAGGAGTCAACGGAGTTTGGTGGGAGGGAATCAAACCATCTCATGGCCATGGGTCCCAAGCTGGACGGAAACACCTTACACATTAGTGCCTCATCCCTGGAATGGACAGCCATCCTCTGATTAAATTGGCTTACGTGCTCTACTGGGTCGGTCCGACCATTGTACATGGCGAACGCCGGTTGAGTGAACCGCCGAGGAAGCGTTGCCCTCTCTATCCTTCGCGTGAAAGGAGATTGGGATATGCGATCCAAAGCACGGCTCATGGCATCATTGGCTGTGCCGTGGTATGATGGACTCTTGTGGCCGCGCTTGTAAGGCCGCTCTTCTTCGTAAGAGAAGGTCTCACTCGGAGGGGTTCCTGATGCTTGCTTGTATTCATTGTCCCCATCACTGCTACTGTCCGAGTGGGATAAAGGACGTTTTCGTTGCGCTCGGCGCAACTCTCTCTTTAAGGCATCAATCTCTTGCAACAGAACCTTTCGATCGTTTTGCTCAGGGGAAGCACGACCCTTCCCCTTTGACCGGCCCACTCCTGTGGGAGAGGTGTTCACACTTCCCTCTCGCTGTTTATTTTGGTCCTTCTCCCGTTCAAGATTCAGAACATTGTCCTGTCGTTGGGAGTCTGCACGTCCTGTTTGGTGTGGACCTGATCCTTCCATTCTCGCGGTTTCACTTGTCGAGACACAAGTTCTTCCCACAGACGGCGCCAATTGTAAGGGCGGTTTTTGGGGCCCAGGCCCAGCAAGCCAGCGATCTTGGCCCAAAAGACCCTCGACAATGAATTTGTAGAGAGTGGGACTCAGAGCTAGGTCTTGACAGAGTGGACGTGATTAATGGTGAACCATGCAACAAATAGGACGTGAGATTGTCTTGTTCAGTTTTCTCCGATCCCTCTCCTTTTTTTTTTTTTTTGTGGAGACTTTCAGCTCTTATATATCCTCCTTTAATTGATAATGACCTTACACTTGTTCGCCATCTAGGCCTCTACTCGAGTGCCTGTCCTAAAGGACACCCCCCTCCTTTTTCTGTGAGTTGCAATGGCCAAGATAATACTATTTTCTGTCCAATCCTCATTAATGCGGCTGGAAAAGTAGTTTCCCTGCATTTAATGCGGCAGTAGTGGTTGTTCCCTGTCCGTTTAGCACTTCCTTCTTTTAGGAGGGTTCCTCACCATGGACAGGATACGTATTTGACGTCCATTAAGTGCGTCCGAGGAGGCACTACTCCTCGGACTATCCTTAAATAGAACCGGCCCGGCCCAGCTGGATTGGGCTAAATGTCTGCCGACCCCGTTTTCGCTTCCCACCATGGCTGGGCTTCATCCTGGTCCTAAGGCCCACTGTTGGCTGACAAAGCGTGCCCCCCACACTTATTATAGTCTTAATCAATTTTATATCTTCCATGAAAACTAACAGATTAATTTTAACAAAAATCTTATTTACTTTTTGAAAGATCTGTTTTCTAATATGTGTAGATCCCATAGGTAGCCATGAGACCAAGATTTGAGCATTCAAAACCATGATAATGAACATCACTCCACAAATAATGGAGACAGAAAATTGATTAAATATAAAAAAGATTAATGTAAAAACAATGGATATTTAAAGTGATGTGAAATCTCCATGACTTCGCTGCCTCCCCCTTGCTGTCAAAGTTAATTAATTCAATTTTTATGTGAGTATCTTTACTTTAACTCTAATTCCATATTTTTTTAATGTTTAGAAATTAATATTGTTTGTAATTATTGAATTCAGAGTTTCTTTGTGTCTATATATTTGTGTGTGTTATTGTGAATTTTTCTTTCAATTTTTTTTTTAATTTTATAAATTTGGGTAAAGTAAAAATATTAGGTCAATTTTAATCATAATTCATGCAATAGTAGGGTGTTAGATGTTGGTATTAATTTTATACTTATTTACATTAATTAACATAAACATCTTAGCATGTTTAGTGTTAATATTAATTTGACACTTTGAGATGCAAACGCTTCATTATAATTAAATATAAATGTTATTATGCCGGTATGTTATAATTATTATTTGTTGTTCCTTACTCTATTTCACCTTAATTGTTATTTGAATAAGTAAAAGTTAAGTCTTAGTCTGACCGGGTATAGCATTTCTCTTCAATCGTTAATTAGCGTTTCTCAATAAAATTATTCATGTTATAAGTTTATGACCAAAACCGTGCAAAGGCCGGCCCGTTTACTACTAAAAACTTTTAGAAATTTAAAACTTGCCATAATCTTTAAAATATTTTTACTATTCTATTTGTTATTAAATTTAATTATATTATCAAAAATATATATATTTTAAAATTTATATATAATTCTTTTATTAAGCCGTGTATTGCACACGCATAATACTAGTATTATATATAAAATAAATCAAAGAATTAAATATTTAGTTAAATATTTGATTATTTTAGTATATTCCAATTTAGAGTCTTAGACGCAGGCTTGGGGCAGCAAGCAAAAGGCCAGACTGTTTATTGTTGTACACTTGTACTTAAGCCATGTGTACGTTGGAAGTTTATATTGGTTAATTTGGTTATTTCCTATAAATGGTATTAAAAAAAAAAATTGTCCTCTACTCAAAACCAAAGTCATTTGCTTCAAAGTTGACATTTCCTCTAAAGGACTAACTTGTTTGTTCTTTTGCCATTTTATGATGAGATGAGTGATACTAGAATGATAAAAAATTGGATTCTCAAAATTTTTTTAAAAAAAAAATGTTAAAAATTTTATTATATAAACCTTTTAAATTAACGTGTTACCACTTACCAATAAATTTTTTTTTATACATTTATTTATTAGGGTAAACTACACTACTTCTCTTGAGGTTTTATGAGATAACACTCCCTCCAAACGTTTCATAAAAAAAAAACTCTCCCATTGAGGTTTATATGAATACAATAGATAGGTTTCACTATTGGAATATTCTTCTTAACAAAAAAAAAAAAAAAAAAAAATCATATTAAATTATACATACTTCAAGGGAGCATTATTCATGCACAAACCTCAGAGGAAGAGGAGTTTCATTTCGTCATTGTTTGGATAAGAATATTTTTAAAGAATAAAATATTTCATTAGTAAAATCACAATTTGTGAAGGTATGGACTTAATTGTTGCATTTATACAATTTTCAAGAGAGAAGTGTTATTTTTTTGAGAATAAACGGCAGAATTTTATTCAAAGAAGTAATAAGTTTATACAAAAGCAATGTAGCATGAGAGGAGTGTTATTTTGATATACTTCAAGGGAGGGTGTTGTAATATATCCTATTTATGTTGTTATCTATATCTATTGTGCGCGCCAAAAATGAGGCTGATGGTCCAACCCTTGTTAGGATACTTTTTTTTAACACCTAATTTTATTTGAGTACCACTTATTTATTTTCAAATACCACTAATAAGTTATTGGGTTTTCCCAAATATTTTTTGCTCTACTATTATGTTAATAACAAATGTTTCATATCTCATCACTTAAATTGGGTTATGATATAAATTATCACAAAAAGCCCAAGAACTCATATTTTATCCAATTTTATTATCATTATTTAGCTAAGCCCAAAACCGGCCCTATGAACCCAATACACACATCCTATTCTATTTAAAACCCAAGAGCTTGGCAATATTTGAAAAGCCCATGATTCAAATCCATAGCAAAACAATTTTATCAATGGAATTCAAATCTATAATCAAAGCCCATGGTTTAAACCCATGGCAATTTATTTATCCAAAACCCAATTCACATTAACAATATCAAAGCCCAATTCTCATTGGCAATATCAAAACCCAGTTCTCGCTGGCAATATTTAAAGTCCAATTTTTATTGGCAACATCAAAGCCCAATTCTCACTGGCAATATCAAAACCCAGTTCTTGCTGACAATATTTAAAACCCAATCTTCATTGGCAACATCAAAACCCAATTCTCATTAGCAATATCAAAGCCTAGTTCTCGCTAACAATATTTAAAGCTCAATTCTTATTGGCAATATCAAAACCCAATTCTCATTGGCAAAATCAAAAGCCTAACTTACATTGGCACTATTAAAAGCCCAAGCTAACTACTTGGCACTTTTTATTGAAAGCCCAAGGTTATCAATGCTTGGCAAAATACTATATCATAATTATTTCACTTAAAAGTCCAATAATGAACAATACTTTAGATCCTTAAACCTATTACCATAATATTACAAGCTCATGGAATTTATGAATTATCTACTCTCAAAACCCATGGCGATCATCTTATAAAAGCCCATGGAAAGATATGATTATTAGACCCTTGACATTTATTTATTTCATATTATAAACTCATGTTCACTATCCATCTTACATCACAACATTCATAATATTTATTACCAAAACTCATGGTAATTATTCATCCTACATGTCCATTATGATTATCTATAGAGAAACTTATGAGAACATCATATTATTCCATTACAGTGGTTGTTACCATATTTATTTAAAACCCATGATAAATATTATTCTCAAGAAAAATATTGGAGGCCATTATTTAAAAAAGCCCCGAGGAAAATATCATTTAAAAAGTAATCCATAGTAAAAATTATGAGAAGTTATTTAAAGCCCATGGGAATTAATACCCAAAATCTATCATAAATATTTATTAAAGCTCATAGATTCATTTTATTTCTACTAACAACTAAAGCCCATGAGGAGTAAAAAACCCATGGCAAAGCACGTCTTTAATGCCCATTTTGCAAGCCCAAGAATCTCGTGGAGGAGGGAGCAAGCCCAAGCAAAGAAAGGGCCATGTGGCCCAACTAAAAGTGCTAAAATGGAGCAAAGTTCCAGCCCAAAAAGGTCCCAGCAAGAGGCTTGAAAGTGGGCAACCAGCCCTTATTCATCCCTAACCAAAGAAACAATTAGGGATCCCTACAAGAGAACCAAGCCTTTGAGGATGAACTAGGGGTTGTCCCATCAGTTTTCTACCACCCTCTGCCTGACGTGAATAGTGCCAAAGGGCTGTCATATTAGCTGAAGTCCAAAGGATGATGGGATTCCATCATCTTCCTCAAGACTGCACCTCCAGTGGAAGGGGAGCTGAAACCAAATCATCAAAACTTCAATAAATTGATGCTATAAATGTTAAAAACGTTCAAGACGTGATTCATGTGCCAAGCCCATGAATCCTAAAGGGGAAAAGTTGGGAACATGTGGTTTGGAGGGCATAAAGGGATCTCCAGCAGAACCCTCTGAAGTGGGCTTAAACTTTGACACTCGGCTTGGGGTGTTGAATCCTACTTCCTAGGGTCCAAATCTCAGTTGCAGTATTATGATTCATTCTTGATACTTGCCTTAATCTTATTGGCTGAACACAATCTCAGCAATCTTAGCATTTAATGCAAGATTACCCCAAACACTCCAAAATCCCACCATTACCCAAAGAAGCAAGGCAGCCCCAAAAGCAAATCTCCTATTTTTAGGCCAAATCCAGGTTATTAATGCAGCTGTCTGGCTCCCCTGAATCAGGCATACGTTTTTTTGGATTCTTGTTAATTAATGCTTCTCTAAGCTCCATTATAAAAGCATAAGCATCTCAGCCCATAAACACAGCTACTCCCTCTGAAACCCCTGGTCTATTTGCCATTTTGCTAGTAGTTTAGCTCTACTTAAACTCACTACTCATCCCCTTCAGCCTATATTCATCTAACCTCAGACATTCTTTCCTCTCTTTTACACAATCACAACTCATAAATGTCTCCCACTACTCACAAAAAGCCTTAACCTCAGAGTTAATCTCATCCCACTCACTCAAAATAGCCCATATTGTCTCATTCATGCCTTATGAACACACACTCACCAAAATCTTAGTCTAATACTTGCTGCACTGAGCTGGGATCCCTCTCTTCCTTCATTCCATCCTATTTTCCCTCTTTTATTTGTAACAATGAAACCTTTAATCCTTGTTTAGTATTATTATGATGAAGGCCATAATGTTTTGGAAAATACCTCTTCCCATGGAACCTTTAATTTTTACTTTTTATTTTACGGTTAAAGGATATAATGTATATGTAACAATTGAACTTTTCCCTCACATTGATGTAATGATGGCTGAAAGTACAATGAACTCCCTTGACCAAGACATGCAAGGACCCCCAGGAGTTAACACATTCCTAAACTTATTTAATCATTGACCATTGGACTGTTTAAATCTGTTTTTTTGGACTAAGTGTAATTTTACCCTTATCGCTGGAGGACTGATTTGAACTATGATGCTGTAAAAGGACTAATAATATAACAAACTAACAACAGTAACGTGTTTATTGTGCTTTGTTGTTGTCTTCTTGTCAGGGTGTAGTCTCTATCTCTTGCTTGGGCGGGCTTACACGACACTGAAAGCCTTTGGGCTTTATTTCAAGAGCCCATCATCGAGTTTCGGCTTGGCTACCCCATATTCTATTTGAGAACATCAAAATTTTCCCCTCAACAACCCTTACCTGGGCTCACAATCTATTTATGATATGGGCTTTGAATTTCCTACTCTGAGCAGTCCCTTATACTGAGACCTAAAGAAACTGACTTCCCTTCCAAATTATATTTCCCCTCCCCCCTTTTTTCCCTGTTACTATCCTAGCCAAATGCACTCGCTCTGTCTACTCTCCGTTTCTTCGTGAACCTTTCAACAACCATTTCCTCTCTTCTCTTCTCATATTTATAACCTAACAATTGGTGGAGAGTTATGATTACCCTTGTGGTTAGTGGTTGAGGAGGTCCAATGTTATTATTGCTAAGTGGATTTTTAGTTGGGAGTGGGATGTGGTGAGAGTAGCATTGGAATTGGCTCCCCACTCTAGAGGGATGTTCGGCAGCAATACTTCCCAAGGCTGTACCGGGCAATTGGGATACAGTGTTCCCGAGCAATCATACCCCTATCTGAGGTGTACTTTTTCTGTACTATGATGAACGTATGCAATAATGGCTCGTTTAACGGGTTTTGGGCCGAGTGTAATGTCATGAGGCCCGGGCTTGTGGCCTCAGCGGGCCTAGAGCTCAGTTTTGGATAAGAGGATTAGGCCCATTGGC